>JABYQP010000022.1:0-622766 GCA_022606235.1 Abortiporus biennis | reverse complement strand
CGACGCTCTTTGCAAGGAGCTGATGGGCATGCAGGGGGTGGATTGGATTTCTATCGTTCCCATGCCATCAATCCCGACGAGTAAGTCACTCACAACATGCGTTCTCTAGTATCCATGCTAAGATACCACACGCCAGGTCTTTATACAATTCTATCTGGGGTCGTGTTAGACGAGCTACAGTAGATTCATCGTTCACTTCTACGGATTTACGCGGGCTTCATAGAAATATATATGGCGGATTGGTATGTCTATCATCAATATTCACAGGGTCTCAACTCACCCCATATCTTCATATACTCAGGTCAGTCTCGGACAGATTCTTCCAGCTGATTTAGGTTCTGCTGCTGCATATGAGGCTTATCGAAGTTGGAAACATCATACCCAACTATGGCAGCCTTTCAGCGGGAATTCGGACAGGGAAAGAGAAGGTTTGGTTGGATTAGCGATCGCTGAAGGTAAGATCAATAATTCCTCGTCATTTTAAATATTCTGTCTCTCATGACGTTATACAGCAAGTCGATTATGGCAGTATTCCGGTCGTCAAGCAGACTCGTACGGCTTGAGAGATGCACTTGAATCTGCAGCTACAACTGCGACTCAACTCTACTATCGAGTAAGTACCAAATCTACTTTTCCTGATTGCTCTATTTCTTTTCCTTACACACACTCGTTACAGAAATTCGCAACGAGAAGAATGGAAACTGGAGTTTCGGGAGCTGGGATGGCGGGGATTGGTGTACCATTTCCTGGAAGTGTTCAACGAGATTACGCCTATGGAACGGGCCAAGATGCTTCTTCGTCGTATGGAATGCGAGGTAGACGATCATCCGTTCCAGCCGTCATACGTTCAGGCGCACCACCTTCCCCTTTTAGTGGCGGGCTTGCCGTGCCACCCCAGGTTGGTCCTGGGTCCGCGTATTCTTCACCAGGAGCTGCTGCTAGCATGGGCGGTGGTTCACCTTATTCCGGCGGAGGAGCAATCCTTGGCGCATACTCTCCTGTACCACAACCAACTGTAAACATCTTTAATGGGTACCATGGAAATGGTAGTATTCCGGGTGTTCTCCCTCCTGCGGGAGCACCCATGCCCATGCAGCAACCACAACCTCAGGTCCAAACACAACCCCAAATTTACGGTTCTTCCACAACTGCAGGTGCCACGCAATCATACCCTTACCCTTACGCGCAAGGCAGAGCTACCAATAACCCAAGTAGTATCTGTGGAGTTCCAGGAGCTATCGTTCAACATGCAGGAGGAACCACTATTATGCCTGCTGGAACTTCAACTGTCATACCCTCGGGAGTAGCTGGATCATCATCATACCAATACCCAAATGCGGCAATGGTACCCGGTGGAAATGGGATGTCTGGAATGAACCCTACAGTGACAGGTTGGGGTCCGCAAGGAGGTCAAACCTTGAACGCACCAAATACCCGAACCTTTCCACCATTCCCTCGTAGACGTTCCCAGTCAATATCAACATACCCGACGATGGGGGGTTTGCAACCAAATTCGAACATGGGAGGGCAAGGTTACTTCTCTGGCACAGGACAAGGAGGATTCGGTCCAGGGGTTCCTCAACGACCTCCAGTCGTCGCCATTAAACCCTCTCGTCACCGTCGTTCTTCTTCTGCTAGTCGACATCATACCCGCCACAAGCGTTCGCAGAGTATTGGTCCTTCCAGTACTCCTTACTATGCTCAAGGGGGAGTAGGTGCGGCACCTATGACCTATCCTGGAGGATACGGGGGAGGGAATGCTCCGATTATTCCTGCTGGGATGGTCGGTGCTGGGATGGGTGGTGGTGGGTATGGAAACCGATACTATTGAGAACCCTGACATCGAATTTCGAAATGCACCCTAGGCGCTGTGTGCTGGAAGTAGGAAATATCCCAGTATAAGAGAGGGAAATTGGCATTATCCTTGTCTATTTCCCCATGGTTTTCCTTGCGTCCTTTCTATCGCCTCAATTTAAAATCTCTTCGTTTTTTTTTTACACATTTAGATCCCATGAACTGTTCGCATGCATTCTATTCTCCCGTGGTCCCCCATAGTTTAACCTGAATCTTAGTTTCGACGTACTCTATCATGCACAGCTGTATATCATAGCCTATCACAAAGTTCTCGCCGTTTCACTGGGATTTTTAGCCTTCAGGGTGCTTCTCATGGGCTCTCTGATCTCAAGGTGGTTCAGGATGGCATTACCGTAACGTCCATCGAATATTCACATCTGACAGCGACGGCCTGACCCTCGACGTACTGCTCGCATGCTGTTAACGCAAGTCTTCAACATTGCTGGGATAACGGCACTCAGGCCATAATAACATCAAATAACAGGTGCCGCCTGGCTTCTTTAATTATCTCTTATTTTAAATTATTGTAGAGAAGGTATGTAGAGTACAGTGTTATAACCCGAGACAACGGATACAGAACTGTTTGTCGATCCTACGTTGCAGAAGTTCAGTAGACATTGACGTCACGTACCAACTGTCTTGATAGCTGCTGAAAAAAGGCTGCTCAGAACAAGGATGGGAACATGATACGGCCCCTACCAGGCTTTGGTGCTAGAACAAAACGGAACAAAGGAACTTGGGAAACATCAACCTCGGGGTTATCCTGCTACACATGTATCACAGCAACGTAGGTATTCGAAGCACCGAGAAAGTGAATGCATTGTGGTACGAGGACAATGAAAAGTAGCATCTAGGCTGAAACGTTGCAGCGAAGCGAAAACATGTGGGTATGAAGAAAAGATAACGGGTAAATCTGAAAATAAATAAAGAGTGTAGGGGGGGAATGAGCTTTTCCTTGTTACGGACAATTGCAAGTTGTGAAAGAGAGGAAAAAAGCAAAGTCAATGAATAAAGTAAGTTCTCGTACAACTTTCATGCCTATACCAGCGATGCCACCAGGATGAAGAGAAAAAAGAGAAAAACTCTAGGATAATATGAATGCATACGTGTAAGACTACATGGTGGGTGACGATGAAATGCGAGACGAAGATGTGGAAAGAGCGTCCATTACTACTCGGTCAGTGTATATGTACGCAGCCCTCAACAAGAAAAGAAAGCAAGTTGAGGATAGATGCAATAATATTCTACGAGGAGATGGAGACAAAAAGGAGGATCCTTAAGAAAGCCAATGGAAAATGTGTGGTACTGAAACAACCCGATACTTAATCCCTAGCAACATTTGAATAGTCCCAGGTATGTATGGTACTGTATGTACTAATGAAGGCGTGTATGATCTATGTGCGAGTATATCTACAGCTTTTCATCGCGATGTGCTATTATACACAGCCGGGTGAAAAGGAATCTGCAGAGGCAAAGTTGATGGTGAAGGTAGCAGAGACAAGAAGAATGCAAAGGAAAGCCGAAGGGAAAAGAACCTCGAGCACGGGTTGCAAATGGTCAGAGGTAGTAAGACACGTCTAGTGTTTACGCCCCTTCTTCTTCTTTCCGCCGTCAACGACGGCACCAGCTTTGCTGATCATACGTTGCAATTCGCCTTTCGCATTGAGATATCGGATTTCCGTGGTTGATCCCGCTTTCTGTCCACCCACGAGCAAAATGGGGAGATCGGTTGACCGTGTAAGGCGGTGCAATATGGGAGTGAGGACAGCTTCGTCAGCTACAGATGGCTTGTTAGCATATACGTTCCACGAGGGAGGATCCGAACGGAACATACATCGTTCGTCAACGTCAATAATGGTTGGTGAGGGTAAGAGGTTCATAGCGGTGATCATTTGCTTAAGTTCTCGTGAAACGGGTGAATGTACCTAAAGGACGTTTGTGCGCATCAGTCGATGATTTCTCGTCGGGAGATAGGTAGTGGCACAAGCCGCCCAAGTGATGATAACACCATATGGAAAAGGACATACCCTTGAGAACAATACAACGGGGTATCTCACCCAAGTATCGTTTACCAGTGCGTCGACTTCGCTCGCAGCGTTAGGGCTTTGAGTGTCGAAATCGAGAACAAGCTGGGGGTCAAGAGGTAGTGAAGGGTCGACATGGGCGGGGATTACATTCTGGGGATCGAGACTGGCAATGAAACTAGTCACTGCCGCTAATTCTTGAGCAGGAGTCAAGGATAGTTGAGTTAAAGAAGCAGTTTCTGTTGCTTGAGATGCAGTCTTTGGTTTCTTATGCCGCAGGGCAGCCAGTCGATTTGCTTGTGTTGACAGTCGCGCAAGTGTCCCCGACTTTGCAGACGTCGACTGTGAATCTGAATCGCCGAGTGAAATGGATGCGAGAGACGGTCGGGCGATAAGGAAGACATATCCTGTGATGGCGAGGAGTGCAAAGAGTGCGAGGAACGTAGTTCGTTGCCAGAACTGACGGGATTTGCGGGTGGTGATTTGGAAAGAGTTGAAAACTGCAAGAGTAGGAGTCAACGGAGTTGGGGGGTCGAACGAAAGGGTGCCCATGTCGAGGCGACGGGAAGAGTAGGTGCGGCGATGAGCCATGTGTTGTTGAAAGAGTGTGAGGTACTTATTATCTTTGTCTTTGGGTAGAAAATGTTGGAGGAAGAAAACAACATCTCCTCGAGCTAGAACCCCCGAAATTATCCAGCCGATAACCGCACTTGTAAATACCATTTATAGACTTATCCCAATTTACAGTGCCACATTTGATTGCCGATATGTCCGTTCTGGGGACTTGTCAGCACATATTGAACAGAATCTGTTTGAGTTGGCATTGACACCTTCTGCCTTTCCCTTCATCGTTCAACTCTGCGACAGTCTCCATCGTCTTTTGCTCGTTGCTCACGATTTTTTGTCATCTACCGGGAGTCTGAACATTCCACTCTGCCCTCTATTCGCTTGTTAACTTGTTGCAGCACAGCATCGGGGACCACTCGTCATTTCTTGGCACCCGACGACCCGTATTGTCTCGCGTTTGATGTGCACTATCCATTGTTACAACGTTCATGATGCTCGCAATAAGCAATCAGTAACTCACCAATGTGCCATTGTCCTCAACACATGTGGAACAACGCTTCAACTTCGTTCTTTATCACTCCATCATCGTTGTCTTCCCGTATGGAAGTTATCCCTCGGTGATATTAGTCTGCTCCTTACGGCCTCGTTCCTATCTGAATGATTCCAACACGACTGTCAATCCTCAAAGGCCTCAGATACAGTGTCAACAGATATGACTATAGCTCCCCTGAAATGCGTTTTTCATCAGTGGCTGATTTCATATCACTTCATATATCTTGTTCGTGCCACCCCTAATTCCCTCGAGCTCGGAAATGCACATCTTCCTCCAAAATGAAGCTTTCTTATATTCAGGAGAAGAGGTAAGCAGGTTTCGCTAATCGTTCGAATCGTGGAGGGTTCTATCTGACCTTGCAAGCATGTTTGAAGCGTTTTCGACCATGCCGAGGGTGATGGAGTTCGATACGCCCCCACTGCGAGAGTCTTCACATCTGACCCCGACTTATCTATCCCTATTCTCAGTTTTCCCAGTCTCGATATCGATAATACTTTTTGTGGGTCGATGCCAATATGTCACTGTGGCGCGTCGTTCGAAATAAATCTCATACATTCAAATTCCTCTTGTGTTTGCGAACAGATGATCTTAAGGACATAAATTTATCATGGATCGGTCAGATACTGGGACCACTAATGCAGCAATGCTTGGTAGATGGCGAAGGTTGTCGACACAGAAACAACATACTGACCCTCAACACGAAAGTGCTTTTACTGATTAGCATTATTAAATAAATGTGTCGCGAGGTCATCGAAAAACAAGGGCTACCTGACTCAGTAGATCGTTCTTGTTCTTGTTTTCAGCTGGGTGGTGGGAGCAAGTTTGTTCGTGTAGGTCCAAAAATGGAGGTTGTGTAGGCAAATACTATTAGACGACCATCGCATTGCCTCCCAATTGTCCCCCTCCATCATCGTTAGTTTTTACACCTCTTCAGACAACGAACTAACATCTATCTCTCCCTCAGATACCCCAGATTCGACATGTCGGTATCACAGCTTTCAGCAACCCCCGACGTCGAGTTCACTGTCTCACCGTCATTCAGCGATGACGACGCAGACTTCATAATTCGCACCGGCGATAACATAGATTTCAAGGTCTACCGAGCTATCCTAGGACGAGCATCCCCTGTATTCAAGGATATGTTTGCATTACCCCAATCTCCACCATCGACGCCAAACGCTTCAGAATACATCAACGGGCTTCCAATCGTCCATGTCACCGAGGACAGCAAAACGATGGATCTAGTGCTCACCTTCTGCTATCCAATCCCGAAACCAGCTAAAATGTCTATCACAGATATCCGGGATATTTTAGAAGCGACGAGGAAATACCAGATGGACTACATCTCATCCTTGGTTCGACCCCTCTGGCGTGAAGCTGTTCGTGACGAACCCTTACGAGGTTTCGCCATCGCGTGCTCCATGCATTGGGAAGATGAAGCTCGAATCGCTGCGAGACTGTCCCTCGAGGAACCAATATGGCCAATAGAACCTCCATTACCTCAAGAGTTCAGAGCCGTTTCCGCAGACACGATGGTACGACTCATATCGTATCATCGAAGATGCGGAAAGGAAGCTGTTGCTCTCGCTTCGAACGGTGGATGGGCCAATCAAATGTTAGATTCCCTCCTTTGTGATCATTGCACGAGAGGGTACAAGTCATCTGGTCAGGCTATACAAATGGGGGATTGGCTGAAGTTGTACATGAAGAGAGCTGGCGGGGTTTTGGCCACGATGCCTTCTCGTTTAATCGCGCTAGACCAGAACTTGGTTCATCAGTCTGTGAAGGACCATTATGGAATTTCGATCTGCGATATGAACCTACATTGCATGGATAAAATCAATAAGATGATGATGCAATTTGCGGACGAGTTGGATAAGGTGCTCAATGAGGTGAGTGTTAATTCATTGTACGGTCACCGCTGATTTTCATTCGTTTTCGTAGGTTCCGTTAGACTTGGGTCTCGATCATTGACATGACTAGAATGTGAAGATGTACATCGTCTGTTAGCCCCATGGTTCGTGTAACAGTAGTTTCTCCGTCTGATTCAAAATGTCGAACCAACCTCTATCAGCCTCTCGTATGAATATATTTAGCCACCTTACCATCTCTCGATGTTCTTCAATTCTTGACCAGCTCCTCCCCAGTCTTCGTTAGATCAACCTCCCGAACTCATCTTCCATCTCAAATCGGCTGCAATGGCACCTATCAACTCTCCCACGCAGACCTTTGACAACATGGCCTCTGCGGCGCACCACTCGACCTTTTCATCTGTGGCTTTCTACGTTGCAATCGGACTTATCGTAGTATTCTTCGGGGCTCTTTTTTCTTACATATGCTATCGTCTTGGTTCTGTGGTTATCTTCTTCACCAGCAAACTTTCATCATCTTCCGTCAAGTCGACATCGACAAACCACCGTCCCTCGAAGGAGTTACCTTTACCGGTCATCACCAATATCCGTCAGCCACCGTCTTCGAAGTGGGGTCCCTTCACGAAGTCTCTCTCCCAAGTACGTTTCCCCTCGACCTAGTAGGAGTCATCGTTCGTGACTCACTAACCATTCTTCATAGTTTTTTACTCGCCAAGTTAAACACGATCCTTATCCCGGTCTTCCCAAAGTCCCTGAAACCTCCAAGTGGGCTCAAACCTACCTAATCACATTCAGATGCACTGACGACATCGCAGTCCCAATGCCACGCATTGACCTCGGATTACCATCTCCCCCTACACCACCTACCATCGTGGTCACAAAGACTGCTTCATCCGATGCTCCCTCTTTTGAAGATGCAGATGCAGTGATGAAGTCAAGTTCTCTGTCAACCGCGAATAAATCCGAGTTCAACGGCAGGTCTACTACTCAGGATAGGGAAAAGCTCTATTCAAAGGACATGGATATCGGTGAAGCTATTGGGATGTACCTGTTACAAGATTCTTCTTCGGTCGACTCGTTGGCCGATAGTCTTGAAGTTCTTACTCCACCACCTATGGCTGCTGCTTGGGGCTCTCCTCGTATTCAACTGTTCGATCATTCCGTTCAAACTGGTCAAGGTTATGGTGTTCCTATCTTCGACCAGCACAAACCAGAAGACTTCAAGAACTCCTCTAACGTTAGTCGAGGCGTTGCTTACTACTACTATAACCATCATCTTGTTCGTTGAATGCTTGACACGTACTGTACTGGTATCGTCCCCCGGTTGTTCGTTTGTTGTTTGTTGACTCGTCTTTTTCCCTTTTTTTCAACCTCTTTCACCTTTCTCGATACTAGTTTCTCCATGTAGCATCAGTATATCATTGCACACATTTTGTGTGATTTAAGCAGATGGACAATATACATTAAAATCTCAACCAAGGAATGGTTCCATTCACTAGTCCCTTATAAGTCATTCATATTTTTTCTCCCAGTCTCTGTCGTTCCATTTCCAAACCCAACCTGAATGCAGTTAAGCCCTCTTTCTCTGTAAGTTGTCCTGATACCAGTGTATCTGTATGTCCCTTGGATTGAAGCGCATAAAACGGCTGAAAAGGCGGCAAACTAACTCCCAGATTTACTTGTATGCTACTCTCAACGTCCAGCTCGGTGTCCGGAGAGTAGTAGCAATCATCTGAATCATCGCCACAGCAACTTGAACATTCGGATCCTTCACATGAGTGCCATTCCGAAGGTTCAGATCCAAGGTCGTCGACATCATCTTCGAGTGTGAGACAATCTCCATCGCTGTTCCTGAACACACACAATGATGTTTCTATGATGGATAGATTAGTATGAATATTATGGACGTGTGGCGAGACCTCTTCCGAGAAAGGTGAAAGCAATCGCGGTAGATTACGGAGGTGATGAAATGCTGTTTCGTCAAAGAAACGAACGTGAGGTCGAAGGAACGACGAATGTGGTTGCAACGATAAGCCTGAGTATGGGTGATCTTTGTCAAATGGACCGTATTGCCTCCAAACATCAATATGACATTGTGTTGCCCTCCCGGGAGCTAAGAGTATGTCCAGTAGCGTGAACGTATCATAGGTCTTCGTATATTGGGAAAGAACTAAATGCTGAAGGGACGAGCAGCGATCTCTCAACATATTTGAAAGTACCGTTGAGTAGGACAACAGCCGTTCGTTCACAATGTTTGGAAATGTTTGGGCGTGCTGAATCAATGATATATCCAGATATGAAAGTTTGGGGGCGTGGATTTCGAGAAATTTCTTGATTTGCTGATCTACCAGTGATGTGTTACCCAATGGACGACAAGAGACCCAAGTAGATAAAGTCAGTGAAGAGAGTCTGGGCATGATCCATTCATAGATATCGGGGAGAGATGTGTGAAGGCGATCGTTTTCCAGTGACCGCCAGGCTTCTATCGAAATAGTGAAGTCCTTCAACGCCTTCAATTCCAGCGCAGTACCTGGACATCCTTCATGCGATCGCATATGACCCAAGGTTAATGAGAGAGTTGTCAAGTTCTTGAACCATGAAATGAAAGTAATGAAGTCTGGACTTTGGTCACTATCGTTATCTTGGAAGCTGTAAAAAAGTTCCAAAGATGTGATACGTTTGGCGTTGTTCTTCATGGTAGACTTGACAGAATCTGAGGAAGTGATCCAATGAATATAAGGCGGTGTATACCCCTCAAAAGCAGAATGTGGGATGAAGATGAAGTCTCGGCAGGGATTGGCGAAAGATATAGATGTGAGCCGACCACAGTTCTCGACAATATAAGCCACACACGACTGCGTAAAATTCCTACAATTGTCAGGGACCAGGAATTGGAACGAAATAGATGTTATGAGTTGGTTAAACTGAGCGGGGTTTCCTCGAAGCGTATTGACCAATGCAGGAAGTTGTCCAACACGTCGAAGATAGATTTTACTGTAGAGATACGGCAATGCGACGCGGCGCCATTGTTTGCAGACAAGCGCAATGGACTTTCTCATGTTCAGATCTTCTAACCATCCCCGTACGTGGAAGTTAGTAGACTGTGGATTTAGGAACCCTAAAGGCACTATAACTGCGTCAAAGATGCACTGCAACGCGATGTTGTGAATGCGATTCATTCGTAGTCAAGCTACTGAGAAGTAGTTTCTTTGACAAAGAAATCACAGCAAATGGATCTGGAGGTGAACGACGAAACAAGATATAGTAAGAATCTTTAACATACTTTGTAATTTTTGAAGATGTATTATGTATTTTCTCCCGGGCCTCTCCCGTGCGTCCGATGGTTATGAAGAGAGTGCAAGGTGAACGTGTTTTGAATTAATGAGGAGGTGGGCCGGGATGAAGACAATCAGTGCCATTAGCTACAGTATTGACAGACCATCACTCCTCCTCACATGTCACATGTCACATCCCGTGATGATCTTTCACGTGAAAGTTACAATTACCACAGTTTCTGAACAATCTCCAAAATCAAAAGAATTGAGTGGACTAACTATGTTGATTCGATAGAATTCTTTGTAGAGAACGTAGGGGGATCTACAGCTCCAAATCATTGAAATCCAAAAGTCTATACTTAAGACTATCATTATATATGTCAATTACAAGTAGTTCATTCTTGAATCATTCATTGTACTGGTATATACTTGAGGGCAATATCACCATCTGTCTGCATCACCAGTTATGGGAATCCTCTGAATATTCGGTGCAGCATGACTCTGAACAACTCAGTGATAACTCTCGAACTTTCCTACTCTGTCTAGTGTTATTGGGAGAAGCTTGATCCTCATTGTCTTCGCTATCCTCCGAGTCACCACTTTCCTTAAACTGATGTTCTTCTCTTTCATGCTCCTGCAACAATCCTGATCTAAACACAGCTAAACCCTCCTCCTCCATGAGCTGCTCTTCTAGCATCCTATTTGGCAAGTCAACACCAGGAAGTATAAGTTGGATGTCATCATAGTTGACATCATCAGAGTCATCATCAATATCACTGTCTGATTCCATAGAAAGCTCATCATCTTCATCATGTCTGCACCAACTATGACAATCAGTCCAAGGTGGTACATCATGAATTTCTGATTTGACATCTTTATTGTGCATCTTGCTGATGTCTCCTGTGTTGAGAAATACATGCCAAGGCATTTCGACAATGTGCGTACCATGGATATCATGGACTTGGAAAGGAGGAATATCTTTGAATGATGAGAGTAATCGAGGGAGATCAGGGAGGTGAGACAACCCAGCCACATTGAATAATCGAACACGAGGTCGAAGAAATCATGCTGTTGGCATCTTGGGAGTCTAGGGAGAGAATCAATATGGAAAAGTCCATACATCGATGTAGCATTGCGTTGTTCGACCAGGGCACAGAACAGCATCCAGAATTGGATTGCATATATTGAAATTCCCAAGAACAAGATGTTGAAGGAATGAACAGTATTTCTTCAACACAGGTGGAAGGACCTTCTCATACGAAGATGTAGAAAAGACCGGCTTGTATCTATCATCATTGGTAATGATCTTGAATATTGAAACAAGGATAGGTCAAGATAGGAAAGTTGCGGACCATGTTTCTTGAGGAATAGAATCATTTCTTTGAATATCAATGGGACATTTATGATCTTCCAAATCCAATTAACCATTTACTGTGTTTTTGTCCCCTTGATCAAGGGTCAGATATCCTTCATGTAGTTGAGGTATCGTACTTGTCGCTAGGGGATAACAATGTACATAGAGTAGACACAATAAATATCATACTAACCGAAACCCGACAGATAATGCATTGATGTGGGATCTGATATTGATCATACTGTAGATATCTGCTATTGTATTCACCTGTCGATAGTTTTGGGACATTGCACTGTTCTGCCATCGTATATTCAGGATATTAGGGGTCACTGCCATATCCCTCATAGAATACAATAGATATGTAGGATACAATAGATACAATTCGATGATACACATGATATAAAAACTATCTACTTGTTGGGATTCCTCATCAAACATGTCCTTCTGCCATTCCCAACATCCTCTTCCTCCCCGCCCTATCCATCGACCATGACCAGAATACCCAGGTCTCGTCGATCGATGGGTGACCGACATGCTCGCGAAACCTGTACACCGACTAGGGCCACGCAACTGCATCTGCCAGCTAAAAGTTGAACACCAAGTAGTAAGTATTTGCTCGCTATTTGATAGAAAATCGATAAGTACTCACTTTAGTTTTTCAGTCTCCCGATGCTAATGACCCAGATGCGTACTTCTATGAGCCTGATATCTACACCCTCACCCTCAAAATCGTCTGTCAGGCACAATCGGCGTTGCCTGCAAATGAACTCACCAGCCCTGTCAACATATTAGACAAGTTTTCAGGACGTCCAACTGACTCTGACACACCTGCATGGCTTCGTCATCCACTGGAGGCCCGATGGTGGTTTCGAGTCAACCAGGGCATCGCAACGCATCATTATTACAATGACACATTCAAATGATATAATCTAGAAATCATAAGTAGGCCGATTTCTTCATGCAGTTGATTGTACTCACCTATACTGTGCAGCCTATGAGAAGTTTTAGAATGGTACAATGGGCTTGAGCTGCTTCTGTGAGTGGTTTCGTCAGTTTTCATTGTTTTAGCTCACTCGTCGCCCACAGAGACAAACATCAAGGGAAAAGCAAGTTTTGAAGCTTGCTAAGAATCTAGGATTCGAGAACTGGTAGTAGAATACAAACTGTAGATATCAAAATAATGAGTCATTCGCGAATCCACAAGAAAAAGTTTCATCTGCAAGTAAAATCACTCCTCTGATATATGCTCGTCAGGATGATTGAATAGAACATACAAAGATGAAAAACTTACCAATGAGAACTTGTGGTTGAAAAGGAATGTGGACCCTCTTCAACTTGACCCAGTTTTGTGATATAAAATCAATAGTGAAGTGGGCCCCTTGTTCACTGTCTGAGGAATGATGGGTGTTTATGCTAAAACATACACAGATTCAGTGGCCAGAAAAAGTCGATAGAACACTGGACTTACATGACAGTGTAAAAGGCCCAGTGAGGAATTTCGTTAAATGCCTCAATAGTTATGGTCGCATCCTCCAATATATCGGGGTGGTTGCAGTAGATTTCCCAGGTGTGATGGTGAATGTTGAGGGCCATATTGAATGATGAATAATGTTGTTTCAGTTGGGTGATGAAGTTGGAGAGATTGCGTGAGAGTTCTCGAGGTCATCGAGCTCTGTGCATGCATGTTTGTCGATATCACCAAAAGGGGATGTTCCCATTGTTCATCAAGATGTGTCACGTTGTACCACAATCGACCCCAATCTACTTCTTCACCACAGGCCCTGGCTTCCAACCCACAACCCATCTCTCTCGATCAGTGCAGCTACTTCTCACTATAATTGATTTCCCTTCAACCAATTTCTATGTTATTCCCACTTTTGGTACTATCTTTTGTGATGCTTGTGATGGTCAAAATGTTGAGAAGTGAGCCTTTGGAGGTAAGTGCATACTTTGGCGTTGGTTTATTCTGAACGTTACTTCCCTGCTTTCTCAACTTCTTCAGGCCTGCCTTGGTTCATTCGATTTCGATACTGGTTTCTTGCATTTTCTTCAGCAAACCTCTGACCCCCTCCTTGCCCCTCCCCCCCCCCCCCACACACCCACAGATCCTTCAATCTTGTCCTTATCGACACAAACGGCGCTTACATCACTTTCAGTATTGATGAGTGCTTCCCTCATTTGCTGGATTTCTGTGGTCTGGATGACTTGATGTTCACGAAAATTGCTCAACAAATGAGTTTCCATTTCATAGGCAGCTTTGGCAGAAGTTCACTGAGTATTCAAAGCTGACAACTGAGCAGCCTACCCCGCAAGCACCCTTTTAATGTTGGCACGATCATTCAATACACTTGATACAAGCCATGGTCAAATAGGCATTCTTTTGCTTTACCAGAATGTTGCTGTTGTTGCACCTTGTGGGCAGTGAAAACGACTGCATATTGGCTAACATTAGTACCTCTTCTGAACTTAACGTTGAGTGTTTGACCCATACCTTCTTGCATGCCAGACATTCTTCCAAGATGTATAGGCAATATCACATGGTTACATCTTGAACAAAAAAAGGTCAGCTACAACAGTCCAATTCGATGGTGAAAGTAAGTCTCCTACCTTTTCAAGTAGTAATATTACTTGACATACCTGACATTGCATTGATATTTTCATTGCTTCGATACAGGAAGATGGATTGTACGACCGTACGTGATGAAGTCTGGTTCAAGCCAAGTGAATCATGACTCATGCAAAGATAAAGCATGAAATACTCACAGTAATCCAGAAGCCCGATGTCCTTTTATTTTGTGGCACAACTACTTCTCATTCCTCTGTGACAGGAGTTTGAAAAATCCCTGTACAGCGTTTTTCAGGTAGGATGGTTGCTTGCTTGTTTGCTCTCTTGGGAATACTGCAAACTTACATGTTGATCATCGGTTGCAGAATGTATGAATTCAATCGGGGTCCTAAATACTAGTGCAATTGTCATGCATAGGCGATATTAATCAAGAACTATATAATGAAAGTAGCGAGTTATGCTCACAGTTTCATTTTGTGGTAATGAAATGGTCGTGTAATCATTGTAGCATGCAAACCTTCATATATTGGAGGTCGAAGACATCAGATGGATTGAATGCAGGGAATCTCTGTCATGATGCATATGTTAGCACAAGGTTGAATCAAAAGTCTTGCCCGATGAACTTAAGATGAGACACAGCTAGTTGACAGCATTATTCAATATGAAGGTCATCAGTAGAAATTCATGTCCATCAATCATAAGGATGATGTTCAGTATAGAGCAAGCATGGTTAGCCTTTTTAGGAAGTAAGATAGAGAACAATAAAAATGCAATCATATGCAGTATTGATTGATTTACTCACTGATGATTGGTTTTCTCACTTTGACCACATAGTAATCAGTAGTGTAGGTATCTTTTGAGTAGATACTTGACCTTTCCGTCTGTCTGGATTTGTCTTGTCCTTGAGATATCTTTTGTATCCTGTGCGTAATACTCGCTTAGCCTGCTGTGTCCCTCGAGAATACAATAGATATCCCTGGTAGGATTTACCTATATAATGGTACCTTCACCCTTGGTCGTTTCTCTATCAAACCAAACATGGTAAAATCACCTTCCTCCTCTCGTACCTATTTCTTGCATGAACACAAAGTAGTCTCTCCTCCTCCTCCTCCCCTTTGCAAGCCTCTAAGCAAGACCGACCATTGGTTGAAGCTGGGACTAGCGAGGAAGTTCTGTCCACTTGCTGATGACCGGGACTACATCTGTGTTGTCGTAGTCAAGTACACAGTGAGCATCAATTATCCATTCATTCAGTATTAAATTAATCACCTAATTCAGCCTCCGAAACATGACAAAAAACCTACCGTTCAGTCTCCATATGCTACAATACCCACCTTATTCGGCACCTATAAGCTCACCCTTCACATTGATTGCCCAACAAAGTCGAAGATCCCAAAACCATTGCAGGAGAGCCCAACTATGACTCTTGATGAATACGTTGGAGACGAGAGGGATGCCAATGCTCCTCTTTGGATCCAACATCTGATCGGGAGTGCGCTGCAAAACACTATGTCGAGTATGCCTTCAAGTTCTGGAACCTACATCAGGTCAGTCTCAGGATCCTCTCTTTCGTTGGATGCATTTGCTCACCTTCGAACAGCCATCATTAACCATCAAGATGATCGAATGGGCCATCACTGCAGAGGTAAGATCATCGTTCTGTAGTGTTTAATATCCACATTGATGTGTTGAATCCAGGAAGGAACTGTAAATACAAGTGATGATATTAGAAAGCAAGCTAAGAAGTGGGGATTCACATGGCCAACAAAACAGAGCTTGGTAGAAGTTGAGAAAGGTGGTTGATCATGATTTACACAGAGAATATACAATAGGTCTAAATAGATGTCCAAACGAATACAGATATACATACATGAGCCCAAGAGAACTAAACTACACGACAACTTAGCAAGACGACAATTTCTAAAATGATATGCTACGAAATTTCCAAGAAAAACCAGTCCACAGCAAACACAAGTCTATCCATACACAGGTCATATGCTACAAAACATTACTTTTGAATATGAACTAGAAAGTCATATGTAGCCCTGTTCGCAAGATCTTTTACAGTCCCAAGCTTGCCATGCTCGTAGCAAAGGAAACTGTACCATTTGTTGGCCACTATGGGTGTTCCTTCCCCCAACTCCAGACGTTGAAGTCACTTCTGAAACCACTCCTCGCAAGTAGGCAACCAGTAACCCAGATAAAGTCCTGACGCGATGAATTGGAATTGTTTGGGCCACTACGAAACATGTGCTGCCTGACCATCTGATCCTAAAAAGTGAGTTAGAGCTATTACAAGTTGATTCAATGAAATGACATACTTTTCTCCAAGTGATATATCCCGGAGATATAGTCTGCTTCATCCTCTGTCAAGAAATTCTTGACGTACTTGATTTGACCACTGCTGAAAGATTGTGTATGCCCATCTCTGTTTGCGTCTTCTAAAGGACCTGAGAGTACAACATCCATTATACTGTACTCTAAAGTGAGTCGCCAGATGAGCCCTCCTTGTATCAAAGCAGCCCAACGAACATGACTTGAACTGAAGATAGAGTCCAAGGTAGAACAGTAGGTGGAGTAGAGACCCTTCAAGTTGTCCAGGTATCTGTGAGAACCAAGACAGATGGCCTTCACGCAGTGTAAAACAGCAGGGAAGGAAGGTTGTGAAGATGGAGGGACAAGAATGTGGAATAGAATGCCCCTGCGAATGAGTTCTGCTGCAATTTCCCTCCTATCTGGGCCCCAGCATCATCTCAAGATCTCGATAGCCACCATTGGAGAATGAACAATGATGTTCCATTCAGGCTCTTGCTCTGAGCTCTGTGAGGTATTGACTTTGAACTTCCAATTGCCTGGCTGAATACACAGTTGCTGCCGACAAGAACAGGGTTCTTCATGAAGGATGGCAATGGATATCGACGTGCTTTGGAAGGAAACATGTCGATCGGCCAAATCAAAGAGGTCTTGAGGGATGACCTTGTCGAAGAACATAGAATGGAAGAATTCTTGCACCATGCTGTGTAGAGAGGGAGAAACTTGCTGGTCATCTTCTCTTTACCCAAATGTGAGCGCGATGCGTGAGTACATCCATGACTCTTCATTGGACTGGCAACGAGGAGGTCGAAAACAGTTGTTTTCAACCAAACCAAAGTGATTCTTGATGACTTGCCAGAAATCTTCATAGATCGGCTCGATAGCCAAAGGGTCATCATCGTGATGAGCCATGTCTGCTTCAATCTTGCGTGTGATTGGACCCTCATCATCGAACAGATCTTTAGATACGTGGGCTGGGCAATTGGGAGGTCTGAAGAGGTCGAAACAGTTCACGAAACTGTTGTAGATGATGTCATGCTGCGAGTACATTGCCCACATCTCATTCACCTCACTTCTAACAAGACGACAATGGACATAGGATTTCTCCTCAGTCTCTGCTGGTTCCCATTTGAAGACAAATGGTCTATTTTTGCCAGGTGGCTTCTCAGACTTTGCCCACTTTGCCACTCAGAGCAACCTCGTCTCCCTGTCACTAGGTGATTCCCTTTTCTCTCTTTCTATATCATTCAGCTCACGACGTCGGAAGTATTCTTCTGGATGTTCCCCAGGGAAATGCTTGGTGAGGGTGCCGTAACTCACAGGTGGAAGAGAGGCAGTTGTCGTAGATGCTGTAGGTGGAAGAGAGGTGGTTGTTGATGATTCTGCAGGAGCAGAGAAAACTTCATGCCATCTTATAGGTGGTGGGAAAAGTGGAACAGACGCAACTGGTCTCGAAGGGGTATTGACTGCATGATACTCAAGACCTAATCTGACAGCAGCCAACCGCGGAGGAGTAGGTACTCGATATTGTGGATTGACTCGCAAAAACTCTTCCCATTCAGCATTCGCATGTTGAATACTTCGATCGCTAGGAAGAAGATCGACCAGGTCTCGGTGCACCTCATTCTTGTTCGGTAATGTATTCCCCCAGAACACCCAGAACGGAATACTGAACTGAAGCAGCAATGGGATGTAATCGAACCATTGCTGTTTCGCAGTTCTGTCGATGAAGCAGCCAACTTGTGAGTTCCCTGATGTGAACAGCCTAACAAAGAAATCCACCTGGTTTATGAAGAATGGACCCTCTCGCTTCTTCATCTCATCATACCACTTGGGACCTCCAAGTGATACTAAATGGCCATCGTCAGTACAAGCAAGGAGAAATCCGAGATAGGCAAGCCATAGGAAGAATGCATTGCATGAGCTTCTCATGGCTTGCCTGAGTTGTTGCTCGGAGGGGTAGGACTGTGTGTAGCCATATTGTGAGGGCCATTCAGGATTGCAGAAGGAAAGTGGAAGTAGGATATGCCAGTTGGTGGATTGTAAGGCAGGTATATCTGCACAGAGTAGCTTCAAGAACTTCTCTAAATCTGACCATCTCTCACTAAGAGCAGAATCAAGCATCCAACCACTCTGCTCATGTTTCACAGGAAACATCTTGAAGTCTCCTTGCAAACACCTCAATTCTCCAGCAAGTGGAACATTGCGGAGAGCAAAAGTAAGGTAGAACAACTTGTCTGTTCCCCATGTGGTGTTCCACACTTGGTGACCATAAGTAGCATGCACCTGGTTGTTATGAGTGTTGTCGAGGATGCGAGGAGGTATGGAATCAGGAGGAGGAGCGAATGCTGGGAATGAAATGATGAAAGGTGGCTGGCTGCGCACAAGAACCTGCAGGTTGGAATCCTGAGACCTTGAATCATGGAGGTGAGATTGGGCAGACTTATCGGAAAGGATTCATACTTACATGATGCTGAACTCTGCTCTGAATGTGGTAGCTTGCAAGCTTCGACAGTTCAAGCATGACAAATCGCCACCCAAGTGTCCTATGATGGATTCTAGGTATGAGTACCTACGAGCTTTACTCGGGTTGATTTGAGGCGAACTTGAAGAGGACTTGAATGAAGTCGCGAGCTTTTCTCAGACAAGCTTGACGAGACTTGATGTATCTTGAGTGAGTCCAGTGAGCTTTACTTGGGTTTATTTGAGATTGAGTTCTGCAGGTCTTGAGCAAGGCCAGCGAGCTTTACTCGGGCAGATTTCAGGTGGTTGCAGGCTTGAGGACTTGAGATATGTGCGTATCTACTTTTAACTTCTGAAAATGCAAAGTTCTTAGCACCAGTGTCACGAGACATGATCGTGGAAAAGCAATCACATGCCCTTAATGGAGACAATGGAATTCACAAGTCCATCGCCACTGGGTCTCTGCTCGATGCTCAAGATATCACCCTCAATGTGAAACTTGCCTGAGTAAAGCTCACTGGCATTCTTCAAGACAACTTCAAGCTCGCTTTAAATTAGCCCGAGTAAAGCTCGCGGTTTTGCTCAAGACCTCTTCAAGCTCACCTCAAATCATCCCGAGTAAAGCTCATAGGGACTCCTCCGAGTTTCTTCATATTTGCCTGAGGAAGGCTCATTGTTAACCCTCTGGACACCTCACAGTAGGGTTCTTCCATGACCTCAGAGTAACCGAAGTTCCCTATTGCCAACTGTGTATTTGTCTCAGCAGAATTGCCTGTGAGATGCAGGGTGAGTACTGTGGGCTTTGACAATGTTGAGTTGAATGTACTCATAAACACTTCAATTAGCCAATGGAAAAGTGTTACTATGAATCATATGGCTGCAATGGTCGCTCAGTCGAAGCTCATGTACTAAAGAGACATCGGGCACAAGACCAATGATTAGCACCCTTCTATCTACCCCCCCAACAATTTACACAAGCACAACAGTCCTTGCAAACACAGAGTGGATCCTCTATGACAAACCGTCTGCAAAAACCCATTGCTCGAAAGACTCGTACTCTCACAACCCTTCAAGCTACACCATCTGTCCCGTCATCTGCCTCACTTTCCCTACCGTCTGACCGAAATCATTCGAGTGATGCTGAGCATAAGTTTTGACATGAAAAGTAGTTATATTTGTTTACTGATTGACATGTGAATAGTGCAAGCAACCCATGATCCTTGTGAGACTCCTGGTCCTTCAAGTGTTACAATGAGTGAATCTACAGTAGCTGGTCTCTCCTTACCTGAGTCATCTTCCGCCAGTGAGAATCCAGGACAACCCCCGTCTCATTCTGTTGGTGCTTCATCTGCACATCATAGTAATACTCATCTCGCCATGATTGAGATTACTGAGAGAGAAGCTGATGCTCGTATGGCCGAAGTCTTGACTGCATACAAGCCGGAGGAGATTCTAGCTGATGATGATTGGGAAGAGGAGGAGGAGGAAGAGGAGGAAGAACAGGAAGCATCTATACAACCTGTGCCTGTTGATGAAATGTCCCTGGATCCTGTTCATTCGAGCCATCCCATCTCCAATCCTTTACCCAGTTCACCTCCTCCTGCCACTGTCGAAGCTTCTACCAATGAATTTTATGTCAAACCGCTATATCATCCTCTGCCCACACCATCCTTAGTCCATCCTAACATCACTGTTTATATCATCTATTTGTTGGTAACCTGGCTTCATGGCCAATTTCACTTGGCCATGCGAGCATGTAACGTTGTGCTTTGTGTAACAGCTATAGCGTTCCAGGCGTGCTGAGTTGAGATAGATCCTCCTATGGTTCGGACACTTGGTGGGGTTCATGCACTGATGGAGATCGATGCTCCATTTCAGACTCTTCCTGTTTGTCCTACTTGCAAGCAACCATACCCAGTTTCTACTACTCCCACTACATGCTGCGACCTATGTGACTCTCCTTTGTTCAATACAACTCCAACAGCAAAACAAGTGATGGCTGGATGGACAGTGCGCGAAGATCCAAAGCCTATTCTCAGATTTCCTTACAAGTCATTGGAAGAACAGCTCATGTATATCATTCCGCAAATTGAAGATGTTGTAAATTTTTGGCGAGCAGTTGAGAAAACACCTGGAGACTATCAGGACATCTTTGATGGTCAAATATGTCAAGAACTTGAAGGACCCGATGGCCTACCTTTTTTTGGGCCTGACTTGAAGGAGCTTCTAAATGGTGAACTTCGAATCGGGGTGACACTTGGGGTAGATTGGTATAAACCCTTTCTTATCTCCAGTGAGAGTAGTTAACCAATCACTCTGTAGGTTTTCCTATATCTGAAGTCAGATATCTGCTTCGCATAGCTCTGCCCTGATGTTCTACAGCATCATCAATTTACCTCCTCATCTCCGGTAAGGGTAGCTCTCTATATGTTATAATAGTCTCATCTCCTGACCAACCCAATTTTAAGCTATCATACAGTGAATCTCCTCCTTGTTGGTATCATGCCAGGTCCGAAGGAACAAAACGTCGAGGAGATTCAACTTTTCCTGTGAATCCTCGTCGACTCTCTGTTACATTTATACAAAGGCATTATCATTATCACTAGGTGGTACCCAGACAGGAGGTTGGTTAGAGTAGTCTTAGTTGGGGTTGTATGTGATAAACCTGCTGCACACAAGCTTGGTGGGTATGGTTCACACAGTCATACCTACTTTTGTACATTGTGCTGAATCGAACAACTTCAAAAGGCTTTTCCTAAAGTATTTGAGCCAGATGGTATGTCACATCCTATCGCATTCACATTACTGGGTTCTCATATGAATCGTACTGTTAGGGTTTAGAGCATGAACAGATGCCGAGCATCGAGAAAAACAGCAGCAGTATAAAGACTGCACTTCGAAAACTGAATGAGCGGAATTTGTCAAGGTTCATGCTACTCGATGGTCCGAGTTATCTCGTCTCCCCTACTTCAAATTTGACTAAATGATCATTGTCGATCCCATGCATAATCTGTTCCTTGGCAAGTCATTGATGTTTGTGGTGTACTTCCTAGCTACCATCGTGCAACTCACAGGACTTGTCAAGAATCACTTCTATGCTATTTAGGTCAAGCTCAACATCTTTCGAAAGAACAAAGAGCTACGATGACTCCATGCGATTCTCACCAAGGTGTGTGTAGTGTTGAGAAAATGGTCTAACTTCTTAACTTTTTGCTGCTTCAGATGCAACTGCCTACATCTTTGGGTTGACTACCAGCTTTAATTGGCGAGCCCGCAGGAGGGTCATTGACAGCCAATCAATGGCTGGTTTTAGCTACAGTTGTGACTCCGCTTGCAGTAAGTTGTTCGAATGTAGCTTTTAAAGCAAAGATTGACTGTAAATCTATCAGCTCCCACAACTTTGGCAAGACTACATGCCTGAGAATGCAAGTCTCACCTTGCAACAGTGCAAGGAAAAGATCTTGCGAACAATTCAACACAGACAAAAGAAGTGCACCAAGGCAGATTCAAAGAGTAAGGGTACAGTGAGTGCAAAAGGGAAGCATAAAGGTAATACCAAGGGTAAAGGGAAAGCTCAAGCACCCAAGCAAGCAACTCGTCATTCCCAACATGTCAGGAAACCTACACAGCATGCCCAAGTATGTCCAATGATAACTATACTCAGTTGACCAGTCTCTGATAATTTGTTCATGTTCAGGCTTTAGAGAAAGCTTCTGGTTCTGATGACAGTATGCCAGATGCTGGAGCGATCGAAACTGATGACGTATATTCCAGCGACGATTCTTCCGACAATGAGGCTGATACTGGTGGAGGGAAATATCAATGGAAAGACAACAAGGAGGGCAAGAATACAGATTCACAGCTGCTTCAGCAAGATGTTCAACACTTCATGAAGCTATGTGCTGCTCTGAAGCTTCTCATAAAGGGCTGCCTCACAGAAGATGATATTGAACAGGCAGGCAACCTCATTCGTGAATACTGTAAAGAATTGGTAGAGGTAAGTGATACTCAAGACTCGAGCATCTTCTCATCAGCTGATGGCATAAAATCCTAGCTCTATGGATCCGATGTCATTAAACCCAATCATCATTACGCCACACATACACCTGGATTCGTTTGTGATTACGGCCCTCTTCATGGATTCTGGATGTTCCTTTTTGAGAGACTCAATAAAGTACTGAAAAGCTTCAACATCAATAATCACGGCGGAGGAGAACTAGAGATGACATTCTTCTGGGAATTCCATCGCACTGTGCGTCTCTCACAGACAGTAAGTAAGGGTTGTTATATCATCTACGATGGTATTGAAATCTCTGTCTGTAGCTCGCTCGAGGTTATGACCGTCACCAAGGTGACAGTCTTCATGAGGCTGTCGCAGCAATATATGACGCTACTACTGATGATCGCGGCATGGTGCAAGCATTTGCTAAAGAACTGGAAAAAGTTCATGAGCTTCGTGAGTTATTCCCAACACTGACTAACCACGATGATACTCAATTCATCTCTCACAGATGGGATTGAATATCGCTTGAGCGATCGGTGTACTAATCAAGAAATTCCATCTGACCTTTACGCGCAACTTCTAACATACTTTAGGGAATGCAATCCAACCTTAATCATACGAGATCACATCTCAGTGCCGACAGGCTTGGACTTCCTTCCTCTTTCACCAACCGCCAAGTTTTTTGATCATGTTATTTTACGCCAAACATGGTATACAGCTCAGAATCATACAAGTTCCCCCACAGAAGCCCTCGTTACAGTTCAAACCTCCGATACAGGTGAAACTTGGGTCGGCAAACTGGTACATATATTCTACTTCAAACAACAACACCTCGGAGAAAAACACTTTGGGTACATCCGCTGGTTCATACCCTTGAACGAGGATCTCGCAGGTTCTATATGGGAAACAAGGTAAAGTACGATCCCTAGAATATGCACTTCACTTGAATTCATCCAGCTTTTTCAGTCTATCTCATGAGATTCGCTTGTATCAAAGGAATAAGTACTTGATGTCGGAGGATGCTGGACTAAGCCAGCTCATTAATTTGATTGATATTCGTAGTTATGTCATTAGACTGGATGTTTTTGTCAGAGGCGTCCCGGCTTGGGCTACCATTTCTGTAACTTCTGTAAGTTATCATCTTTGGATACAAGCATTTGGTTGCTGAACAATTCCTTGACATAGATTGCATCTTCTTCATCCTGATTCTTGGTAAAATTGATAGACTTTTCTTGTATTAAATGAAGTAAGATGGCATTAATCTAACTTTCTACACTAGTCATCTTCCTTTTTGTCATCTGCAGCCCAAGCCATCTCTTCAGCATCCAAGTTATTATCGGGAATATCAAGTGTCAAGATAGTATACTCTGCTTCATCTTCATAGATAGGCAGACTCTCATGTCTAGCAGCCCACTTGGTACTCACGAGGGTCTTGTATAGCTGTTTATTACTGCTCATAGAATATGGTGAATCATCTGCATGGATTCGCTTTCCATGTATTCGAGGCTGATGCTGTTTGTTCATGCAGTTCTTTCCTTTCACTTGTGTCTGCGACCCCTCACCTTCCGTATTTTGAACTTCTGTCCCTTCATTCACCTCTCGACCGTAACGGCGTAGTACAGTATACATACAGTTCAACTTCCAAAAGGGTGAGTCAATATATGCAATAAGATAAAAGGAGAACAGCTTACCCTTGGTGACCTCCACAGTTTCTTGCGAACACACAGCACTCCATTAGGTATACCTTCACAATTGGAATGTTCAGAAGATTGATAGTCGGTATCTATCATATACTCAACCCTGACAGTTTCAGCTTCTCCGTACTTCTGTTGAAATTTCAGAATGCCAGCACGGCAAGCCTTAGCTTTCTGAATATCACAGTAAGTAAGCCATAACTATCATGATATCTGAGTATCTGTACGCATCATTCTTTTGCACTGACGATGTGTATTTTGAGTTTTGTGGAGCTCTTCTCTAGCACGTGCCACCTCATCTATCTACCTTTTGTACTTATCTTTCAACGTGTGCCAGTACTGCTTACAACATTCACGCACATCCTCTGACTCAGGAACAAAATCCAATTTTGGGATCTTTTACTCCCATACTGTAAGTGTATGAAAAATTGCAGGGTGGTATGATGGTATTCACCTTTTCGTTATCACAGAGTGTTTTCACAGCCACATCTAAATACATGTCATTGAGTGTCGAATTCATGTTTTGCGTGAAGTCAGGGTTCCACAGCACCGCACCAGTTGCAGTGGTCCTTCTAGGGGCACCAATGGGCAAAGGATCTGGTACAGTAAACGTGGTGTGTCGACCGCCGCCCTCAATACCCATCATCCTTTTCATGGTTGTATGTACAAGATCCTGACGAAGGGTGAGTCCTCCTCACTTAATCCACATACTCGAGACTACTCACCACCAACTTTGGATTAGATCTTCGATCACGACATTTTCTGGTTCTTTTGCATCTCTCCTCCCATTTCATGTGTTCTTCTTACCTTATCCTATCCTCTTCCTGACTTTTTCTTTCCGACTCTAGACGTTCTTGTTCCTTCTCAAGGTAAGCAATCCATTCCACCTCTAGGAACCTGATGCAATCTTCCACCACCTGCAACTTTTCCTCAATACCCATACCACCATGGCTTGTAGATGGCATAGAACCACCTACTTGATTAACCGGGTTGGCTTGAGATGGTGTGGTGGCAGTGTCATGCATTTGCTGTTCCCAATAAGGTGAGTCAAGTAAAATCAATAACAGAGCAACATTGAACTCACTGGAAACATCGTAGGCTCTTGCGGGTTTGTCTTTGTGCTCTGCTAATGTAAGTATCAGTGTTTAATAATTCTCTCTCGCATGTCAATCAATAGACTCACCACCCTCATCAACATTTGCAGTAGTTGTGCTTCTGAGAACATTGGTATATTAGAGAATACTTGTGACTGAGAGAGTAATTGAGGATCAATAGAGATACTATTTGGATCAAGAGACATTGATGTAAGATGAAGTAGAAGGTATTCAAAAGAGGTGAGCAGAGAGATTGTTTGGTTAATGCTGTGTCATGCTAACCATCACTTTTATAGCCATTCGCGCATTTCGCGCCTCCAACAATGGATAGGATGGAAGGTAGTTGGGATATGCAGGCTATGTCATGTAGGACAAGTCATGGGCATGCAATGTATCAATTGTATCTGTAAATGTATTGTATTATGAACACAATGGTTATCCTAATTATCCCCCAGCAAGATCTACGACGTATCTACTGTGCGACATCCAGGACAGGTCAAGTATCTATTGTATCCTCGTGTTGGCCATCTAAGCTATCTTCTCCACGATTTTCAAGACAGATCAAGTATCCTTGCCTTGACCATCTGACCTATTCCCTCTGCGATACCCAGGACAGGTCAAGTATCCATTGTATCCTCTGTTACAATCAGCGCGGTTATCTTTTTCTTTTCTTTTCTTACATAATACGGAGTTATTGCAGACTATCTAGCATTAGGGGAATTCCCGCGTAATGACTAACGTTGTATTATCTAGTTTCTCCATAGTTTCTCCTTCGTTTTACACACGTCTTTCCTCCAACAATTCTCCTAGGTTTTTCTGAAGTTCCTCCTTCTATTTATCCATAGTTACTCCTTATCCCTGGATGATATTCTCGCATTTTATCAGACTAAGGCAGATGTATAAATACCTGTACTTTAGCTAGGTTGGAGTCTTAACTTCGACCTCCTGTTTTCTCCTAGCTTAGCAATAGACTTGTTAAGTTTCATAGTCTGTCTGAGTACTTTGAGTCTCAGCTCGATACTAAGTCTTGATTTGCAATCAAGCCTTAGTCATCTGAATTACTTAAGTCGAAGATCATAGTCACAGTTACATCACAGTCACAGTAACGAGTCACGTTAAGCTCGATCCTTAACATTAGGTCGAAGTTAAACACAAGCGCCCACTTATTATTAGTGAAGGCGCCACAACTAAAGAACCATGGATCCAAGAAACCAACCTAGTGGAAGCAGAAGCTTCCGGGAAACACAAAATCAAGACTCGGACTCAGAAATTGAAGTTGAACCTACGGCACCAGCACCCCAGACACCAGTTCTCACCTTTAACAATTGGAGTACTCAGAACCCTAGTAACAGATCTCTAGGATACAGACACGATCGCTACAGAAATTATCTCCAAGCAACTGATTTGACCAATAGAACCAATCATTTAGGAGAATTCAATCAAGCAGTAGCTGATTACGAAAGAGCAAATAACACTCGAATCCCTTATACCAGACCGCCAAGTCCGAATCCCCCCAATCAACCAGAAACTGCATTAGTAGCAGTACCACAGCCTCCTCCGAGAAACAACCCAACTCCGCCAGGAAACAACCCACCATCTCCACCGCCACCCGTCGTAACTGCACCAATGGCAGCACCTGCACCCACCATCAAGTTGGGCAAGCCCGAGAAATTTACCGGGAAGCCAGAACAAGTCAGACATCATCTGGCACACTGCAATCTCTATTTTATGGTAAACGTAGGATTAAATGGAGTCCAGAAAATTATCTACTCCTTATCATTCATGGCCGAAGCCGGAACAACTGGAGAATGGGTCACCAGGGTCCACAATCAATTAGAAATAGATGCAGCGTTACCAGAAAACGCTAGGCTAATGAATGAATGGCCGAAATATGTGACCGCATTCAAATCCCAATTTGAACAAGGAGACATCGAACAAAAGGCAAGAGATGAGATTTACAATCTCAAACAAGGACGATCATCAGTGGATCAATACGCATCCAGATTTTTGGATATACTTAGTAGGACAGGAATCGGAGAGGAACTCACAAAGATCGAATTATTCAAGCGAGGACTTGATCGGAGTTTACTCTTGGTCTGCCTCAATACTGAAATTCTACCCATCACATTGGAAGGGTGGATCAAGAGAACTTCAACCATCGATAACAATCGCCGAGCGGCATTTCACAGGGAAGGAAATACCTTCCGGTTCTTCAACAACAACTATGGGTCCCACAATCAGGGACAATCTAGGCAAAGGGACCCCAACGCAATGGACGTTGATCGGGTTAACACAAGAGCGCTGACTAATGAGGAAAGAGACAAGCGCAGGAAGGAAGGAAGATGCTTCTATTGTGGAGACAAAGGGCATATGGCACGAGATTGCCAGAAAAAGAAGCAGAATGGAAATGGGAATGGTAACAGACAGGTTAGGGAAGTACAAGCGGAAGCAAGGATAGAGGAAGTTGCCGAAGAACTCCCTAAACAAGAGGAACCAAAGAAGGACAAGTTGGCCGCAATAAGGGCTATAATTCAATCGATGGACGATGACGAAAAAGACTCTGCAATCGATCTATTCAATGATGCCGGTTTCCGCATCGAAGACTTGGGTTTTTAAAGAAGCGACCACCACTGGTGTGTGGATCACTCGGAATCTCGCTCTCTCCTGTAATAGTAGCAAACACCGAATATCAGTCATTTCAAATTCCCATTACATTGAGAGCGCGAGATAAAATCATCAGAACCCAAGCCTTAATCGACTCTGGAGCAGGCGGGATCTTTATTCATAAAGACTTCGCAAAGAAACATGATCTCCCATCAAGATCACTGAATAAACCCATTTCGGTATTCAATGCTGATGGAATGGAGAATAATCAAGGAAGAATAACTGACTACACAATATGTTCCCTTGACATCGACAATTCTCTTATTCCTCAGAAATTGTTCCAAACTGGAATAGGGAAAGAATCAGTTATCATTGGACTTCCTTGGTTGAAACAATTCAATCCAATCATAGATTGGGAAAAAGGAAGAGTCCACTTAAGTCAAGACCGAATAAAGGAAATCCAGAATAAAAACCTCAGACAATACGTCAAAGAACATATCGAGAGAAAGAAACGAATCAGATTGGCACAAATTTTGATGAAAGATAAAGGAACATCAATGTTAGTCGATATGGCACCGGACACAGACAACTTCCATCGATATCATGAATACTGGGTATCAGAGGATAAGGAAAAGGTTAAACTCAGATCGGTTTGGATACGACTCAAGGTAAACCCGGCAATGAAAATGGCACAGGAACAACAGGAAAAAGAAGTCAAAAAAGAACTAGAAGAAATGATTCCAGAATTTCTTCAAGACTTTACGGACATCTTTGAAAAGGCAAAATCGGAATGGCTACCAGAACCCAGACCCTATGATCATGCAATTGATCTAAAGGCAGATTTTATTCCAAAAGATTGTAAAGTTTATCCAATGTCTCCTAAGGAACAGGAAGCATTAGATGCATTTTTGGAAGAAAATCTTAAGAAAGGGTATATTCGGCCATCGAAATCTCCTCAAGCGGCTCCATTCTTCTTCGTAGGGAAAAAAGACGGCACCTTTAGACCCTGTCAAGATTATCGGTATATCAACGAATGGACGATCAAGAACCGGTACCCGATTCCATTGGTATCAGAACTTTTGGACAAACTACAAGAAGCCACAATCTTTTCTAAAGGAGACATCCGATCAGGATACAATAATATCTTGATCAAAGATGGAGATCAATGGAAAGCGGCGTTCAAAACCAATCGAGGATTATTCGAACCTATGGTGATGTTTTTCGGACTATGCAACTCCCCAGCAACCTTTCAAGCAATGATGAACGAAATCTTCAAAGACATGATAGATGAAGGATGGTTAGTAATCTACATGGATGATTTCCTTATCTTTTCGAACGACATAAAGGTTCATCATGAAAGGACAAGACGGGTCTTGCAAAGATTACGAGAACATGATCTATTCCTGAAACCTGAGAAGTGTCTATTCGACCAACCAAAAGTAGACTTTCTAGGAATGGTAATTGAAGCTGGAAAAGTAGAAATGGACCCGGTTAAACTTAACGGAATTAGAAATTGGGAAACACCAAAATCCGTAAAACAAGTCAGATCATTTATCGGATTTTGCAATTTCTATCGAAGATTTGTATCACATTTTTCCGATATATCTCGACCACTTGTGAATCTTACCAAGAAGAACGAACCTTGGAAATGGACTGAAGAGTGTCAGGAGGCATTTGAAGAACTCAAACGGAGATTACTTTCACAACCAGTTCTACAAATGCCCGACAAGAATAAGCCATTTGTATTGGAAACGGATGCGTCCTTGGTAGCTACGGGTGCAGTACTTCGACAACCAGATGGAAATGGTAACTGGCACCCTTGTGGATACATTTCTCAATCGTTTTCTCCTCCAGAGAAAAACTACGACATCTATGACCGAGAACTGCTAGGAATAGTTAGGGGACTAAAAATGTGGAGGCATTACCTTGAAGGATCCACGTTTCCTACCACCGTGCTTACTGATCACCTTAATTTGACTTATTTCAAAAGCCCGCAGCAATTGACAAGACGACAAGCACGATGGAGACTATTCTTATCGCAATTCGATTTGAAATTAGTCCACACTCCAGGAACTAAAATGACTCAAGCAGATCCATTAACCCGGCAACATTATCTAGACACTGAAGAAGGAAAAGAAAACATGTTGACGCTATTACCGGAAGAACTGTTCGTAAGAGAAATCGATATGAACCTAGCGGAGAAAATTCGGATTGCCACAGAACAGGATTCCATTGTTACGGAAGCATTAGTAGCAATCAAAGGAAAAGGACCGTTTCCCATGAGATCCACCCTATCCGACTGGAGAATCACAGAAGAAGGAATCTTTTACAAGAATCGGCAATATATTCCACCCAACTCTTCTTTGAGAAGAGAAATCATTAGTCGATACCATGATTCACCACAAGCAGGCCACCCGGGAGTTTTTAAAACACATACGGCAATAGTACAATACTATTGGTGGCCAGGGTTACACGCAATGATTTCCAATTATGTCAAAGGATGTGCATCATGCCAACAAATGAAAACCAACATGCATCCTATTGTACCACCATTACAACCAATTCTGCCGAACTCGACATCGGGACCTTTCGATGTTATCACCTATGATTTTATCACGGATCTTCCTCCATCCAATGGATTTGATTCCTTATTGGTCGTTGTGGACCACGACTGTACAAAGGGGGTAATTTTATCTCCTTGCACCAAAACGATTGATGCAATTGGAATGGCAAAGCTACTTCATGATGGAGTATATCGACGATTTGGCTTGTGGAAAATGGCTATATCGGATCGTGGACCACAATTTCATTCTCAGGTCATGAAAGAGTTTGGGAGAATTCTTAAGATCGATACACGATTCTCCACTGCATATCACCCACAAACTGATGGTCAAACAGAAAGGACGAATCAAACTGTAGAAACCTACATAAGAATCTTTTGTGCGAACAACCCAGAGATATGGAGCGACTTAATCACCGATATGGAAGTATCGTTCAACTCGCATTTACCTGATGGACGAAATGCCACCCCTTTTTACCTAGCTTCTGGAAAGGAACCCATTCTGATTCCCTTATCGTTCGAACCAACCAATCTTCCGTCATTAAACGAACGAATGGAACTCCTAACTAAGGCTAGAAGGGAAGCAATTGCTGCAACTGAACTAGCCGCAGCAAAAATGAAAGCACGAACCTTCAGCAAGGGGTTCAAACCATTCAAAGAAGGAGATCAGGTTTGGCTAGAAGCAAAGAATCTAAATTTAGGAGTAACTAACAAGAAGATCACTTCTAAACGACAAGGACCCTTCACGATAACTAAGGTTATCTCGGCGTTTGCCTATCAACTCAAGTTACCAGAAAAATGGAAGATTCACAACGTGTTCCACGTATCTCTGCTATCTCCCTACATAGAAACCTTGGAACATGGGCCGAACTATCTCCGACCTCCTCCGGAAATTATCAATGAAGAAGAAGAGTACGAAGTCGAAGGAATCATCACTCACAAGATGATCAGGAGAAAGCACCACTATCTGGTTAAGTGGAAAGACTATCCCACATCAGAAAACTCATGGATCACGGCAACCGAATTCTATGATGAAGACGATGGATATCTTCCCATGTTCTTGGAATATCTTCAGAGAAATAAGCTTCCTATTCCCATCGATGAGAAAAGACAAGAAAGAACATGAGGAGAAGTCATTCTACATTCACCAAAGAAACTCCAAGGAAACTCCGGGTCATTCGAAAACTAGATAAAAGACACTTGAGATTGAATCTCTTTTCTCTATTCCCCAACGACTACTCACAACAATCACTTCCATCTGATTTTATCCAACCTCACTCAACTATTAACAATCATGAAGACCTTCTCCCCATCCACCTCTACTAGATTCAACCCCTACACCCTCACCGAACACGATCAACGAGTTCTTAAAGCCATTCGAACTCACGAACCCGGCTTTCGCAACGAAATCCACTACACCATCAGCAGAGGCCACCATGTCCTCGACACTATCAACCGGTTTGAGACGATTCGAACTGGTCATCTTCAGATGAGCGAGCGACTTAGTGGAGTACTCAAGGAATGTCAGGATCTCGCTCAAGAGGTGAACCAATACCATCACCTCACAATGGAAGGCCAAGAGCAGCTATCAAGGCTCTTAGTCGATTTAGAAGTTCGGGATCCTGGTCAAGATCGTCTCGACAATCGTACCCCTACCCCATTCACTCTCAACGAACTCCCCGAATATCCCGACACTGAACCAGCATCTTCCCCTTCCCCAATCCCGATTCCACCCCCTCATGCCGATAACAATCTTAACGAACCCATCTACGTTCCGTCCTCCCCATCAGAAGCCGAAGCCGAAGCAATCAGGAACTGGGGAAGAGCTGAAGAGTTACTAGAAGAAGTAGCTCGAGAAGCGATTCAGCAGTCCTTTCGAGTCGCTTCACCCTCTGAAACTCCAGAGAATCATTTCCGAGCTGAGCGCAGTACCGCTCTCGTCAGCAAAACCATCCCGCAAATACCTCTGCCAGAGAATCCTACAGAAGTTGATTGCGAAGTCACTAAGGACTTTGCCAAGCGGAATAGACGAGCCAACAGACGGATGCGCAACGAGGATACCCGAAGCAGAAAAACAGTCCGAATGTCTTTGGACGATTTCAACAATAGTATCCTTGATCGAGTCGCTATCCTAGTGGCTACCCCTGCGACTAACGAATCTCTGCTGGGAAGCAGAAATCGCCCATTTCCCATCGCCATCACCACCAACATGGATGAAATCGCCTTCAACAAATATCATCATAACGTCCCCATTCGAACCAGTCCCCGAGCCTTCGATGTTTGTAAGCGATGTGGTCGACATGGACATTGGGCTCCTCACTGCAACCAACCTCGATGCGCTGCCTGTGGAAACGTCAGACACGCCAACTCTTCCGACTACAAATTTTGTAGCGTATGCCCACCTTTCCGATTCCCCATCCCTCCGACCTGCTTCATCGAAATCGACTTCTTCGAAGTACACTCATACTCCAATAAGCACCACTTCGTCAACAAGGACGGAAATTATCATGGTCGAAGAAAACCTTGCGGTACGAGAACCACGTCCCCAGTATCCGGCGAATTGGAAGCTGGACAGGAACCTCATTATTTTTCTCGACGATCTCGCAAGGGATACTCATTTCGAAACCAGTCCAACAGTGGGGCCAGTCGAAGCAGCGGATCAGATGGTGAACGAAAGAGAATGTTAGAAGAATCATTCGGGAAGCTGTTCACTGAGCAGGTACCCAATTCGTTCTATCAGGAACCCTATGACGACATCGATTACGAGTCGGCAGGAGAACACAACTTATCAGGAGAGTGTTGAAGTATTCAATGATGGAATCATTGGGATAGCAATGGGGTAATGTTACAATCAGCGCGGTTATCTTTTTCTTTTCTTTTCTTACATAATACGGAGTTATTGCGGACTATCTAGCACTAGGGGAATTCCCGCGTAATGACTAACGTTGTATTATCTAGTTTCTCCATAGTTTCTCCTTCGTTTTACACACGTCTTTCCTCCAACAATTCTCCTAGGTTTTTCCAAAGTTCCTCCTTCTATTTATCCATAGTTACTCCTTATCCCTGGACGATATTCTCGCATTTTATCAGACTAAGGCAGATGTATAAATACCTGTACTTTAGCTAGGTTGGAGTCTTAACTTCGACCTCCTGTTTTCTCCTAGCTTAGCAATAGACTTGTTAAGTTTCATAGTCTGTCTGAGTACTTTGAGTCTCAGCTCGATACTAAGTCTTGATTTGCAATCAAGCCTTAGTCATCTGAATTACTTAAGTCGAAGATCATAGTCACAGTTACATCACAGTCACAGTAACGAGTCACGTTAAGCTCGATCCTTAACATCCTCGCCTTGACCATATATACTATCTCCTCTGCGATTTTCAAGACAGGTCAAGTATCTGCCATATTCTTGCCTTGATCATATAAACTATTCCCCTGGTGGTATTCAGGACAGGTCAAGTATGTATTGTATCCTTGCGTTTGACCATCTAGGATGTCCCATTGTGATATCTAAGACAGCTCAAGTATCCGTCGTACCCTCGCATTGACCATGTAAGCTATCTCATCGTGATACAGGTGCTACTTGAATTTTGAACAATGTCTTGTCCCTCGATATCTATTGTTGCAGCTGGTCCAATAGTTAGGATAATATGACTATATCATAGGGTGTCATGGGGTATATATTAGGTGTATCATATGGGGGGGATGATACATTCGGTAACATCGTATCTACAGATGTATCGGGGGCTTTGATACATGGGCAGAAATGCAGTGATTGTGAGATGAGAAAGTCTAGGCATAGTCCACTTTCTGATGTCAGATAGACATGTGCGAAGATGATTTCTGTAGGGAGAACCAGACACTTCCTGTTAAGGTATCGTCTAATTGATGCTCTATCGATTACAATCTTCAGCAACTCTGTGCTCGATCTTCAGCCTTCCTGGCTAAGCCCTTGATCTCGGCTCCTTCCTGAATGTTTAGCCTACTTGGCTAGATCTGTTTCCTGACCTCTAGTTCTCCTGCCTGTACCTAGGCTTTGTCTATCTATAGATGTTCGCACTTTAACTCAAAGTGTATCTAAAATTAGTCCACACTAATCTATATCCCTCTGTCTTCCTAAGACAGGTAATCTAATCTTCTATCAACTAACTAAAGTCGATCTAGAGAGTGATTGTATCCAATAGAGCTTTACTTTGATTTGCACGTGCAAATCAAGACTCTTTCAGTTCAGACTTGAATGTCCACACAGACAAGCTACTTGTTATTTGACTAAAGCTTGTAAGATACTAAGATACAAGATAAATGAGGAGGTCGAAGTTAGAGAACTTCAACACTAATACATAGAGCTATTTATACTAAAGCTAAATCCACCGATAAATGTACTGATACTAATAGTGTCTGTCAGGATAATAGCTACTGGTAAATACGAGAGGGATATGGAACATTCTGCAATGTTCTACAAGCTTCCAGTCAGTTCTGGTACATACGAGTCAATATGATACTGTTAAGTCCTGATTATAAATACTCAGTCATCAGTCATCGGTCTCAGTCATCGGCTATCGGTCTTATCTAAGTCCGTTGATCAAGAGATAGACTCTTATTGTAACACTTCCATGGAGATGGTCAAGTCATATAGAGACTTGAGCTCGAGAGGAGGTCTTGGAGACCCTTTATCAGAAGGGAGAAGATTCAAGGTCAATCTGAGAGTTGTTAGGTTTTGGAACCATGAAACAAACCCCAGAGGTCCTATACTTTCCATGCTATCTCCATCTGTTGAAGTGTATGTTACTCCTAATGAGACAATGTGCTCGGCCCTTTTCCACAAGGAAGAAAGGAAAGCCTCAGACAATCCTAACCAAGAGATAGACAGTGGAGAATACCTGTCATAATCGAATGAGCCTTCATAGGAGTCCAGCTGTACGGGATTGATGAAGGATATAGATGAGAGCTGACTACAGATTCCATGAAGATATACCAAGCAAGACAGTGTGAAACTTCGACAATTATGGGGGACCAGGAATTCAAACGATATGGATGTCAGCAGCTTGCTAAACTTTGCCGGGTTCCCTCGGATTGTGTCGACAAGTGCAGAAAGTTGTCCCACATATCGAAGGTGGATATCACTGTAAATGTATGGTAGTATGACGTGGTGCCATTGCTTGCAAACCAGAGCGAGATATTTTTTGATCCTTTGGTCTTCTAACCACTCCTGTGCATGGACGCTACTGGATTCGCAACTTAGGAAACCTGGTGGAACAATTAATGTGTCGAAAATGCATCGCAACGCGATATCGATGTTGTGGATTCGGTCCATCGTCAGATGATCTGCAGTTCAATCATGTCTGTATCTCATGATATTCAGTCTTATTTATGTTGTTTGTGAAGCAGATGCACTTACAGATGTAGTGATGTCCACTTGTCTAGAGCAATGTGCTGCCAGTGACAGGATAAGACTCAATTGCAAAGCTACGACTTGGACGCCGGGGTCATGTGACATATGTCGCGTGTGTCGCGTGTCATTGTCAAAATTGCTTCAAGTTTTCATTCACAGTGAATCTGCTAGAGTTTTACCCCGTTCATACGAAACTTTTCATTCCTATCATGCTTTCCAAAAAATCAACATTACAACTCAGCGGTTGGGCATCTACAATCTTTGGAAAGCCTCAGGCCGCACTGGGCAAATAACCTCTAGAATATCAATTCCAGCAAAAATGATGTGAGTCGCGCACTTCAACAACGCAACTTTCCTAATTTTTAGATTACAACCACATCCATCTTCCTAGATCCAACCTACTGCTACAGAAAATGGTTTACGCAAGAAGTACCATCCACTTAGCGCAACACAAAGCAATATAATCAATCATACTTACAACATTCATGCTTTCATACAAGATAGTTTTAAGAGCGTTCTTTCCCAGATAGCCTGATCACGTTCCAAATACACTAATACAGGGTTGACACCTTCCCACCAACTTCAAGGTTATAAACCTCCTTGGACTTGTTTTGTTTCATCTCGCAACAACACCTTGGCCAAAAGCCATCTCGTCAACATCGTATCCCAGAGCTAATCCCATCCGTAAGGCTTCTCTCAATTTCCACTATGGCCCCGACTCCGAGCACTTCCCCTTATAACGACACAGACGCCGACATCATTCTCCGTTCGAATGGTGGCGTCGACTTCAGAGCACACAAACTCATCCTCTCGAAGGCATCCAGTTTCTTTGAAGACATGTTCAAACTACCGCAAAACGAGAAGATGAAGGCGGAGGGGATTCAAGTGATCACAATGGAGGAAGACCAACATACGGTCAGACTCGTGCTTGACTTTTGCTATCCAGTAGCAGAGCCCATGTTTTCCCCCAGCGAGATGGAGGCGGTGGTCCAGCTTCTGAGAGCGTTGGACAAGTATCATATCCAAGGTGGTATGAAGCGGACAGAGCGGCAGCTAAGAGTGTTCGCACCTACACATCCTCTTCGGGTGTATGCTGTTGCATGTCGATACGGAATGAACGAAACTGCAGAAATCGCTGCTCGTCATTCCCTACAAGCACCTTTGTGGCCGAGCATAGCTCAAACAAAGATACCAGAGTTCAGCTTGATTACCGCGGATTGTCTTCAAACATTACTTCAATATCATCAGCGATGTGGAGTTGCTGCAGCGAGTTTGGTAGATGATTTGAAATGGATCATTGATCCAAATTTCACCTGGTTCCAGTGCAAGAGTTGTAGTCCTGCCTCAGGTGGTCCCGTTCGTATCAAGAATGGGTCCATGACATATCACCCTCGGTCCTGGTGGCTCAAATATATGAAGGATGTACAAAAGGAGTTGTACAATAGACCAATCGGATCAGTGGTTTTGGATGCGGATATCATTTCCGCTAGTGTTGCGGTACCAATTCGAGTCTGTGACACTTGTCGTGCTACGTGTGTAGGCGACATGTTGAAATTTTGTACGTTCTTTGCGAAAAAATTGGACGAAACAACATCCCGGGTAAGCAGCTCCACTTTCGCATCCGGATACAAAATATACTGATGTGACTGTTGTTTCGTTTTTGCGTCTTAGGTTCCACTTCAGCTGGAGCTGAAATAGGTCTCCGCTGAGTATGCGCGGAGTTTGATACGGAGTTGCTTCGTATGAAGATGACGATCTGAGGGGTATCGTGTACGATATTTTTTTGCTTCCGATTATTGTATTCTACTATTATAGGTTGAGACTGTTGGGAATTTGAACATATTTCATCCTTTCACCATCACTCGCCATGTCTACACAAGATTCACCGATCACCCCCAACAGTGGGAACTCCAGAATATCTGATGTTGCTGTCGCACATTCGTTCACCGACCTTGACGCAGACATCATTCTACGTTCGCGAGATGGAGAAGATTTTCGAATCTACAAAGTCATTCTCTCCAACGCATCTCCCGTTTTTCAAGACATGTTCACCATACCTCAACCTGCAGAACCACGCCGGCCTCCAGGACCACAATCGTCTACTAGTACCAAAAGTGATCCCCCCACAGTTCATTTGCCTGAAAGAAGCGAGGTACTCGAATGGATCTTACGAGCTTGCTACCCCATGAATATTCCCAAAGTACAAGATCTCAATCAGGTTTACGAACTTCTGGAAGTTGCAGACAAATATGATATCAATGTGGTAGTCGATCGAATGGAGAGATCATTACAAACCTACCTCGAAAGTGAACCTCTTCGAGTCTTCGCCATCGCCCACAGATACAGCATGCAAGATCTAGCCAAATTATCAGCATACAAATGTCTAAACAAATCTGTAACAGAAATCATCAATACTGATATTCCAGAATTCAAATTCACATCTGCAAAAATGCTCCAAACACTTTTACGATATCATGAAACTTGTAGAAGTGACATTGCAAAGTTGACAGTAGATCTGAGGTGGATTAAGGGAAGTCATTGGATATGGTTCAAGTGTATAGCTTGTCCTGGTGGAAATGCTGTGTTTATCAAAGAGGCGAGCACTTGGTGTCGACAATGGTGGTTGGATCTGATGAAACAAGCAGCGGTGAGCTTGAGTGAGAAACCAGTAGCTTCACAGATTGTGGGCAGTATTTCATCAGAGATATCTTGGAGTTCACGAAGATCTTCCAGGATAAAGTGGAAAAGGTCACAAAAGCAGTGAGTGTAGAACTCGTCATTTCAACTGCCAATGGAACTCTGACTAGTATGCACCGCCGTCTAGGTACGACTTCCGTTAGATAATTGACTCGGCGGCATATCGTCGGTACGACGCACCATCTTATATATCTTCATGTAAGGCTCCGCGAAGTTGGTTTCAGTGTCATTTTCTTAGTAACATTTGGCTCGATAATATATAAGCATAGAACTAGTTGTCTCCATCGTGTCACCCCCAAAAGATGTGCGAGTATGTACACGTGTACTGTCAAATCCAATGTATCAATCAACCCTTCTAAAATCATACAGAACGCACTATCGTAAAAGCCCTTCTAGTCGTCTAGCCATAACTGAGCTCTAGAGTTTCGCCTTCTCCTTAACCCTCCCCTCTTCATCCAAATTTTCCAAATGTCGGAATTTGTAATAGAGTTGTAACGAAGATGGATTGGCAACTGTTCCACTTGGTTTCATATTCGACCCAGAGACAATTTGCTTAACTGCAATCTCTATCTTCTTATTATTGACGGTATACTGGAGAATTGATTTCATAAATTCAGTCCAACTCATGAGTGCGAATATCAAAATGACTTACAGGAATATCTTCTACAGGGAAGATGTACGCTGGGACATGTCTTGGACTAAGATTCTTCCGAATAGTATCTTTGATATCATTGACAAGGCTCTTGGTAAATTTCTCTCCCGGTCTGAGCTTGAGGAAAAGTAGAACTTGTTCGTCTTTATCTTCAGGACGTCTTTGACCGACACAGAGTGTATCATCCAACACATTGCTAAAACGTTCTAAGACAGAGTAAATCTCTGCTGTACCCATTCGTACACCGCTCGGGTTCAAAACGCCGTCACTGAGGGAGGATCATATAACAATTAGCCACATTTGTAAATAAATTAAATTCCTCGCAGTGCTCACCTACGACCCAAGAATATGAACCCTCCAGTCTTGGGATTCTTGACCACAAAGTCGCCTTGACACCAAACGCCAGGGAACTGTTCGAAATAAGACTTTCTTAACCGTTCTCCTTTTGGATCGTTCCAGAAACAAATAGGTAGTGAGGGATGAGGTCTTGTGCAAACAAGTTCGCCAGGTTCACCAGTATCTTCGATGTTCTTCCCATTTGAATCATAGACTTCAATTTTCATACCCAGAGATTTTCCTTGAAGCTCTACGAGGGAAGGAAGATAACAGATTAATCGTAGAATGGACGAGACATGGTCGAAAGCATACCTCCAGCATAAACTGGCTTCGTCGAAACACCGGATACGACTGTGTTCATAGAGAATGTCATCAACCACTGTTTCATTGTGGGAATTTCACGTGAATGTCCAGACTTACACGCAGAACATATATCAGTCCCTCCTGACCCCGAGATTAGATAAACATCGGGGAAGGCGTTCTGAGTCCATTCAAACATAGGTGCGGTAAGAACAGCGCCAGTGGAGAACAGCGACCTCAGATTGTTGAAAGGGGCCAACTTCACTGGATATACCAAAGAACATTAGAGACCACAAAATGACAACAAGTGATTGAGTGAAGCACCTACATGGTTCTATTCCTTGAGCTTTCATTTCTGCAAGGAATCTAGGTCCAGTTCCGAATATCGTTGCCCTGCAAGTGAGGGTAGTCAGATACATCTTCTAAGACAAGTGCAAAGCGGTAATTGTACCCTAGAGCATCAAGCCTCTTCAAGAATGTTCTCAGATCAGGAGAGAAAGGTGATCCGTCGTAGCAGATGATACGTGCCCCACACATAAGAGCATTGATCATTGAGTTCCACATCATCCATCCAGTCTATGATGTTTTAAGTTAGTAAATCAATTCATGCACGAAAAAATGGTCAAAACAAACGGTAGTATATTGGAAATGCGCGTCGTGAATTGTCATGCCGTAGCCTAAAACATACTCTTTCTTGGCCTGGAGAATGATGCCCTAGGTAATGACGTGTAAATACAGACAGTTCTACCTTGCGGTGTTATGAAAAAAACTTACTCCTTGAGAATGGACGATACACTTCGGAGGTCCGGTTGTTCCAGATGAATAGAGGATGAAGAGAGGGTGGCTCAATGGTAGCTGCTCGAATGTGAGAGGGTCGCCTTCGCCGGTCTTGAGGAATCCATCCAAAGAGATGCTGTTGAGAACGAACATATATTAACATGGACATCAAGATGATGGATACCTGCCAAGTACGCATACCTCTTTGGTATCTTCATATCACTGCGAACAGGTACGTACTGGCCTGACTTGGTGCTCGGCAGCAGGACGATGTTCTGTAATCCGAAATTGACCAACTCTCGAGCAACTTGAGAAACCTTAGGGAGTAAATCGAATGTCTTCGATGCATACACGACTTCGGTATCAGTGAACACAAACTTTGGTTGAATTTGTTTGTATCTGTCGAGGATCCCTTGGACACCCATGTCGGTTGCTGTGCAGGAAAATACTGCTCCAATACTCGATGTAGCTAGGGCAATGACCAGCACCCATATGTGATTCGTAAGAATAGCTGGAAAAGCATAAAGTCTGTGAAACCTATGAATCTGTTGTGACAAAACGCACTCACCAGCTACACGGTCTCCAACTTTGAGTCCATTGGCTCTCAAAGCTGAAGCCATATCTTTCACCATAATCCTCAATTGCCGGAACGAGTATTCTTCTATATCTCCACTCTCTCGAACAGCAGTAACAGCAATTGCATCGCCGTCATGACATAGCATGTTTTCGGCCCAATTCAACCTTGCGCCAGGGAACCATGTCGGTATTTCTTTCATAACCCCCTCTGCAATGATCTATAAGATGGGCGGTAGAGACACATCAGACATTCAGTAAGGTTGGGGGATGTAAGAGACGCACCTTCTCTGGCGGAACTGAGTAGATAACATGTGTATACTCCCAAAGATCCTTCCAAAACGTGTAGTCACTGACCGAATACCTATGCAAGTCATCGTAGTCCTCTACGAATGGACACACGTTCAACCAGTGGACATGATAACGATAGGATGGAAGAAACCCACTTAAGTCCAACTTATGTTTCCTATTGATGAACCTACGGAATGCATCCAAAGGGAGTCGTCGAGGGTCCTTGGGTCTCCATATCTCCTTCGAAAGAGCAAAGTGGGATTGCATTGTCGAATATTATGTCAGGAGAACAAGCGGGAAGCGGTCTACCGAGACGAGGGAGTTCCACACTTTATGTAGTTCCACGGAGATGTAAGCTCGTGAGCATATTCACGAGCAAAGGGGCTTGCTTTCCGGTAATGTGGAAGATACAAAGGGCCGAATTAGAGTTTAGTAATACTTAGCACTGGAAGTTGGTCAAGTGAGCAACTCGTGGGTGCGTTTGTGTGCCCACAAAAGCTGCTCAAATATTTAATCTCATAACTGTGAATTCAGAAAGCATTTGAGTATAGAAGAACGAGGAATCTAGAGGGAAGACAAAGGAATCACCTATGAAGATCTTGAGTAGAATGCTCTAGTAAGTCAGCATCCATATACGAAGCAGTCTCAGGACTGGCAGCCATGACTGCCGAAAGCAAAGCTGAGTATCTCATCATATAAGCGACAGTTTGGAGTCAGACAGTATGCTGATTCGAATTCAAATGGAATAGGTTCTGAGCAGGAAGAAGTAGCTGTTGGCATTCGAGAATCAGATGCATATTTAAGATATCATGTTGCAGCCAAGTTGCAGCAGTACTCCAAGATTTCCGAATCTCCAACCCCACTGCAGGGTTAGGTGTGCTCCCACCATGCACGTGCAGTATGGTTTCCACATTTGGAGGATACCACCTCACCGCCAACAGTAGCCAGCACCAGAAGCGGTTCAAATTCACGCAGAGTATTTTCAACAACCACCTCCACTCTTTCCATTCAACCACCACGACGGATACGACATGGCTGCAGCCGCCCTCAACGGTCTGCCAGAAACAAAATATGGCAGCTCGACCACCCATGTAATCAGCCCAACAACCAACGGTCGCCCCAACGGCAACGCGACAACTACTGAAGCTAACTCGGAACGAGTCCAAATCATCAACGACGAGAAACAATTCACGTTAGTCTTTCTCCAGCTCGCTTCATGAGTTGTCTCTGACTATTCGTCGCAGGACCGAACTTACTCCCCAAATTCAACGCTGGGGTTTACAGAATGCTGGCTTTGACTATAATATTGTCGCTGTGTTCGGGTCACAGTCTACGGGGAAAAGTGAGCAAATATACACGCTGAGTTACTGATGATTGTATCTCATGACCTCTTCGCAGGTACTTTGCTCAACCGCTTATTTGGAACTAATTTTGATGTTATGGACGAAACAAAACGACAGCAAACTACCAAGGGTGAGAATCCGCTGTCTTCCCTTCTGCTCCTTTATTGTTAATGAATGGGTGTGTCAGGTATATGGATGTGTCGAGCGAAGGGTATGAACGTAATGGTGATGGACGTAGAAGGAACAGATGGCCGTGAACGCGGAGAGGACCAGGTTTGTGCCACCTTTCCATTCGGATGACGCGCTCCTCGAATTAAACTCTTCCCTCATGCAGGATTTCGAAAGGAAATCTGCGCTCTTCTCTTTGGCTTCTTCAGAAGTTCTCATCATCAACCTATGGGAGCATCAAGTTGGACTGTACCAGGGTGCCAATATGGGTTTACTCAAGACTGTCTTCGAGGTTAACCTTGGATTATTTGGCAAAAAGAGTGCTGACGGGTAAGTACTTTATTCATGAACTACGTCATGATCAGGTTCTGAGACATTGCATGATATTATAGTCGAAATCAACGAACCCTCTTGCTGTTCGTCATTCGAGACCACATCGGCACAACACCCCTTGCCAATCTCCAAACAACCTTGACGCAAGATATGCAAAAGATTTGGGATTCTCTTTCGAAACCTCCCGAGCTCAAAGACCGTCAACTATCCGATTACTTCGACCTCTCATTCTCCGCGCTCCCACATAAGATTCTCGCCGCCGACAAATTCGAAACAGAGACCAAAGAACTGCGCCAGCGGTTTGCCGACAAGTCGAGAGACGACTACGTTTTCAAGCCTGCATATCACAAACGAATCCCAGCTGATGGTGTCGCTTTCTATATGGAAGGAATTTGGGAGCAAGTCCAAACCAACAAGGACCTCGATTTACCTACACAACAAGAACTTTTGGCTCAATTCCGTTGTGACGAGATTTCTGCTGTTGCTTTGAATGAATTCAATGAGCAAGCTAAATCACAGAAGAGACCCATTGAGTTGGGTAAGGTTGTTGAAGGTTTGGGAAGTATGATGAGAAATTGGAGGACCGGTGCTCTAAGTAAGTTCTTTCATACTCTCTTCAGCGTTAGATCCACCCACCTACTCACTCACTACTAGCACGTTACGATACTGCTGCTTCAAGATATCATCAAGGGGTGTACAAGCGTAAGCGTACCGATCTTATTGCCGTTCTGGATTCAACACTCTCTCCTTACTTCCTTGGTCAATTGAAAAATTTACATAAGTCATGGCTTGCAACTTTCAAAAAGGAAATGTTGGAAGGTATGCGTGGTGATTCTTATGACTTTGCTGAGGTCGTTGCACATGCTAGGGAGAGATGCGAGAAGAGATTCTTGGAAGGTGCCAAAGAAGCCTTGGTGGAAGACACGGACTGGAGTTATGAAGAAGAGTTTAGCTTGTTAAAGGAGGAGATCAAGAGTGTGGCCGATCAATGCAGGAAGGATGAGACGAAGAAGATGGTCAATGTTATTGAGGTAAGCTTTGATTTATCTTCCTAATAAAGGGAGTGGATTGTTGAGAACTTTTCAGCGTAATGTCAAGAGACAAATTGCCGAACCTCTTGAACTTGCTTTGAACAAACCATCTCCGGAGATGTGGAACAAGGTATTGAAGGCCTTCAGAGAAACTCTTGACAAAGCCGAATCTTCTTATCTTACTAAGGCGAAAAGTATGTTTTTAGTCAATATTATCTTGGATCATCCTAAACCATGTTCAATATCCTCAGGCTTCAACTGCACGGAAGAGGAGAACGACAAAGCGCTTGCCATTGTTCGAAAGCGAGCATGGCTAGCGTTACGTTCCAAGATTGATGAACAAACAGCTGACATTGCGTTCCTTGGAAAGCTCAGGACTTTCTTTGAGGAGCGATTCAGATACGACGAGCAGGGTGTTCCACGGGTTTGGAAACCTGATGATGACATTGATGGCGCCTTCAAGAAGGCAAAGGATGAAGTACGTTTCCTTCTCCAAAAAAATTTATGCCACAATCACTGACTGTAAACATTGAAATAGACCCTCGAACTTATCCCCCTTTATTCTAAGATATCACCAACCGATAAATCCCTCGAGTTTACCCTTCCTTCGGATTCAGGAGATTCCCTGGCTACCGCTGACTCAGACGAATTGGACTTCCCTTCAACTCTCATTATATTCTCTGAAACGAAGGCCATTGATTTGGCGAACCGATTCAGAAAAGATGCAGATGCATATTATGTTGAAGCTAAGAGGAGCACAGTGTCGAGTGTGGCCCAAATACCCTTGTGGATGTATGGTGTTCTCGTTGTGCTTGGATGGAATGAGGCTATGGCTGTTTTGTTTAACCCGCTTTATTTCGCTATGCTATTGGTGATGGGTGCTACTGCGTGCGTAATTTTTGTCCCTTTTACTTGGTGTTCGTCGCAGCTGACATGGGTTTCATGACCTTGTAGATGGATCATCGTGACGCTTGGACTTGTCGGTCCTGTCTTCCAGGTTGCCAAAACTGTAGCGAATGAAGTACGCCTTTCTTTCCTTGCCTCACTTGCTCACACATTAAAGGCTCTCGTTTCTAGATCCAGCGGCAATTATATAATATCCTCAGAGACCAATTCTCACAACCTGCCCTTGCGGAACCGGTGCGGACGAGACCACTACGGGATACCCAAGAGAACGACCACATCAAGGAGGAAATGAGAATAAAGAGAGAACCATTCTAATTTACTACCTCAAACATGCATCCTATTTAGAGAGACTTGATATTCGTTGGATTGGTTATTTTGACAGGGACTTTTCTTTTTTATGATATCAATTTGTTTTTCTTCTTGCATGGCATATCTTCCTATTTCTTAAGCCCACTTGAGATACTAGGTCCTGTGTATATAATCGTTTTGTTTTATCTCGTTCATTCTCTAATTTGTTAATGGAAGGTTCTATTCATCCACAATCCACACAGTTTGCATTTGCATAATGCGTTACGTTACATGGCGAAGAGCTATCTCTTGAAGGTCTCAGTCTCTCAGAGTAGAATGCCACTGATACTACAGATCTAGAACTTTTTGGATAGCGATGTATTCTATCATCTATGAGTCGGATATGATTCCTGGTTGATTTGAGCTCCGCTGAAACGTAAATCGCGTCAATCTCGTGATAGAAAAATTGCACGTGCCGGCGCGTAACCCAAATACAATATTCCCTCTTCAATTTCCAACAATATTCAACTGTTCCTCTCCTTCACGCTTGTCAGTTGTATAGTTCATGCTCTGCTCCTGCTACTTTCCTTGATTTACGATACCAGGCTCCTTTTCGGTTTGCTGAACATCCAGCACTTCTGCTAAAGACCCGACAACGCGTCTTCTCCTAGTGCATAATGCATTTGTACAATCTCACTCTTCAACCCCCAACCGCCATCACCCAGGCAATTGTTGGAAACTTCTCAGGAGCAAGACACCAAGAAATCATTGTTTCTCGAGGGACGAGACTTGAACTTCTTCGGCCAGATGTTCAGACCGGAAAAGTCTCAACAGTAATCGCCAGCGACGTTTTTGGTGAAATAAGGTCTCTAGCTGCATTTCGTTTAACTGGGGGAACCAAGGGTGAGCCGTTGTACGTATCCTATCTCGCTTTTCTCTAAATTCACATAAACCCTCTTTCTCAGATTATGCAATAGTAGGGTCGGATTCAGGTCGTATCGTCATTCTTGATTATGACCCAAGAACTAGCAGCTTTGTTAAAGTCCACCAGGAAACTTATGGAAAATCTGGTGCCAGACGTATCGTACCAGGTCAATACCTCGCGGCGGACCCCAAGGGACGAAGCGTTATGATATCTGCTATGGAGAAGGCCAAGCTGGTGTACATTCTCAATCGGGATGCTGCTGCCAATTTGACGATTTCTTCACCCCTTGAAGCCCACAAAAACAACGCCATTATTCATCATATTGTTGGTCTCGATGTTGGTTTTGAAAACCCGACGTTCGCCGCTTTGGAAGTCGACTATTCGGAGTCAGATCAAGACCCTACAGGTGAAGCCTTTAATGCTGCTGAGAAGGTGTGTCTATTCTGTTTCTTCTGTTACTGGACACGTAGAACGTCGTTAATAAACACTATTTTTCAGATGCTGACATATTATGAACTGGATCTCGGTCTCAATCACGTTGTCCGAAAATGGAGTGAACCAACGGACCCTCGAGCCAACCTTCTTGTTCAAGTGCCCGGTGGTCAATTGGCTTCTTCTGATCGGTATGATGGACCATCGGGTGTGTTAGTTTGCTGTGAAGACCACATTATATATCGTCACATGGATGCTCCTCAGCATCGGATTCCCATTCCACGAAGAAGACATCCCCTTGAAGATCCCGACCGTGGATTAATCATTGTTGCCGCAGTTATGCACAAGATGAAGGTACGGGGTCTCATCCTTGTTAGGCGAAGGATTGTGCTGACATTCCATCCACAGGGTGCTTTCTTTTTCTTATTGCAAAGCGAGGAAGGTGATTTGTACAAAGTCACTATTGACCATGACGAACAAGACGTAAAGGCGGTGAAGATAAAATACTTTGACACTGTACCAACTGCTTCAAGTTTGTGCATTCTAAAGTCAGGTTTCCTGTTCGTTGCGTCTGAATTCGGCAACCAGTGAGTACCTTTCAAAGACGGTTTGCTCGATATTGACATTTTCACCTACAGTTACCTCTACCAATTCCAGAAACTTGGTGATGATGATAACGAACCCGAGTTTTCTTCGACGGATTACCCTGGGTATGGTATGGCTGATCCAACAATGCCCCTTCCCAGGGCATACTTCAAACCTCGCCCTCTCGATAATTTGACATTGGTCGATGAACTGGAATCTTTAGATCCCATCGTGGATTCGAAAGTCATGAATATTCTCCCAAACTCTGATACCCCTCAAATTTTCACAGGTTGTGGTCGTGGTGCAAGGAGCACATTCAGGATGTTGCGACATGGTTTGGATGTTGAAGAAGTTGTTTCATCGGATCTCCCTGGTATTCCAAATGCCGTTTGGACGACCAAGCTGAAAGAGGATGGTGAGTGTTCACCTTTCATAAGATCTCGTTGGCATTCTTTTGATTCGTTAAATTTAAATATGTTTTACTTCAGATGAATTCGACTCTTACATCATTCTGTCTTTTGTCAACGGTACCCTCGTCTTATCCATCGGTGAAACAATTGAGGAAGTTCAAGACACAGGCTTTCTCTCATCCGCCCCCACACTAGCAGTTCAGCAAATCGGAGCTAACGCTCTCCTCCAAGTCCATCCTCAGGGCATTCGGCATGTTCTTTCTGACAGAAGAGTCAACGAGTGGAGAGTACCTCAAGGGAAGACTATCGTAGCGGCAACAACTAATAAGAGACAGGTCGTTGTTGCTTTGAGTTCAGCGGAGCTGGTTTACTTCGAGTTGGATTTGGACGGCCAATTAAATGAGTATCAAGATCGGAAGGCTATGGGAAGCACTGTACTTGCATTGAGCATCGCAGAGGTACCTGAGGGAAGGCAGAGAACACCTTTCTTAGTGAGTGATTACTTGTGCTGTTAGTCCAGGTTGTTTTTTCACGAATTGACGCGACTGTATGACAGGCCGTAGGTTGTGAAGACCAGACCGTGCGAATCATTTCCTTGGATCCAGAAAGCACACTAGAGACTATCAGTTTGCAAGCTCTCACTGCTCCTCCTTCGGCAATTTGCATTGCGGATATGCTTGATGCGGGTATCAACAAGACTCAACCTACCACTTTCGTCAACATCGGTCTACAAAATGGTGTCCTCTTACGGACGGTGCTTGATCCAGTGAATGGACAGCTTACCGATACCAGAACCCGGTATGTATTTATCCGCTGCTTTCCAAATCGATAAATATCTGACGCACAACATGAATGCGCAGGTTCTTAGGTACTCGACCAATTCGCTTACTTCGTGTCATGGTCCAACGAAATCCTGGTATTCTTGCGCTTTCATCACGATCATGGCTCAACTACACTCATCAAAATCTCATGCACTTTACTCCTCTCATCTTTGAGAACCTTGATTACGCTTGGAGTTTCTCTGCTGAGCTGTGTCCCGAAGGTTTAATTGGAATATCTGGGAGTGTTCTGAGGTGAGTTCGCCGTTCCTTTTCATCATGTAGTGGCTAGCTGCGATGACAGAACTATGTCGGAAATAACGCTAAAGGTGACGACACACTAAGTTTTCCTTTTATTCCAATTGTTCCTACTGAGCTGCCACAATATTTTATCGATTCATATCATTCAGTTGACACTCATATTTTTCCTTTAGAATTTTCCAAATTCCCAAACTTGGGACTAAGCTCAAACAAGATGCTATCCCACTGGAGTATACACCACGCAAGTTTGTATCACATCCAACAAGCGGGCTTTTCTATATCATCGAGGGCGACCATCGTGTCATGGGTGATGCTGCAGTGAGGGAGCATGTTGAGAACCTGGTAAGCCATCTTGATAGATATGTCGTGTAGCATACACTCACTCGTCTAATTTGTAGAGGGAACAAGGGAAAATGATTGACGATGATATTGTCAACCTCCCTCCAGACCAATTTGGGCGACCGAAAGCACCAGCTGGGACATGGGCTTCGTGTATTCAAATCATTGATCCTGTCGAGGTAAAGCATCTATCACTATCAGACATTTTTCCAAATCTCTTGTACTGACTTGAGCTATTTCTGGCTTGTAGGCAAAGACGATCGAAACCATTCATCTTGACAACAACGAATCGGCTTTCTCACTGGCTATCGTTCCTTTCGCTGCAAAAAATGGTGAATTGCATCTTGTTGTCGGTACTGCTCAAGATACATTCCTGGCTCCTAGATCGTGTACCTCTGGTTTCTTGAGGACGTATAGGTTCACAGATGATGGCCGTGGTTTAGAGCTATTGCATAAGGTGTGTTTTCAGTCAATTATCCCTTCATTCGCTTGCTAAAGCTCGCCAATGACGCAGACTGAGACGAATGATGTCCCAATGGCGGTGATGGCTTTCCAAGGGCGACTTGCAGTTGGCGTCGGAAAGTCACTCAGACTGTACGATATGGGCAAGAAGAAATTGCTTAGGAAGGTGGAAAACAAGGTTCGACATTTTTCACCCACATGTTTGTTGTTTATGCTGAGTTATATGATATGCTGTTTCCAGACATTCTCCTCTGCTATTGTCACCCTCAATACTCAAGGATCTCGTATCATCGTTGGAGACATGCAAGACTCAATCTTCTATGTTGTCTACAAGGCACCGGAAAACCGTCTCCTCTCCTTCGCAGATGATTCGCAATCACGTTGGATTACAGCAACAACCATGGTTGATTACAACACTGTGGTTTGTGGCGACCGATTCGGAAACGTATTTGTCAACCGATTGGATGCCAAAGTTTCAGATCAAGTCGACGATGATCCAACAGGTGCCGGTATCTTGCATGAGAAAGGTCTTCTTGCAGGTGCACCTCACAAAACGGACATGATCTGTCACTTCCATGTTGGAGATATTATCACTGCGATTCACAAAGTATCACTTGTCGCTGGTGCTCGTGAAGTCCTACTGTACACCGGTCTTCATGGAACGATTGGTATTCTTGTACCATTCGTATCTAAAGAAGATGTCGACTTCATTTCGACATTGGAGCAACATATGAGAACGGAACAAATCAGTTTGGTCGGAAGAGATCATTTAGCATGGAGAGGATATTATGTGCCTGTGAAAGCCGTTGTTGACGGGGACTTGTGCGAGACTTTTGCAAGGTTACCTGCTAATAAACAGAGCGCCATTGCTGGAGAATTGGATAGGACGGTTGGAGAGGTGCTCAAGAAATTGGAGCAGCTGAGAGTGAACGCTAGTGGGTTCTAGTTGTCGTCTAATCTTGTGCTGTCATTTTTTTTCTTTTAGCTTCTCATAGTTATGTCGGTGTATTGTATCTCCTTAGTTTTCTCCATCTTCTGCATGCAGCATAACTTGAACCTCGACATTAATCGAATGGTAAATCGCATACACGTGAGAATAAGTCCCGTGATTTACTTGAAGCTTGAAGTTCGTCACACGCCGCGTTAGCACAACGCTTGTTTCAGTTACTCTACTCTCAACGCTCAACTGCAACTTGAATCCACTATGTGCATCTTGGGCATAGCGATGGCAATATAACACATCTGAGTGGGTTTCTACACTTTACTATTATGACAGTAGCTTAACGTTTTGCATACTTTTGAATGATGCAGCTACATGTCACAGTACTGACTCGGATATATCTGCACTTTCGAGTTGTTCTGGTGAATTCCAGAGAAATTCTTCTCAGTCAGACCAATCTCATATGTTCTTTTTCACTCCACCTACGTGATTTCTGAATAATTTGGAAACACCGCCATGATACCTTTTCGACATTCCTATCGCGCGGTGTGCATTAGTCAAAATTTTCAGGAATATGGAAGAAGATTGACCTTGCTAATACGAGGTGAGCTATATGGTTCGTGTTGATTGAGCAATAAATAGCATACCAACTTACATAGATGAGGCAAGGACTTGACAGTCTCTCATATCAATTGCTAGGTCGCAGTCATTTTGAAGAGGCTTGAGGTTTCTTACAAAAATCAGGTAATTCTACTTTCGTCGATCCTGCGGAAGGGTTGTATGAACGTGATTCGCCTCTCCGGAGAGAAACCGAGAATTTATGTTTTTCAGAACGTAATAGACACTGAATCTTTCGTGATCTGTAGGCTTCAACAGGCAAATGATATAGCGATCTTGCGCAGAGCCTCTATGTGCACCAACGGCTCATGTTGACATGTCTTGCTTTATGTCGAGTTCGATCGCGTCCCGTTGGTCATGGCGGGGACCAATAGCATTCGTCGGGACATTGTGAAGAGCCAGCCACATTTCACATTCTACTTCTTTTCGATATTTGGCGGTGACAAACAAACGAACAGTACAAATGGCACAGAAGTCGAACATAACCTTCCCCCGCATCTTCACTTCGAACTTTGAGCATCACCACTCTTATTTCATCCGACGTCCACTCGTTCTACATCACATTCGTTTGCTACCACAATCGAGATGATTCAAGACTACTACAACATTCTTCTTCTCGTTACAGCCCCACTACTTGGATTTTTTCTGCATAAGGCGGTCTACCACCATGTCGCATTCCGGAAGACACTGCCTGCTCCTCATGCAGACGTCAATTACCTCCATCCGGCAGTGTGGGAGGAAGAAGCAGTACAGGCGGAAGATTCTCCACCTGTAGTAGAGTCCCCTCTTGTCGTTGAATCACCTCCGGTCGAACAGCTTGTCGAACCACCGCTTGTTGAAGCAGCACTCCCTCAGCCGCCTTCGCTCTATGAACCTGGATCCAGCTCACTCATTCCGGTCATTGAAAGCAATGATCAGTACTCACCGACGCCAACGATAGCATTCATGCACTCGGGTGCTCACTCGAACTTGTGGGCACTCTACACGGCCATATTCCTGCTTATCGTCACCGTATCCCTTTCGACGGTTTTACTTTTCGTCCGACCGAGACTGGCAAAGAGAGCGAGGGCAGCCGCTTCGTCTGCAGCGGCACCTGCCCAACAGTGCAGCTGTATTACAGGAATTCCTGTCGTCCTCGAAGGTTACGAGCATATTTCAATGATGCTTCCATCCTACCTGATTCCAACGGTATTTGCTACCTCGTTAACGGTCGGGCTCTCTGTAACCCTCAGAATGGTGAGTGTTGTTGGCATTGCATTTGTCACTCTATATACTCAGCTATTTTCGGCAGGAGAAAACTGTCAGTGAGTCTCGGTCCTGGCTCATCGGTGGAGAGGAGTACGCTGGGATGGAACTTGAGGTCTGCCCCCTTTTTTGTTTCTCACCTATTTGTGGTTTATCTGACTGTGTTTCATGTGCAGACGCTTAATCCTGCTGTGTTCAAGGCGTGGACATCTCGTGGCCCCATTCAGACGACCCCGCTGCTCATCACTCTTCCTGGTTACCCTCTGCCAAGTAGCACCTCTCATTCGGATTCATGGATTCAAAATATACGTATTCTCAACTGTGAAGGCTCAGGCGAGTTAGAGGCATGGCAATCCAGCCTCAGCCATCGTGATCGCGTTTCTGAATTTTCCATGGAGCTCCAGTCCACCTTTGATGCTTCTTCACGTTCAATCGACATCTCGTCCGACTACGAAGCAGTGGATCTCTTTGGCACTGAATGCTGGACGTCTCCCTTCGCCACCGCCCATGATGTCTTTGGTCCTGTGGTCACGATGCCATGCCAGAACAAAGAGGACGTACTTCTCCATGACGATGCAGGAGACTCATCCATCGATTCCTCAGGAAGTGACTACGCCCCTTATGGTCTTGGGGCCAAGTACATTCCGTCGGTTTCCATCAACCTTCACAACTGGACCGACGACGAGGTTATCGCCACATCTGCATCGGACACCAGCAACGACGAAGGGCAGAGTCTGCTCGTCGATCTACCTGCCCCATACTACCCGGCACCTGAGGGAGCGTCGTTTGAAGTTCCCATGTTCCCACTGGCGATGTCAGAGACCATCGAAGCAGCCAAGGAACGTCTTGAGTGGAGATCATTCCGCCGCGTCTCCTCTCAAGGGCCTACAGGGTTCAGTCCTTCATCGTCATGTGCTGCCGCCGCCCGACAGATTTTCACTGCAAAGCCTGCTGTCACCACATGTAGTGAGGGAGTCCCAGTGGGAACGTCATCATCCCACCTCACACCGGCTGTCCCACCGACACACCTGAGTGCATCCCCATCGTCCTCATTTGCGGACTGTATACTCGAATTTGGCAAGGAGAGAAAGGAATGGAATTCGTTCGCAGATGCCACCTTTCCGCAAGGCACTGGGTTCAGTCCCACTTCATCATGTTCAGTTGCTGCTCGCCGTCTCTTTCCTCAACGCGAAGAGCAGTCAGATCCTTTGTCACCATCAAACTCGTCGATGGAAATGTGCCCTTCTTCCTCATATGCCCGCTTACGCGAATTCATCGAGGAACGCCCAGACTCGGAGGCACGCAGGACTATGCTCTCTGCAAGACTGACCCGTCGTACTCCAGCATCATCCACCTCATCGGCTGCTCATCGTTCATTCCCTAAGCCCATTGACAGTGAGGTGCACGCAGATGGCAGCAAGACGGATAAGAAAGGGGACAAAGAGAATACTCGAGTAAGCGGCCTTGCATATCACTTTGTCATGAATCCATTCTGACTTGTTTTCCTTCTCGTAGCCCACTGTACGCTCCTCTCGACGACGTCTCTGAATGTGCTGTGAACCATGAAGCCTCGGGAAATTCGGAGCCTGAGGTGGATGGGGAAATGGTACTGATGAGGCGGACTTGGATGGGTGCAGCACGACCTCGTCGTCTACGTTCTCCATCTCGATGCTTCGTTCAGAACACAGGTCAGGACTGCTTCGCGAAGATATAATGTGAGTTATCATAGCATTCCTTCTTCACTACCCTTGCTCATTGCTTTCAGTTACATAACATATATTGCATACATCTCATCCCCACCCCGACCAACACGAAGTCAGTACAAGGCGCCAACGTGCTTTCTTCGTGTTGGGCTCCACACCTTTGGAACATCATGGCACATCATGGCGAACGGCTTCCAATGACAATACTCACAGTAAGTCCAATTGGTCGTATCTACTCATCTTGGCTTTATGTGTTGACATTTGTTGTAGACGCGTACATACGGCTAATTCTTGCAGGCACCCATCGACATTCTGAAGGCTCGTCTCGGATGAAGACATATTCTCGGATTCATTTGACCTTTCAATCAGTGGACGACTTCTACATGAGCACTATGGATACGGACAGACCATGAGCGATCATGTAAAACATCTTGACGGTGGCCGATGTCATTTGTGTGATACTGATCACCTCGCACATCTGGCTGCCATTGTCATGGTCGTCTCCTTTGGACTGATCATCCAAAGGAGTCTGACCCCCAAGAACCGACAACGACATAAAAGCAAAAAAAAAAAATTGACGTCGCCGAGACTACATATACCCGACTTGAATACAGCCGCTCTTTTAGCGAGGTTCATGTCATCCCCAGTCTCTCTCACAACCAACCACCTTATACATGACCCACATACCGTCGTTCCAGGTCCTTTGTCCTCCTCACTCGTCTGTCTGCCGCATCCCGTCCTATCATTGCCGGTCATGCAAGCTGTCTATCCCACTCAGGTCCACCCGAGCCGTCAATGTCCTTCAGACATTCTCACTGCCTGCCGTCCCCGAATTATGCCATTCCACTTATTGCCGTTGGAGCTCTGTTGTTGGAAGTCTCCTTTGCCATGTTCTTGTCACCTTGTTCCAATGTCTGTGATTCCTTTTCTCTCTTTTCTCTTTTCTTTTTTCTTGTTCCCAGTTTCTCTCATATATACATACTCATATAAATACCTGTAGTCCCTTATTTTTGTACTCATGACTCTCGGATATTATGGACTGATCTATTTGTAGCACCCACACTGTAACATGTAACATTTCTCTTGTCTCCGTATACATTGACTTGTGCGTATCTTTATTCCTTTAGTTCCGTATATCTTCATATACACTCTATATACTCTATATATTCAGTACTACATATCACCAACTTCAATGCATGACAGACGTATCTCGTTTTCTGAGATTCAATGTCCGCTCGGCCTCAAGGAAGGTGAGTGATAGGTTCATCGTTTGATGACCGTCTCTACCTGCTTATTACTTACCGGTATTCGAGTACATATGAGTATTCAATTTCCTCGCTGTAGTCCTCTGTCCATATGTTCTTGGAAAGATCATGCTATCATTGCAGAAAGATATTTGAACCTATTCGCAACACCCACAATGGGTATATGCCAGTTTACTTTCCGCAAGCCTAATTCGACACAATTCTTCGTGGGTAGTTCCAAACGTTCAACGTGAACGTCAGGTTAACTTCTTGGAACAAAAAGTTGAGGCCAGTTCCCAACACTCCACATTGTCTTCAGCACAAGCCTACTTTTCTTGACACACTGGCAGGCCCAAACATCATTCTGACATCTGAAAAACATCTCTATGAAGGGAACGACTATCTTCCCTTTCGAGGTCTGTGAAGGAGACTATGAAAAACATATTTTTGAGTCGGCCCAGGTTCGAACTGAGGACCTTCTGTGTGTTAGACAGATGCGATAAACTACGCCACCGACCCATGATACTAGGGAAAGAAGTATAAATTCATCACCCTGCAGCAACCATGTGTGCATTTACTCACACGTGACCTTGACCACGACGATTGATACTTCACTGCAAGTTGAAAACTTGAAACTGACGATGTTGATGCTTTTGAACGTTGTCTCATCGGGGAACATGTATTCTGTATAAGCAAGGTTCGGGAAGGTGAGTGATGCTATGTCGTTCAAGATACCACAGTGAAGTTTTCATGTTGAAATTACAATGAACCTCTTCAGCTGTTTATTGATCCACACACCTATGCTTGCAGAGAACTACCACTAGAAGACTCGTTCCATTACCGAGCAAGCTTCCGTGATAGCAAAGGATTGATCCCTGCTGTTCATAGTTTCGAATTCCTATATAATGATAGCATTGAACTGCTGTCGTTATACAAATCCGAGCTATGAACAGCTATGAATGAATTCTGTACTTTGCTATATTATAAGTGTCGCATTTTGTAACTATACCAGATGTCATATAAGCACTCGTTACACGTTACGTCTACAGATTCGATTTTGCGTGGGTAGCTTCAAACTCAAACACTGTATCGATTTCAACGAGGCCCTGCGGACCACTCGTGTCTAGCTGAACACGCACTCTCGCCGTCTCTCTTTCTCTCATACCCCTCCAAGTTTTATTCCAAACCAAGCTTCGATTAACAAGTGCCACAAAACGACCGCGATATGTCTGGTAACAACGGTCAATCTCGATTGAGTCTCGATAGTCCATACTCAACATCATCAATTCACCATATGCATTTGTTGTCACTTTACAGGTGATACAAACAGTCAGTTTTGTGGCGATGATGATTGAATATGACTGAAAGATATCTAGATGTCTCCCGCAACAACAACAACAACAACAACAGCAACAACAACAACAACAACAACAACAACAACAACAACAACGGCGATGTTGGTCTATCCCCTGCTGTGAGAAATGTGCTCATTGCAGGTGCGACGACAGTAGGAGGATTAGTTTTTGCGCCAGTAGTTGTTGGAGGTGTCCTTGGGGCAGTTGGGTTCGGTGCGGCGGGACCAATTGCAGGTATAATCATTAACATTGTCCATTGAGATTCACTTGTCTAATTGTAACCTTTGTAGGAAGCGTCGCTGCAGGAATACAGGCTGGTATTGGAAATGTTGCCGCCGGTTCTGCTTTTGCAACATTGCAGAGTATAGCTATGGGAGGTGCACTTGCAGGTCCAGTCAATGCGGGGATTGGACTTGTTTTGGGGGGACTAGGATATCTTGGACTAAAGCGAAAGGGAGACATCACCGATATGGCCGAAATCCTCTCACAAGAACAACTCATCCAATGGGCTGGTATTCTATCACGTTGTATAGGATATGTGGCCAAGTCAGATACTCCGTGGGTCATTGAAACTGATGCCCTATGTGGTCTCATCCAAGCAGAATGGGACGATGCTTTCCCTGATGTTCCATTTGAGATTGTGGTTGACGGGTTGCCGTTCAAACAGGTGAGTCCTGAGAACTTCATTGATTGCGCTGATCTGATAGCATGATGCACCGTGAATAGACAAAATCTACAATTTTACAGTGGCGTAGGATGATCATTGCTAACGCTCTTGCCGTCGTAGAGAAAGAGTTTCACGATCTGAATGCAAACACACCTGGACAGCGTCGAGCTCTCGTCACCTACCTTCTGGGAGATGGTGAAACAGGACCATTTGTATGTTTAAAATTGATATTCATCGAGGATAGACATCGAAGAGTGAGTTCCATGATGTATATTGAATTTTACCTCTAACTGATAAACAACAGCATCGGAGTGCCATGTTCATGACAAGGATGATTCTTCGTGCTTTTGCGTATCATCTTTTTTTGTGTTGGGATGGTGTTCTCGATATCGCGCAACCACCAGTGGGTGCATTAGCTTTGGTGACAGCATCGGTAATGTTTTGTTCATATAATCATTTGAAGACATCTCGGGATATTAACATTAAAACAGGTATATTGTGCACTTTTACAATGGCAGCAAGGAGAGCGTGTTGAAGTCACACTCTTGCAGTATGCACTGGATATCAAGACTCATACCCCACGGTTTCTTCCTGCTGTGAAGGAGCTTGGCCAGTCTGAGTGGGAACAAATCTTGAGTGGGGCTATGGAGTATGTCAATGTATGGAATGTCATAAATCTCGGAGACCATTGAATTCTGTGAGGGATGCTCTTCCCACTGATTGATACACCACATTGGTTTTTGTCGTTAGAGGAATGTATGGTTAGTGATATAATATTTTCCGCTCAAAGCCTTGTTGAACTATTTCTACATAAGTCGCCACACTGAGCTCGAGATCACGTCTTATTATGAGATGCATACGAGCTGAGTATGCATAACCTATGTCAAGCCAGTCTTCTCCTCCCCCGAAGAAAAATTGAGTCGACCCAGGCTCGAACTGAGGACCTTCTGTGAATACTATGATTATGTAAGACAGATGCGATAACCAACTTCGCTATCGACCCGATGACAACATGTTGTCGCATATAACCGACAGTGCACAACTTGAATCTTCCCGCTGGATTTGAAACTGAAAGTGTTCTTTGTTCTTTGCTTGACCTACTATCATCTTGCAGTGCTCGCTTCCTGTTCTCTTCTTCCTTACTGCAACATGGCCACTCCAAACAATCAACAACCCCTCGCTGGCTCAAGCAATGGTAACGGTTCTACACCGAACACCGATGGAGGAAATTCTATCATCGCTGCTCTCGGTGCTGCCTTCAAGAATCAACATGGCGACCCCGTTTCAGGGGAGAGAATTGCTCAGCTGCTTCTTCAGAACATGAGCCAGCTTGGCGAGCTCATGAAGCAAGGAAAGCTAAACCAACAACAAATCATGCAGGTGAGTTCTTACAAAAATCCGATCCGCCACTTACCTTACCTTGCGTGCACAGTTGAAAGAATTCGCGGATAAACACAAAGCTGCTGCTGCGAATGCAGCTGCCAATCCTTCTACTGCATCGGCAGTTTCACAACAGGTAGGTTATACACTCCATAACTTTGAACTTTCAGAACGCAACGTCTAACATTATATTCTCCTTCCTCGTGGCTTCGTGCTCTCTTTTGAGCCTGCTGCGACTTCTACTTCATCGCCTGCTCTCAAGTCATCTACTCAAACTCCGCTCTTGAGTGAATCACCTGCGAACCTCCAATCAGTCTACCCAATCAGTCAGACCGTCAACGTGACTAGCAGCACAACACCAGCTCAATGGCCTGCTTCTCAACAAGGAAGACCTACTCTTACCGGTGGGGTACCGAGTGGGCGTGTAGCTGGTCAGTCATACGATGAGAATCAGTCCAAGAGTCGATTGTAGAAAGACGAAATAACCCAATTTTTTGGTTATCGGGATTTTATTGGTTTCTTTGCAATAGGTACACCTGTACAAGTCGCCAAACCTGATGACGCTAGTGTCTTGACTTTGGAAGACACTAGAGTTAGAAGAAAGAATTCACCTGGCGATCAAAGTATGAGAAGATCAATACAAGATCTGGTTTCTAGCATTGATCCAAATGTGAAGATTGAACCTGAAGTTGAAGATGTAAGTTGTGTACTCTCACTCGCTCGCATGTTCTAATCAAAGAACTCTTTGTTGTGCCTCTCGTTTCCTTTGTTGTTTTGTTTAGCTTTTGTTGGACATCGCAGACGAATTCATCGATTCCGTGACCAATTTCGGATGCAGACTAGCCAAACACCGAGGGGGCGATTCACTTGAAGTCCGAGATCTTCAACTCCATCTAGGTTCGTGTTTGTTGTCTTCGAGATTGGAATTAATGTGGCTTATATGCTATGTTAAATCTGTGTAGAACGCAACCACAACATTCGAATCCCAGGATTCGCATCTGATGAAACTCGAATCTCATTCGCTCAAACGACAATCGCACCAGCAGCTCCTCCCCCAACTAACAACAAGAAAGGTGGACAAAGTGCTCAAATGACTCTGAGGAGTCATCGCTTAGCTCAAGTTGCACAAGCGAAAAGAGAGGCGAAGTTGATGTAACTTACTTTCCTTCTCCATTTTTACATTCATATTGTTTTGTTTTGCGGACCTTCGGTATACATTCACATCTTGATCGTTTTGTTTCCTCTTTTGTATTTACTAGATTGTATGTATGTATGAATACAGATGTTATATTGTTCTTAAGCTTGCATACGGTTGCAGGAGATTTTTCATGCAGTGTGCTTATATACAACATTAATTACAAAAGTCAAGATCCATGGGTCAAGCAGGCGTAACAAATACTCAATATCAAATACCTCAATACAAACAAGATTCTCGAGATACATCCAAGAAAAAATAAAACAACATTTGCGGGTTTAAGGGCCACCGTTACCAACATAACAATTCGGATCCTTAGCATCGTCGTCGTCGTCGTCGTCATCCAACTCTGTCAAAGGATCATCATCTGAGGTCATTCCCGACTCTCCAACTAACGCTCCTGATGGTATCATGGATCCCATATCTCCCTCGTCCTCGGCAGTGCTAATGACCTGAGGTAGAGTGACGGGGGTTGTATCCTTATCTTCGTTGGCTGGTCGCGATCCATCTGCAGTGGGCGGAGGCGTAGGTAGTTCCTGAATCGGTTGGACCGGAGGGGCTTCAGCTTGCGACTGGGAGAGTGATAGTGGTGCTAACGATGTTTCAGTGGGTATCGGTACAGGGACAGGGGCGGGTGCAAGAGTAGGTGCAGAAGTAGAGGGACCCGTCGCTAACTCCCTGCGATGTACTCTCCTGGGAGGCCCAATCTTCGAAAGAGGAACTGCAACAACAGTCGAAGTTTGTCCATCATTCGTAGTGGCAACAGCCTTTCTTCTAGCTCGAGGAGTAATGGCAGAGGTGCTGGTCGCTGTTCTCTTGACTGAGGATTTCCCTTTAGAAGTAGATGAAGAAGTCTCTTTGGCTTTGGCTTTCTGTTCTTTGTCAAGTTGTAGATTCTTGTCGAATTCTTGATATTTATCTACAAGTTCTTGTTGGAAATCACTGTCATATCCTACGCATTTGAATTGCCAGATATGAATGCGCTAGGAACAAGGAGTAAGGCTCAGAGATCAACTCGAGAACTATAAGTCTGACGTACTTCTTCACCAGAAGCAAATGAAGCGTAGATGGTTTGATAAGGGATGTTCTCGGATTTCTTGAGCCAATCTTTGGTTTCCGTCTCCGTGGGCGTACGATGTAGTTGGGTTCGAAGAGCCATCCTGGCTCGAATCTCGCTGTCTTTACTTCGTTGATTGATCATCTTGGCCCAGGATTTCTTTGTCTACAAAAGACCAGTTAGAAAAAACGAAACAAAAATGGTGTCTGTGCATTGAAAAGAGACATACCTTGTCCGGCAAACTAGCAAACTCATCTGGATCTAGGGACGACGTCTTAACAGTCTGATATTCACCCATATACAACCAACTTCTATCCTCAAATCCAACGAACAGCTTCAAAACCTGGTCATCTGCCCAATCTGTCGAGTCAATAACTCTGCATAACAAACCAGGCTGTCCGGGAACTCCAGGAGCATCTGGATTCAATTCTAATCTCGGGAATAAGAATCGATGATTATGTCCGAAATTAGAGTTGATGCTAGGGTACATCCTGTATGTGGAGCCTCCATAAGTTTTTGACATAAAAACTCGAGAGACTCGAGTATGCAAATTGGGAAGAATTGAGGATATCGGGAAGGGCAGGACGCCGAAGAGGCGTTTGGATGATATGTGGTTGGAGAGGGCATGTGAGGGTTTGTTTTCGAACTTGATAGAAAACTTTTGGTCCGTGACTTCCGTTAGCTTGTAACCGGTTCGACTGGGTGGAGTCTGCGCGGAACATGTTGAGCAAGGGTTGTACGCCTTTTGAAAGGGGTCGATACGATAGACTCACCGATCCACTCGGACCTGCACTCGATCCTGCCTGTGTAACCTGACGAGTAGCCTTCTAACATGTCATGAATGAGTATCCATTATCGCAAAGAAAACCGATCAAAAAGTTCACCTTTCTAGATGAGGAAGACCTCGATTTGCGTTGAGACTTTCCAGCATATTCATCGTCGGTAGCACCTTCATCTTCAGTCTCAGTCAGATCCGAGAGTTCTGATAAATCGCTCATCGGACCCTCCTCAGAATCATCTCTCTCATGAGAACCATCATCATTCTTCCCACCACTATCGTCATCGTCCCGTCGATCATCTTCTTCGTGCTCCCTTTCATCTTGGTCTTCCCCACCCTCACCAGTTGCATTTGAAGACCCGGCAACAGGCTCCTCTTTCACAGCCGTCCGTAACCTGACTTCCTCCGCATTCGCTTCTTGAATCTCCTTCCAAACGTCCTCCACGTCCCTCACAATCCAATTTGGATCAGGAGGTTTTACTTCTACATACACCTGCATCCTCGAGATCTTCCGCTTTTTGGCTGGATGTGTCCGAGGAAGAGCAGATGAGGGAAGTGGTCGTTTAGTTCCATTGCGTATTCTTGAAGGCCGAGAACGGTCGTCGTCCTTCTTTTCATCGCTTGAAGACAAAATAGTGATGATATCTTGATCTAAAGGTCGACGTCGAGTAGGCGGGGACGTGATTTGATTGACAAGGTTTGCCTCTCGAATGACTTCAACGAGTTCTGGGACAAGTTCCCTGCGCTTCTTCTGGATGTGCAAAACATTAAGTTTCTATCCGCACCGAAGGGATGCGTTAAATATTGACCTTGGGACCAACATCCAAGATTCTAGGCAAAACCTTCTGTTTATTTCTGGGAGGACCATATTGCATCTATACGCAACATTTTAGTTGTCATTAGCACTTCCTACGTCTAGATGCTCTTGCCTTAGGAGCGGTCGACGATGAAGAAGCAACAGGTAGAGAGTCCGGTTTGCCCATCGGTCTCTTTTCAAGTTATGATCTGTTCAGAAACACAACAAAATTTAAAAACATGATTGCCCATACCTGTCGCAGGGAAAGAGAGGGGTGCGGCTCTTGCGACTCCATGAGATCTGTAGGAGGTGTGGGAAGTGAGATGTGCGGGGAATCACCTCGCTTTGACGTCGTATTAGCATTTGCAGGTTGGTGGAAAACAGCTGTTGCTTTCTGTGTATATGTTCAAAAGGCGTTTCGTTTGGCCAGCAATGGGTGTACTCACTTTCAATTTCTCTACAGGAGACACCTTCAGTTTAGATGTGGAAGCTTTCGGCACCGAAACAGGGATACCAGCGTTGCTTTGCTCATTCCTCAGGGTAGTGCTAGGACCGGGCTTCCATAGCAAGACAATTGAACGAATGAATGATCAGATACAGTGTCTAGATAATATTGTTGGAATAGATTAACTCACCAAGATGATACTTTTTGACCGACAGAACTTCCTGAGCGAGTCGTGCTCTGCAATTTCCTTCTCCAAATCTGCTTGAATTTCACGGATAAGAAAGTCCTGGTCTACAAGCCGCTGCTCCTTGTCTGCAAGTTGCCTACGTAGATCTTCAATTTCTCTTGCATGTCTCTTGTCATTTTCAGCTATTTGCCTATTCTTCTCCGCTAGTTGGTGATCCTTGTCTTCAATGTGTCGTTTATGCTCCTGCTGGAGTTCAACACGTTGTTTTTCATGATATGCTTGTATCCTCTCAATCAATTTGCGGTTATCTTCCAGTTGCTCCTTGAGGGAATCGATATGGTCATATAACGCGCCATGTAGAGGGTCATTTATGGAAGAAGACATGAGTGTACCGTGCGATGGCAGCCAGCAACAACGTTGTGAGACCGGTTGGAATACTGTAAGCCAAACGCCTTCTCGTCACTGGAAATTTCCTGTCGCATTCACAGCTTGAAAACGGACTTGATCTCGACCAAGGTCCTAGGAGTCGCAGTGATAGACAGTACTATGGTTGGGAGATGAGCGCCTGAGGAGCCAGTGTTGAATGAAATTCGCACGGCCCGCTTGTAACTCGAAGGCTCAGAGCGGCGGAGCCTACTCAGCTCTCTTCAAGTTCCACCACAGTCATCTTCGACGTTTACAAGTTTTTAAGACCCTTTCGTTCCTTCATATTTTTCTATAACCACAAAGCAATGGCGACCATTCACCCGTCTCGAATGGGACTAGTTCCACAGCAACCGACAAAAGATTCGTATGCATCCTCGAGAAATGGCCGTGGACGCTCACCCTCACCACGCCAATCACGAAATCGTTCGCCCTCCCCTTCACGAAGTAGAGAAAGACGTGGAGGAAGAGATAGCGGAAGAGACAAAGACAAAGACAGAGGGTATGACAGAAATAGAGATGCAGATAGGGATAGGGAACGAAGTAGGAGGTATGACAGGTCAAGAGCAGACGACTATTTTGACAAAGAAGACAATGAGGAGAGGCGGAGGAAACGGAGCCGTAGCAGAAGCATTGACAGAGAGAGGGATAGGGATCGCGAACAAAGGAGAGACAGAGATAGACCTACCAGGCGACCAAGCCCTGTTTATGGAGAATTCAGAATGCCCTCTGAACCTAGGGACCAAGAATCTAGCAATAACAACGCGCCAGCTCCTTGGAGGAAACAGGAAAATATGTATCCCAGCAGAGGTGATGGATATCATCGTGGAGGGTATGGTGCTGGCGGTCCAGATTTTCTCGAAAGGTATGTCTTTTGTGTAATTTCTCAGTTTCGAAGCCCAGACTTGTCTCACTCATTGACATATCCTTAGTCGACGGTTACAAAGAGAGAATGATACACTCAGTATATGGCCATCTTCTCCAAAAGCACCCACGAGAAGGTATGTTTTAATAATGTATCGTAAAGTCATGGGAGACTGATCTCGTTATTCCATAGTTCCGAAAGTCCTGAACCCAAGCATCGTAAAAAGTCACGCAAGCATCGCCATGAATCTTCCGATGAAGACTCTTCCACTGATTCCGAAGCTGAAAGGCGCCGTCGAGAGAGGAAAGAACGTAAAAGAGCTCGCAAAGAGAAAGAGAGAGACAAAGACAGGCACAGGCGGAAGACTCGCTCTAGGTCTGTTGGAAGATACAGCGATGAGGACCGCAAGGATAGAGATAAAAGACGAAGCAAGAGAAGTAGAACTCGCGATACTAGTGAAGAAAGGGACAGACATCATCGCCGAAGTAAGACACGCACCAAGAGTCCGGAACAACGACCACCTTCGAGCGAACCTGAAGAAGATGAATGGGTGGAAGCCCCTACTTCTTCTCATCTCATCGCTCCTTCAGCTCCCCAAGCGTCGACAACAGCATCGACCTCTATGGGCCCACCACCTGTCCCCGGACACGCTTTAGCTTCATCATCTTCTGCTCAGCAACCTATGGACGAAGATTCAGGTGATGAAGTTGGTCCTCAGCCTCTCACCAGTTCTACCACTTCCAGTAAGAAATTCGACGAACGTCAATATGGTGGAGCTCTCCTTCGTGGTGAAGGTAGCGCTATGGCAGCATTCCTGGTGGATGGCACAGATGTCCGTATCCCACGTCGTGGTGAAATTGGGCTGTCTTCTGACGAAATTGCTACCTACGAATCTGTGGGATATGTTATGAGCGGTAGCAGACATAGGCGCATGAATGCTGTGCGTATGAGGAAGGAGAACCAAGTTATCAGTGCTGAGGAAAAGAGAGGTATCTTGAAGTTGCAACAGGAGGAGAGGGAGAGAAGGGAGGCGATTCTGAGGGAGGAATTCCAATCATTGGTGGAGGAAAGGTTAAAACAACAAGGTGGAAATAGGCCACCTCCTCAAGTTTGAAATGTTGTTTTCGTTCTATGATGTATCATTACTTATGCTTGTTTTGCGAACATGTAACCAGCGCACATAATGCCCTGTATAATCTTATGCTAATTGGTCAGTATCTCCGGAAGGGATATGAGAGCAGACGTGGAAAACCATGGCATTGATACAAGCAAGAAGCAATCACATGTACGGTAAATAAATCCAAAGAGCATTTAGAGCTCTTCATGAGTATCTTTGGGAGCATCTGGTTCAGTCTTTCCCTTCAGCTTGACAAGCTCAACGTCAAAGACAAGAGCAGAGTTCGCAGGGATGATGCTACCAAAGCCGCGAGATCCTGTAAATGACAAAGATAAGTAAGAGACAATCTACAGATATCGAAACACGTACCGTAAGCTTTGTGTGCTGGAATGGTCAGCGTACGCTTTTCCTTCAAGCACATTCCTTCAAGACCTTCGTCCCAACCCTTGATGACTTGACCCACACCCACTAGAAAGATATTAGTATCTCAAACAGCATTATTCTTTCGGAGGGGGACTCACAAGTCAAAGGAAGGGGGGCATGGCGATCAAAGCTATGAGAAGGATATATCACTCAAGTCAACCAGTGTTCTAACGTCATATATATAAGTGAAGCAGTTTCAAACCTAGAGTCAAACTTGTTTCCGTTGGAGAACAAAGTACCAGTCTAATATGACAATAATTACATTGAGTTTAAGGCGCATGAAGTTGGATATGAACATGCGAACTCACATAGTGGACCTCAATCGCGTCACCTGCGTGAGCCTGCTCACATACTGCTGGCTTGAAGGTTGTCTCAATTACGAGTTCAGCAGGAGGTTCACGAGCAGAAGTCAAGAGAGCAAAAGCAAAGACGGAGAACAAGCCTAAGAACTTCATCTTCGAGGTGGAATGTGGTCGTGGGTCGTAACAGTAGTGACACGAACAAGAAACCACGTCCGTTGCCAATCCCTTTGCAATCGAACTGAGATTCCACGTTGCATTACTCTAGGCGCCCAGTTCATTAATTGAATTTAGCACTCGTGAGAATATATCAGGTGAGTTACCGTGAGTAAGATCAAGTTTGATCTGCTTATGTCAGAACTATACAGAGACATGTGCGGTTGAACCTTATTTTCTTTCCTCCTTTCCACAGACCGTCAACGCCGTTGCCAACATCAAGAACGATGGTATGTTGCTGTAGTATACGACGCGAAATATATTCTGACACTCTCTATCTCGCATTTTAGCCTTCCCAAAAGACTTTCAGGACTAAGCGCATCCTCGCCAAGGCTTCCCGCCAGAACCGGTGAGCAGTTTTTGAGTCGACCTTGGTCGATACAAAATCTCGGTTTTACTGAATTTATGTTGTCATATAGACCCATCCCCCAATGGTTCCGTTTGAAGTCAGATACTAAGATCCAGGTGCGTCTTATCCTTGCCTTATTTCCAGATAGCAACTCAACCACAAGTTTTCAAAATCGAACAGTACAACGCCAAGCGCCGTCACTGGAGACGCACCAAACTCAACATCTAATCTCTTTCATCCACTTCCCAACCGCCTTATTGTTTTCGATGTTGGCTTCGCACAGAGATTAGAGTGGAAGGAGATGGAGAGATGGGAGGAGATACTCGCTTGACGCATACGCACCGCTTTCGCACACACGCACGACCATTCAACCAAACCACCTATGTATATTGCTGCATTATGAGCCTACATGGCCGCCACGCTAAAATATCCTGCATGCAACCCATGACTTTTCTTTTATCTCCAATCTTATGTTTTGCAGCAAGATCTGACTCGATTGGTTTGCCCTTGTTTCATGTTTGGATTCATCCGAAGCGTCTCGGTTTAGCAGGCCATATGTATGACATTGGTAAAGTGCGGTTTCCACCATGGACTTCGTTCGGAAGAGATTGGATTATTGAGTTGCGTGACTGCCAAGGTATCTTTAGTACTGTCATTGTATAACCGAGAGACACCGTTGATTCTTTTGAGTGCTCAACTTGAAATCGCTGTCCAGTCGGAACCAGACGGTTTTCATGACAATTCATTGTCACTTCGGCCTAGATCTGTTCTTCGAAGTATACTCAACTCCACACCCCGCATTGCAGGAAAGTCTCAGCCAGCGTGATCGAAAGCCCAGAGCTGGTATGAAACAACCCACACGTAAAAGAGATCATATGTCAATTGGCATCCACAAAGCAACATAAGTAAAAGCATTTGATTTTTTTCTTCTTTTTCCATTTACCGGACGATCTCGTCAAGCTGCTTGGCTCCAGAAACTCGGCTCAGAATAGATTTACCTTTACAGTTAATTGACCTATATAGAGGTTTAAAACGGCCCTACTTTGCGGTAATCCGTCGGAGAGGACGGGACTCGAATGTTGACCGGATGGCCGGATTGTTCCCCGCAAGTCCCCCGACTCCTTTTCTCGAAGGAATCCTCTTGAACCTCGGCACGCGGGGAAGATCTAATCTAAGCGCTCGAAGGAAGTTTATGGACATCCATAAAAGGCAATGACTTTAGATTTAAACACGAGCAAACAGAAAGTGTGGGGTCCTCACATTTGGGCGTCTAATACAATACACGTTTGCCACCGCATCGTTTGGTCAATCCACTTTGTCTCTCTGTCTCGGTTGGCTAAAGAACCTTTCTGAGGTCACTTGGAGCCTCGCTCGACTTTTGGCTTATCATGGCACTTATCATCACTATCTTCGCCTTAGTGTTTATCACTGAACTAATCTCATGGATTGGGAAATCTGTATTACTTGAATTGGTGAGTTTACACGTATGCACATTGGCTCGACCTTTGATTCATGATTGGATGCGTTGTTTTCTAGGCGTATTCATTGTACTTGCGTATATTCTGTTCCTCAAAATTAGCTCAGCAGCGCAAGCTGAAGACTGAGATTCTTGCAACTAAGAAAGAGTTACTTCAAACAAGTGCTCAAGATCATTTTGCCAAGTGGGCAAAGTTGCGAAGAAGTGTGGATAAGGGGTTGGCGGATTTGGAGAAGCTCAGTGAGTTTTTTTTTTCTCTCTCTCTCCTATAACTGCGTGTAGTGGATAGGAATGACATGCAGCATGTGGTTGTGCGGACCAGTTTATCCCTATTCCGCTTCACGTAGTATGTGGAGATGCGTTCGGAGAGTTTTACTAATCTTCTTGTCTAGATGGCGAGCTTTCATCAGCAAGAACTGGGTTCTCGATGAAATTCAACTCCGTTGTATGGTTCCTGACTGCAGGATTGCAGTTTATAGTAGGATGGTGGTATCGCAAATCGGCAGTATTCTATCTGCCGCCTGGTTGGTTCGGACCGCTTACATGGTGGTTATCGTTCCCTTTCGCACCTTCAGGATCTGTGAGTTGTGGAATATGGCAGATGGCGTGTAGACGGGTTATCAAGGTTGGTGAGCGTGTTGTGAAGGAGCTGCAGGAAGGTAAGAGATGTTTTCTTTCAATATCCGAATACGACATGGGAGAGCTGACGCATAAACGGTTTTGCATGGCTTGATTGAGTAGGATCACAGACTTCCGTTCCGTCTGAAGAGAAGGTCGGCGCTGAGACCGATAAGAAGACATCTTGATTTAGATAGTATACATATCTTCTTGTATGTATTTTCATAGTCATGGCCTATGGGCCCAATGGATCTCTTTGGCGGAAAAGGTGCGATGTCTATATGTCTGAATAAAGTAATTTAAAATGGTCCGGCGATTTACAGTTGTGAATGATTTGTAGACTATGTTTGTCGGTGAATTTCTATCAGAGGTTTACGGAGCCCCGACGCAGCATGTATCAGCACAATCAACCGTCTACCAAAAACACTTTGTACATTAGAGGCAGGCATTCGAATACGGCGAGCAACCTTCGTGGCGCAACATACAAACGGGACGCCGGCTCGGAGTGATGTTAGAGGCCAGAGGTTCCGGGGTCCTCGTTGAAGGTCCGAAGCTTCTCGACCGGGAAAGAGCAATCACAAGCAATCCATGACGTTACCAGTTTGGAAAGCGGCTTTGCGGAGAGCCGAGCTTTGGCACCAACTACTTAAGCAGAAATACAAGCCAGAACATGTCTCCTAATTCACCTTCCTACCAGTCCTCCCCCTCACTACACAAACACTTGCTCAAATGGTCGCTGGAGTACAGATTCACTCAAAGGAGGCCGAGAAGGCTCAGGCTCACATCCTCACAGAGGATGCTCTCAAATTCGTTGCTGCTCTCCACAGGACTTTCGAGACAACTCGCCAACACCTCTTGACTGCTCGCGAGGCCGTCCAACAACGTCTCGATGCAGGTGTTCCCCTCGATTTCCCCGCAGAGACCGCCCACATTCGTGCCGACCCCTCATGGCAATGTGCGGCTCCTGCACCTGGTCTTGAAGATCGTCGTGTAGAGATTACCGGTCCTACCGACAGAAAGATGGTGATCAACGCTTTGAACAGCGGTACCAAGACCTTCATGGCTGACTTTGAAGGTAAATCTTCTGGCCACATCTATATGTAATCTCGCTCACACTCATATGATTCAGATGCAAGCTCGCCTACATTCGCAAACATGCTCAATGGCCAAGTGAACTTGTTTGATGCTATCAGACGCCAGATTGACTTTGAGCAAAATGGCAAGCAATACAAGCTTGTCGACAAGCCTGCTGTTCTTATCGTCCGGTACGCGTTTCGCGAATCCCTTCCTGGTAACACTCACTGACTGATCTGTCTTTCCTTAGTCCTCGAGGATGGCATCTTGACGAACCTCGCGTTACCGTTGACAATGTCCCAGTTTCTGGCTCCATCTTCGATTTCGCTCTCTACTTCTTCCACAACGCAAAGGAGCTCATCGCTCGTGGTGTCGGCCCCTACTTCTACCTCCCCAAAATGGAGCACTACCTTGAGGCTCGTCTCTGGAACGATATCTTCAACTTTGCTCAATCCTACATCGGTCTCCCTCGTGGTACCATCCGTGGAACCGTTCTCATTGAAACTCTCCCTGCTGCCTTCCAAATGGAAGAGATCCTCTTCGAGTTGAGGGATCATTCCTCAGGATTGAACTGTGGCCGGTGAGTATATGCTGACTTTTTCGGCTGATTCGTTAGCTAATTCTATTTCTAGATGGGACTACATCTTCTCATTCATCAAGAGGCGTCGTGCTGATAAGACCGCCATTCTCCCTGATCGCAAGGATGTCACCATGGAGTCTCCTTTCATGGATGCCTATGTGCGACTTTTGATCCAAACCTGCCACAAGTACGTGATTTTTCCATGACATTGAAATACACCCACTCACGTGACTTCGATTTTCAGGCGCAAGGTTGCTGCTATGGGTGGCATGTCTGCTCAAATCCCCATCAAGGGTGACCCCAAGGCCAACGAAATCGCCATGGCTAAGGTCCGCGCTGACAAGCTCCGCGAGGTTACCAACGGCCACGATGGAACTTGGATTGCTCACCCCCTCATCAACAAGATCGCCATGGATGTCTTCAACGAGTACATGCTCGGTCCCAACCAGGTATGTTTTGTGCTCTCAGATGCCCAAAATCAGGTTATTAAATATCGTGATTGTCTAGTATCATGTTCGTCGCGAGGATGTCAAGGTTGCCGCGGCCGATCTCCTGAACAGCAAGGTGACTGGCAAGATCACCGCTGAGGGCATCCGAGGAAACGTCGCCACTGCTCTCGCCTACAGTGCTGCATGGCTCGGTGGAAACGGTTGCATTCCTCTTCACAATCTCATGGAGGATGCTGCTACTGCCGAGATCACTCGTGTGCAACTGTGGCAATACGTCAAGTACGGCTCAAGGATCGTTGATTCTGGCGAAGTCGTCACCGTTGAGCTCGTTGACCGCCTTGTTGATGAACTTGCTCCGACCCTCAAGAGTCCTCTTGTCAAGGAACAGAATTTGGATATCGTCGCTCGTTACTTGAAGAAGCAAGTCAGGCAAGAGTGGCCTAGCGAGTTCTTGACAAGTGACTTGATGGGATACCTTGCTGTTGCTGATGGATGCCCTCCTCAATGGCAACGCAGCGTCCTGTAAAAGGGAGTTTAGGAATTTTTCAGTAGTTTCTTGTTCCATTCCGTTGTGGTTTTGGCTGGTAGTTTTCTCGTTTCACGATCACGTATTGTTTGTTTTACATTATCCTTCATTTCTTTTCGGACGATCAGTCATGACATGAATCTATCTTGTACTATAATCGCGCATTGACCATGTTTTGAATACATTTTTGCAAATAGCATCTTTAAAAAATTGAATTAATTACAGCAAAAAACAAGACATGTCCGATTTCGGGGATTGGTGACGTCATTTAATGGGCAAACTTCAATTGAAAATCAAATTCAAATCCTGGCTTTGATTTTCTTCAGAGTATCCTCCAATGCTTCAGGTGATGCTTTTCGACTGACGAAATCTTCAACCCTTAGTACTAATCCATCTTGAGGGGTCGTTTTGGGAAGAACATGGAAGTGAACGTGGTCGATGTGCTATGATTGAAAAAAAAAAAAACAAGATGAAAATCAAAGTCATCCGGATCCGTTAATGGAGGAAGAAAGTCAAAATCGATATGTAACGTACTTGGAATGCAAGTTTTCCGTTATTCTGTTTGGATTTGGATTTGGATTTGGATGAAAGAGAAATATATTAACATCGATGTTGAAAAGTGAAAAGGAAAAAAGGAAAAAAGGAAGTTAAGTTCTGAATGAAGAAGAGGTTTATTGGTTCGAACGTGCCTGTAAAACATTATATTGTTCCACTCCTATCGCTTTGATAACTTTTTTCAAAACAGGACCTATTTCGGACATGTATTCGTCTGGAACGTCTAGTAATGTTTTCGCATGATCTTGAAAAAAAAAACCCATGTTGGATATTAAACGTTGAACAAAGAGAGAAAAATTGAATGTGAGAATGTTAACGAGAAAACTGTGACTGGTTTTTTTTACTTACATTTCGGAATGACTTGGGTATGTCCTTCTGAAACGGGCGAGATGTCTAAGAATACAAGACTATCATGAATTCAAGCCGAAGAATGATTCATAAATTTATGTATGTATATGTCAGTAGGGACATTGACACTGAATGTATGTTATGTAGCTTACATTTTATCGGTTTCGTAGACTTTGTAGCATGGTATTTTTCCTATCATAGACATAATGAGTGAGCAAAGAAAGGTTAATTTTCAATGGTTTAATGGTGGTGTTTGTCCAAGTATATGTGTACCTGCTACAATAGCGCAAAAAAGACATCTAGTACAACGTTAATAATGAATAGTAGTAGTAAGCTATGATTTGTGAAATAACATCATCGCTAAGACTCACTTGTCATCCGCGTTGAATTCTGCCATTTGTCTGTAGTGGAGTTGATTGTGGAGGTGAAGAGAAAGAGTTCGGGAGTTAGACTGAATGATGGCAAGGGCGGCATGATTTTATACTTACTAGTACTGCCTCGCCGGTTTGGAATTTAGAAACCGTTTCATATGTTGAAAATGCTGTGCAAAACGTTGAGAAGAAAGATCATGTGAGGATTGTGTAAGGTACAATAATGTAGATACTGAGACAGAGACACGATGATACGATACACAGCATATCCAGTCCACTGCTTTGGGTGAAAATACCATGAAAATAGTAGCCAAAATGTTCGGAACACTTGACCACTTTTCTCGGTAGGAAAAGTCAAATGACTTTCAGCATTTTTCACACTTTTTCTGCATATCCTTTGATATTTTTACCATTTTGCTTTGCATTTGTTGGGTCAGAAATTTGTTACAAAAGTCTGAACACTTTTGCCGCCTTTTTCATGATATTTGCACGCGAAATCGTGGACTGGATTTGCTGTGATAGAATGTAGGTTTGCCATGAAACGCTCTAGCAAGGACGGGCCGGCCCGGCAAAAGTCCGATTTTGACTTTCAAGATATCGAACACCGAATTCACTCAATTTTCAGTTCTCTGCCAACCAAGCTGAAGTTACTCAGCTCTCACAATCGAGAAAATAACACTCCACTTCCTCGCAGAAAACGTAACGTCCTACATCTATCAGATGAACATATGTGGTTACTCGAACAGATAGTTGCCCCTGATTTTGGAGAGCCCCTCTCCACCTTGGCGCACTCCTCCTCGCCTGGTCAGACTGCGGCGGCTTGAACAATCCCATTTGGCGCAAAATAGTGTCTAATTCCAATCAAAAAAGAAACTCGGCGCGTTTGTATACCATTATGATTCTACCGATGACGAACAGAGTTGGAGTTCACTGAGTCGCTGTGCGTCGAGGGTTCTCTTTTCTTAGGGCTTCTTAAACCTCGAATCCGATTTTCGGACTGAACACACTGCACGACAATCAGTCTAAATTCTAACAAACCTCTCCCTTCGATTTCTGAAGAATACCAAAGGCCTAAGAAAGAAAAAACCCATTGCGCCTGAAGCCTAAGATCCTACATCGGAATCAATTCAAGTTCTACTAGTATTCAAAACGACTCGGAATCCGGATCATCTCCTATCTACTCTGTTCGTTCGTTCTTCCCTTCTTTCCATTGAGAACGTCTAATCAATCCCTCACGTCTCCACAGGTCTGTAACGCGAACGGTTCATCCCCATTATCCTACCTTTAAGGCTTTGTTCCGACGGATACTAGCCAGCCAGCTACTAAATGCATCCTTCCCGACTTCTTGCTCGTCCTCTGAGCGCAGGTACTCGAATTATGCAAGGTGCTGCAGGAAGGTATACTGTATTTCCAAACAATCTTCATGGACGTGGAATGCTTGATATTAAGGATCATATCGTAAGTATCGTTCATCATCATATGGCCCTTATCCCGAAGTGCGCAATTAACATGATTTTATTCATATGATTTTTTAATTTTAATTAATGTAGTACTTTGCTCGAGCAACGGCAGAAGGAGAAGGTCGTAATGGGATCATAAAATCTATGGGTGATGTTCCTCTTGAACTCAAGATGGCAACTCCTAAACAAGCTGGAGGGAAAGGTGATGGTCAAAATCCAGAACAACTATTTGCGATGAGTTATGCTTGTGAGTACTCACTCGTACCACTGCCTATTCGACTCAAATATTAATTTTTCTTATTTATACTGACATGATGTGGCACATTAATGACAGCTTGTTTCCTAGACTCACTCCAACTAGTAGCATCCCGAGCAAACAGAATGGATATAGCTGAAAAAGTAAAAGTTCATTCTGCTGTTTTTTTAGGTCATCCAAAAGATCCTTCACTTCCAGGATTCGGACTTCGTGTTGAAGTCGATGTTGAAGGTTGCGATGATGATGAGATTATAGGTGAAGCTCATGAGGTAGGTCTCTCTGTCTCTCTCTCCCTCCATCCCATCCAATCATATCATCATCCCTCTTCAACTCTTTTTTTCTCATTCACACACCCGCACCTTCCTCTCTTCCTATCTTACTGTTAACGTTATACTATTTGCTGATCTCTCTACTACCGTGTTTTCTACCTACTAGGGTTGTGCTTATAGTCGAGCTTTAAGACACGGAATTGACATCAAAGTCTCCAAGATTTAATACCAGTAATTCAAGTAATTATAATGGGGCTTGTCAGATATACAAGATTTTTCCGAGGTTTAGCGTGTCTTTGATTCTTTCCAATGATTACTTATAACTTCTATCATCATGCCTTCTAATCATCTATACACGACTTTTTACATGATCCTAGTACTTACCAACCCGTTTCTTCTTTCAAAGAATCATGCGCTTCTCTCTTTTAACCATATACTGAATTACTGTATCAGAATACCCCTCATGTATTTCGTACTATTACCATCTGAATCAACTAGGACTCAGTTTCGATTGTCATCTTTGTATCACCAAGTATTAGTCCTCCTCCTCCTCCCTCAATGTCACAACGTATAGACATTTCTATCACACAAATTTAGAACGAATAAGATTCAAACAAAACCAGACTTTTTATTCACCCCAAAACACCCTTCCACGAGCACCTTGCAACATCCCAAACTCTACCTAGTAATACCACCACCGATTCTACTCTAACAGAGAAGAAATAAAAGAAAGCGGAAGCCCAGATATCCATCCATCCCAACCTCCGTAAAGAAACAATGTCAGTCCCCGCAGAACCAGGAATCTAAAGAACTGTAGCTAGGAAAGGACGGATACGAAACTGAAAAAAGTCTGTGGAGATGCCACAACAAAATCGTGCGGGACCTAAAAATCCGGATTGCCAAGGGTTCGTAATCATGAAGATGGACGTGGAGAGGATAGGAATGCGAGAGGGCTATAATATCTGGTGGATGGGTAAGAAATAAAAAGTCATGATGATGATGATGAAAATGAAAATATGTACTAAGTATGCATGTATAGAGTCCGTAATGATGACGTCGAGTCGTAGGGATATATATGTAGTTGCTATATGTATATACTATTGTATATAATGAAAAGTCTCTCTCTCAAACAAACACATAAACAAACAAAATGAAGATAGTAGTCCAACAAGAAACCCCTTTAGTGAGAGTCATGAGAATCAGTCAGAGTTCAGACAACAGAAATGTGCGAGAGGAAAATCCGTCCACGATTCCTATAAGTTGAAGATCAAACTCCAAGCGGCGCCAGCAAGCACCATCATGCCGGAGAAGACAACATCCTTGATAGCAGAGCTAGCCTGGTTCTGCTTATCCGTAGTAGTACTGTTTCCGTTTGAACCATTACTGCTAACACTAGCAGTAGTGTTTGAAGGAAGGGGGCTAACAGTACGAACGTTCTGCTTCTCAATTTGTCCGCTACCAACCATAACTTGAACACCAATCGAAGGAACACCGTCGACGACAACAAAGACGTAGGCGGGACCAGGAACAAAGATGGCAGGGTTAGGAGGGAGTTGGCTAACGTGAAGGGTAGCTGAGCCATCAGAGTTGACGGTGTAAGTGTTCTCGAGTTGGACAAGACGTTGACCCATGTTCATCGTGTGGGTAGAGAAGCCAGTGCGCATAACGACGACAGTGGTCTTCTGGGCATTGCTCGAATCACCGAAGAAGTCATCCTTGGTAAGAGTGATGTTGAAGTAATCGCCACCATAGCCGAGAGTGGAAAGAATACCCTGAGGTTCAGGTCTCCTCTTGTTGTAATAATCGGGGTAGAACCTCTCAACACGGTACTCGGTTTTGTACTTAACAGTAGTGTTGTAATCGGCGTTAGGGTTGGAGCCGGAGACGAAGAGAGAACCTTGTCAATTTCCGAACGACGTTAGATCAAAGAATGAAAGATGTAATCGAAGACATACCATCAGGAAGCAGAGTAGCGACGGAGTGATACATGCGAGGAATGGTGGAAGGAGAAAGACCATCTCGGCTCCATTTCTTTCCAGCAGGAGCAGAAGGATCGTAGATAATGGGGTCCAGAACGGGGTTGTCAGCGTAGGATTGTCCAATGGCCCAAGCGTCGTATCCATATCCAGCGGTACCAGTTCCAGCGCCATTCAAGCAGACGATCCTGAAATCGGGAAGCATGATCAAGTTGCCCATAGTGCGGGGCTCAGGAAGATCATCATCATCCACGTATGTAGGGTTGGGAAGATCAGGTTGGATGGTCACGCAAGATGTGGAAGCAGTGAAAGCAGCGATGTTCCAGTTAGTGACGAACTGGTTAGCCTTGATGTTGGAACCACCACAGAACATGATGGTAGCCGTCCAGTTGTTGGCAGGAGTCAAAGGCATGATCATGGTACCAGCGCTGGCAGGGTAAGTTCTAACAGCCTTGGTCATATCTGGCAAAGCGAACTCTTGGTGAGTGTGGTAGTCCAAAAGCATAGTGCTCCATGTAGCCTGAACGAAGAGCTTTCCAGATGGCAGTAACCAGATTAAAGGATACAAGTTAGCCGGAAGGGTGTTTTGGAAGAACTGCGAGGTGATGGGCTGGTCGCCAGGTTGAGCAGGGAAAAATTCATAAGTTGGGTTATTCTGAGCGGCATCGTTCACGTAGCCTCCCCAGTTGCAACCACCAACCTGTCACATATATTCAGTTCAAGTCCAACGGAAGCAGAAAGCGATCTATACGTACAATGATAGCTCTACCATCCTCCAAGGTCTCCCTGGAATGGAAGTAATGTTAACCTATGAGCTATGAAACGAGACTGGACAACTTACACCGTCGGATACCAACGACGACCGCTCATGTTTTCGGTAAGGAACCAATTACAATTGTCTCCATCACAAGGGTTCAAGAGACTAAACAAAACGTGCAATTGGAAGTGGTGAAACAATCAGCTGTAAACTCACAGTCAAATTGACATATGAAACACTAACCGCATTCTGTAAACAAAGGGAGAACCTTGTAAGTTAAATCATTCAGCCAATACAGCTAGCTACACTCACGATTGTCCACCATCAGGATCATCGTAAATTCCTCCACCGGTTTGACTGTCAGCAGTTACACCTCCTTGCTTGACGGCCTGGTTTCCTCCCACATTGAGCCAAGTCCCGTTGCCAAGTACATTTCCTCCCTAACCACGAGAAGCGATCAATCAGCAAATTGACAGAACTCACATTAGACTGCACTTACTGCACAGAAAGAGTTGGTAACAATGTCCATAGGACGAGCCTTATTTGAATCAAGCGAATAGCCAGCTGCCCAAGCAGGGTGTCCATTGATCTGAGTAGGGTTGGCCTCAACCTTGTCAACAACGAACACAGTGTTGGGTGTTCCAAGGAAAATCTAAAGTAAAAAATGATCGTAACCCAAACAAAATCAGTACGTTGAGAAACGAAATCAATCAATCATTGAATGGATGCGTATGAGTGGTCGCACGACAGGAAGCCATTCGTCATGAAGACAAAAATAGCGGGCGTCTAGATGTAGATGATACTGTCACTGTATAGAGAAAGTAGTGCGGGGAAGATGGACGGAAGCAACGCATCCATGGTCTCGAAATGACGCGTAGAATCCAGAATCCGAGTACATGCAAACGACCTCGACCCAAGAAAGCCAGATAGCAACGCAGAATGTTCAACTTGGCGAGAGAGCGCGAAACATACGACCGCCTATCGAGGAAGTGTTTTCACAGCATCAACACGGCGAAAGAAATGACATCGGAGTCACTATATGCGGCCCGAATAAAAGGTAACACGCGCAGAAAGATCACCAATGGTCCGATATGTTTGGTATAGCCTGAACAAACGGAAGTGCCGCGTTATATATCAGAGGGCAACTATGGCCGTCCAATGCGCGGCGACAGGGGGGGAACCAACGAGAGTTTGAGAAGAGCGAATAACACACCTGTTGAGCGCTGGCTACACTGTCGCCGACGATTTCAAACTGACCGAGGGGTGCATTCTGCTTAGAGGGTTGACCTGGGGCAGCTACCGTTTGTTGGGCTATTGAAGAAGAAGCGAGAGAAAGGGCGACCAGAGCTGCAGAAGCTCTGGATAATAGTTGGACAGACATGGTTGAAAAAATAAAAGAAGAAACGCGTTGGGTTAACCTAGAGCAAGAACCCCTTGCGCTGAGAAGTAAAAAGGGCTAGTAAAGACTGTCGTAGCGCAGGAGTTCTGAACTAGGTAGAGTGTGTGTTGCGGGGGTGTGCAGGAATGATGCAAAGGCCCGAGAGCGGGAGTGGGAGGTGGAGGTGGAGGAAAGAAAAGGCCAAGACGGAGTGGTTGGTTTTATGTGAGATCGAGGAAGGATGCCGTCCGATCGTTTGTGAAAGGCTGACCAGAGGGGACGGGGATGGGTCACCTTTATTCTGAGCAGGAGTCCGACGGCTTTTATGAGCTTGGCAGTAAACCCTGTGCAGCGTAAAATTAGTGAGTATTTATCGTGACAGATATACATACACGCCGGCGTCGCGCAAATATAGCTCGAGTGTTGATTATGCCTCGTTGCGTCCATTCTACCCAGCACAAATCTGCACTTTACAGGAGAACCGAAGTCTATCTACTCGGCTCACCTCGGCAATCACCCCGCTACTCGCTGCTCGTCCGAAAAACCTCTTCCCCTATATTTTCGACCAGGAACCCCAACTTTAGGGCTTACCTGTGCAATATACAGCCTGCTGAATTTCAAACACTAGTAGCGGCTGCAAATGAGAATGCCAAGAGAATGTATGTTCATTTATGTAATGATATGCGTCGAAAAACAAGCTGGAAAACAACGCTCAACATTCCCCGCACTCTCACTCACTAACGCCCACTGATCCTTTATGCCCGTGTTCAGAGGATGACTGCGAATATTCAGCATGATCTATAGAGGGGTGTACTTGGTACAGTACCTCCTGACACGACTGTCGAGTAGAAGTTAAAGTGTGCCTTGACCTGTATATGTACTACACCGATATGGGATTTATTCGCAAACATTTAATGGCCTGGGATTCGGGTGCAGTGTTTAAACGGGGTAGGCTAGAACGCATTCGGAATCTATACCAAACGCTTTGAAAATATTGGCCCAGACTTCGATTGATGATCCAATGTAGTCGTCGGGTAACATGATATTAAAATGTTTGAATGGTTGGAACTTGGAGGTTACTTTTTGCTCAACTATCCTAGATAAAGTACATGTGATGCCTGTGTATTCTTGAACGATCAGATCGGCTACAAATTGGAGTCGAGAACGAGTCCTCTGTGCTTTCTTTGCTATGTGACCAGATAGTTGCTGATAGATTCGCACTCGAATTGTACGAGGAATTTAGGATTTCTGTGTATGAAATTCCGTCGAGAGTCGTCGGTCACTTTAAAGTGTTGTCGGAGCGCTGGGAAGAACGGCTTGATCGTGATTGGACAGAAGAGGGTATGACATCATCGAGATGGGTCTGCCTTCTCCAAGTTTTTTCTGTTCGCAAAGGCGTGGCAGGGATGTGCGCAAGCTGGAATCATCAGTCTGCTTACGATGTAACTCGCTCAGAGTCATGCAGAGGAGTGAGCAGGTCGCGGGCAGAGAGGGTTAAAAGACGAGTGACTAGATAAGGCAGTGGGGAAGAACAGACAGCCCGCGGCCGGGCGTTGGCAACGGAGCATCAACCATCCAACTCTGCCTTTTTCCTCCACCCTCATCCCAGTTTCATGCCATCTTGGTCATCTCCCTCCCTCTTTTCTTGTTTTATCCCACATACTCACTCCACTTTGGTCACGCCCTTCTTTAACCGCACTCTGCTTCCACTCCTCAACACGCCCTGTGCCACCACCCATGGACTTACAAAGGCACTCCCCATCCCCTCCTCCTCCTCTTCCCAGTCTGTCATCACCTTCAAACTCTGCTTCCTCCTCGAACCCATCGCTCACCTTTCCTTTCTCTCCTTCAGATTCTTCTCTCACCTCCGACTTCAAAGAACTCACAATCGCTGATCCCGTCGACGCACAAGGACACGCGTTCAAGCAACAGGACTCCGAACCACATCTTATCCAACCCATCTCACCCCATTCGACTTCAGCTGACCCGGGTCCTATCAAAGGAACTATCTCGGAGAACGAGTATATCATGCATCAGGACAGTTACCCTCCCGACATGGATCAGAGCAGGAATCTCTACTTCAACAGTAAGTTTTCACAGAGTCATAATACTCAATCTCTTCCCACAGTCTTCCATCTACTTTCTTTTACCCATGTTTTATCGCTTCCGGCTTATGATCCATGCGGGAGATCTCCCACATCTCTTTCCGTTTTTATGACCCTCCAGTCGTCTTACTGTGTATCTCGTCAGTGCTACACAAGCAACGATATAGGTGTATGATGAGTTGTGTTGTGAGACAAGCGCAGAGGTGCGGGCTAAGGCAACAATCATCAAACGCGATCACGTCGAGTATATATCTCGTTCCGTTTACCTTTTTGCCTATTCGTACCTGAGAAAACTTGTCATTTCACGATAACTTCCGTGAGGTGTCATGACACTTTGCCTTTGCCGTAACCTTCGGATGACCGGCCAAGCACGAGGCGACCATATTTCTTACTCAAATGATCTCTGGAGACACACAACTGCAAAGAAATGTCTAGCCGATCCTCCCGTGTTGCCTTCTCCACCTCCTCACTTGACCCCTACCAGCGTGTTCCCGAATCTAACCTGACACTGATCTCCTTTCCTCCTCTTTTGCTAGGCTACTCTCAATCACTCAGCCATCCACCCTCTCGGTCCTGCTCACGCAGTAGTGACAGACCAGGAATCACCCATAGAACATCATCTTCATACTCGAAACGAAGCAACATATCTTTTGATACTTCCCTCCGTGAACAGCCGCTGCTGCCATTTATGTCTGCTCGAAAGCAGCAGAGCTCATACAACTCTCCCTCTCATCCGTCCTCACCTCTTCTCAATGCACAAGACGGCACTCTACCTGCTCTGAGTCACATCTACGATGCGAGTGGGGCTTTTCACCAGTTGAGCCCACCATCTGAAGGACCCTCTACTTTCCGTCACGATATACACGCGCCTTCTAAGCGGATACCTAGTCCGGAGTTCAATGCGATGGCTATGGATACACGGGAAGAGGGGTCATCGAGTACGGCAGCCTCAGGTCCGTCCTCATCGTTCTCCTCATTCTCTGCTCCCTATTCCCATCCCCAACAACGAACGTCTCAGAGGTCGGCATCGGGACCAGTACCACCTTTCGGCAGACCCTTCTCGACGCCCAATGCTTCTATCGCTGCTTCCGTCCTCTCACCATCCACATCCAACGGACGTATACATTCTCCTACTCCAGTGAGAGCGGCAGATCGTAGCTCAACGGCAAGCTTGCCTCTGCCAATGCTGACACCATACCACACGCTTAATCCTAATCGCAACCTCGCCCATCGGTCCAATTTAGCGACTGACAATGAGGCTACTAACAGCATGGTTGTAGATGGCAATCTCAGTCTTAATATCCCGCCACTGCCGAGTTCAACGTACAGCCGTTCCTCGTCCTCGATGTCGCATCCACACGCGAGGAGTACATCTCCACCGCCGTATTCACCTCTCTCACCTCCGCGATCGCTACACGCGCACTCTCCGTCTTACTGGCAGCGACGGCATGGGCACACGGTGAATGGGCACGACAGCGAGGAGATTCCTTCTTCCACATCCTATCCCGGCGTAGGGGGAACAGGGCCAGGGAGCCGTCACCATCAACTATTTTACAGAGATCGTTCATCTTTGACGTCATCAATATCATCGGAACAATCGTTCCCTCCTCCGGCGCCTCCCACCGTCTTGACACCACCTCCTGAGGAAATGGCAGCGAGCAATTCTGCGCCGCATGCAAGTATCTTGAGTCAGGCTGGCCCGGCGAGAGAAGAAGAAATATACATTGCTGTCGAGACCGTCGCGAGAGAGTACAGGCTCTTGGTCAGGCTTCCCGGCTACCGAAGGGACTCGATGTATGTTTTTTTTATTTTATTCTATTTCTGCACGCGCTGACTCTCCTTCGCAACCACAGAACCCTATCAATTCGCAAAAGGAGAATCCTCCACCTTGTCGCTGACTCGTGGGAGCCAGGAGGAGGTAAGTCATCATGAGTTTTTTTCTATTTAGATTTCTTCTCGAGGTTTCCCTCCCATTGGAAACCTTTTGCCTATTCTTGTCATTTGGTTATTCAACCCCGTTGCCTTATGTCATCTCCCCCCTTTTCGGTAATTGGAATTAACACTCAGTTTTCTTGTAGGACACTTTGAACGACGGATCTCGTTTGGATACGACGCCGAGCTGAGCCAAGTTCGAGCGGAGTTCGACGGTGAAACTCTGAGGGTCATCGTTCCTAGACGCGGCCAACCACCCGTTGTGTATCGAAATTCTCGGGATTAGAGTTCGGTTTTGTGGAGTTGTTCTCCCTTGTCCAATATTGGAACGAAACGGCACATTCCAAGACTCCCAAGAATTCATCATGCCTTATCCCTGCCGCAGCCACGCATTATTGGAGATGGACGGTGTATGATTGAATGAAGGAGTTATGTTGTGCCGATATCATATCCGGTAGTTTGGAGAAGACGGAAGGGAAGGGGATGGACTGTAAATATTGGAGGTTCTCTCGCTTTGTGTCGGATGGCCCCTTGGTGGTTGAGTGTATGGACTGTTTTGTTTCGACAAGAGAGAGGGTGGAAAGAAGAGATGGACTATTTTATCGTGGCAATTCGGAGGAATAGATAACTCAGAAGGCATCATCGTCATCGTCGTCAACAACAAATATCTCAACTCGCGATCAACTACCAACGACGACGACGACCTCTATCTTCGTTTTGTTTTTGTTTTTCTTCCCTTGCGACTTGGCTTGGCTCCGTTGCATCCACGCTTCATTTTGCTTTGCTCTGCTCTGCTTCGCTTAACGACTCTTTTCATGACGTACCGACCCCTTTATAAACAAAGGCTTTTTTCCGAATTCAATACCATACATCGACCTTGGTTCCAATACAACCAACGAATTCAAAGTACGCAATAACAAACGTGTTAACAAAGTATATATATATATATATCCAGACTATTCAGCAATTCGTCTACCCTTCTGGACAATCGACCAACTCATCCATCCATTCATCCGTTAATATCCTCCCTATACATACCTAATTGTACTGTTTTTTTTTTCTTTACAATAACTCGAACATTGTTTTATCTTGCCTTTCTTTTATGACACTCTTTCCGTTCTCTCTTACTCGATTTTTGTGTGTTACCCTTTTTTCTTTCTGTTTTTACTCGTATATTATAATGTTGTCGTATCTCCTCCTCTTCCTCTCTTTTACTCTTTACTTATATATTTCCATTCGTTGCTTTACTACCTACTTAACATATATGACCTCAGGCTATGTATATAAGTATCCTACTATTCCATACTGTCAATCTCAATCCCCGCCGGGCCCGTCCAAAGCATTTTCTCTTGTATCATACGCGTACGTAAAGTATGTACTTCCTTCCCTTGAACCTTTCCTGGCCCTTTTTTTTTCTTCTCACACCAAACACTACATCCATTGTTTGTTTTGTTTTGTTCAATAATACATTCTATAGTCTAGAACAAGATGTAATCTATACAGATAGATACATGAGCTCGAGTACTCTTGAGAAGTTGAGAGAGATTCAGAGCTAGCAAAGATAAAATACCTCAAGGCTCAAGCATATATATAAACATATTACTGCAATGAATCTGATCTGCCAGTAGTAGAGTACACTACGGAACTTAGTCCTAGATGGGATGATGATGATGATGATGATGATGCATTTTTCATTCCTTCTCGGACACGCCCACGCCCACGCCCCAAACATGAGTTTCGCGTATACGAGGAGCTTCAGGCCTCAAACGTCTACCTTCATTAATCCCGACGACTTCATCATAGGACGCCTCCGAGGCGAAATCAGAATCAGAATCAGAATGTCTTCCAGCACGACTATTCAAGCCATTGGAGTCTATGGGTATTGTGGGATCGGGATGATGAGAAGTTGTTGAAGGTTTCCTTTCCCATTTGCGTTGAGCAGATGGAAGAGGGATCCATGAATTTTCATGAGAGTAACTTTCGCTAGTCATTTCGTATAAACGAGATAATGCACGTTTGAATGCAAACTGTTCATCTTTGCCTGGAATTACATAAATGTAAAATAAATAAAAAACCGAATTCGGAGTCAGTCAATAATCAATAACTGCTAGTATCATCTGCGCCGATGATAATTGAAAAAGAAAAGAAAAAAAGAAACAACGTACCAGAGAAAACGGACAATTTCTCGAGAGCGATAGATGAGAGTGGCACGATGGGTGCATCTGCCATGTTCGGAGCATCGTAAGAAGAGATGTTAGGCCGATAGACCTCCCTCGTCTCTCCAATCGTCTCTGCCATCATTACGTCTACGTCTTGTTGTTTAGTCTGCGCCTCAGTAGCGTCAGGGAAGAACAATTGATTAGGCTCCGTTTCTGCAAGGCAAATCAAGTGACAACGAGCTTCATACAAAGCATCAATCAAAGAGATGAATCTACGAGCTTCATTCTTCGCGGATAGTTTCAGGATTGGTATGTGAGTGATTATCATGGTATGATAGTTTGATGCTAGTGTGAGGTAATCAGCTGGTCCAAGTGACTTTTGGACATAGCAATATGAGTATGTTACGTGTTCGATAGATTCAATATTTGTGTGGATGGAACTCACTTCCTCGCATAGCTCCGAAAATGTGAACTTGCATACACCATTTAGCGTCCATGGAACAGACAAACATCTTCCGAAAACGACTAGGGTCTCTGGCTTGGGATCTATTTTTGAGTTTTTGGAGAATCTGTCAACGAAAGTATCGAGTAGGGTGTACCTGACTAAACCAGACTTACCTCCATATGCGTTTCGCAACTCTGCGATTTTTTGTTCGAAAGGTGATGATGGATCATTCTCGATATACCAAGTCTTTCCAACACCATCGGCAGCTCGAACTTCCCTCCAGTCATGTTCTGACTGCATGGTGACAACGGGGCATCTTGCTTTCAAAGCTTCGACGAAAGGCTCTAATCGCTCCCGCTGCACACCATTCTTGTACAGGTCATCTGGAACTTTATTTGAAGTTCCGACGATAACACCTCCCATTCTCCAAAACCAAGAAAGAACGTCCGCTAACAAAGTGGCACTTGAAACGTCAAGCAACTGGACCTCGTCGAAAACAAGAAGCCAATGCCGAAGTATGAGGCGTTGAGCGACCACGAATGCAATACTTTGTTGAGAAGTAAGATAAGATGACTGCAAAGCCATGCTTGGAGTACGAATCCATTTAGCTGGAATGGAATCTGAAGTGATGAATTTCTGCCAATGTTCTCGGATTGATTTGTTCCAAGATGGTTGAGGTGGTTCCAGCAACTGCTCACTTGTTCCAGCGTGCACTAAAGCCATCCTATGTTTGGTCTCTTCCCATACAGCTCGGTAGAGTTCCAAGACAAGCTCATTATAATGTTTCCGAGCCTTGTATGGTGTCGGGATACTGCTGAACCAAAGGTCTACGAGGAAACTTTTCCCAGAACCAGGCGGACCTGTTAAAAGTAAACCCTGCGAAATATAAACATCAGAGTGACAAGGATACTTCTAAATATGTCTGTACCTTCGGTGTAGTTAGATCTGCTAGTTCTTCCGCGTGGCTTCTGACGCGAATAAGTGCTTTAACATCTGGGTCCACATCTGAATGGTTGACCTCGTCCGATGTTGACCACCAAGGGCCACTGCGTTCATCCGGCTCCTTCATTGAAAGATATCTAGATGTGAACGCGGGTGGGGCATATCCATCTAGTTCTTTCTGTAACCTCCTAAGCTACATCCCGTGAGCACAGGAAATAAGATAGTACTTATGTAGAATAATACACAGGCTTCATACCTGCATCACAACGCGAACTTGTTCTTCATCATATTTGATCTTCTTCAAGGTGACCAGACCACGATATGTTTCTAGGAGATCTGTGGTTTGTGGTAGTTGTGAGGATTGGGTTGTAAATCTTGAAAGCGTCCGAGACCGAGAGACACATTCTCTACGATATAATCGAATTCTAAGTCCAGAGGATTGTAATAACATCTAGGAATTTTCCAGTAGTAAAATTTGAACGCGTTGTAATACTGGCATAGAGTGAACCTGTAATTTGTGCCGAAGACGATTGAGATTAACTAGCTGACTGCATTGAGTCGAGAGTAAGCGAGGAGACAGGCGCCTATTTGATCGAAGTAGAGTCTTGTCTCTCGAGCGCTATTTTTGAATTTTCAGCACTCTCATTCATTCACTCATGGCTATTGATCGAGGAAGCGAAGTCACAACTCAACTCTTGACACTGCTCAACGTCTCTGCGACAAAGGCTGGAAAGCGAAAATGGGAAGAAGGGGACAATAAGCCTTCTGAGAAACTAAACAAACGAAAAACTCTTCATTTTGAAGATATTCCGCAACCGCAACCTTCAACTTCTGCTACAACGTTGGAAGATACAGAAAGTAGAAAGTCGGAGAGCGAAGAGGTTCAAAAAGATGAAGATGAAGAAATGGATGACAAAACGGAGGATGTAGAAGAGGAAAAGGAGGAAGATGTGGAAGGTGTGTACCATATCTAATAAATAACCTTGCAACCCAAGGTGGTTTTTGTATTTTGTTTCGCTTACCAAAATACTTCAGATCCATACGAAGTACATTTTGGAGCTAACAGCAAACTTGTAACAGACAGCAGACGCGAAATTGCTGACAATAAAAGTTGGAAAACTTCGAAAGGCAAACACGGGAAGCTTGGCGGGATTGTGGAATACTTTACGGACGAATCAACCAAACTTGAAAGCAACAACCCATCAAAAATAGCGGTATGAACTCATGGTCATATCCCGCGGACAGTCGTACTAATATTCATTGTTAGATTCTGGACAGACTGAAAGCACCATTCGAGGAACATCAATCGAAGTTGCCTAAAGGTGAATTGATTGAGTGTGCCCTTCGTTGTGCACTGAACTGATTGTCGTATAATCTAGAACTCGCAGCCCTTCAGAATGCCTTATTAAGTTTACTCGCATCTCAACGAGACCTGTATATTACCAGGACTACGTTGGAAACGCAACAAAGCCTGCGAGAAGCTATTGCGCTCCATGCACTGAACCATGTCACGAAGTAAGTCGTTGTCCTGGAAACATATTTCCTGGTTTTGAATCGTTCTGCAGAAAACGTCGGCGAGTCCTCAAAAATAACGAGCGACTTACCCATGCCTCCAAAGCAGGTACTGCGGCACCTGAAGATGTCCAAGATCAAGGCTTTACTCGCCCATCTGTTCTTGTGCTACTTCCCTTCCGCTCATTTGCATTACGATGGTTATCCGCTTTCACGACCCATACTCCATCTCCATCTTACCAAGTCGAAAATCGCTCAAGATTTGAGTCAGAATATGGACTGCCTGCCGGTGCTGTAGACAAATTGGCAACCGCGGAACCTGGAACGTATCCGAAAGACCATGTGGAGATGTTCAAAGGAAATATGGATGATAGTTTCCGGGTTGGTATCAAGCTTACTCGAAAAAGCGTGAAACTCTTCTCAGAGTTTTATGGATGTGACATCATTTTCGCCAGTCCGTTAGGACTGAGAATGTCTATCCAAAAAGAAAAGTGATTTATCATTACGCCATCCCTTATTATATTTATGCTGAGTTCAGTATCTAGGAATGCAGATTTCCTCTCATCTATTGAAATGCTCATTGTTGATCAAGTGGATGCTCTCACGATGCAGAATTGGGAACATGTCCAAGTCAGTAGTCTTCACATTCGGCTTCAAGACAATTACATGGCTAATGAAAAATGCATTAGTTTGTCATGTCCCATTTGAACCAACTTCCCAAGGAGTCCCATGATGTCGATTTTTCGAGAATCAAACCATGGTATTTGGATGGGCAGTCAGTGAACTTCCTGAATCTACGGCGTATCTATCTACGATTGACCCTTTATTCCCTATTCTAGCGCGGCATATTTGCGACAATCTATTCTCATCTCAGCCTATGAAACTCCAGAAACGAGAGCGTTGTTCAACCATTCGTTGAAGAACGTTGCTGGAAAAGTTAGGACTGAGCGGAAATGGCAACCCATATCCGTCCCGGAGGGTATTGACCAGGTAACCAAATACATCTGACCCGTCATGTTTGCGGATTGACCGATTGATTTGCACTCAGAACTTCATTCAATTCGAGTGCTCTGGTCCGAAAGATGAAGCAGACAAACGGTTCCAGTACTTCACTACTCAGGTACGAGACATCCTCATTTTCTACTTTCATTACAAACTCTAATCATTACTTCCTTAGCTTCTACCTTCAGTCTTGAAATCTGCCGTTCAAAGCGTCAATACTGTGGTGTTCGTCCCATCGTCATTTGACTTCATCAGATTGCACAACTATTTCCGAAAGACTCCCGGTATTAACTTTACCGTGTTGTCGGAGTACGTTACATTCCGTTCAGTGTAAAGGTTCAGCTTAACCAATCAATTAACACATCGTTCAATACAGGTATTCAACGAACCAAGATATATCACGTGCTCGTCAATCCTTCTTCAATGGTAAGAAATCGGTCTTGCTTGTCAGCGAGAGATTCCATTTCTTCCGAAGGTATGTACCAATTTTTCATTGGAAGTGCCATGATGGCTGTTGACTCGACGAGAATATGTTTAGGTATAAACTTCGAGGGATCCGTAACTTAATCTTCTATGCCCCTCCGGATCATGCTCAGTTCTATACTGAATTTTTGTCGTATCCGTTCATGGATGATGGAGTTGAACCTTCGGATGTGACTTGTCGAGTGCTTTACTCCAAATATGATTGGTTGAAATTGGAGAGGATTGCGGGCACAGAAGGAGCATCCGAGTTGATCACGCGTGGAACATTGTAGAAGAATGCGCACATACACTTCAAGTATGATCATATCTTTTAGAATTTATGTATATGTAGCATTTATTCGTCTATGTCTATACATACATTCACGTGCCATATAATTCCTGAATCCAATCTGGAGCCAATACTTGTGCGATGAGTATAATGAATTTAATCTTTCAATTGCCATATATCCACGATGACATGACTTGCTTTAAGTGTTGACCGTAGTAGATCTTGACAGGATTCAACATTGGTAATGTACCTGGATTGCATGAGATACCAAACGCCATCCAGGCATTGACTGAAAGAATCATTGTAATTCAGTCGGCCAAATGTCTTCCACAAGCAACATAAAATTAAAATTAAAACTCACCTATCCATTGACCAAACCCTACCAGAAACAATACCGTCCAAATTCTTCCCCCAAGACCACCTACTCGTTTTCCAGTGATATGTTTATAGGCCTCTTCAAGTATTAAACCAACTGCTTGAAAGAAGAAAAACAGGGTGACGCGATTATCGAGCGGAGTTGGGAGAACGTATGCGGCAAGATCATGTAACAATCCCGATACTGCGAAAACGCCTATAATGAAACCAATCCGACCAGCTATCCAATATCCCGGACAACCACCAACAATGATAAAATTCCTTCGAAGCATAGAATGCCAACGTCTTGCCCAAAAATCATGCAATGATGTTGCTGCCCATGGATTATTGAATAGAGGTGGCCACGATGTAGGAGAACTCCCGAATAAACCGATAGCTAGGATGGCTGTTAGGTTATATGTGGCTCTTAGTGAGATGATACTGAAATGTGCGAATGTGATTGTTAATATCGTCGAGATTGCGTATCTTTGCAAAGGTGGTAGGGTTTGATAGAAAATAGGGTGCCCACCCACGTCGGTAAGACCTGGAAACATGTAAAACACTGTATGCAGTAGTTCCATGACTATGGTGTCCCTGATGACGGATACCAGTGTGGAGAGAATGAAACGATTGGGTTGAAGTGAACGATATTCCTTTGGTATAATTGTTCCTTCAGAGAACTTGTAACCTATTCCACGAATATTGAACCAAACATCCAATGTGTCCGATATGGCCAACGGTATCCAAGAGCGATTCCGTACAGATGTCCCTTTTCGACTCGACAGAGATTGTCCCACTGGAAGTAGAACTTTTTCTTGTTCTCCAATCTTAAGCCTCCCTTCAGTCGTGAAAGCTAAGTCTATAGCAGTAGCTAACAGACGAATACAGAGAAGAGCTATATAGACAAGTAGTTTTTAGTCCTAGTCAAGCAAAATAACATCAAATAAACCGATACCTCTATTCCACGTTAGCGGAACCAGTTGTGGATCTGTCCCATAGTACCTAAAGGTTCCTCGTAGACCGAGTATGATCACCGTTGGTAAAAGACAAATGCGCCAGAAATGCGTGTTACGTCTTCTGGAGAGGTAGGCCATCAAGGTAAAGGGAATGAGATATGCGAAGGCTTCTGGTGTTTCTTTCCATGTTAATAGTTTTTGGTCCTCACGAGATGGAATAAGTAATCGAAACACGTCGTACAACGCGTCGAAAAGTCTAATGTGGTATCATCTTTAAATTCAGTATAAAGGTGGACTAAACGAAATTGAAGGCACTCACAAGTGTACCATAGTTTCTCGTGGACTCCAATGTGTTTCTGGTAGTACTCAAGTTTAAAAAAAAAAGCCACGTATGTAGTGGTCGATAGCGTCAGCGTGCAAGCCAAAAGATTCTCAAAAGCGAGCATGAACATGATGAATGGATGAATCAAGTTGTCAATTTCGAATTCAAACGACGCGCGCTGAGCTCCTCTGAGAATGCTCAATTTCACTAAAGTCTCAGCACCACATAGTCTAAACAATAGGTATGACATTATAGATCGGCGATATTAGTATACAAAGTAATCACTTGTAAGAATCCAGCCACTGTCTAACATATCGCTGCAGAATAGGAATAAAATGTCTTTTCACAGGGTCGAAGACGGGAGGTATAGACACCGTATTTGCTCCTAACCCTCTGACGAGCCAAGCATCCGCTAAAACAGCATCAACAAATAGGTATCTGGATATGGAAAAGATCAACGTACAAGCCATTTGTCCGACGACTAAACACCAAGTGATGACCCATAAGTTGCCCCACCTGCCTGAGATTCTACGTCCAATTAACTTGCATAACAATTCTTCAAGGAAGTAGCCAACTGCTTGAAGCGTAAAGAAAAGCGTGACTCTGTGATCGAGGGCGCTCGCTAGCGTGTACATGGAGAGTTCATGGTATAACCCTGACGCAACGAAAGTTCCTAAGATGAATCCATATCGCCCGAAGACCCAGTAACCAGGTATACCACCTGCCACGATGAAGTTTCTCCTAAGCATCTGGTGCCACCGAATGCCCCAAAATTCATGCAATGAAGATGATTTGAATAAATTAAAGTTTTGGAGATCCATAAGTGGAGGCCACGATTCCGGAGAATACCCTAAGAATGCCACAGCGACTAGAGCGAAGCTATCGTATAGTAGTTCTATCGCGTATATTGTGAAAGTATTGAATGCGACGTGGAGGAGTGTTGCCACAGTATATCGCTGAATTGGAGGAAGGTTATCATAATAAATCGAGTGCCCAGTTGTCGTGATACCAGGGAAAAGTCGTAAGAAGTCATGGCATAGTTCCATCATCAAGAAATCTTGTAGGATAAAGATGACGATTGCACGAAGGAAAGCTTTACGTTCAGTGGGTCGATAGTTGTGGGGAACATGAACACCTTGGGCGAATTTGAATCCTAGCCCTCTTGGATTGAATAGTACATCCAACGCATCGAATAAACCTGAGTTGTATTTGTTTCTTGTAAGCAGTGATTTGGCAAATGGGATATTATCGGTATTGCGTGAAGGTGAAGATGGGGCCTTCTCTCCGGAACCTATCGGTTGTAAAGAATCTTCTCCATCTCTGAGTCGACCTTGAGGTGACAGTGCAAGATCAATACTTGATATAACAATTGTCAAAGCTTCCGTTCCTGCAGATCTCGACTCAGCAACGAGCAAAAATGGGTTGCATAGTTTGATCACTGCTTACCTCTCCACCATGTCATGTAGGACCACCTCGTACCTGTCCCGACATATTTGAATGTATCGTGTAGCGTCACCGTAATGACAAGAGGCAGAAGAAGTAGACGGAAAACATGCGTGTCTCGTCTTCTGGATAGGTAGGCCAGAAAAAGGTAGGGTATCAGGTATGAAAAGGCATCAAAGAGATACCACAGAGAGAATGGTATCTGACTCTCGCGAGGGGGAATAATAACAGATAAGATTCTTTGGAATGCCCATGGATATCTGACAGTTTCAAGTAAACACTGCGGTTGCAAAAGTTGTGAGAAAGGAGAGGACGTACGTGAGCTCACTCATATCCAGTCGTAACAAAGCTCTTTCTGCTGGTCAATCAAGAGCTGAATCCCGGGAAAAGTCTAAAACGAAAGCGAACAAGGAGAAGAGCGGCAAGGAGCATGTCAGAGTAAGAGATTGGTTGATCACAATCAATAGGTGGCTGTTATACACAGTAAGTGAGCGGTGAGGATACCGTGCAGCGTTTGTGAGTGCAGTGCGAATGTTATGTGTTGACAATGAAGAGATGTGAATAGCGAGGTTCAATCGAAGTCAATGCTTAGGACAAGGAAATCAGGCTAAGGGACTCGGAGACCAGTGGGAGTTGCATGCCATGGTGAGAATCTTCCCCCATCTAAGATTCTCGAATTTGTCAATATCGTTTGAACTTTGGAGAGAAGGTATAATTCAGAATCCTTTTCCAAGTGATAGTACGAACTCAAGGTACACGTCGAAGTCAGAAAACAAATATATGATTCGGAGTAGACTGTTCAACTTGAAGAAAGACTCGTCTCCCATTATGTATGATTGGTTTTGAATAGGCGCCACGAACTCCTACTGCTGCTGCCCACTGTACACAACTTGTCCAAACAAATTTGAGCGATTCGAGATTTTGAATTTGCCAGTGACTCGGAGTTCAGTTTGATACTAGTATCATACATACGTCGAGGCTATGTGATACTTTGCGAGTATGTCTTCATCCTGACTTGAACTTGATGAACACTGATCCAGATTCCTTCACTTGTAGGTGCTTCTCGTCATGAATCGAAACCGAGTTCCCTTTTGAGATCAATTATGTTGGTGCACTACTGAACATCAATATTCAATACTTGGGCAAAAAATTGCAAACTTTTCTAAGCGCAACTTTGCGGCAACGAATGGTGAGCTTAAGCTTCAGGCCAAACTTGTAACTTGACAATAACAATATTTCATTCACTCTCTGACCATCGGGATTGAGGATTCAGGCTCCACTTTCTTGTGATTACAGGCTCCGTTGGTGATGTCGAGTATGAGTATCTCAAGGACCACGAGTTTATCAAGTTTACTATCAGCGAACTCAAGAAATTTTGAGGTTCATCTTTCGGTCATTCATCGCAAGTTGCTGAATTGCTGTCGTTATCTTTGTTATCAGGTACTAGGTGTATCGAACTGAATCGTTTGTATCGGTCTGTAAGTGATGAATTATCGACTGCTACAGCGCATTATACGACTCCGAATGCTTTGCTTACGTTCAAGTCTGCTGCATGATACAATATCTTCAAATTGTGCTGTGATAATATTCTGTATGTATTTTCTATCTTCATCTTTTCGCTATAACAACCACTGATTCTACCTCTTATGGTATGCTCCTTCTTATCCAGACACTGTCACAGAGTTTCTCCGAGAGGCTATTGGGTCTCAACTAATTCTCTGGTAAATTTTTCTACAACTGAGGATCATTCAAGCCTGGGCTTCTGAGGATCTTCGCTTTACAGAAATACAATATTTCCCTCGAGCTACCTAGACAAAACGTCTCGTCTTTTGCTATTCAACGGCAGATCTCCGAGAAAGTTGCGAACACTGAGTGTAAGATGTCTCACCAGTGGTGGGGTGTTACCGAATCCGGCCCGCTTGATATCCAGACGAGAATACTGGAGTCAAAAACTGTTATTCCCGACCTAGAACTTCCTCAATGTGGGTTAGTAGTTCCTTCTCTCAGAGACTCAGACTGAAGAGAACTTCTCTTTCTTAGTTGATTATTTCCAAATATAGAATCACACCTCTTGTCGTGATGTAAGATCCAGATCTTCAGCTCTAGCCTTCAAGGTCGTTTCTTCGCTGTCCTCAAGTTAGAAAATCGCTCAAGGTACGGTCCTGCTTTCCTCCGATGTTGCTACTCCCAGGATGTTGTATGTGTACTCATCTCTGAGCAATTATAGAGACGATCTAGAAACATCTCAGAAGCAATCCCCGTGGTAGTTTCGCCCAAGTGCTAATTTCGAGGTGGACGTGGAGGAAAGCTTACGCATACATATATAAGTAGGCAGAGTCCCAAGTTGACCACAGTAAGACTACCAATCCTCTCAATCCTTCCGAATCTTCTAACTCACTCGACATGTCACCCTTCAGACCTGCTAATCACAATAAACTCTCTCTAGACGACCAAGAGCTCCTTTCGCTCTTTCCAAAGACAACTGCTGACATTCCCGCACCACCTCCAAGTCTTCCTGGCGACGTTTATCTCTTAAACGGAGAGATCAAACGTTTCACAGATAGAGCAGACCCTGTCATATCCGTCATTGAACCTCAAGATGGCTCAAAGATCAAGATCTCCGAGTTTGCTCGCTGTAGCAAGGAAATCGCTTTGCAGGCTCTTGACGCTGCCTCTGAAGCTTGGGACCAAGGTCGCGGAATATGGCCTCGAATGTCCATGGTCGAGCGTGCCAAACACATGAGCGCATTCCTTGAGGATTTCAAGATGCTTAGGGAACAGCTTATTGATCTCCTTATGTGGGATATTTGCAAGAGCAAGAAGGATGCGACAGATGAGGTTGATCGAACCACTGGTTTGTGTCTATCTTTCCAAAACCTGTTGGCATGATGATTCATTCAATCCACAGAGTATATTCGGGATACAATCAAGCATGCTGTGCAAATGGATGACGAAACCACTGGTTTCACCACAAATTCTGGCATCGCTGCCCAGGTCAGACGTTTGCCCATTGGGTAAGTCATGTCTACTCCCTCTTGTATGCATCTCATATTCATCAAATCATAGGATTGTCCTCGCATCTGGACCTTTCAATTATCCCTTGAACGAGTGCTATACAACGTTCATCCCCGCTCTTATGACTGGTAACGTTGTCCTCCTCCGTATTCCGCGAAATGGGTCAACACCACATTTTCCTACTCTCAGTCTCTTCCAGAAACATTTCCCCGCCGGCTCTATCAATATTCTAAGTGGATCCGGTCGCGAGATTATGCCACCTCTTATGCAGGACGGTCGTATCGATTACTTGGCGTTCATTGGGCAGTCTAGTAGTGCAAATGCTATCATGAAGAATCATCCTCAAGTTCATAGGCTTCATACGCTTTTACAGATGGATGCTAAGGACTGTGCTGTGGTCTTGAGAGATGCGGACATTGAAGAAGCGAGTACTGCGGTTGTAACTGGAGGTTTTACCTTCAACGGTCAACGATGTACTGCCATCAAGATGGTTTGGGTTCATGAGAGCATAGCTGATGCTTTCGTCAAGAGTGTTTGCGAAAAGGTGGACGGTCTCAAGGTTGGTATGCCTTGGGAAGATGATGTCAAGATTACTCCACTTTGCGTACCGGAAAAACCTAAGGTCATCAAGGAGTTCCTTGAAGATGCGTTGAAACATGGTGCTCATATTCTCAACGCTAATGGTGGTCGATTTGGTAAATCTCTTGTTACACCTACCGTCATTGGACCGATCACGGCAGAGATGAAGCTTTACAGAGATGAACAATTCGGTCCTATTCTTCCTATTGCTTCATTTTCTGACCTAAATTCTGTCCCTGGACCTCTCGAATGGATTATCACCTCTCACTTTGGCTTGCAATCTTCTGTGTTCGGGTCATCACCAAAGGAGGTTGGTGAAGTCCTGGATATCATGTCTTATCACGTCGGTCGAGTGAATCTCAACACTCCGGATAAACGTGGGCCAGATGTCTTGCCATTTGGTGGTAAGAAGGATAGTGGTATGGGAGTCACGAATGCAAAGGAAGCGGTGAAGAGCTTTACAGTTGAGAGTGTTGTTGCGACGAGCGTGAAAGGAGATGAGGCCACGCGGAATATATCTGTATTGAAGAAAGTGGTTGAGGAACATACAAGTCAAGTGGTTGTTTCTACTAGAGGCATATAGAGAGCCGATATACTAGCTTTTCGAGTTTTGAAACGGACACGGATTTTTCTTTCTACTACTTTACTTAGACTGCTAGACTCTCAACATTACTATAGAGATCTCATGTTATTTCTGAATTTTTGAATGCAGATAGTAATACGCTACTTTCTCATATGCAACAGTTGTGCAAAATCGACGAAAATGTTGTCTACCTAGTAAGTACAGGAGGAGAAGGAGATTTTTGATGGCGATCAAGTCCCAAGATGGCAAGTAAGAACATCGTCACTTAGCTTCTGCAATGATCATCCTCTTCACGCCGAAAGTGCGTCACTGGGCAATCTTAGTTTCAGAACCCTCGTGGTAATTAAAAACAGACTATATAAACCCTCCAGGCCAACATGCGTCCGACACACTCCCCTTTCTCTCAACCACAACCCAGCAGCCAAATCACTGAAATAATATTATGTTCTCTGCAGTAGCTCGCACTGGGTTCCGAACCCAAAGGAATGTTTTCTTGCAAGCTAGGAGGACTGTGATGACTTTGGAAAACCACAAGGTAAGATACAACGAGTCTGTATGACGAGCGAAACTGACTCTACCGTTCAAAGTATACAGCTCATGCCTCAGCTCGAGGACAAGGTCGAAATGGCCAAGTCAAATCTGACGATGATGAAGGGATTCAGCTTCGTCTGGCAATGCCCAAGTCTCTAGGAGGTAAAGGCGACGGCCAGAATCCAGAGATTTTATTCGCTATGGGTTACGCTTGTAAGTAACGCATTGCTGTACCCACATATATGCACACTGCATCGCATAACCTGACAAGTCTGACCATACTTCTTGAATTAGCTTGTTTCCTTGGAGCTTTACAAATAGTGGCAGGCAAAATGGGACAAGCCGAGGCTGCGAAGAATGCCGTCGTTCATACTCAAGTCCATCTCGGCAAGCCGAAGGGCAAGGAAGGTTTCGGTCTTGAAGTAGAAATTCAAGTGGAGGGTATTGAAGATCAAGCTATCCTTGACGCTACAAACGAGGTGAGTTGTCATTAAATAATTATCGGCTCTCCAAGTTGATCACTGAATGAGAATGTCTCAGTTTTGTCCATACAGCCGAACACTAAGAGAAGGTGCAGTTGTGAAGGTTACAAAGGCATGAATGGCAATTCGAGACAATATCTTGTCTAATACGTAGTATGTATGGGTTCTTATGATGGAGATCGTGTGTTACGATGGACTATTCGAACTATTCGACGGATGAAGGGTATTACAGTAATGATTAGTAGTAGTACACCATGGTATGATAAGCGCAAACCAAGCTAGATGAGTTGTGGACCAAGAAAAAGAGACCTTGAGAGTTCCAAAACATATGCATAGCTATGAAGAAAAGTCATCAGCTTCGTCAAAACTGTCGTTTGCTATACCCGCTGCCCTCTTTCTCCCTCTCCCCCGTCCTCTCGTCGAACCACGAGCCGAACCACTTCGGCTTCGACCCCTCCTTCCTCTAGTTGATGCAGTACGTTTCACTGTACCTCCACCATTGGGACAAGCTATGCTTACGTGATGAGGAATGTAATAATGATGAAAACATACAGATGCTCACCGTTGGCAAAATGTCCAGGTTCGTTGCACTTGAAACAGACAATACCGGAAGATCCTCCGTTTTGTCCAGTGCTTGGACCACCTTTATTCGGACACGCCGATGAGAAATGACCAGGTTTACCACATAGGAAGCATGCAGAGCTTGATCCTAAATTCCTCTCAGTCGTGTTGGTAAAGCTCCTCGGTCGATTCGCCATGGTTGTACCTTTATTTGGACAAGCTACAAAAAGGGAGTATTAGCAGATACATTTAAAATCAATAGATAATTAACTTACCACCCATCCAGTGTCCTTCTTTTCCACACTGTAGGGAAAGATACTATGTTAATCGGTCTTCCCTCAAGTGTACGACGAACAGACAACAATTCTCACCGTGAAACAAGTCCCTGACCCAGACCCTGATGCTCCTTCACCGCTAGTTGTCGCCGTTGTATTCCTTCTCTCTGGAACATTACTTCCACCCCTTGACTTATTAGCAACAGGCATATCCACAACCTCATTCTCGTCCGCCCACTCAAAGAATCCGCATTGTGCAGTTTTCGAAGTATTCGCACATCCCCAAAACTTCTTTCCTTTCGAGTTACCCTTCGTCACCTCTCTCAATACCGCTATATTCTCGCAGTCACAACGCCGCTTTCGAGGAGGACCTTCAGAACCGGAATGATCCATCCCTGCTCTAGAAAACGGTCGTTTTGATGGAATGACTACGTTGGAAGAAGACGGTCCATCCATCCATTCGAAGAATTGGCATTTCCTATTTTCGCAGGTCCAAAACTTGCGACCTTTGTTTTCGTTGTCTTTCGTTACCACTCGTTCTCCTGCCGATTCTCCGCATTGACAATAAACTTCTACCTTCGACTTGGATGACACGGGAGCCCTTGAAGTAGTCCTTGTGGTTGAAGTACCGTTTTGACCTGATGCAGATGCGGTATTGCGAGAACGTGATACGGGGGGTCGAGGGGGCGGCGGTTGATGATCTGAATCTGTATGAAACGTTAACTTTAACAATTTCTTACTTTCAAGAGCAATCTAAGTATACCCACCATCGTCATCGCCCCTGTTAGCAGGAGCACCACCTCTACTACCACCTCTACCACCACCTCTCCGGGTGGTCGTTGCTCTTCCACTTGATCCGCCGCGACTACCTCGCCCACCACGACCACGACCACGGCCGCCGCCGCCCGCACCTCCATCTCCTCCACCACCTCCACCTCCTCCGGGGCCCATGTCATCCAAGAAATCGGGAGGATAGTCAACACCGTTGCCTTGAAGTTGACCTCCCACAGCCTACAATGCAAGAGTTGTCTGTTACTCATGAAAGACTCTAAGATGAGAAACAGAAAATGTACCTGGGCTATACGAGCAAAATTTGTCCTGATCTGAACATACATATCCTTGAATCTTTCGACATTCACAGTAATCATTTCATTCTTGGTTTTCAGGCCGTCGCAAATTTGGACCATCTCTCGTTCAGTCTAGGAGAATAATATGACATGTCAGTATATGTCAAATTGTCATGTGGCCACCGACTAACCTCTCGACGAAGTTGAGGTTTGTTGAGACTTCTTTCGAATCCAATCGCGTCATAACCTTCGACAAGTCCAATGCCGAGTGTCGAAGGGACGAGGTACTTGGTGGCACCTTGCATACGTTCAATGACATATTTACGATCAATAATCATCTGAATATGCTGGGCAATAGTGGCATCCGTTCCTATTGAATGATTATGAGCGAATTATACGTATTATTCTTTTCACGATCTTTACCTATTCCATTCTTGTCCATGAGAGTGACCAGATCGGCTTCAGTTAACAGATTCGGTCGAGTTGTTTGACCCTCCCGCAGCTCACAAACTGTAGGTGTGAACTGTTGACCTTGGTTGAAATGAGGTATCTCCTTGTCGGCCCACTTGTCATATGGGAATACTTCAAGATAATTTCTTTCAAGGACAGTAAGACCTAAAAGGTTTAAAAAGTGGCCCGTCAGGGAATCTATAAAAAATGAACAACTCAAGAGACAAACCTGAAGCATAAAACTCCTCTCCCCCATACTCGACGTCAACAGTAGTCTCCATTCCTAGAGCGTCCTTGGAGCAACAAGCTAAAAATCTGCGAGTTATGTACTCGTAAACCTTCCTTTCGTCTCCAGCAAGGTTACCTGCATGTGCAGTCGGGTGGATAGGTGGATGAGCTTTATCGTTTCTCTTGCCCTGCCGAGGCGTGTGGAAACCACCGTTGGTCAAGCTAGGAATCGTTAATATATGAGACAGTCAAGTGAAACAAAAGTGACTTACGATGTTGCAAATGCACCCCAGGCTGTATCCGCTGTCTGCTTTTCAATCAGCGTGTGGAAATTGAATTGGGGGTCAAATTGATCTGTCTCGGTACGAGGGTAGGAGAGAAACCCTTGTTGATACAATTTCTCTGCGATCTGTTCATCATCAGAACCAAGTTAGATCTATTATTAGTGCAACAATGTCAAGTCGGTACTCACATCCAGGGCCTTCTTTGGGGAGATCTTGAGGATTCTAGAAGCAGCTTTTTGGAGATCGACGGTAGTGAGTGGAAGAGGTTTCCTGAGAGTCAGTATTATGAGCTTGTAAATTCGCACGTGAAAGAGGATGCAAATACCATTTCTTTGTCTCTTTCTGAGTGACCTTCACAACCCGAGCTCTTGAGTGTTCCAGCGTATTCACATACAATGAGGCTGCTACATCAATATCGAATATTTTGCCTCTTCGCCATGTAAAGACAGTCTCGTCTTGATCTTCTGAAGGCCCTGGTTGCGCATACATCATGTAGATGAAGTAGAACGTTTCCGGCCGGAAGTTCTTAACTAAGTTATATCTTGACACTACGAAACCCAATGTTGGAAACTGACAGGGTCCTTCCTGAGGTGTTAATTCATGAAAATAAAAACTGCAGGATTCCGTTCGCCTACCATATGAAATGGGCCCGCCACCTTGAAGTTGCTGATACTGATCCTGGAGTCTCAAGGTTTGTAACCTGGTAAACGCTGCTCCTGCTCGGAGGTCAAGAAGAATACGGGCTTCAACCGCACTCGCTTGTCGCATATCCAGTTCTACTGGATGCTGGGCGGCATGATGTATTTGCCTGGATACTTAATTTTTGTCAGTACTCTCATTGAAGGATCTGATCACTCACTGATTTATGATAGCGCTGAACCTAGCTCTCTGCACTACGATATTCCTCTTCACTTTCCGACATACATCGACAATTTCTGCACCGATGTTCTCTCCTTCCCTATCACAATCCGTCCATATCATCAAAGTCTGAGCGTTTCTAATTTCGTTTCTGAGATTTTGTGCGATCTTTTCAGAATCTTTCTTGACGGATGAATATATGGGTGCATCGAAAAGTGTGATGGGTTCGCATGATTTCCAGTTGGAATATTGTCTATCGAAGTCATAGTCGAGGAGATGACCAGAGACAGAGGTGACAGTGAAGAAAGCATTGGTCTGCGGATAGTTGAAATCGTAGTTCTTTGTATATTGATTAGGGCTTGCCCGCTGGTGACAGTGTCAGTATGTCGAACATGGATAGCGAGGCTGTACTTACAGTATTGAATTGCCCTCCTGACAAAATCTGAGTTATAGACTTCGCAATTGATGGCTTCTCGGCTACACACAGGACCTTCATGAAGGCCCGTAAGACAGCTGAGGGGTGCACCTTGACAAATAAAGGTGTGACTTGTGTTGAAGTGTTGGACGCGTTAAGAATCAAAGAAACCGCGTTTTCCAGTAGGAGGTGTGTCCTTATAGATGTAGGAAGCCGAAAGCTGGAGGTGAGCACCCTCCGTCGCGTGAGGTGTTGTGTATCTAAATGAAACCCAGAGAAGAAGTGAAGATGATCACTGTCTGAAATCCAAAGTCGCAAAAGATTTCAGGCAGAATTTTCTGAGCTGTGTCCTCCCAATATTTTCCAATCTGGCAAATAAGTGAAGGTAGAAGAAGCAGGTTACGACAACATACCGTGCTAGTCGCTGTTAATTCAGAAATCTCAATGGACATGCTGATCACGTGTCAAAGCGTGCGAATGTGGTTTTCGCAAGCATTTACCTCATATAGAAGTAACGGTTAATACACCGAATTTGAATAGATATCAATTTCGTTCAACGTATCTGAATAGTTCATAAAATTGCGACACAAACCAACCTCGTCAATTAAAAACATAAAATAACATATAATAACTACTATATCTTGTAAAAAGGGAAACTAGTCAAAGGATTCGCTACACCACTAACTCAGTTAGGATAGAAAGGTGTGTAACCACCATAGTAGTAATCTCCATTTCCGTTGTACTCGTCATGAGCGGGTTGTCCATTGGGAGTGTAGCCGATCAAGTCTGCAACGCTACCGCTGTTGGTAAAGCCAGAGTTGTAACCATTTTGGCCACCACTGTAATCTCTCTTGTAATACCCATTCTGCCCGTAGAAATCGCCATCGTACTCGTCATGCCCGGCAGGTTGACCGTCAGGAGTGTAACCGATGAGGTCTGCGACGCTTCCACTGTTGGTGAATCCGGAATTGTACCCATTCTGTCCGTCATTGAAGCCTCTCTTTGATGCTCCTGAGTCAACAACGATGGGAGAGGCGGAGGCGAGTGTCGCCGCGAGGGCGATGGTAGCAGTGAAAAGGGTTTGACGCATGATGAAGGTGTGACGGAGGGTTTACTACGTTTCGAATGGAAAGGTTTGGGTGATGGGAGAGTCGATGAAATGGTGAGGCATGATGGAGGAGAGTTGAGTCCTTATATACTGAATCTACCTATCCTCGAACCGACGAGGAGGCTGCATCCAACTATTCCGATTCGAAGAGATTAACCTGCTCGTCATGCAGAGAACGCTAGATAGTAGGTACTCACCCCTGAATCTATGGTGTCATTGATGTTATTGCAGTTGTATGAAGGACTCCGCATCGCGGACTCTACTGAAATTGAGCGGATGCATAGAATATGGTCGTGAATTAGTTGAAACTGGAAGTTTAGTGAAAGACGTCAGCCATTCTACCATTAGCCGCACACAATGACGTTTAGAAGCCTCCATCTTTGAGAAGAGTCGGGAGTGACATTTGAGGCGGCCTCTGCAAATGCGCCAAGCATCGAGGAATGAAGAGAGTTCATCTGAGCGCAGAACTTGACCCGGAACTAATCAAGCGGCTGACGGAAGATAGACGTGAAGTTGAATTGTATGGTTCCAAGGCCAATAACCAACTCGAGAAGGCAAAACAGTTATGTGTAGGGTGTAGCACGAGCGGCTCACCTTGGAGGCACATTTGCAAGTAGTCTTCGATGGTCCAACTAGAGGGTATCACTCACATACTTCATTGGATGATTAGATGAATGTTGACTAAGCTACTGTACGGAGCTACACTGCAATTTCTTAAGTATATTTGTATGAGGCATTGAAACCAATCAAAATCTCGATTTATCTGGAGAAGATGAGATGTAAACAGACATTCGATATCAAACTTTTTGAAACTTACTCGGAGTCATGATTGCTACACTCGTCACCATCTTCAGCCTGGAGATAGCCCCTGAAAGCGGCCAAGCATTCCGCAAAGGATATTTGAGATGTGTCGTAGCCTGGGAAGTGGAGAAATTTCTCGCCGGATTTCTTCCGATAGACTGGATGAGTTTCCTCCAGCTGGCTGTCTAGCTCATCTAACTCCATTCCATGAGCAGAGGAATCATCCGAGTATACACTGGAAGCGATAGTGGAATCATCTGAATGATATACAATGGGACCAGAACCAACAAAGTCACTTGAATCATCATCATCTTGGCTTGGATCATCATCTTCTATGACAGGAATAGAACCTATGGCGCCATCCCAATCTTCCAAATCCTTAAGCAATGGAGGAACATCTTCGAATACAGCCCAAGACGTCTGAACGATTGGAGGCCCGTACACATTGTGAAAGCGTACTGCCACGTCTTCATCTGGTGGCAGGGAACGTGGTAAATTGGGAAGATCGGAGAGACTCTCGTCAAACAATCTGACCCGTGGTCGGAGGAAGGGTGCATATCGTTCGTGATTCAAGGTCCACTGTGAAAGGTGTGGATTGGCCCAAACATCGAGATGGCCAATTTTAGGTCTGTCCGCATCTAAGAGTGACAATAATCCCCGATGTTGACCAGCGTCGAAGTCAGCAAGACTGACAACCAACTGCTTGAGGGATTTACAATACAGATCTATTACTGCCGGAAGCTCGTTGGAGAAGATAGTGTTGGGTACAGAAGCTTTCTTGGCAGTCGAACCACGTGTCGGACAATCGAGCGTCGATACATCCAAGAATATCAGTTTCCTTCCATGCTCCATAAAAAATTCAGTCAAGTAACGGAGATCCTTGTCTGCAATCTCGCTATGTCGTCAATATTGTCGGAGAGTAGCAGCCGTGAGATTCGGAAGCTTGCAATTGGCGATGTATTTGAGGGCATGGTATATTGGCATCACGTCGGGTTGGAAGGTTTTGTACGCCCAAAAAAGAGTCAAATCCGTCAGCGACAGAAGTGTGAGCGGTGTGTGTGTGCTCATTATAGGTGAGTCTAGAGTCAACTTTAGAGAAGTGAGCTGCGAAAATGATGAGAGGAATGATAGTAGGGTTCGGCCATGAATCTCATGCTGAACACGAGCAACATCGGGATCATGAACTCCTAGATCTTCACATTTAACCTCATACCATACTTCGAGATGTTGGATGTTAGAAGTTACGGTAGGTTGTGCCAATGCCATGCGAGCGCCCTCCTGTCGTAACAAATCCAAGATGGATATCATAGGGTACTCGGGAATGCGGTAGAGGTGAATTGTATCCCAGAGTGGGTTCTGGAAAGACAATGATGTGATTCTGTTGCAGTGCTTCAATAGGGAGGTCAAGCAGAAATAGGCGGCTTCAGTGCAATTGAACGGCAGCAGGAAACACAGGGTAATAGATTTGATGAGTTCGCTGAACTTGGCTGGATTTTGAAAGACGGTATCAGTCAAGGCGAAAAGCTGACCGACTTGAGTGAGGGTAATAGAAGCATATAGGTGATGAAGCGAAACAAAATGCCACTGCTTGCAAACGAGAGAAATGGCTTTCTTCATCCTGAGAGCTGCTAACCAGCGACCGTTCCTGCCGTTTGGAGTCGCACTCAAGAACGCTGATGGCACCATCACATCTTCAAAAATATATTGAAGAACGATGTCGTGGAGTTGTACGGGCATGGGTAGGGTTTTCGAATAAGCTAGTTCAAGGCTAAGTGGAACTGAAGTGAAAGGAGCTCTGAGTCAGAGTCGAGGAAAACTTGGTAGGAGAGCTTGGCGCTGATCCACGACAACAGTGAGTGTAGTCTATCGACCTGTGACAAATTAAGAGGGTCGGTGGCGTAGTTGGTTATCGCATCTGTCTAACACACAGAAGGTCCTCAGTTCGAACCTGGGCCGACTCAAAATATTTTTTCCAGATGTTACCATGTCCGTGCACCTTCCTTGATAACATTAATGACATTACAAGAGGCCGAGCAGACACTGAATCTCAGACAACGACACACGTCTTGTCATACATTGAAGTTGGTGATATGTAGTACTGAATATATAGAGTATATAGATATACGGAACTAATCATGGAACAAAGATACGCACGAGTCAATGTATACGGAGACAAGAGAATTGTTACATGTTACAGTCTGGGTGCTACAAATAGATCAGTCCATGATATCCGAGAGTCATGAGTACAAAAGTAAGGGACCACAGGTATTTATATGAGTATGTATATATGAGAGAAACTGGGAACAAGAAAAAGAAAAGAGAAAGGAGAGAAATGGAATCACAGACAATGGAACAAGGTGGCAAGAACATGGCAAAGGAGACTTCCAAGAACAGAGTTCCAACGGCAATAAGTTGAACGGCATAATTAGAGGACGGCAGGTGGTGAGAATGTCTGAAGGACATCGACGGCTGTGGACCTGAGTGGGATAGACAGCTTGCATGAACGACAACGACAGGACGGAATGGGACAGACACTCGCTGGGTTGACGAGCGGGAAGGAGAAAGAACCTGCAACAACGGTATGTGGGTAATGCATGAGATAGTTGGGTGTAAGAGAGACTATGGATGACATGAACCTCGCTAAAAGAGCGGCTGTGTCCAAGTCGGGTATATATAGTCTCGGTGAGGTTTTTTCTTGCTTTTATGTCGTTATCGGTTCTTGGGTCAGACTCCTTTGGATGATCAGTCCAACGGAGACGACCATGACGATGGCAGCCAGATGCGCGAGGTGATCAGTCTCGCGCAAACGACACTCGCAACCGTCAAGATGTTTTACATGATCGCTCATGGTCTGTCCGTGTCCATAGTGTTCATGCAGAAGTCTTCCACAGATTGAAAGGTCAAATGAATCCGAGAATATCTCTTCACCCAAGACGAGCCTTCAGAATGTGGATGGGTGCCTGCAAGAATTAGCCATATGTGCGAGTCTACAACAAATGTCAACACATAAAGCCAACATGAGTAGAGACGACCAACTGGACTTACTGAGAGTGTTGTCATTGGAAGCTGTTCGCCATGATGTACCAGGATGTTCCAGAGGTGTGGAGCCCAACACGAAGAAAGCACGTTGGCGCCTTGTACTGACTGCGTGTTGGTCGGGGTGGGGGTGAGATGTATGCAATATATGTGTTATATAACTGAGAGCAATGAGCAAGGATAGGGGAGAAGGAATGCTATGATAACTCACATTATATCTTCATGAAGCAGTCCTGATCTGTGTTCTGAACGAAGCATTGAGACGGAGGACGTAGACGACGAGCTCGTGCTGCACCCATCCAAGTCCGCCTCATCAGTACCATTTCCCCGTCCGCCTCAGGCTCCGGATTTCCCGAGGCTTCATGGTTCACAGCACATTCAGAGACGTCGTCGAGAGGAGCGTACAGTGGGCTACGAGAAGGAAAGCAAGTCAGAATGGATACATGCCAAAGCGAAACCCAAGGTCACTTACTCGAGTGTTCTCTTTGTCCCCTTTCTTATCCGTCTTGCTGCCCTCTGCGTACACCTCACTGGGCTTAGGGAATGAACGAGGAGCAGCCGATGAGGTGGATGATGTGGGAGTACGACGGGTCAGTCTTGCAGAGAGCATAGTCCTGCGTGCCTCCGAGTCTGGACGTTCCTCGATGAATTCGCGTAAGCGGGCGTACGAGGAGGAAGGGCACATTTCCATTGACGAGTTGGATGGTGACAAAGGATCTGACTGCTCTTCGCGTTGAGGAAAAAGACGGCGAGCAGCAGCTGAACATGATGAAGTGGGACTGAACCCAGTGCCTTGCGGAAAGGTGGCATCTGCGAACGAATTCCATTCCTTTCTCTCCTTGCCAAATTGAAGTATGCAGTCGGCAAACGAGAACGACGAGGATGCACTCAAATGTGTCGATGAGACAGCCGGAGTGAGGTGGGATGATGACGTTCCCACTGGGACTACCTCACTACATGCGGTGACAGGAGGCTTTGCAGTGAAAATCCGTCGGGCGGCGGCAGCACATGAAGACGAAGGACTGAACCCTGTAGGACCTTGAGAGGAAATGCGGCGGAATGATCTCCACTCAAGGCGTTCCTTGGCTGCCTCGATGGTCTCTGACATCAGAAGTGGGAACATCGGGACTTCAAACGACGCTCCCTCCGAGGCCGGGTAGGATGGGGCAGGTAGATCGACGAGCAAGCTCTGCCCTTCGTCGTTGCTGCTGTCCGATGGAGATGTGGCAATAACCTCGTCGTCGGTCCAGTTGTGAAGGTTGATGGAAACCGACGGAATGTACTTCGCTCCAAGACCATAAGGAACATAATAACTTCCCGAGGAATCGATGGATGAGTTTCCTGCGTCGTCGTGCAGAAGCACCTCCTCTTTGTTCTCAGATGACACCGTGACCACAGGACCAAAGACATCGTAGGCGGGTGTCGAGGTGCTGAGGGGGGACGTCCAGCATTCAGCGGTAAATATATCCGCTGCTTCGTAGTCGGACGAGATGTCGATTGAACGTGAAGAAGCATCAAAGGTGGACTGGAGCTCCATGGAAAATTCAGAAACGCGATCACGATGGTTGAGGCTAGATTGCCATGCCTCTAACTCGCCTGAGCCTTCACAGTTGATAGCACGTATCTTTTGAATCCATGATTCCGAATGAGAGGTGCTACTTGGCAGGGGATAACCAGGAAGAGTGATGAGCAGCGGGGTCGTCTGAATGGGGCCACGAGATGTCCACGCCTTGAACACAGCAGGATTAAGCGTCTGCACATGAAACACAGTCAGATAAACCACAAATAGGTGAGAAACAAAAAAAGGGGGCAGACCTCAAGTTCCATCCCAGCGTACTCCTCTCCACCGATGAGCCAGGACCGAGACTCATTGACAGTTTTCTCCTGCCGAAAATAGCTGAGTATACAGAGTGACAAATGCAATGCCAACAACACTTACCGTTCTGAGGGTTACAGAGAGCCCGACCGTTAACGAGGCAGCAAATACCGTTGGAATCAGGTAGGATGGAAGCATCATTGAAATATGCTCGTAACCTTCGAGGACGACAGGAATTCCTGTAATACAGCTGCACTGTTGGGCAGGTGCCGCTGCAGATGAAGCGGCTGCCCTCGCTCTCTTTGCCAGTCTCGGTCGGACGAAAAGTAAAATCGTCGAAAGGGATACGGTGACGATAAGCAGGAATATGGCCGTGTAGAGTGCCCACAAGTTCGAGTGGGCACCTGAGTGCATGAATGCTATCGTCGGCGTCGGTGAGTACTGATCATTGTGTTCAAAGAACGGAATGAGTGAGCTGGGTTCAGGTTCAAAGAGCGGGGGTGGCTGAGGGAGTGCTGCTTCAACAAGCGGTGGTTCGACAAGCTGCGGTTCGACAGGAGGTGATTCAACAACAAGAGGGGACTCTACTGCAGGTGGAGGATCTTCCACCTGTACTGTCTCTTCCTCCCACACTGTTGGATGGAGGTAATTGACGTCTGCATGGGGAGCAGGCAGTGTCTTCCGGAATGTGACATGGTGGTAGACCGCCTTATGCAGAAACAATCCAAGTAGTGGGGCTGTAACGAGGAGAAGAATGTTGTAGTAGTCTTGAATCATCTCGATTGTGGTAGCAAAGGAATGTGATGTAGAACGAGTGGACGTCGGATGAAATAAGAGTGGTGATGCTCAAAGTTCGAAGTGAAGATGCGGGGGAAGGTTATGTTCGACTTCTGTGCCATTTGTACCGTTCGTTTGTTTGTCACCGCCAAACATCGAAAAGAAGCAGATTGTGAAATGTGGCTGGCTCTTCACAATGTCCCGTCGAATGCTATTGGTCCCCGCCATGGCCATCGGGGCGCAATCGAACTCGACATAGAGTAAGACATGTCGACATGAGCCGTCGGTGCAAATTCAGGCTCTGCGCAAGACCACTGTACTGTTTGCCTCTTGAATCTACAAGTCACAAATATTTAGCGTGTAAATTGCATTCAGAAGGATTTAGATGTCCTTGGTTCTGTACATTCAGAGGGGAATCACGTTATATATTTATTATGTCCACGCAACATCGACGGAATGAGACATACCTCACTAGGCCTCACTTCGCAAGTACATACCGCTCTGAAACAATGATGACCTGTCAATTAATATAGCCGCGGATCAGAGAAATCTTGAAGTTACTCGATCGTTTCACAGACAGATAGATGAGGGTACGTTGACGAAAGACAGAATAACGTAAAAAACGCATTCATCCAACTAAAAATAAATCACATCTTAAGGAATCGGGACAATGCCAATGCCAATATGTCATAAAACACGGACACTCACTGTTGTCTTTCAGCTTGGTCGCCCGAACGTCATTCAGAATATTGGTAGACCTGACAAAAAATGCTTCAATATCCAAACCATATCTTCAATCCCTCACAACACGATCACAACATGTGAAAATTGTCGAAGTATGCGGCTGAATCTTCATTCAGACTTTCAAATGAACCACAGGATGTGGACATCACCCAACGTTAAGTTTTCGAAGACCCGAGGCTTGAGGTTTGCTTCATACCCAGGGCAATTTGCCGATGTGAAGACTTCAGTTATCAACAGAGTTACAGTAAATGGGATCGCGTAAAATTTATTGTGATATCATTGGAATCGGTGTTCTCAAAGGTACGTTCTCTAAATACTGGATATCAGTGATTGGTACAGTGTTTCTGAGAAAATCAATCACCTACCCTACTTGCTATCAACCGAGCCATTTTACCCAACCAAACAAGGCCAAAGAGAATCCGACTATAGTATTGACGGTGCCCGCAAGAGCACCACCCATAGCGATGCTTTGCAGCGTCGCGAAAAGAGAACCGGCGACGACGTTTCCGATGGCCGACTGACTGGTTGCAGCAATACTTCCTGGTTAGCATGTCCTTGCAGTCAGTAAAGCAAATATTGACGAGCTTGAAATTTTGTTCACCTGCAATTATACCAGCTGCACCAAATCCTATCGCCTGAAGAACACCTCCAACGAGCAGTGGTGACAAGAAAACCCCCACTACCGCGGCGATGATCGCCTTGAGTATGTTTCGGACCATATCTGAGGGCTGGTTCTGGTGGTGGTAGGGTTGGGCTGAAGACAAAGAGCACCAGAGGGGGTGCAAATCGCGTTCAACTTTTTTGAAGAAGTTAATTTGGCATTCGCGAGGTAGAGCTTAAATTTGGAACTACTCACATAAAAAATTAGACTGATTAGGCATGTGGAATGCAAATCATGAATTCATTGTGGCTGTTCCGAACAAGTTCAGATATCTTCGTACAACGATAGCATGGTCGTTACAAAGTTATTCGAAGAGATGTTGATACCACTGTATGCTCAACGAGTGCCTGTGGTTGTAAGCGTGTAGACTTTCAATTTCGATTGATATTGAACGATGATACTATCACGCACCTTGGTTTGATGATGCATATTCCTCGGTGGGGACGAATCTGTCAGTATACAGTAACAACAACGAAGGTCGAACGTTAGTTGTAGTAACGCCACGCCGGGTGAAGCCAGTACCGTACTTACTAGTACTATGCCGTCACCATGCGCGTCTTGTAAAGTATGTAATGAATACTGGTCAATACCGGTTTGTTGTCACTGTCATCCCTCCCAACAAGGGTCGGTGGCGTAGTTGGTTATCGCATCTGTCTAACACACAGAAGGTCCTCAGTTCGAACCTGGGCCGACTCATTATTCATTTTTTTTGCTTCACTTCATTCCAATTCGTTTCGAAAGTTCGCAGTTTCGTCGACCACCTTCTGTCTCGTGCAATCGTGGTGATGCATCAGACACCATCATCACTTCAGGATCTTTAGTCCGTTAACTTGCTTTTCTTTGGCATATTTACTAGCACAATTTGAAGCAGAACAACACAGATATAAATCTCTGGTGAAGAATACGGGTTGGGATGGACAGGAGCCGACATGTAAAGAGAGTCACTCTCACTTCGAAGAAGAATTGGTGGATGGGTGAGTTTCTTCTTACATTCTCGCTATCTTCTCTCCATCATTTGACCATCTTCAGTCGAGGTTGACGATGAAGAAGAACAAAAAACTCCTCACGCAACTGCAACCTATTATGCCTCACCAGAAGAAACTCTAGTCAACGATCACCGTAGCTCTTCCATACACTCTGGTTTCCACCATCGCACAACTACCAGAACATATGAAGCTGCTCCACATGCTTCCGGTCCTATATATACTCCTCCAAACAATCCCACATCCATATTCTCCTTCCCTACTCCAACCTCTTACTCTGCTCCTCCCAACCCCGCGCAGAATCTTGCTCCTTGTGCAACAGGTTCAGCATCTGAATTATTCAAGTGCATAGTCAAAAAACCGAATGTCGTTCAACTCGAAATAAACGGGGAGATGCAATCCAATGCTCATGATGTTACCACTCAATTTCTAGCTGAACTACGAGTATACACAACGGTAACTCGACATCGTAACATCGCAGCTTTCCTCGGTTCTCTAGAAAACGTCGGAATGGTTTTAGAGTTTATTGAAGGAAGAACATTATGGGATGTCGTTCGTGAACAGCCACCACTCACTACATCCAAAAAGATCGACTTTCACAATCAACTCCTAGACGGTCTTACTCATCTACATTCCTTCGATCTAAGTCATGGCGATTTATCTTTATTGAACGTTCAAGTCACTTTCTCTTCCGATACTATCAAGTTACTCGATTTCGGTCGATCGGTTCATGCCGATTCCGTATATGCTTCGCCCGATGAAGATATACACGCTCCTCCCGATAATCATATCATACCCGGACAAGGTCTTCCATCACGTACTCGACCTCCATCTCGTTTTGTAACATCTCCATCTGCCACAACTCCGACTATACCTCAACTCCAACCCACTCGTAAAATCGAACAAATTCATCCTGGTACAAGGCCATTTTCTGCTCCTGAAATTTTACGCGGAGAATGTGAAGATGCTAGGTTAGCTGATGCGTATAGTTTCGGAATGATATTGGTTTGTTTGGATAGGTGTGCTTTGGTTGATGTTAAACCTTGGGAACAAAGGAAGGATAATTTACCTAAAGGTTTCCTTGATGGGTTAGAAGTGTTTGGTGTTAGATGTGCAGAGTATCTGAGGAGGTGGGATCAAGACAGACGGAGACTTGTGAAGGAAGATATGATGGATGTTCCAATGGAGGGTTGATAAGGAATCAGGATGACGAACGGACTTCGCTTTTTACTTGTTTGTGGACGATGAGACTCGGTTACGGAGTGCTATCCATTGAAATGCAAAGATATGTATAATCGTTATTGTAACGATACCCGATTTAATGTCCTCCTCCTAGCTATATAATATGTATTTTCACTATACACGGCTGGATACCACTCACGAGTGCTTACTTACGGGTTGTCTATGTGACGTTGAAAACTTCGAGCTTTCAAGTCCGCGTGGTGTCTGTTGAGGATGGTAACAAACTCAAGAACGGACCTATAAGGACCTACCTCCCGGATCGGCAAAATATGTGAAGGGAATCAGCAACAACATATCACATCTTCAGTTTCGAGCGCCCGCGACAACTCTCACCCGTACGTTCATGTTCAAGTTACAATGGGAAGGTGAGTCAAATTTCCATTCATTATTTCTTCATTCGCAATTCAAATTCATTTACCAGTGCTCTAGATGATCATAATTGGGAGTCTATAACCGTATCCTTGATTTCCTTAGGCTTGCATCTGCATCATACACTGCCGCAGCCACAGACCGGCCCAACCACGCAAGAACTCTACATATATAGGAAAGATACTACGCGTGCAGGGTCATATGTGGGCAACAAAAGACAGACCACGATGTATTTAGGTTCATAGCGAAGCCTGATTCAGACACTCTGACACCCGCGTCTCTCACGTCTAGCACAAACAAGATAAGGTTCATGTTTTGTTCCCTTGTACTCGTATTTAGCTCCCATCTAATCGCTTTCTTTCCCCTAGCCATGGCCTCCTCACAATCACGACCATCGCTCTCCCCACTCGAAACTGTAAGTTCTTCACTGTGGCGAAAGTCATCGTCGGGTTCGTTGACAACATTTCGTAGACTTTTGAATCTCCTTTTATGAAGAAGGTCCTCTCGGAATCCGGTAGAGGCACGGCATACGATGATGCACGTTTAGCTATATTCCATCGAGCCGAAATTAAAGCTCTTCAGGGTATCAATCCCAACGATACTAAACTCTACGTACAACGAGCAAGAGGTTATCCAGCAGGCCCAGATGACTTCATCTTCATCAATCCTGAGCTCTTCGAGCTCGCATCTGCGAGATTTAAAGGTATCTGCTCATTGTTCTATTGTGGCGTAAGGTTGCACTGATGTAATCATTCCTTGCTTACCTCTGAATGTCCTTTGAACTTGCTGTTTCTAGAGTTCTTCAATGGGCAATTCCAGCCTGAAGAGGATTACGACGAGGATTCTGACCTTTCTGATTCAGAACCTGACCCTCCTCCTGAACCTGAAGAACTCATCGACATCGCCTCTTCTGACAGCAGTGACTCTGATGAAGAGACACAATACGACGAAGTGGAAGTCACAGACGATGAGGCATTGGCAGAACAAGAAAGGCTTGAGATGGGAAGTTACGTCTGGTCTGATACTGCCAGTGAACCAATCACACCACCCAGCTCTGGACGGAACACTCCTACCGCCGCCCATGAAACATCACCCGAGGGTCGAGAGACTTCAGGTGGCGCTTCATCGTCGATGAATTTAGAGAGATCCGCTGCTATTCACGTTGGTGGTAGTAGTCTCGAAGAGAGTTGGGGACGTCGTCCCAGTATCCAAGTTGTTTATCCTAAGTGGTATGAAGAAGTAAGTCTAGTTGTTCCATGATACAATTGCCTTCATTTTGATGTTTTGACCTTCTTCTCATGTCATGTAACAAGGGTATGGCACCTAAATCGCCTCGTCCGCGACCCCCGAAGCCGACGCGTATCGAGAGAATTCCAAGGCCAAAGTCTCCGAAGAGAGAGAAGACTCCAACTCCTCCTCCACCCCCAGTCAGAAACTTCAAAGAGGATGGCATTGATGTGAAGTTTGGTGCCTGGAGGACGTATGTCCACATTTCCTGTTATTCTCGTCGCTACCTCTTCATCGAGTACTCACATTCATTCTTTCATAGGTGGCGCGCCCTTTCAATGACTTTATCATTGGGCTTACCCTGTTTCGGGCCACTTCGTTCAGCCGGAGTAGGCTTGCGTTCTCCAGGTGGTAGAGATAACTTTGTCACTGCCTCGCCCAAGTCAATGTTCAGACTTGCAAAGAAGGTATGCTTCCAAACTCAATCTCTTGACAGAATGATACTGACCTTAACTCTATTGCATCGATAGTTTGGCCTTGACGATATTGCAGAGTCTGCATTACAGGCTCTCCGTCGTCAACTTTTGGAGAACAATATCGTCAAAGAATTCTTCACACCTTACACTTCTCGGTACGTCCTCAATTACTCATCTTCCGAAGTCTTTTCTCATTGATCCCATTTCGGTCGTCGTCGGAAATCATATAACAGCCATCCTGAAGTTCTAATGCTCGAACTCGAAGTTCTCACTCAACTTCGAATTCGAAACCCCGTGTCTTCCAAGATCGGAAATGACCTCCATGACATTACCTATGGGATTACCAACAGTAGCGCAATCCCTCACGCACATGATGCGCTGCTGTCTTTGATACAGGCTCCGTTTATATTCGTTCAACAGCAAACAACTACACGTCGCCGGTATCAACAGGGTACTGGAAGGAGAAGTGCTAATGGTGGTAGTCAGGGGTTGGGTTTGAATGCTAATCCGAATGTTATTCGGATTGATCATGGACTCGAAGAGAGAACAGTCGATGAGGAATGGGCAGAATATCATCAACCGTATGCGGGCGAACCATCTGCATGGGAATTTGGACAAGAAGAGAATATGCCCAAAGGAAATCAGGAGGGAGGTGGCGAAGATGGTGTTGGAGGAGATAATGACGATTCTGATAGTAATGACAACGATGAGAACCTTGCACACCTTTCCAAGAGTCAGATGAAGAAGCTTAAGGAGAAGAAGCAGAAGGAGAAAAAGCAGAGGGAGAAAGAGCAGAAGGAGAAGGAGCAGAAGGAGAAGGAGCAGAAGGAGAAGGAGAAGGAGAAGAAGGAGAAGAAGGCTGGAACATCCGCAGATACCAATGACATGAATCGGGAAAAGGAGAGGAAGGAGAATGGGAACAAGGATAACGGCAAGAACGGGGAAAGTAACGATGGGCAGGTCACAGAAATAGCTTAGGATCAACGGAAAGTTCAGAAATCAAAGGTCAGGGAAATGGAAGGAATACGAAGGACAAGGGAGAGACCGGAGGTCAAGCTAATGATGGCAAGCCTAAGCCGTGGCCTATGCCACAGTCATTTAGCTCCCCGTATAATTGAATGGCGAGTCCGAGTCGACATCAACCGATGATCATGATATCCCCATCGACGACCCTTCAATTCATCATATTTGTGAATATGTATTGATCAGAAATGTCTTTTTGTTGTACTATATATCACGATCGCATTCCGACTTTCATTCTTTCTTCTGTATGAATCTGTATTTCTTGGTCAATGGTAGTAGTGTACAGCATATGCTGTATGCATGATATTTCCCAAAACATCTATCTGATCGGCTGATCAAAGCACGTTGTGGTACGCTGTTGAACCGTGTTTGAACATGATTGACGAACTTGTGAACCTTTTGTATAACCATCAGGATCCACCTACCCAGCCATTTTGTTTTGTTTGTTTTCCCGGTGAGCTCATGAGAACGTCGATATCAGAAGGACAAGAATGTAGATCTGAATATTCTTGTTCACATTTGCACTGGCAAGTTCCAAGGCCATGGCTAAGCTACACGACTTTGTTCTTCGAGATATTCTTGAGGATGCTATGGTACCATCGCAATTCCTAAGTCCCGCTGGCAGAAATCTTCGTTGGCCGGAGGATCTCAAAACGAAAAAGACATTCTCACTCGGTTGCAGACAATGGCACGCTGTATCGCTTCATCTCCTCTACACCTCCATTTACCTTCGTCGAGTCAATCAACTCTTCACACTGACAGATGCGATCCTCCAAAATCCTTCAAAGTTCAGCTCGCCGATTAAATCTGTCACGCTTGGATTCCTTCTACCTCAAAATTGCTCAGATGCAGTCCAATTCTGCCTAACGACGATTTTTACCCACTGTTCTCGACTTGCTACGTTTGCCTTCGATATACCTATATGGGACTCTATCCATTGTTACCGGATACCAGAGTACACTCCCATCTCCATCTCGACCCTGTTGATGAATGACGAATTAAAGGATGCACTGAAGCGTGCATCGTCCACCATTACATCTCTCCAACTTTGGTACGAATTAGATCCCACCGACTCAGATGATATGGAGATCGGTCAAACTCATCGCGATAATCTTCTGTCTTTTCTCCCATCTTTTCCACACCTTACGTGTCTCAAGTTGGTCTTGGACTCGTCACTGTCCATATCACTTCCGCCGCTGACACTCCCTTCCCTGACGGATCTGAGTCTTTCCTGGGCGTTGAAGCCCACTAAACACTGGATAACTTACGATGACCATAGCCTTTTGTACGTTGCGCAATGGGACCTACCGAAGCTCACCGCTGTAACCTTTCGACAGTACTGGCGTCATATTGATGAAAATCAAAACGGAAGAGATCCCGACCGACAACATTTTCTAGAGTTCTTCCAACATCATGGACGTAACATAACATATCTCGATGTATCATCTATCGAAACACCGAGACGTGGAGAATACGTTGCAATCTCATTCGATGCTGGGAAATTAGACAATTTCTTATTCGCGGCAATAGATCAGCGCTGTTGCCCTTCGCTGAGACACCTGGTTGTCAATCATGCTAACATACGTTACCCTTCTGCACTAGTAGAAGCTTTTCTAGATGAGAAAAGGGACAACATTGGGTATATCGATGTTTGGGCTGATCTTTACCCTTGGAAATGGACACACACATATAGACTTAGGTGGTCCCTTAAACCCCGAGTTCGACTTTTCGACGATAATCTCTCCGGTCTAACAGACCTCCCTCGCTTTCTTCCGCCAGATCAAGAAGTAACTATAGTCATGCATGACATCTACGGTCCACGGATTTGCCAAACATCGTGGTCTGTTTTTGCTGATGATGGTTTCATTGGAGAGTTGGATGATTGGGATGGTTCCCTAGGTTCTATTCCCTGCAGTCGGTTTATTTCTGTTGACAAAGGTGCCCAGTCGTCGCAAAACGAGGATGAAACTGAATCGGAAGATGATGAATTGGATAGTTCAGACGATTGGTATGAACCTAGTTCAGATCATGGGTCACTCCAAGTTGACTCTGACTCGGAGTCTGATTCTTCAAGCTGTTCCAACCAGGAATCTGCCTCACCGGAAGATGCAAAATCAAACCATGCTTCCGAGTCCGAGGTACCCATTGTTTCCTCGATCTCGAGCTCCCGACGCATAAGTGAACTTCATTTCAACTCAAGCGAACATCAAAATCAGTTGTCATTTGCAGAATGTTTAGAGGCTGCTAGAAGAAATAATGTGCTCGAATCATGCCGTACTTAGAGGAGCTTAAATAGTTTGTAGATGAGGAAACTGTCCTACTTAATATATTGGAGGATAATTTGGCGAAAGTGTGGACTTGAACCTGAAATAGTTCAAGTTCGGAATTGATTCAAGCGACAGTGATCTACTACATCTTGTAAGTATTTAGAAATACGTTCCCACTGTTCCTATGACTTAAATATACTGCCACTTACTTTGTATCAGTATAAATGAGTAGATTATATTCCATTGGGGGTAAGACATATCATTGGTGACATGTCACATTCGATACAAATCTGATAAGTTCAGTTGTTGGCGGCGGTGACTCTCGCGGCGGGACCTACGAGGACCCACACTGCTGACTCAGCCCGTCGAAAAGGATAAATAATTCGAGGAGTCCTCCTTGTCTTTCTGCCCGTTGTCTTTCTGCACCATCTTCATTTCTCTCAACATCAACGGAGATGACCACGAACGGAAAAGGCACTGTACTCTCAGGATCATCTGCCAAAACAAAAACGACCACGATGAGATTAGGTTCAAGGTGGTAACGCCTGCTACTCTCACGTCCCCTTAAAGGGAGACAATGATAAGGTTTTCTCCCTTATACTCCTACCATTACTTGCTACGAGCATGGCAGATCCATCTTTATCTCCTCTAGACATGGTGAGTGATTGAAACAGATCAGGCATTCTGACAATGGCCTACGGTGGTCTGAACTCACATACTGAACGGGCCACCTTAGACGCTAGTTTCTCCAAAGTTCCAGAAACCATATCATGAAGCTGGAAACGACCTTGCATTGTACAACGCTCGTCGTGCTATTTTTCATCGTGCAGACCTGAAAGCACTCCAAGGTCTCAATCCCAACGATACCAAGCTTTACATTCAACATCGACGCCGCCAACCACCTCGTCCTCAAGATCACATATTCGTAAATAGGGAAATATTCACGCTCGCATCGGAGCAATTTGAAGGTACATCTGATATCTCTGAAGTATGCACATCCGTCTTATACATCTGCTCTGAGTAGATTTCTTCAGTGGCGAATGGATAACTAGCGACGAATACGAGGAAGACTCGGATTTTTCAGATACGGAGTCTAATCCTCCCGAGGATCTGTTTGACGCAAGAGAAGACGAAGAAAGCGAGGAAGAGTTTGAAGAGGTAGAAGTCACCGATTCCGAAGAGGATGAAGAGGAAGAGGAACCAGAGGTTGCGGATGGCGAAGTGTTCGACTGGGATTGGCGTCCTCCTTCACCACCAGACTCCGAGAGAGAATTTCCCGAGGACGACAGATTGCCAATCTCGACGTTCCAGTCTACCAATGGACATCCTTCAATCAAAGTCGTGGCACCTGATTGGTACAAACAAGTAAGTCTATTTACATCTTCTCATGCTCAATAATTCACACCCGAGGTTAAGGGCTTGACACCCGTCACCCCTCGAGTCACGGTGAAAGCACCGAAACCGAAACTCCTCGTGAAGATTCCAAGACCAAAGAAAGAAAAACCTCCGCCCAGTCCAGTCAAAGACTTCAAAGAAGATGGCACAACTGTACAATTTGGTTCGCTCAGAACGTCAGTCGGTCTTATTCATTCTCGCTTTCTGGTTAAAATGACTGATTGTCGTACCACAGCTGGCGTGCTCTCTCGTTCTATCTGTCGTCGGGAAGACTCACCTTCCGTCCGCTTCGTTCGAGTGGTTATGAGATGCCTGTCAAGGGCAGTATAGATGACATGATCACCTCATCTCCGAAGTCCATGTACAGGCTGGCTAAGAAGGTACAGTGTTCTTCAGAGATACAGTATCACAGTGCTTACTTCCGATTGAATTAGTTTGGCTTGATTGAACTCGCGGATAGTGCACTCGAGTCCATCCATCGTCAACTCTCCGAGTACAACATCGTGGAAGAACTCTTCTGTCAGTACACGTCTCGGTACGTCATCTAACTCTCTTTGCCTACGTCAGGAGCTATCTCATGATTTACCTGTGCGTTCGCGCAGATATCGAGAAATCATTCAACTTGAGATCGACTTCCTTTACGGTCTTGGAAGCCCCTTCCCTGACAAAGTTCGACAAGATTTCAAACATGTTCTTCGTTGCATAACTCAAGGCGGTTCAATGCCTTATTCATCCGCGGCCCTCGAAGAGCTCCTTGCAGTTCATTGTGAGTATGTAGCAATGAACCGATCCTCCTTGCAACTCTCCAATGTTGGACAAACTGATCGTGGCAATAATATACAAGACCCATTGGAAGCGACTAGGGAGGGAAATGTTGAAGAAGTGAACATCGACAGTGAGCAACAAGAGCAAGGAGAGGAAAGTGAAGGTCAAGGTCAAGAACAGCAGCTTGAGGGACAAGGAGCCAGTCAGGAGTCGGTATTTCAATTTACGGAAGCTAAGAAGAAAAAGAAGAAAGGTGGACGTTAAGGAGCTCAATATTTCGCAGCGAGACAGGCACTTCGGCTCAGTTTCAGTGTCACGCAATGGTCAAACGACATGGATTGTCGGAGATATGCACTAAAGTCTATTGAATCCACTTTATCATTGTAGTTTCTGCTTCAATGTTGTATTCTAGTGTTGTATCATCAGGATGTACAATGGTTCTGTATGATATGCAATGTATCTCTGAAGATTTTCTACATACTAAGCAATGATTATATATCTATATCCGCGATGTTGTCCGAAACATGATTAATTCAAGCAAAATGTATATCTAAACGCTAAAATTGTTGAAGCAAGAAACGAAGATAGGCAAAATTCTATAGTTTGGATTCAGATTTCTGCGCCTTCCTCCTATTGACCTCCATCGGGATTATGATCGCCATCTGTGTTGCAACAGCAAGACACCTTTGTTGTTCTTTCCAGCCCTCGGTCTCTCGTTGATTGACGTCGGGTGAAGTCCAGATCTCTATATAGGTATCGTGCCGGGAGTTTGGGTCGTTGATGAATTTTCCTTCAGAATAAATCGCAACAGTTCTTGAAGATTGATTTGGATCTGTTGCTTTAGGAATAGGGAATTTGAACTCTATTGTCATGACCATGGTTGGAAACCAACTATAGATATCAAAAGCTGTCAAACGATTGGAGACAAGAGAAGAACATAAGTGTTTCTGCATACCTTCGCTGCATCGTCTCAAAGAATTCAGGAACGAATTCAACCTGTGATTTGAAAGTGTCCGCCAAGAAACCAATAGCAGGTACAGTGACGTGGTCTTCGGGATGTGTGAAAGTTAGATATGTCCCAAACTTCATTCCGTGAGTTGGTTTCTTGGCAATCTCATCGTAAACTGGATCATGGGACACTTCGATGTAGTTGGTATATTTCCATGGACGTCTAGCGGGTACTTTCAGCCTCTTGGAAGGATGTGTTATCATCGGAGTCCTGGCAGCATAAGGATTAGGGGGCGCGATTGTGCGGTCGGGTTGATTAGGATGAGGGGAAAGCGTTCCGAGGACCATATGTGTCAATACCTTCTCCACTCCCTAGAAAGATATTCATAAATTAACACTTCTCGAATGTATGAAAGCAGTCAAATACTAACATCTTGTATAAAGTTAGCCGTCAGATTACAGAACCCCTTTCCAGGCTTCAGAATACGTATATGGACTTCGAAAGGCGCGACTGCCGCTGATCTGAGGAAGTGTGCTGTTACGTGGATAGGATCGGGATGTGAAGAGCCTGCTTGCTGTTGCACCACAGCTTCAAGAATTAGACCGAGGACGTATCCACCATTTGGTACCCTAAGAAAATAGGTGGGGTTAACTCGTGACATAAATCCTATAGAAGATATACTTACACTGCGACGACCCAGTCCTTGTCGACTTCTCCACGATACACCCAGACGTCTCCATCTTTTCTCGCAAATGTAGCATTTATAGCCTTGCTAAATGGTGCCATATGTGAGGAAGTTGGTGGATGATTGTTGAGGAATGAAAGCTGCTAAATACTTACCTGTGTACAGCCCACCCGCGCGTCTTGCACAATACCGGTTGAATGAAAAAATCAAAAGCGAATAACTTGCGAACAAGGATCCCGTTACGGATTTCATGCAGCCGGGCTATAGCCGGGGAGCCCGACCGAGCCATTGCCACAAATTAGATCGGAGATCGATAATTCCGGAGGATGCCGATGTCATCAGCGAAACTTTGTATCAAGCATTGGATCAAACTCGAGAGTCCCTTTCTTTCACAGGTTTCATCCTTCGGTTGCGGCTGCTTTCCTTAAAAAACCACTAGTGCACTCGGCTCGCAACACACAAAACAATCATGTCAAGATTTTTCAGACAAGCTGGAGATTCCGATAGCGATACTGAGTCCTCTGAGGAGGAGCTCATGTCCAGCGACGAGGAGGCACCCAAGCAACCCGCAGCGAAGCCAGCCATGTCCCGTTTCCTGCGTTCTGCAGCAGATTCATCTGATTCAGAATCAGAGTCTGAGGAGGAGAGTGAGATGTCAAGCGATGAAGAGGAGAAGCCGGCCGCACAAAAAAAGACTTCGCGATTTTTGAAGGGTTCAGATGATGAGGAAGAGAGCGACGAGGATGTTAAACGAGTGGTAAAGAGTGCGAGGGATAAGCGATTGGATGAAATGGAAGCGAGTGGAAAGATGATGGATAATGCACTCAAAATTAACGACTGGGTTGCGATCTCAAATGGTATGTCTTTTTCATGCTACAAATCAGAGCCTCTTGAATGAATTGAATTGCATTGTAGAATTCGATAAACTTGTTCGTATGGTCCAGCGACAACAGAACATGGCAGAACCCGTCCCTCCGTTCTATCTCAAAACTCTCTTAAGCCTCGAGAGTTCACTGAACGCCGCATTGGCTAAGGAGAAGGAGGCGAAAAAGAAGATGAACGCTAGTAATGCTCGTGCTTTGACTGCTATGAAACAAAAGGTCAAGAAAATCACAAAAGAGTATGAGAAGGAAGTGAAACAATATCAAGCGGTATGTTTCCGATTTATGACTTTCAGTAATCGTTACTAACTGCAAATTATTATATTTACTCAGGACCCGGAGGCGTTTGAGGCTGAATTTGCCACTTTCGGCGCGACAGAAGCTGCCCCCAAACCCAAAAAGGCTAAAAAGGTCGACGAAGAGGAAGAGGGAGACGACGCGGACTTCGCCACCGTCGGAAAAGGTGGCAAGTCCATCCAATTTACGCCAGAAGGTATTTTCAAGAACCTTCAAATGGTTCAGGAAGCCCGCGGAAAGAAGGTAAGTAGTGCCCTCCAGGTCGTTAAGCATAAATTTACCTTTGTGTCCAGAATACCGATCGTACAGAGCAAATCAGAATTTTGGAAAAACTATTGGAAGTCGCCATCACTTCATATCAACGCATTCGTGTCCTTTTGGCCTTGATTTCTTCACGGTTCGATTACAACTCATCGGTTGCGACCCACATGCCAATCGACTTGTGGCTATCAGCACAAAAAGAGGTCGATCAACTTATCTCCATCATTTCGAAAGAGCCCTCGTACACTATCCAGGAAATTACAGAAGATTACGACGAACTTGCCGAACGCAAGCCTGAGGACTACAAGGATGGTATTGTACGAATTCGAGGCAGCATCATCAGCTTCGTCGACCGATTGGACGATGAATTTACCAAGAGCTTGCAGAATATCGATCCTCACGGTACAGAGTATGTTGATCGGTTGAAAGATGAGAAGGGATTGTATTGCACGATTTGTCGCGCTCAGGAACTGTATGAGAAGTACAAACAGGAAGACCCTCTGGGTCGCGTCATCATGAGACGTCTTGAACATATCTACTCGAAGGTCAGACTTTACCTGGCATCAGATTCTCTTGTGGTTTCGGTTTCTTACTTCATTTTAGCCGGATGCTGTTGTTCAAGCTCTGGAAGCTGCTGTCGCCGCCGAAGGAGTGAAGCCAAGTATCGTTCTTTCTGGCGAAACCTCGTCACTCATTCACGCGCTCTGTACCCACCTCTACAAATCGGGTAACTCACTTCTCCGTACACGGGCGATGTTGTCACACATCTACCACTATGCTTTGCACAACAAGTTCTACACCGCTCGTGACATGCTCTTAATGTCCCATTTACAAGAATCTGTCTATTCCGCCGATGTGTCTACCCAGATCTTGTTCAACCGCACTGTGGTCCAACTCGGTCTCAGCGCCTTCCGATGTGGACTGATTAAGGAGTCTCAAGCTATCTTACAAGATATTTTCGCTACTCAACGTGTCAAAGAACTTCTCGCTCAAGGTGTTCACCAGCAACGCTACCAAGTTCTGACCCCCGAACAAGAGAAGACCGAGCGTCAACGTCAACTTCCTTTCCATATGCACATTAACACGGAATTGTTGGAAGCTGCTTTCTTAGTTTCTAGCATGTTGGTCGAAATCCCTCTTTTGGCTAGCCTCGAGTCCGAGGAGCAGAAGAGAAAGACTATCTCCAAATCTTTCAGGAGGTTGATGGACTTTGCTGATCGTCAAGTATTCACCGGCCCTCCTGAGAGCACAAGAGATCATATCATGCAAGCTAGCAAGGCTTTGCAAGAAGGTCAATGGGAGAAGTGCCGGGACCTAATTCAGGATATCAAGATTTGGGCTCTGATGCCTGAAGCTACCGAGGTCAAGGAGATGCTTGCTAAGTAAGCTCTATTTTCATCTTTATAAAAACGGAACAATTACTGACAGTGCCCATCATAGGCGTATCCAAGAAGAGGGTCTCCGCACCTATCTGTTCACATATGCTCCCCACTATGCTACTCTCTCTCTTGATCTTCTCTCGCGAACCTTCTCTCTTCCTCTCCGCACCGTCACCTCCATTGTTTCGAAAATGATCTGGAACGAAGAATTGTCAGCCTCACTCGATCAATCTGTTGGCGTATTGATCTTCCATCGCATTGAACTTACGCGATCACAACAAGTAGCACAAACTCTCGCCGACAAGGTTAACGCCCTCGTTGAACAAAACGAAAAGGCTTTAGATCAGAAATTGGGTAATGCTGGTGGCTGGACTGGAAGAGATGATGGCGGTAAAGGAGAACGAGGTGCCGGTGGTCAGCAAGGAGAAAGGAGAAGAGGCGGCGAGAGGAATAGAGGTGCTAGGGGCGGTGCGAGGGGTGGAAGAGGTGCTCGATTTGCTCAAGGATTAGGTGGTCAAGTAGCTGGTACTCAACGAGCTCGATAAATGCGCTCATATTTCTTTCCTTCTTTCATATGATCATTATGCCATTGAATTGTTTTCCTCGTCTTTCATTCTGCTTTGAATTTGTTCATTGTTTCATGTGTTGTATTCATGCATATGTATTTGATGAACTCTACGATATATCACGTTCTTCTCTCACTCTCATTGTTCACAAGGTTGAAATACTGCCAGAATGTGAATCGCTTGTTCGGTGACAATGAATGAGAGTACATGTATGGTCAAATTCTTGAATCCTACATATACATACAGCAGTACTGGTACTACACCTATCTATTATATAGAACCTAGGAGGATTCGTCACCGTCGTCATCATGTCCGTCAGACTCAGTCTCTTCGTCGTCTTCAGATGATCCATGAGGCGCAGTCCAATCAGATACTTCAATCCTTTCATTCTTGAAACTTTCTCCCGCTGTAACTTCAAGACCAGCTTGGGTGACACATTTCGAAAGTTCAGCTTTTGCTCCGACTTTGGTATTCGTACCAAGGATACATCCTTCCAACTTTGCCCTGTAGTCAGTCAGTCGACAGTTATGATTAAAATCATTTGAATACTCATGAAAGGGGAGACGATAGACCACGTACCCGTCGGCGATAACGCAGTGATCAAAAATCACACAACCCACGATCTTCACATATTTCCCAACGACACAATGTTTGCCAATGATAGATTTTTTGATACTTGTCCGCTCTCCGACTGCCGTTGTATGTCCGACCATTGAATCTGAGCTTATTTGAGCCTTTTGGTCTATCAGTGACCGGGATTCAGAGTCAGTAGGGAGGGTGTAGGCAGTTTGGGAAAGGAACTACAGAAAATCAGAATGTTGAGTAAATTACGACCAAGAAGTGATTAGGAAATACATACATGTCGGTTGAGTTCAAGATATGAAGTGAGAGTATTTGCTCGAGCTGTGAAGCCTGCGTCGACCCTGGTGGTCACAACTCCAACACGAAGGCTAGCCATAACATCATCTGGGGTTTCTTCGGTTTCTTGCTCATCGTCGTGAGGAAGCTACACATAATATTCATAAGCTAATTGGATTTGAACATTCAACTGTAGGATACCCACATAGTCACTCAAATCAAGATGTGTAGTTGAGTGTTCTCGTGCGACTTTTTGGGAGAAAGTGTTGCTAACGGAGCTGAGGACTACACCGATAAATATAATTTAGCAAAGAGAAAAGCTGAGATAGATATGAGTAGCGTACCTTGCGCATATTTCGCACGTTTTGCCCGATGATATTGTGATTTACACAACCAAGGTATAAATTCTTCTCGTATTGATTCAAATCTGGTCTTGTCCTGTAGAATTTCGAGCACTGGTCTCCGACATACATACACGTGCGAATCTTGGAAGCTCGCGGAGAGCTTCGGTCTAGGATATCTAAACAGTGGCACGGATTAGTCAATACTGTCATTAAAAGTTACATCGTGATACTGACTTCGCCAAAACACTCATACTCAATTCCAACTCGTCAGAATTCTTGTCCACATCATCGGGAGAGTCCACGTATAGCAAGGTTCCTGTCTTCTCGTCCCATACGATTGGAACGGCAGAAGGCGGTGGGCCCCATTCATCCGGATTTGTCCCTTTCTCTGGTTTTCTGGTCTCATAAAATAACGCTGCCGCGATACATCCATCATATGTTGATTCTGTTCTGAATTTATCCAAGAGTGTCGTCAGAGAGAATGAAGGTGGAGGAACGAAGTCGCAAGGTAAGAGGACGAAGTCTTGCTGGATTCGAGAAGCAAAATGCCGCAGGATTGCACAAGTTCCTACACTCGAGTCTGGAGTTTCTTCATAGGTCTGGAGATCTATTCGAAGTGATGGAAAGCTTGTGGAGGAATCCGATCCGAGGAAATGAGATATCGAGGCGCGATGCGGCGAAGGACAAATAAGTAGTACGTCTATAAAGCATTGATTGTTATGCATAATATTCAGAGTTATCGAGCATACCTCGAATGCCAGATGATTCCAGCCATGTCAAAGGATAATCCAACATAGGTTTGTTAGCTATAGGTAAAAGAGCTTTCGGACATGGCTCATCTCCATTGTCACTCGTTAACGGATGTAATCTATCTGAAGCATGAATTAAGTCTCCCGAGTTCTGAATCCTACAAACTCACTCATTTCCGAAACCTGCAATTATTACTGCTAGGAATTCATTAGATGCAAATTGGGTTGTTGACTCGTCAAAATCCATGTTTTTTCTTCACTTCCCGCCGTGAAGGAGGATGAGGACAAGAGGAGGAGGCAAAGCAAATCTGAATCTCAGATCTAAAGTCAAGCATTGGTCCAATGACTCAACTCGGACACGTGGTTTTAGTATCAAGTTTTTCTGAAGGTAATCGTATAGAGTTAAGTTCTATGCATGATACAATTGGTTCTATGTAAGTCGCAAAATATTGTTATCTGTAGTATGCTATTGCTGAAAAACACCCTATGACGAAATATTGAATAGATTGCATTGATTGAAACGGTCTCCACAAACCAACCACAAACAAGCCAGATCGCTGACACCGTCTTTTCTTCCTTTACCGTCGCCATGACCGATCTCGACGATATTACTTCCGACCCAACCACAATCCGTGTCCTAATTACAGGTTTCGGTGTGAGTGTCTTTAATTTCCAGCTATTGCACACCATGTATTCAACCTCACTCTAATACCTCCAAGCGTAGCCCTTCCAACGATACAATGTAAATCCATCTTGGCTTTCGGTCAAACCTCTTCATAATACAATCTTGTATACCCAACCTTCCACAATCCCTCAACCGTCAGCGAGCTCAGAATCCGATACTACTGGTGATGCTATGGATATTCCTCCAGACGAACCACGAAGGATCCACATAACCGCCCTCGAGGTTCCAGTATCCTACCCAGCAGTTCTTTCAGTTGTGCCCCAAATCCATGGTCGTCCTCCATATGTTCCACGCCCTTCAGATCCTGCCATGAATATACTACCTCCACCTGTGAATGGATATGATTTCGTCTTCCACGTTGGAGTTGCTGGAAGAGGAGGTCTTCGGATAGAAAAATTGGCTCACAAGTTTGGTTTTAGAATGAAGGACGGTGATGGTAGTTATGCTCCTACTGTCGTTTTGCCCAAGGAAGACCATGTCATTGAGGAGTTGAGTCTGATTCCTGGGCTTACTTTCGCCGAACCTACACCAAATCCAGTCGAAGCAGCTGAGGCTAATCCTAATGATGGTCAGCCAAATCGTGGGTTTGGAGAAGGGTACAAGAATTATTCCGATGAATTGTACACCGACATAGATGTGGCCCGATTAATCAATTATCTGAAAGAGAATGGTGTCGAGGTGTGTGCATTTTCTGCCAAGACGTTCTGTCTTTAACACCGTTTTGTTTCATCAGCAGGTCTATTCGTCTATGGACGCTGGCCATTACCTGACCGACTTTATTTTCTACTGTTCTTTGGCGGAGTCACGGCGTCATATACCGAAAGGAGAGAAGGAATCCCCTACAAAGAGTATTCCCGTTCTTGCAATGCACTGCGGACCTGTTGATCAGCCGTTGAGCACCGACGAGGTTACGGAAGCTATCAAGAAGATAGTCATGTGGGTATGTCAAACGTCCTTGTAAGGGCGGCGCATTACTCCCTGTATTCGGTATTGGGGTGAGGCTGGGAATGGTTGAGCATTTTCTGTAACATCATCTTTTCTCACTTGTACTGCTATATTTTGGCATCCTTCTCTCTTCTTCCATATGTATTATTTGAGCATCGATCTGCTCTTGCCAGGTTATCCTTACTTTAATCGACAGTTGTCATTCCGTATACCATACCAGCTGCTTCTGCAATCCATACCCTTGCATCTTGAAAATCACTCTTGGAATATGACACATGTATCAGGCTGATTGAAGTTGACGTCGACCACAATGCTGACTGAGTCTTGTTCAGAAATTCCGAATGTTTCTTCCAGTAAGCTCTCTTCGTTTTCACCAAATCCCAAGCTTGTCAAACGCTGACCTATCGCCTACCATCCATTGCATTGTTAGTTAGAGAGCATCCCAAGACTTCCCTTTGCTTCATCAGCTTTCCATCCTGAATATGTTTTCTCTTCGTTACTATTTGCTAAACACATACTGATAGTCAGACGTTCAAGAGAAAGTAGAAAATTGACGTTTAGACATCACGTGTTTCAACTTGTACTTATACTTCCATCACCATGGTGCAATCTACAGCAAATTCCCCAATCCTCTCCCGGGATCGGTCAATTTTAATCTCTAGTATCTACCTTGTTCAACCGTCAACTAGACTAGCACGAATCACTCTCTAGAAATGGCGACAAATATTACCTTCCACCCTGGTGAGCATTCGCCTGATTAGATTCCGAATTTGTTTTCATCTTAACGATTTTGATTTTGACTTTTTCTTTGCAGGCTCCGTCGACATTGCTGAGCGTAGTCGTCTCTTGAGCCAAACAGGAGCTACCCTGTGGTTTACTGGGTTGAGTGCTAGTGGAAAGGTAAGCCCAATCACTCCTGCAAACTCAATGAAACGGGGAATTCTGAATCATTTGATGCTAGTCAACGATTGCATGTGCACTCGAGCAACATCTCCTCCATTTACACAAATTCACTTATCGTCTCGATGGAGATAACATTCGATTCGGCTTGAACAAGGACCTTGGGTTCGATGAGAAATCCAGAAATGAGAACATCCGTCGAATTGGAGAGGTTCGTTTCCAAGCACTTTTTATCCTCTCTGACCACAAAATACTGATCTCAAATCCTCATTCGTTTTCTTCAGGTCTCAAAACTCTTCGCCGATTCTAGCTGTATTGCTTTAACGGCTTTCATCTCACCATACCGCGCGGATCGTCAAGTCGCTCGTGATTTACACGAAAAGGCTGGAATCCCATTCATTGAAGTCTTCATCGATGCCCCTCTTCATGTCGTAGAACAGAGGGATCCAAAGGGTCTTTACAAGAAAGCTAGGGCTGGTGAAATTAAGGGTATGCACCTCATCCTTTCTTCCACATTAATCATATACCGACAGAAGGATTGTTGAAATTCATATATTGCTCTTTGTACAGATTTCACTGGTATCTCCGCTCCGTATGAGGCACCTGAGAAGCCCGAGATTCATATCAAAACCGATGAAGCAGATGTCACGGAATGTGTTCGCAGAATCACTGAATACCTCACCGAACATAAACTCATCTAGATTTATCACTCCTTTTCATCTCCTTCACCCTAATCACACCGATAAAAATTGGTTTGGACTACCAGGAAGGATTTTACATGCTTTATCTCTTTTTATTCTTGTCTCAATCGAACGGTCAGTAGTTCTATAGAATTTTTATAAGGCAAACTAGTGTCTTTGTATGTGTGTAGAAAGAGAACATGTAAAATTACAGTGTCTATTGTAAACAATGGTCCAGGAGCAGAGTCAAAAGTCAGAGTCAGTTGTTAGATGAGACGATGGTGCAGTTTGGAAATTAAGAATGCGTGATGAGTATGGGTAGGCAGTTGCACAAGTAATAGAGTTGACAGAGACGATAAGAAGGAAACAAGATAGAGTCCAGATGCGAATGCAATGATCAACGATACCCAAGCAAAAACACCGGAAGAAATTATGAAGCACAAGTACAACACATCATTGCAAAGTGCAAGGATGTGGACTCAGAAAATACCTTGTCAGTCATGAGCCAGTAGCAGTAACTGTGGCAGATGAAAGCGGTGCGCTAGGAAATGGAGGACTGAGAATATCAGATTCTTTCTCCTCCTCGATAGTATTCCCATCATCTTTGTCCAACATCACAGTCAATCCAACTTCAACAACGCTCAACCATTGAGCTAACTCATCAACGGTTTGTGCCAATTGAGAGTGGGTGGCTTCATGAGAGAAAGTCAAAGCTGAATAATCTAGTTGTCGGATGATGGGTCCAAGAGATGCGTTGGAAGATGTGAGATTAGTTTGTCGGGAATGGGAACGGACATGAGGTGAGTTGTTGGATGATGTGTCAGTTACTGCATGCAAGGAGTTGAGAGAATTGAGGGATGTGGATGATGATGAGGCTGTGGGGTTCAGGACTGGGAGTGAACGATTCTGAGAGAGATCAGCGAGGTTCGAACTTGAGGGGAATTGCATTCGAGCTTGTTGGGGTAGAGGTGAAGGAGGAAGGAGATCCGGCATACCCAGTTGATGTTCTGATGTTAGAGAAGGTATCTATTAAATTCTATAATTCAATAACAAATTTTACTTCGTATATATAATCAAGACATACCTTCAAGACATCCTTCAATCCAGGAAGTGTAGTTCTCGTCTCTGCAACGCTGTCAGAGCGAGTTTTCATGAGCGAATACATCATATCGGGGACAGTGTTTGTGTTCAAACTCGGCGACCTCGCCATAGCCAGAGCTGACGGTCGTAAATAACCTTCTTCCGTGCGAGACCGAGTTATTGGTGGGGAAGCAGGCAAAGATCCCGGGGATGGAAGTCGCTTGGGTAATGGAGGCATTGTCGCGTCGAGTGAATGAGTAAGATGATGTCCATTTGGCACCACAGTAGATGCAGTTGTGTTCAGTGATGAGGATACTCCAGGAGTACCCCTTAAATCCGTTTGAGAGGGTCTAGGAGAAGGGCCTGGCGAGGAAAGATCAATTGCTCTGATCGACGACGAATCTGAAGGGTGGGAGAAGTGGAAGTCAGCGGACGAGGCTAAATTTCGCGTCCGTTGGACCCGCATTTCACTCCGTGATGAGCTTGAATCAGCTGCATTACTCTGTGACCGCTTGCGTTGTAGCGTTGGTTGTCGTGGGGGTTCCGTGGAATCTATATGTTTCTCGAGTGATGTTCTTGTCGGTGAAGTCGATGATGGTTCCCCTGAGACGGGAAATGCCGAATTATCAGATGTATTTGGAGGAATTTCGATGTCTGAAACTCCACGGTTCGAACGAATTTGACGATAGTTAGGTGCCTTCAATACTGGAGGGGCAGAATCTGGAAAGTCTGTGGTACTCGATGACGATGCATTCTTAGGTGTATTCCAATTGATAACTGCAGTAAGTGGTGCACGAGGAAGGGGGCCATCTGGCGGCGTGCTTGTTTTCCGTACCGTAGAGCGAGGTGTTGAGGATTTCGGAGGAAATTCGAAATTTGTTTGTTTAGCGGTCACCGGGTCATCGGCAGGCTTCGCAGCCGTAGGACTCTTCGACCGCGCACGATTACGAGACGGTGCCCTGCTGGAAGGAGGCCCAGGAAGTGGAGGTGCATTCGTCACAATGGATGGTGAAGGGTCAGGGTTTGGAAACGTGGAGAAAGAGAAATTTCGATTCAATTCATCTTCTTCGAATAGCATACGAAGTGTTGGAGGAACTTTGGATGCCGGCGGGCGAACAGTAGGCTGAGATGACATTCCATCTTCGTCCGTTATACTGAGAAAAGATGAATCAACTTCGGTTGATGTTGTTCCCGTCGTTGTGAGCGGACCCCGCACAGTGTCGAATTCCCAAGGTGCATCATCGGGTTGGGATTCTAAAAAATCATCCCTGGAAATGCCTTCATGAGCATAACGAGTCAGGAAATAAGTATGGCACTACTAACTGGAGGTCGGCCGCCTCATCTTCTTCCCAGCCTAAAGGCCCCAGCATACTAGCTCGGACGCCTCCACCCTTAACCCATGATTCGTATCGTAGGATGAGGTCTTTCAATATTACATTTGGAACTTTCGCTATAGACTTCATGAGTTTGGTTTTCAATAGGTCTTCCGCACTCAAACGCTAACGAGCATATACATGAGCGAACTGAAATGCAACGAGAAGAAATTACTCACATCGGCAGGGGACTCTCTTAAACACTGAGATACAAATTCTCTCAACTCCTTGCTGCCTTCTCCTTCGATAAGTCGCGGAGGTTTCATTCTCGGTATCATCTGAATGAGCTTTGCCTGATCCAAGATATGAGAGTTGGGAGCGCTGCCCTTGATCATTTCATAGATCATGATGCCCAAACTCCAGATATCTGCTTTGGTGTCGTATGCAGCAGCGTGTGCGACTTCGGGTGCCATCCAATGCGGTGTACCCACGAGAGTATTCCGCTTGCTCGAAGCAGTGACCAGCAGAGCTGATACTCCAAAATCACATATCATCACCTTGCCAGCAGCGGTAATGAGGATATTGGCAGCTTTCAGATCTCGGTGAATGATCCTGTTTTTATGAAGGTGGCTGAGACCAAGGAGAACTTCTCGAATGATTACGACGACGTATTTCTCTTCAAGGACACCATCTTTGCAAGCCTTCATCAGTGTCCGAACGCTACCTCCTTGAGCATATTCCATGACAATCCATACTCGGGGTCCATCGAGGTAACAGCCATAGTATTGAGTGACATTGGGTGCATCTCGAAGTTGGGTGAGAAGTGCAACCTCTCGCTGGATATCTCCTACGTCGTCATCCTCTGTATCCAAGTTGATGATCTTTAACGCTACCACATTATTCGATGGAATGTGAAGTCCTTTGTGAACGGAACCATATGCGCCTTTACCGATGGTCTCTAGTCGTTTGTAGAGCTGATGAACAGAGGGTTGTGGAGGCATAATACACGGGGAAAATGCGAGATGCGAAATCAAGAGAGGCCAAGATCGAGCTAATACATCTGAGGATAAACCAGTGCCGTCGTGCGCGTCGTTTGTAATGAGCTCGCCGTGAGGGATGGCGATGACAAGATGTGTTAGAGTGAAACCTTCAATTCAATGAATTCAACAGGCTGCTATTATGAGAAAGCGCCCATAAATATATTTGGCGCTACAACATAATTGCCACGGTTCTGAGTCCCGGCATCATATCATAGCACTACAGCTGAGGTGAGTAGCGAATCTTCATCTTCCCAATACTTGATAACATAGACTATGTCTGTGCTGCATAACTTGTATGTGCATCCATCGACGTGTCGCTACTCACTAAAAATGTTGTAGGACCTCAACGTTCAATCGGACTACCTCTACGCGTCGAAGTTTGTAGTCCGTTGAAGGAAACGCGAACGTTAATTAAATGACAGTACTAGCAAGTCAACGAATCGAAGTGCACTTGTCATAACGTTGCAGTAGATTGTTCTCTCTTACTGTTAATGATATGGTAATGCTGTTGAAGCCACTTCTCTTCAATCGACAACTATATTGTAAGTGCTAAACATCATGTTTAATCTGTTGGCTAAATAATCCAATATCAGTGCAATGCACCAGAAAGCTATTATATTCATCTTCATACCGCATCGTTATTACGGTGCCATGCAGAACTTCATGACCGCAAAAAGTCACCAGTGCCAATGGGAGAATAGTCCACAGCCGACACGAGACAGTTTTACTTCAAGTTTATGTGATGGAAGATAACCTCTGTATCTACTCGCATCAATAGGACAGGTATCGTTGAATAATTGAGGTGATCGAATAGCTGCTGTCGCCTTCCAGTGCCTATCCTGATGTCCATTGGAGGCGAACCTCCCGACATCATTTCAACTTTCCCTTTCGAGAGGAAGAGAAAAGCACGAACGAGTGGAAAGGTATGTCAGCCTTGATTTCAGTACTACAAATGTCAGACTGAATGGTTGGATTAGATGCGTTCCAAAGCTACGACGATCAAGATAATATGGGGAACTTGCGAGCAGCATCTGTATGCACCAGAGACGAACCAGGGACGTGTCTGTATGCCGAGTTCGATCGCGCCTCGTTGGCCATGGCGGGGACCAATAGCATTCGACGGGACATTGTGAAGAGCCAGCCACATTTCACAACCTGCTTCTTTTCGATGTTTGGCAGTCACAAACAAACGAACGGTACAAATGGCACAGAAGTCGAACATAACCTTCCCCCGCATCTTCACTTCGAACTTTGAGCATCACCACTCTTATTTCATCCGACGTCCACTCGTTCTACATCACATTCCTTTGCTACCACAATCGAGATGATTCAAGACTACTACAACATTCTTCTCCTCGTTACAGCCCCACTACTTAGATTGTTTCTGCATAAGGCGGTCTACCACCATGTCACATTCCGGAAGACACTGCCTGCTCCCCATGCAGACGTCAATTACCTCCATCCAACAGTGTGGGAGGAAGAGACAGTCCAGGAAGAAGATCCTCCACCTGTAGTAGAACCCCCTCTTGTTGTCGAATCACCTCCTGTCGAACCGCAGCTTGTCGAACCACCGCTTGTTGAAGCAGCACTCCCTCAGCCACCCCCGCTCTTTGAACCTGAACCCAGCTCACTCATTCCGTTCTTTGAACACAATGATCAGTACTCACCGACGCCTACGATAGCATTCATGCACTCGGGTGCCCACTCGAACTTGTGGGCACTCTACACGGCCATATTCCTGCTTATCGTCACCGTATCCCTTTCGACGATTTTACTTTTCGTCCGACCGAGACTGGCAAAGAGAGCAAGGGCAGCCACTTCATCTGCAGCGGCACGTGCCCAACAGTGCAGCTGTGTTACGGGAATTCCTGTCGTCCTCGAAGGTTACGAGCATATTTCAATGATGCTTCCATCCTACCTGATTCCAACGGTATTTGCTGCCTCGTTAACGGTCGGGCTCTCTGTAACCCTCAGAACGGTAAGTGTTGTTGGCATTGCATTTGTCACTCTGTATACTCAGCTATTTTCGGCAGGAGAAAACTGTCAATGAGTCTCGGTCCTGGCTCATCGGTGGAGAGGAGTACGCTGGGATGGAACTTGAGGTCTGCCCCCTTTTTTTGTTTTTTCTCTATCTGTGGTTTATCTGACTGTGTTTCATGTGTAGACACTTAATCCTGTCCTGTTCAAGGCATGGACATCTCGTGGCCCCATTCAGACGACCCCGCTGCTCATCACTCTTCCTGGTTATCCTCTGCCAAGTAGCACCTCGGAATCTTCGTGGATTCAAAAGATGTGTGCTCTCAACTCTGAAGGCTCAGGCGAGCTAGAGGCATGGCAATCTAGCCTCAACCATCGTGATCGCGTTTCTGAATTTTCCATGGAGCTCCAGTCCACCTTTGATGCTTCTTCACGTTCAATCGACATCTCGTCCGACTACGAAGCAGCGGATATATTTACCGCTGAATGCTGGACGTCCCCCCTCAGCACCTCGACACCCGCCTACGATGTCTTTGGTCCTGTGGTCACGGTGTCATCTGAGAACAAAGAGGAGGTGCTTCTGCACGACGACGCAGGAAACTCATCCATCGATTCCTCGGGAAGTTATTATGTTCCTTATGGTCTTGGAGCGAAGTACATTCCGTCGGTTTCCATCAACCTTCACAACTGGACCGACGACGAGGTTATTGCCACATCTCCATCGGACAGCAGCAACGACGAAGGGCAGAGCTTGCTCGTCGATCTACCTGCCCCATCCTACCCGGCCTCGGAGGGAGCGTCGTTTGAAGTCCCGATGTTCCCACTTCTGATGTCAGAGACCATCGAGGCAGCCAAGGAACGCCTTGAGTGGAGATCATTCCGCCGCATTTCCTCTCAAGGTCCTACAGGGTTCAGTCCTTCGTCTTCATGTGCTGCCGCCGCCCGACGGATTTTCACTGCAAAGCCTCCTGTCACCGCATGTAGTGAGGTAGTCCCAGTGGGAACGTCATCATCCCACCTCACTCCGGCTGTCTCATCGACACATTTGAGTGCATCCTCGTCGCCCTCGTTTGCCGACTGCATACTCGAATTTGGCAAGGAGAGAAAGGAATGGAATTCGTTCGCAGATGCCACCTTTCTGCAAGGCACTGGGTTCACTCCCACTTCATCATGTTCAGTTGCTGCTCGCCGTCTTTTTCCTCAACGCGAAGAGCAGTCAGATCCTTTGTCACCATCCAACTCGTCAATGGAAATGTGCCCTTCTTCCTCATACGCCCGCTTACGCGAATTCATCGAGGAACGTCCAGACTCGGAGGGACGCAGGACTATGCTCTCCGCAAGACTGACCCGTCGTACTCCCACATCATCCACCTCATCGGCTGCTCCTCGTTCATTCCCTAAGCCCAGTGAGGTGTACGCAGAGGGCAGCAAGACGGATAAGAAAGGGGACAAAGAGAACACTCGAGTAAGTGACCTTGGGTTTCGCTTTGGCATGAATCCATTCTGACTTGCTTTCCTTCTCGTAGCCCACTGTACGCTCCTCTCGACGACGTCTCTGAATGTGCTGTGAACCATGAAGCCTCAGGAAATCCGGAGCCTGAGGTGGATGGGGAAATGGTACTGATGAGGCGGACTTGGATGGGTGCAGCACGAGCTCGTCGTCTACGTCCTCCGTCTCAATGCTTCGTTCAGAACACAGATCAGGACTGCTTCATGAAGATATAATGTGAGTTATCATAGCATTCCTTCTTCACTACCCTTGCTCATTGCTTTCAGTTACATAAGATATATTGCATACATCTCACCCCCACCCCGACCAACACGAAGTCAGTACAAGGCGCCAACGTGCTTTCTTCGTGTTGGGCTCCACACCTCTGGAACATCCTGGTGCATCATGGCGAACAGCTTCCAATGACAACGCTCACAGTAAGTCCAGTTGGTCGTATCTACTCATGTTGGCTTCATGTGTTGACATTTGTTGTAGACTCGCACATATGGCTAATTCTTGCAGGCACCCATCGACATTCTGAAGGCTCGTCTCGGGTGAAGACATATTCTCGAATTCATCTGAACTTTCAATCTGTGGACGATTTCTATATGAACACTATGGACAAGGACGGACCATGAGCGATCATGTAAAACATCTTGACGATGGCAAATGTCATTTGTGTGAGACCGATCACCTCGCGCATCTGGCTGCCATCGTCATGGTCATCTCCTTTGGACTGATCATCCAAGGGAGTCTGACCCAAGAACCGAGAACGACATAAAAGCAAAAAAATTGACGTCGCCGAGACTACATATACCCGACTTGGACACAGCCGCTCTTTTAGCGAGGTTCATGTCATCCCCAGTCTCTCTTACAACCAACTGCCTTATACATTACCCACATACCGTCGTTCCACGTTCTTCGTCCTCCTCACTTGTCAACATTCCGTCCTATCCTTGTCGTTCCTGCAAGCTGTCTATCCCACACAGGTCCCCATAACCCACCACCGGGTCGTCGATGTCCTTCAGACATTCTCACTGCCTGCCATTCTCGAATTATGCCATTCATCTTATCACCGTTGGAAGCCCTACTGTTGGAAGTCTCTTTGTCATGTTTTTGCCACCTTGTTCCATTGCCTGTGACTCCTTTTCTCTCCTTTCTCTTTTCTTTTTCTTGTTCTGAGTTTCTCTCATACTATATACATACTCATATATAAATACTTGCAGTTCCTTTCTTGTACAAACGATTCTATATCACTGGCCGATCAATTTGTAGCACCCAGACCGTAACATGTAACATTTCTCTTGTCTCCGGATTCATTGACACTGGTTCTACATTGTATACGTTCATGTGTCCATATCTTAACTACATATTACCACTGCATATGTTTCATATATGGATGGATGGTGTATTTGAAGGAGGATCAATTTTTTTAATGGGTGAGCTTGGACAGCGAGCGCTAGCTCTTTTCCCTTCGATGACTCAGCAGCAATTTCTACGACGCGACTGGCAGCATTGGTTTGAAGGACTACCATCTTGCACAGCTAAACATAATCGAGGAGTCCGAGTCAGCATTGATGCTTTACTCAGCGATTGCTTGAAAGGCGGGGGGCATCGTGAGTATATAAACGGTTCACCTTCTCCCTTTACTCTAGCGAATACACATACAACAGACTATTATCCGCATATCGCGTGTTAGTATACCTTATGGTTGTCGCTATACCCCAAGTACTGATAGTAGGTTTGGGAAACTTACCCTACCCTCTAACTCGGCATAGGTAAGCACTCATTCTACGAAGGCATACCATATCACTGACTCTGACCGTTTTCCAGCATTGGGCATCTGGCGTTGGATGCTTTGGCATCCAGACTCGGTACCCAATTTTCGTCGAATCGTGCTCTCGGAGGGCTCGTCGCGCAAGCCAATGTGACGATAGGGGAAAACTCGGTCGACCTGACTCTCCTGAAACCAAGTGTGTATTTTTGTCATTAGAAATCCGTTCGTCGTTCAGTGACCTCACGGCATTTTAGAAGCACTGATGAATATCTCCGGCCCTCTTGTTTCGAAAGCGCTCAAACAGACAGCCAAGAAACCATCCTCTATGATTGTCATCTATGACTCCCTTTCTCATAAACCGTATGCGTTATCACCCAGTTTCGGAACTTCAGCTGCTGGCCACAATGGTATCAAAAGCATCATCACTTCTCTCGGAGGCGATCTGGGTTTCCACCGCTTCCGACTTGGAATCGGCAAGAATGATAGAGATGCTGCTGAATACGTGTTAAGCAAGCTATCTCAGGACGAGATTAATTATTGGGGCCCGAATGGCAAGGGATCAGACGTCGTTTGGAAACAATTAGAGAAAACCGTAACAAAGATACTCGCCAGTTGACCAGGTTGCCTACCCATTTTGTTCCCGTAATTCGATTCGCTTCTGTTACGTTGACGTTCCCTGCTAATCTATATTGACGTATAGACTTTGCGACATCTTATGGTCACGAGCCACCCCTTGCAAGATATATTCTCGTACGGCCATCTGGACATTGATCATCCTACCATAAAGGAGCATTCAGATAACTCTTCCAGCAAGGCACACATCATCTACCGCTGTTCTCCTCTTCAAAGCTGAGGTGGTACCCTCCGAAGTGGTGCTCCGCTTCGAATATCGCCAAATATGTGTAAATATATCGAAGCTCGAATGCATGGTCATGCGGCATATTTCCTCACAATATTCATACCTTCTTCTCGCTGTTACATGTGCTTTTGCCGTCAAGATTGTGCGCGGTATGACCGCCTATCGGCCGTAAATCCAATACTCGGGGAGTACTTAAAGAGCACGGATAAGTGTCGGGTTGGTATACACTGACGATTGAAATTCACCCGCTACTTTATCTGGCGACATGACTTTCAGTCTAAATGTTTCTTGGTCTTCTCTAGTCTTCTTGGGAATACTATGTGCTGTCCAAGCACAACCGTCTCCCAAAGTACAGCAGAGGATTACTAAGGCAATCAAAGCTGCAGCCAATGCTACTGAACCTGTCGATTACACCCAATTTGTGAATGTATTTATTGGGACCGACAATTTTGGAGATGTCTGGTACGTCAGGAGTTTGGTATACATGATCGATCGCGCCTCATGCCCTTCCTTCTACAGCCCTGGCGCTTCTATCCCCTTTGGAATGGCAAGTTGTTCTCATCCTCACCTTAACCTTATGCTGAGATGAATATGTACCACCGTCTTCGTAGGTCAAATTCTCTACTGATCTAACAGGATATGCTCCCGCCGGTAAGTTCTGGCTTCTGTTGCACGACAAGGTTTAGTCTAAGCATCAGGATAGGTTATGTCACGGACCCCACGCAGAAAATCCGCGGTCTCAGTCCTTTACATGATAGTGGGACTGGGTCTTCCCTTGGTGAGGATTTTGTCACTTTCCTTGATAGTGTACCGATACTAAGATCTTCAAAGGAACGTATGGCAACTTTGAGATCATGCCATCAATATGCCCCGGAGGGTTCAATACCTGCAACATCACACTGGTAGCTCGAGAACGTTTCCGCACCAATAACACCGATGTGGGTATCCCTCTTCGCTATGAGCACATTGAAAATATAATGGCTTTTTTTCAGGATGCCTCTCCAGGATACTTTGCTCAGACGCTAGACAATGGTATTCTAATGGAAGCGACTCCAACTCGACGAGCCGGATTGGAACGTTTCACTTTTCCGAAAGGTTCGAAACCATACTTTGTATTAGATTTTACTAGCGATCTTCCTGCTTCATTCGCCGGAGGGAATATGGCTATTGACCCGGAGAAAGGCAGAATTACCATGGGAGGACTATGGGGATCAAGGTAACATGTCAGCATACCTCCCTTGGCAACGGAGACTAAACCTCTGGGTCCTTAGTTTTGGCCCCAGTAGTTATAACTATCAGGCTTTCGCTTGTTATGATCTTACGAACGGAGGGACTCAGACTTTAGACGAATATGGAATATGGCAAGGCAACCAGTCAGTAGTAGTCCATTTCGCTTGTTCAAATTAGATATTGACACTAAGATTCCCTCAGATGGGGTTTGGATGCCAAAGAACTGGGCCAAACGCACTTGAATCTCACTCGTAGTCTCATAGGCGACACATACCAGTACGGCGCCCTATTTTCATTCAAGCAAGGTCGGGAAATCACACTTCGAGTTGGCGTTTCTTTCGTTTCCATCGATCAAGCTTGTTCGAATGCCGAAGAAGAGGTTGGAGATTCTACCTTCGAAAATATACAAGCTAAGGCCGTTGCTTTGTGGAACGAGAAATTGAGTAAGATTGAGATCGACGTCGGTGGAACCCCTCCCAACATTACAGAACTTTTGTATTCATCTTTATATCGAGCTTCATTGACTCCAGTACGTCTCATCTCTATCAGATTGAAAAAAATCTAACAAGTTTCTCTCAGAACAATGCTACTGGAGAGACTCAGGGTGTCTTCGCAGGAACAACCCATCCGTATTTCGACTCGTTATACTGCAGGTTAGTAATACTGGAGACATTTTTCATGAGAGGTTGATGTTTACATACCATTAGCTGGGATACTTACCGTACATACTATCCCCTCATGGCACTGCATTCACCCGTTGAATTCTCCCAAATTGTGGACAACTATATCGATGGCTGGAGAAAGAATGGATGGATGCCAGAGTGCAGAGCCAATAATCTTCCTGGCTGGACACAAGGAGGTATGTCGATACAGACTTCAAATACGGAATGGGTTCTAAACGTCTTTGTTCATGTTCAATAGGTTCCAGCGCCGATAATATCGTTGGGCATTTTGCTATCAATTACCACAATGAAGCGGCCGAACTTGGCATTGACCTGGATGTATTGTACTCAGCAATGTTAGCAGATGGAGACACAAACCCATTTGAGTGGGACGTACAAGGCCGCGAGGTCAATATTTATAAGTGCATTTATAAACCGTTTCCTTCCTACCGTCCTGGAACTGATGCTTTGCTTGTTAGACAACATGGATTTGTCCCCTTTTCAGTACTTGATGCATCGAGCACAGGGAGACAGACACGAGAAGGTAGCCGAACGTTGGAGTACTCTTTCGAAGATTTTGCTATACGTCAAGTTGCATTGGTATGTAATGGCATCGCATCAGATTTTAGCAGGGTTGAAATTAACCTCATCAATAGCTGCTGAACAAGACAAACGACTTCGTCGAGTATAATAATAGATCAACAGTAAGCCTTCCCTGTTTCCAGGTCTGACTTCGCTCTATCTAATGACTATCAAGTGGTATCGCAATGTATGGGATCCTACCGTCGAAAGTGATGGTTTCAAAGGATTTGCTCAGAAGCGGTTCCCGAATGGCACTTTCTCATTCACCAGCCCCGTCGATTGTTCACCAAATGACAATGATGACAGCAGAGAATGCTCTCTTCAGCCGGATAACGAGGTCGGCTTCTACGAATCTTCGTCTTGGGAATACAGCTGGTTCGCCCCTCATGATACAGCACATCTAGTCCAACTTATGGGTGGCAACGTGAGTCCGAGTTGCGTGATCATTTCATTGGGGAAGCCATTAATATCATCTTCAGGCTACTTTTGTGAAACGTCTCGACCACTTTTTCAACGTTAGTCAGTTGTTTTTTCGATTATTATCACAAACTGAGAGTGTATCAAAATCATAGGCAGGTTATTACCTAGCTGGTAATGAGCCGTCTTTCCAGGTGAGTGAGCTCGTTGGGTCACTATACTGTCAATTAATATATGTCACTATATTTGTAGACACCGATTGGATACCATTACGCAAACAAGCCATCTCATTCTGTCGACCGTGTTCGACAGGTCGTTTTTGAGAATTTCGATATTAGTGTGTTTTCTTAACATCGATGCAGCGTCATTTAGGTTCTGAAATAACATCTTATAGCTCCTGCTGGCTTACCTGGAAATGATGATCAAGCAGCAATGGCTACTTTGCTCGTCTTCCACTTACTTGGCTTATATCCGGGTGAGCGCAAAGGTCCACAATATTCACGATGAGTTCCCTCGTTACTGACACCAAGAGTAGTCCCTTCGACATCCCAGTTCCTCGTACTTTCCCCGTTCATTCCAAAATACACGATTCACAACAGTTTCTTGAACACTAGCACGACGATTACAGCGAAGAATTACGACCACAAATCAATTGGGAAGAATATACCAGAAGGAGTTGCAGCATATGTTAGCAATGTCACTATCAACGGTCAACCGGCAGCTTCGCGATGTCATTTCGATTTCTATGACACCTTCAGAGTAGGAGCAGACATTGTCATTGAACTTGTAGCAGACAGTGGAAATGTCGATGAATGTGCGGGAAGTTTGCCAGAGAGCTTATCCACCGGTGGTTGGGCTACTCTGAGATAGAGGAACAAGCCGATCAAATAAGAGCGACGACAGCAATATAGCATTAAATAAATGTAAATGTTAGTAGTAGTAAATTCTTGTACAGGACATCACACTGGATAGCAGCAACAAGTGGAAGTTTCGTAGCTACAATCGTCGTTAACGTTTAGATCGTTGATAAAAAATACATCGGAATGAAGAAAGAAACCATCCTGATCGGATATATATGCAAAAAAAAAAACCTGGGTCATAACAATCATCAAGTTGAGGATGAAGGGCCAGCTCCTGAAGTGGACGCATTGGGTATACCGACAAGAAGTACGCCAGGATTCGATTCGTCGGGTATAGCCTCGATATGGAACCTGGTTCAATCAATTAGACAACTTCGCTGAGTGCTCAGAAGCGTGAACATACTTTTGTAACTCTCCGACCAAGGCCAACTTCAGTACAGGTATATTCTTCTTCGAATGTTTGCCACGACCAGTGATGATACGAAGTTTTGGTGAACCAGCAGTATATGCATCTCTCAAGGCGCGTTTGACTTGGATGGTGGCTTCTTGAACATTCAAACGGTGAACGTCAATGGAATGGGGTTCTGGAGTGAGGTTATGTGCTAAGTAAAGTTTGGAAGGATGAGGGTTATGAACATTCACATCTTCACAAGAGATGGAGCCCAAACCAGATGATTAAGACGCACCTTTAAAGAACCGATGTGCAGCCTTTGCATGCAATTCCCTGGACTTGTCATGGGCTTCTTCGAGCTCGACCTCTAACTTTAATGCATCCCAGAACCTATTCTCCTTCTGAGCCTCCTTTAATTGAAATCTCAGGCGATCTCTCTCGGCTTCCTGAGCTTGAGCTTGTCTCCGAAGATCTTCAGCTCGTAAAATGATGGAGCCTCGTGAATGACCAGATATGACGCTCTCACCCATCTCACCTTCTGTATCAGGAGAGGGAGGTTGAGGAGCAACGACTTCTTTCTCAATGGGTTCCTCATACTTTGGAGGAGGACTACGGGAGACAAGAGTATCTCGGTTGGATTCTCCTCCTGCAATAAGATCGTCCGTAGATGGAATGTTTGGAATTTCAGAAACAGGAGGAATCAATCCCGGGCTGGGTTGAGCAGCATCAAAGAGCGCAGATATATGAGGTGCTGGGTGTGGTTCTGGCATAGAAATAGGGTCCTCAGCGTTGTTACCGAGAAGATCTAGGGGAGGTGGTCGAATAGGTATCGGAGGAAGATCAAGTAATGAAGTCGAAGGGGTATGCTGGAGTTCTTCGGACAATATCCTTACGGGAGGTACGTCCTGAGCATGAAGAGGTGAATATTGTTGATCAGGTGTTGTCAGACCTGAATGAACTCGGGGTCGGTCATCAGGATGTAGATCACGATCGACTTCGCGGTCGGTCGTTAGACCAGATCCAACAGAGCGAGTATCTTCAGGTTGTTCTACAGGACTTTGGTCAGGAATATCAGGAAGACCTTCATATTCCAGTTCCGAAGGTTCACGTTGTAACGGTGGTGTAGGCAGACGAAGATGGGGGGAAGGCAAGGAACGATTGGGAGATGACGAACGTGAACGAGGGGGTGTAGGTAAACGGGGGCCTCGACGGAATTCTCTGAGAAGCGAAGGTGGAATATTTGAGGAGCTCGCAGAAATTTCTGAGAACGAGTCAAATTGGCCAGGAATTGGATGAGTCGTAGGACGACGAAGGATGGAAACAAGTGGTGTTTGTGGTGTAGTTGGGCTGCGCACACTTGTGCGACTTGTGGACGTTGTTGAACTGCCTTCAATAAAACGTACGCGACCGAGCTGTAATGGCGCATGCCTCCGTAACTTTCGTATCGAGGGGATGGAGAGTGAACGTTTAACACGCCTCCAAAGCCTTCTGAAACGTCTATCCGCCCACATTTCCACGGCGAGATCTGCGAACACCATTCCTAGTCCGGTCCAAAGTACAATGATCGTCATTCTGGCAAGAGACTCGGTGAACAAGAAATCAACAAATAGTCTGAATCCGAAAGCCACATAGGGATCGAAGGAAGTAGGGAGCTTGACGAGAAAGTGGTTGAGAACAACCCCCTCCCAGATGCCAACGAGGGCGGTAGCCTTTGTGTTGTGGTTGGTGACGGCGTCGAGAATTGCACGAAAGCCAAGACCGACGCCAATGGCGAAGAGACTATCCATATTCATGCATGTACGAGCGGGAAGGTGACCAGAAGTTTCGTGATTGGAATTTTTGAGGAGTAAGAGGAGAGAAAGGTTATCAAGGGAAAAGAATCCATTGTTCGAATAATAATGTTATCAAACATACACGTGCATACAAAATAATAAGTACGTGATAACGAGATAACATAACTAATTAATAAATTTCATAATGTCAACCGCTTCGGAGATCACTGTTCGCATCGCCGAACGACGAAGGCAATGCTCTCGAGCCGCCGTCGCTGATTGCCAAAGCCTCTTCAACATCGCCCAGCTTCCTTTTCCCTTGATCTCTTCTTCCCAATTCATTGTTCTCTTTCCGCTGGTTTAAACGATGTCGAATACCCTGCTGGCTCAGGCTGAAGCATCGACGAGTGCTGTTCAAACAACCTCCTCCCCTCGCCGACCTTCAAAGCGTCGCCTGTCGACTTCTTTTGCTCAACGACTACAGGCACGATCGTCATGTCAAGCCCTACCGTCTCCCATAGGTCTTGGAGCGTTGGATTTATCGTCGACGGCTCCAGGAGAAGCTCTTGCTTACCTTCGTTTGCAAGTCCTCACCTACCTCGCCGACCTGGAGGCTCGTCTTTCTGCTTTAGAATGCCCCTTAACAACCGAATCTGTTATGTCCAAGGGTGAATGTACCATGGAGGCTACCCGTGCATGGGTCCAAACTGCACTCCAAATGCTCGAAAGCATCCGCGCGGATGTGAGCTCCCATCTACCAGATTTTAACCTCGAATCTGCATCCGTTGAGCTTTTATCTCATATGCCCGACGTTCCAAACCTCGAGGACGTACGAGCTCACCTTCCTACAATGCCAGAATCCGTTCGTTCTCGTCTCCCCGACATTGACATACAGGACGTTCGCTCTCGCATTGAAGATGTGCGCCATCTCATCTCCGACATAGACTTCCGTAGACCGTTAGAGTACATACCTACTCTTTCCGAGCATTTACGATCTCTCCATGCGCACTTGACTTCCATGGACATCTCCCAACTTTCCGACTCTGTTGTTGCCCCTAGTACATCTATGTATGACCTGATTGATAAAGCCCTTACCTCTGAACTGTTCCTTGAACTCTCTGCCGATATACGTGGTGGAGAAGAGAAACTTGAGCATGCTGCCAGAGAAATTGCGAGGGCAATGGCTAGATCTCTTGACGGATCACGCCTCATTCATTACATGGATTTACCAGAGATGTGGCGGAACAATCCATTCGTGACTCGTGGTTACAGGTATGCTGCAGTTCTTTAATGGTGCATAGTTCGCGTGCTAACGAAATGGGAACTGGTCAAGATTCATCCCCTTGCAGCAATGGCCTCGTTTGCTTCTGTCCATGTTCTCGTGGCATAACGAAACTGGTATGTGAACTTTATCTGCTTCTGTGTACTCATGACTAAACGCGGTGTCTATAGTAAATATACATACACACTTTATACCCTTCCTTTTATGGTCCCTCAATCTCATACCCGTTGCGCCGATATGGACAAATCCTGTAAACAACACCTCAAGGGAAATGGAGCCTGCAATTGCAGCTTTCAGTATATTCTCCCTTCTATGCCTCTTCACGAGTTCTCTTTGGCATACTATGGCGGGATGTGCGCACCCGAAGGGCATGCAACTATGTGCACAGATCGATTATGTCGGCATTGGATGGTAAGTTTCACTTTATAGGCTGGAACGGCATACCTTGCTTAATGTATGTATTCAGGCTCATCAGTGCTAGTATCGGTACTGTGGTTTATTATGGATTCCAGTGCAATCCATCGGCTTGTCGGTTCTTCCTTTCTATCTGCTTGTTGATGGGATTGTCAGGTAGCATTCTGCCATTTATGGATTGGTTTAACAAAGTGAAGTACAGAGTACGTTTCCCGTTTTAGCTGCCATATCCAAGCTATACTCACTCCTGTGACGTACAGGGTTACCGAATTGCTTTCTTCGTGTCGTTGGCCCTTGGTGCGATAGCTCCTTTGGCATATCTTTCTCAACTTCATACGACCACCCGAATGTTCCAATTTATTGGTATGTTCGCTGACATCTTAAATCGTCTGAGCCTTTTCTCATTCCATTCCATCTCAGGACCCCTCGTTCCTTCGCTGCTATCCTATATCGCCGGTTTGGTTTTCTATGCCACTCATTTCCCAGAATGTGTGGTTGTGAGGGCGGGCAAACCACATTGGCTTGACTGGTTTGGAGGCGGTTCTCATGCTATCTGGCATGTATTCGTCGTCTGCGCTATCAGTCTTCATCGGAGTGCGATGGATGAGATGAAGTTTGGGATTCAGCCGATTGAAACCACTCAGGCACAATTATGTGAGGTTTCTTTATGGTGATAGAATCTATGATGTGTTTTACTGTTTCTGAAATTTTTCATGGTCTTATCATTTCTCCATAGAGATGCATTAAATAGCAGATTGACCTCGCATAGACTTATAGCACGCTTTGATATCGATATTATTGTACCTCCTTCTCATAGCCTTTCGACGCTCATTACCGAAATCCTTCAATGGAACACTCTTTATAATCATTATCTATTCCTTAATGGTGCGGTCGCGCTTTCTTGATAAAGTAGTTGGTTAGTTGCATGAACTATTCCTATCATGCATCAGTTGCCAGCCACTACTTACCCATCTATGTGCAAAATATATATGCATTGGCAATATGTAGTGGAGATACGCATACATGAGCGTAAGAATGCGATGTGATATACAGAACCAATGACACACAAATCCGTATATCCGGAAACAAGAGAAATACATGTTACTGTCTGGGTGCTACATATTGATCAGTGAGTGAGTGATATAGAGTCGTTTGTACAAAAATAAGGAACAACAGGTGTTTTTTTATATGAGTTTATGTATGAGAGAAACTGGGAACAACGGAAAAGAGAAAGAAAGAAGAAAAAAGAAAGGAATCACAGGCAATGGAACAAGGTGGCAAGAACATGACAAAGGAGACTTCCAACAATAGGGCTTCCAACGGTGATAAGATGAATGGCAGGCAGTGAGAATGTCTGAAGGACATCGACGACAAGGGTAGTAGGTTATGAGGACCTGAGTGGGATAGACAGCTTGCATGAACAGCAACGATAGGACGGAACGGGGCAGACACTCGCTGGGTTGACGAGCGGGAAGGACAAAGAACCTGGAACGACGGTATGTCGGATACGTATTAAGAGAGACTAGGGGTGATATGAACCTCGCTAAAAGAGCGGCTGTGTCCAAGTCGGGTATATGTAGTCTCGGTGAGGTTTTTTGTGGCTTTTTTTGTCGTTATCGGTTCTTGGGTCGGACTCCTTTGGATGATCAGTCCAGAGGAGACGACCATGACGATGGCAGCCAGATGCGCGAGGTGATCAATCTCATACAAATGACATTTGCCACCGTCAAGATGTTTTACATGATCGCTCATGGTCCGTCCTTGTCCATAGTGTTCATATAGAAATCGTCCACAGATTGAAAGTTCAGATGAATTCGAGAATATGTCTTCACCCGAGACGAGCCTTCAGAATGTCGATGGGTGCCTGCAAGAATTAGCCATATGTGCGAGTCTACAACAAATGTCAACACATGAAGCCAACATGAGTAGATACGACCAACTGGACTTACTGTGAGCGTTGTCATTGGAAGCTGTTCGCCATGATGCACCAGGATGTTCCAGAGGTGTGGAGCCCAACACGAAGAAAGCACGTTGGCGCCTTGTACTGACTTCGTGTTGGTCGGGGTGGGGGTGAGATGTATGCAATATATCTTATGTAACTGAAAGCAATGAGCAAGGGTAGTGAAGAAGGAATGCTATGATAACTCACATTATATCTTCATGAAGCAGTCCTGATCTGTGTTCTGAACGAAGCATTGAGACGGAGGACGTAGACGACGAGCTCGTGCTGCACCCATCCAAGTCCGCCTCATCAGTACCATTTCCCCATCCACCTCAGGCTCCGGATTTCCTGAGGCTTCATGGTTCACAGCACATTCAGAGACGTCGTCGAGAGGAGCGTACAGTGGGCTACGAGAAGGAAAGCAAGTCAGAATGGATTCATGCCAAAGCGAAATCCAAGGTCACTTACCCGAGTGTTCTCTTTGTCCCCTTTCTTATCTGTCTTGCTGCCGTCTGCGTACACCTCACTGGGCTTAGGGAATGAACGATGAGCAGCCGATGAGGTGGATGATGCTGGAGTACGACGGGTCAGTCTTGCAGAGAGCATAGTCCTGCGTGCCTCCGGGTCTGGACGTTCCTCGATGAATTCGCGTAAGCGGGCGTACGAGGAGGAAGGGCACATTTCCATCGATGAGTTGGATGGGGACAAAGGATCCAACTGCTCTTCGCGGTTGGGAGGGGGACGGCGAGCAGCAGCTGAGCACGAGGAAGTGGGAGTGAACCCGGTGACTTGCAGAAAGGTGGCATCTGCGAACGAATTCCATTCCCTTCTATCCTTGCCAAATTGAAGTATGCAGTCGGCAAACGAGGACGACGAGGATGCACTCAAGTGTGTCGATGAGACAGCCGGTGTGAGGTGGGATGATGACGTTCCCACTGGAACTTCCTCACTAACAGCAGTGATGGCAGGCTTTGCAGTGAAAATCCGTCGGGCGGCGGCAGCACATGAAGATGAAGGACTGAACCCTGTAGGCCCTTGAGAGGAGATGCGGCGGAATGATCTCCACTCAAGGCGTTCCTTGGCTGCCTCGACGGTCTCTGACATCGCAAGTGGGAACATCGGGACTTCAAACGACGCTCCCTCCCAGGCCGGGTAGTATGGGGCAGGTAGATCGACGAGCAAGCTCTGCCCTTCGTCGTTGCTGCTGTCCGATGCGGATGTGGCGATAACCTCGTCGTCGGTCCAATTGCGAAGGTTGACGGAAACCGACGGAATGTACTTGGCCCCAAGACCATAAGGGGCGTAGTCACTTCCCGAGGAATCGATGGACGAGTTTCCTTCCTCGTCGTGCAGAAGCATGTCTTCTTTGTTCTCAGATGACACCGTGACCACAGGACCAAAGACATCGTAGGCGGGTGAGGTGCTGAGGGAAGGTACGTAGCCACCTCCCGAGGAATCAGTGGATGAGTTCTCATCGTTGTGAACGGCATCGTCTTCGTTGTCAGAGGGGATTACAACAGGGTCGAGACCAAAGGCATCATAGTCAGGTATCGAGTCGTCGAGGGCGAGCGTCCAGTATTCAGTGCCCATTGGGAGGTCCGACATGGAATCAACAGAACGTGAGGCAAGGTGAACCACTGCCGCATAGTCAGCCGCGGGCCAATCAAGGATTGAGTAACATGAATCGGTGGCTGGGATATGGTTCACATCGGTCTTGTTGAAGATGTCACTCTTGTTGGCCAGTGATGATGCAGACCCGCGTTCACCGGATGCTTCGGAAAGGCAGGAACAATGACTGACGATAGATTGCCATGCCTCTAACTCGCCTGAGCCTTCAGAGTGGAGAGCACGCATCTTTTGAATCCACCAAGATTCCGGGGTGCTGCTTGGCAGGGGATAACCAGGAAGAGTAACGAGCAGCGGGGTCGTCCGAACGGGATCGCGAGACGTCCACGCCGTGAACACAGCAGGATTAAGTACCTGCACATGGAATATAGTCAGATAAACCCCAATAGAGGGGAATAAAAATGGCAGACCTCGAGTTCCATGCCGGCGTACTCCTCTCCACCTATGAGCCAGGAGCGAGATCCACTGACAGTTTTCTCCTGCAGAACATGGTTCAGTACGCAGAGCGATAAATACAATGACAACGCTCACCGTTCTAAGGGTCACAGAGAGCCCGACTGTTAACGAAGCAGCAAATACCGTTGGAATCAGGTAGGATGGAAGCATCATTGAAACATGCTCGTAACCTTCGAGGACGACAGGAATTCCCGTAACACAGCTGCACTGTTGGGCACGTGCCGCTGCAGACGAAGCGGCTGCCCTCGCTCTCTTTGCCAGTCCCGGTCGGACGAAAAGTAAAACCGTCGAAAGGGATGCGGTGACGATAAGCAGGAATATGGCCGTGTAGAGTGCCCACAAGTTCGAGTGGGCACCCGAGTGCATGAATGCTATCGTCGGCGTCGGTGAGTACTGATCATTGTGTTCAAAGAACGGAATGAGTGAGCTGGGTTCAGGTTCAAAGAGCGGGGGTGGCTGAGGGAGTGCTGCTTCAACAAGCGGTGGTTCGACAAGCTGCGGTTCGACAGGAGGTGATTCGACAACAAGAGGGGGTTCTACTACAGGTGGAGGATCTTCTTCCTGGACTGTCTCTTCCTCCCACACTGTTGGATGGAGGTAATTGACGTCTGCATGGGGAGCAGGCAGTGTCTTCCGGAATGCGACGTGGTGGTAGACCGCCTTGTGCAGGAATAATCCAAGCAGTGGAGCTGTGAAGAGGAGAAGAACGTTGTAGTAGTCTTGAATCATCTCGATTGTGGTAGCAAACGAATGTGATGTAGAACGAGTGGACGTCGGATGAAGTAAGAGTGGTGATGCTCAAAGTTCGAAGTGAAGATGCGGGGGAAGGTTATGTTCGACTTCTGTGCCATTTGTACCGTTCGTTTGTTTGTGACTGCCAAACATCGAAAAGAAGCAGATTGTGAAAGGTGGCTGGCTCTTCACAATGTCCCGTCGAATGCTATTGGTCCCCGCCATGGCCAACGGTGTGCGATCGAACTCGACATACAACCACGTCCCGTTCGTCTCTGGTGCATGCAGATGTCATCGTTTTATGCTGATTGTTATAGTCTGTGGAGAACACATCTATCAAATCCGTCATTCAGCATGATATTTGTAACACTGAAATTAACACCGACACACCTTTTCACTAATTCGTGCTCTTCTCTTCCTCCCTAAAGCGAAAGATGAATATGGCTGGCTGTACATTCTTCTATCATAATGTCGGGAGGTTCGCCTCCAATGGACACAAGGGCAGGTACTCGAAGGCAAGAGCAACCTATATGGGCAGCCGTGCTGAGTACATTCTCACAAGGGAAGTAAAATACATATTCAAAAATCGATGTATTCATCTTCACCTTTGATGTCGTGCCACGAGCGCGGACATGTAGCAACCGAGACCATTGCGTGTGTCACTGCAACCAACTGGATAGGATTTGGTTAAATCAGCGATTCATTCAATTTCGCGTCCGGAGAGACATGGTAGCAGGAAGTCAGAACTCAGAACAAAGTTTCCGGCTGTTTGACTTCATGAAGCACGGAATAAGGGAGGCTTTCTCAGTTCCCTCCCGATAGTGTTGGCTAACATCCTTGTACAATTTACTAACAAATCTTTGTCAAATAATCAGTCATCGTCGATGGAATAAGTTAAGCAGAGACTAGTGGTCAACTTGCTCACTCACATTCCATTCTTGCGCATGATGAGGCAGCAGGTTTGACATGAACATGTTCAGTTAGTTGATCATGACATTACAGGTTTCGAATTTATCAGTCAATGGTCATGATTATGAGTATGCGCCGTGAGATGTTCCAGAATTATTCAGTCTATGGTAAGAATGGCAAAATCGTACAGTATAAATTTCGCCAGCGGAATACAATACGTGTCGGACATACCACTGTGTTACTCTGTTCCTGCACTTTGATCCAGATTTGAAATATACTACTCCCAGAAAGAATAAGAACAGTATGAATTCATGTTCAAGTTGCGAAGCAATGTGGCGAATATTAAAAAAAGTGGAGAGGTAGTATGTACGTAGAGTTTGAGCTTGATAGAATAGTTTTTGATCGACCTCATCCTACCCTTAGTCGCGGCCAGCGCTTCAGCAGGTGTAGCGTCCAATTATGGAACGTTCAGTAGAAACATGATCGAGCTGCACAACGATGGAAGGGAATAAATTGATCTCTTCAAGCCATTTTTTGTGTTTTGGATAAGTGAAGGAAAAACGGAATCAAAGCACACGAGGGAAAAGGATGGCCAAGCCCAATTCCCATCTCTAAGCCTTCGAGTATATTCTAGTTGAAGGATTGTCCTCGTTATGATTGCAGTACCCGTCACTAGTCATCCTTGATCAAAGTGACCTCCATTGGCATGGTAGGAGAATTTCCAGGACCGATAGAAGGAGTAACGATTCTGGTAGCATTCCAATAGATCTCAGAATGATTCTTCGACGGTTTGAATCTGAACGATTCTATGAGGGTAGAAAGGATGACCTCTGTGACAACAAATTTTTGAAATTGGGAATCAGTAATTCAGGTCGAGATAAGGTCGGATTTCGAAAAGAAATCAAGATAAAAGTGGAGAGAAACGTACTCATCTCGAGTTGCGAGAATTTGAATCCACTGATGGAATTGCGGTCAGTCAAGTCAGTTTTAAAATGCGAAGATGGTCTAAAAGACTCACATGCATGCTCTACCACCACCACTGAACGTCAAGCTAATGATCCCACAGCGGTTGAATCAGGAAAATATACTCAACGACACTAACTTTACTCACAGATTAGCATATACACCAGGAATCTTTGCATCTAAAACCTGTCGAGGTAAAGTCGATAACCACCGTTCAGGTTTCCATTCCAAAGCATCTTCACCCCAAAGTTCAGGAGTACGATTTGAAGCTGTTATCCCTACGAAAACCTTTGTTCCTTTAGGAACTGGGATTTCGGAAATCAAAGATCCGTCAATTCCGACTATTGGCTTTGAAAAGGGCAGAATGGTGTCTTCGTTTGTTCTGTGTCAATGTTCAAGACGTTTGAATTCATCTGACTGTCAGTGGGATACAATGAGAGTTTGGCTCACTCTTTGAATATCAATCCGACTGGCGGGTATCTTCAGGTTCGAAGAATAAGTATCTTCAATGAGGAAATGTGCAGCAAAATTACGAGCATGATTTGATGATACTTACAAACGCAGAGTCTCCCGACAAATTGTATCCAAATATGGAAGATCGACGATTTCATCGTAAGAAAGGTTTTCAGCTCCCGAATTATTGCTAGCCTTAAGGATTTCTTCTCGAAGCTTATCTTGAACATCCTGATGTTGCGCCAATATATATAGAGTGCGTGCTAAGGCAGACGATGTGGTATCAGATGCAGCAAATACTAAGGAGCTACCCACGAGTTATGTAGAAGTTAGAAATCGTGCCAATGAGATGAGTAAGATAGATTGGATTGTAGAGAAAACATACCACATCTGTCCTATCACTTCGTTTTCGGATAACCTATCTTGTTCTACAGCTTCAAGATTGGCCTTCACTGGGTATGCATAAATCAGTATCACTGGCAATATCATCTAAGTACGTCAATGTTCAGTTGGAACACTTACACAGAACACTCATAATATCCTTTCCCTCTCCAACCTGATGAACTACAGCATCTTCACCGGCCATCAGAGCAGCTTTCTTCTCCTCATAAATATTCTGACATCCATCGTGTATAGTCCTAATACATGACACCAATTGTTTCACTTGTGTGAAAGGTATTGAATCCAATAAGCGAAGTTTGAATGATGACGAATCACCGAATACATCTAACGTAGAGATTACATCTCCATAGGAGAGTAACCCGCCGCTGAGTGATGGACTGGAGATTGGGATCGAGTCAGTAGTCATGAATATTAGTAAGAGACAGCGATATTATTGAGAGTGACGATGAAGAGATAAAAATTAAGAACGCACGCTATATTCTTGATAGCATCTCCAAGTTCGTTGGGTTTACCTTCTACCAATTGGTCGAAAGAGTACCCAAGACCACCTTGTCCTATAAGTTCTAAAGCGGCACGACTCAACCAATCGAGGACATCTATTTCTCCTGAATCCGTTCTTCGAGATTGAACTTGAGTCGTAATCGCAGCACAGAGCTTTTAAAATAACAGGTCAATACTCAATCTTTATTGTGAAAGCTAAGAAACAACATATTAACCTTTCGGGCAACATTTTGAAATGTGGGTGTAATGCTTCGCAATTGGGCGATTGAGAATAATGGATTCATCATTTTGCGTTGAGCTTTATGTTGACTTCCTGTTGAACAATCAATAAACGGAGGACAACAAAAATCCATCAGTCGAAAGGTAGTAAATACTAAAAAATACGCACCTGTGACAGCGAAGACGCCATCCCCAAAGAGTATTTTACTCCAACTGGCAACGGTAGGTCATCAAAATAGATGTCAGTACGTCCCGTCACCAACAGAATGTGCGATAACGGTATTTCACTTACGAACGAGCGAAATGAGGTGATTCATAGACATAATGATCTCTCAGAAGAACGTTATAAGCCGCTACTGGATCAAAGACATAGAGCATATTCTCCTATAAAAGATGGAATCGTGTCTGAGTATAATGGAAACACGAGTTTCGGTCCGTGAAACTGACATTCAAAAAACCTTTCAACTTGACGACCCCGTTCCATTTCGTCATGAGGTCTTCTTGTAATTTCCACATAGTCACAGAGTCGTCCATATCTTTAAGATTTCCTGAGAGTAGATAATCTTCAGCATCATACTTACCTCTCAGTTACAAAATTCGAGGAGACGATGACTGACCAAATATCATTGACGTCGGACGAGGTCCGGGAATGTTATCGAGAGGGGATTTCATGGTGTAACGACGAGAAAGTCTCCAGACAACCCAGGTAAGTGCATAAATCCCCCCTGCTTGTATCAAAGTACCAATCAAGTTTGTAGCCATTATGAAGCTTGGTGTGTTGAGATAGATAGGTGAAGTATAGAGCTAGTTGGAAATGGGGATTACACGTCCTAGCTTCCAACTGGAATGATTTGAAGTATCTATCAAGCTTGAATATCAATATATATATTCCCTCTGAGAATATGACAAAGCCCGTTTACCGATTCCAAAGGTATGCGAACATGTAAAACCTCCGACACAGTGATCTTACAAAGAACAAATGGAGGTTTATCAGAGAATTCTGACCACATTTGAATTCATCCCCCTCCATATGCTCCATGAAACACTAGAAGAATCAGCCTGAGTAAAGATATAGTCACGAGCCTTAAGACGATTGAATATGAACATCCAGATGTTGAGGAGAAGGAAAGATTCCAAATTCCACATCACGCAACCCATGGTGACTTTTGGAGTGGACTCTCCAGCTTGAAATTCCCGAGGCCGCGAATTGGATAGACCACCTGTAAAAATTCAAAGCGCTCCGAAATCTGAGCGGAGGAATTTCGAGTGAGATGCAAAATAATGCACCTAACAGTGAGTATTGAGAGGGGAACTTTCGCCCTTACTACTACGAATTTGACTCGGCTATTGCAGTGAGTACCATCATCATCCCCCACACGGGCCTTGTAGGGGCCCACGGCTATTCCTATATACCTCCGACCCTGACGCGGATGGATGTGAGCAAAAAAGTTTTCCAATCAGAGTGCATAGATGTCCCAAAGATCTGGGCGAGAGGTCAATCGTGTTTAGAGAAGGAAGAGTGTGGTAACTTGAAGTTGTTGCCAGCATAGTAATTCGGCATATGGCGGGTAGCGTGGCCACTACGCGTGACCATCAGTCACTAACTCTCGGAATATGTGACAGATTTCGAGTGGCACGCACAGAAATCGAGCTTCACGAAGTTTTCTCCTCCCCTCGTTCACAATGGAGAGAGGAGAAAGAGACGTGCGTTACATTTCCATTTGATGGGTCCTCAAATAATTACCTTGGGATCTGACATAAGTTATCCCCTCAACAAGCCTATTTCGTAGTTGGCACGTTTGTATGTTCCGTATGGACACTATATAAGTACTCCTCCTCGGTCGTTGGGACGTTTACAAGATTTACAGATCAACTCTTCTTCCGTTTTTGTTCACGTTCGCCTTTCTCTGCAATGACCTCACCAGCTGCTGACTTACGTTTCCTCTTCTTCGCAGTTTTGGCTTTCTCCTTTTGAATAGGTTCTTCCTCCTCAATCCTCTTTCTCTCTGCATCTCTCCGTACGGACTCTTGAGCATTTCGTCTGAGCAACTCGAACCCGTTCTCGTCCTCACTATCTTCAAAATCTTCAGCACCCATCTCCAAATCTTCCAGTTCCTGTGTTATGGATTGTTGTGCGTGGTTAGTAACATCTTCCTGGGGTTCTTCGGGTGTAGTTGCTTTGGGCCAGTATTCTTCTGAGAAAGGATCTGTTTGGATAGAACCGAGGAGAGACAACATTTGATTGGCAACCGTCAGGCTATAGGAGAACATCAATAAGCGAAATACATCCCAAGACACAGTGAGGATACGGAGAGAATAACTGACCCAATGACTGTAAATTCTATATTTCTATCCTCCCCACCGAGCTTCGTACCCGCAACTTTATGAACCCATCTACCTCTCGCCTCCATCTTCTCCTCTTCTGTTTTGGCACTTTCTGTGATATCTTCGCCGTCACCATTCGCACCATCTTCATTGACATCTTCCTGCTCCTTCACACCTTCCTCACTGTCACTTTCTCCTCCAGCACCAAATTCAGGATCGTTTTCAGCGGGACCGTATTCGAACTCCCAGCTTTCCGTAGGAATATGCTTCCGGGGAATAGAGACGTTGAATGTGCGGTGAACAAGAATCGATATATGGTCCGGAGAACAAAGATTGATTTTTCCAACTGAATAACAAACAGAATCAGCGAACAGAGTTCTAATTAAAGTTCCATGCACGGAAGAGTCCTTTACCTAGTTTTTGCCCAATGTGAGGACTCCAAACGGTTGCGTCGAAGCTGACTCGGGTGTTCGCAAACGGACAATCAGCTTTTATAGTTGCAGTTGAAGAAAGAAATCGTAGGTTATCATGAGCAATAACTACACCCTGTAGTGCAGGAATATATCTGTTAAACACAGATACCATCCTTTCAGTCAAAATACAAGAAATGAAGCAAGTCGCTAAGACATACCTCATAACCATAGAATCCAACATTTCTTCTGCACCAGCATATAAATTCCCAGCGAAAACAGGAGGAATAGATATTTCCAACGTAGCGGAGATTACTTTGAATTCTCCTCCTCCCGCTATATGTTGCTGTTCCGTAGAAGAAGCAGCTTTTGATTTCCCTTTATCCTTCTTCTTTTCGTGTTTTTCTTTCTTTTTAGACTCTGTCTTGGATCGTTTGGTAGAAGGTTCACCTGAACCTCTCGGACTTGAGATAACCCCTGCGGTTGCTTCTTCAGAGGCTGCGCCTCCATGTTTGCGCTTTTTGGTTTTGGTAGCCACGACTGTTGACATATCCGCCTTTGCGAGAAAGTCAGAAAGAAAGAGATGTATCAGAGGAGAGATGGGGTGGTCGGAATGAACAGTTAGTTCACAGTCGAATTCGAATGAAACAACTTTGCGCGAAGGCAAATTTTGGGCGCCTGTATGGAAAAGTTGAGCGCGTCACTGAAAGCCGAAATCCATTCTGGTCTTTCAGTCTCTCTCTCCGGACTCACCACCGTCCTCGACATAATTCTCTGGTCTCATCTCTGCTAAATTTATAGCATTGTATCATGGTAAAGCCAATACATACATTGATACGAGGTGTCGCTGACGAACCTTGGTTTATCTGGCAGTCCTCACCAAAAGTAATTGTACAGATAGCTATTGCTGGTGCACAAATCCTAGGGAAGGCCTTTGCTGCAGCTGGAAAGCAAGCAATGCAAAGTGAGTGAATAATTTATATCTTTTCACACAGTGAACTCACAGGCTCCGTGTTGTAATGCAGATGCGAGAGCGAGACCAGAGGCTGTAGCTGGCGGTGACATTGCAGGAATTCGGAACGCAACTTCAGGCTCAATCACTGACAAGCTGACAAGAGAGCATCGGATGACTTTGGATGAGGCGCGGTTAATTTTGAATGTGAAGAAAGATGATCCTATGGAAGGTATCCTCAAAGTACGTCTTGTTCTCTCAAACGGTCATTTCACTCTTCCTGATTGAATTTACTTCCAATTACTTTCGTAGCACTATGAGCATTTGTTCAAAGCAAATTCTCCACCAGCAGCCTCGAAAGAAGCTAAGCCAGCGGTAGCAAGTCGAAAAGCAAAACCCCTACCTGTTCATTCACATTATCTCCAGTCTAAAGTTGTTCGGGCAAAGGAACGTATAGAGGCTGAATTAAAAGCTGAAGCTTCTGGGGAAGTCAGTGCCGAAATTCCTTCCGCGAAGTCGACATCTACACCACCTCCATCACCCTCGGAAAAGCCACCTAGTAGCTCGTGATAGCAATTGTCGTCATGAGTTACTTTTGCTTTTCATGCTTCATGGTTAGAATTGTCATTAGCTTAATTTATGCTTACCTAGTTCTACCCACTCACCATTCATTGGATAATAACATCTCTTAAACATCATAAATTTCGTCATTCGAGGGATATACAATGAAGACTGAAGTTTGTTTCCAGCTTCGTCCTTAATACATCCAGGTGAGCTCTCTCCTTGTTCTTTCTTTAAAAATTGTGCTCATCTTTTGGAAATATTTGCTTCACAGATTTGTTGTGTTTTATTGAGTGTCCGCCAACAGGGACATGGCTTATCGAGACCATTATGACTTGAAGTTCCACCCAAATTCTATCATCATCGAGGGCTTCAATGACTGGTATCGATTCCAATCGAATATCCATTTTACAAGCCGGCGCGGACAGCTCGCAGACATACTCGACAGAACATTCTTTCCCATCTTCACAAAGGTTACATCTCCCACGAGACAGATAGACTCACTATACGCGACTATCAGATTTGTCGATTCTAGTAAGAGAATGAAATATCGCGGGTCCGTGAGTTATACTCGCTCACTTACACTGCCTAAGCCGTATTGCTGACTAGAGAATTTTGACTTTCAGTACTTGATCCTAATGTATGAAAAACAAACCCTTCTGATCCACCTAACAGCCGAAAGTTATACTGCACTCTTTCCGTCGACTTCATGTTCCATCTGAATACGAAAGTTGACCAGAATTTTCTGTCAGTGACTATCCGGGGTTTTTCTTGATTTTCGGTCTCTGCGGACTGGACCGCTCAGAACCCTACAATATGTTGAATTAGTAAGTTGCTTCAAATGGATAGTACTTGTAAGGTTTGCCAGCTGATTTTTTTGTTAGCACTTTCCATGTTATTTTTTGTGACAGGAGTCAGCTTGAAAGACTGTTATGTGTCGCGACTATCAGGAGTCCAGTACTAGAATTGAGTACTATCACCCATTACAGTGAGTTACACATACTATTCTTCGCAATATCTGTGACCTGTTTTGTCATTTTTAGAGTAGATACGGCCATGTTATCATGTCTTCTCTGGCAGTTTCAAGTCAAGTGCTTAGATTCAACTGTCTGGTTCACCACTCAGTGTACCCAGCGTTCTCAATGAATTCCTTCGGTGTTTCCAAGTATCCCACCTAACCCGAAACCTTCACCGATCGTATTCGACAGCTGAACTGACAAGTGAGTACATGAAATTTTTTCTAATTCCTCATTCTAACCTACTACATACATACTTCTATTAGTGTCTTGCTGCTCGAGTAGAATGGAGCGCATATACTGTGGCCTCCGAGTCCCTCGGTGTCAACGTTTCAGCGCCGAACCCGAGGATGCCACGAGCTTTGAAGGCCCTGGACTTCTGAACCATGTATGTATAAACCCCACCTATCCAATCTCGACTCCTCTGATGTTCTAACGATCTATCACTGGAACAGCACGCCATTACAGATATATACTGTAGATGTTTTACACTCACTGCAATACATTGACACGCTCCCATGGCGGGGTTCGTATTGGATTCATACAACGAGTTATTAATGTTTCCGTATGTTGATTCCTTCCATTCGCGTGAATAACTCATGATTTGCGCTCTCTCGGACACTCTCCACCTACAGCTTCTGCTCTGGTAGCATGTATCGGGAGAAGTATTGGTGGAAAAAAAACATGAGCGCGTGCTAGAACTGGCAGATATGATCAAAATTCACATCAAGGGTGTTATTGAGAAGGAGTGAGTTCTCGGTTGTTTGTTCTGATCACACGACGGTGTATTCACAGAATTATGTGGTTATATATTCCCAAGACGAACTGGTATACTGTTAAGACTAAGCACTGCAAGAGCGCTGCTGCCTTGTAATATTCCTATTTTACACGTTGAAACATGATTTGATTAACCCTGTCTATGATAGATTGGGAAGATGGCGTTCATCTGCATATGACGTCCCCGAGCCTTCGAGTCGGTAAGATATCGGCAGTGATGAGATCGATGATGTATCGTGAAAGAAGGATAATTCAACGAAGCAAAGATTGTAGAGATACAAAGAGACCTCTCGCAAGGTGCCGTTCCACAGCTGCAGGGTGTTGTTGGCGTGTGCGGGACAAGAAGTGGGAATTGAAACGGATAAAAAGCACCATATCGAGAGGATTTGGAGGACGAGGCAGAGATCAGTTGAACATGCATGATCCTGGCGTTGTAGTTTGGCGAGTTGGACCGAACATCCGCTTGCGTATGATGATGGAGATATACTTGCATATTAGTAGTGGGATCCATTTCATTCCATGGGGTTGTTCTTGGCAGAACAGTTTGAGTTTGGTAGAAACGGCCGAACTAGACTCGGAATAGAAAGATGTGGCCATCTCGTGTGCAGCAACAGGTAGCAGAGGTTGTGCTCTTCCTGATCGATTGCAAGAGCCGCGAATATGGAGAACGAACAAGCGAAGGAGTGCATCTCAACGTGGGGGAAGCCATCTGATGAGACAAATCTACGCGTAATCAATTCTAGGTGATTTTCTGTGGTTCTGTCGACGGGTTCGTGAGGTTGCTCGTCGTGTTGGACGACATTGACGAAGGCGGGGAGGGTCGGGCGGGGTGATAAACAGTCATCAAGTTGGTAATATCTTGAGGAGGAGAGAGTCGGGCGAAGAAGGGGGCGGACACTCAGCTGATTAGAATAGACGCGCATAAACCATTTTTGGGAGTGAGCAAGTTTTGACTTTGCATCTTCTTTCGCATCCTCCTCTCCTTTTCTTTTTTCTTCTTTTTTCTTTCTTTCTTTCTAACCCCCACCTCCTCTGGAGGCCAAATATCCTCCAATCTATCAACCTAGGCTGGGGGCGCTCTCTTGTCGTCCCCTTGGCACACTGTCGTCCATCCAATATTCCGCAATTAACCACTACACACCATTGCCTCAAGGCACCGCCACACGACTCGGTTCAAAGGGGAGGTTTTCTTTCTTTCCCCTCAGCATGGCTTTCGGTGGTTTAGGCGTCATGATGTTCTCTACACATTCTCCTCTGTGGACTCTCAACGGAGCTCTCAGCAAAGTGGACCTTCAATCTTTCTTCTTTGCTTCCATGTTTATGATCATCTTGGTCGTGCTCGGTATGTCCATTCTTTCGTGAATTCTTGATGCCACAAAGAACTGAACAATCAACTCATATCTCTCTCAATCATTTTATCTTGAATTGACTGCTTGTACGACTTCCTTTCTTCATCAGCCTATCTTACAAATCCTTCTGAAACTTCATTCCGCAACTACTTGACGGAGCAGACTTTTCGCCAACATCTCAGACGACTGGATGATGAGATACAGGATGATCCCAGTGACCGCGAAAACTCTGGAGTACACTACACTTTGTCTCAACGGTCCACAGGCTCCTCTTTTCACAAACCTAGAAGATCTTATGACTCAAATCCGCCCTTCCATTTCGTCAATCGTGCATCTGTCTCTTTGCGTACTCCCAAACATGTCTTTCACAGTTTTGGTATACTGACCGTAGCCGCCATCTTGCCAACCGGCGTAAGATCACGGAATCACAATGTCAATGGCTCAAGGATGGTTAGCTCAGGTTCCCTCCTCTCCGACTCATGGTTCATTGGTGCCTTTGGTAAATGGTGGCGTGGTGGAACTATCCAGTCTTGGTGGCTTGAAACAATGGCGAACGCAAAGGATGCAGAACGTTGCAATTCAGGAGTTCTTGACGTAAAGACTCTAGATAGTCTCGAGGGTTACGATGGTGCGTGGATCAAAATGAAATGAAGAATCTTTTATTAATCTCCTGCACGTTCCTATTTGCTGATCTCCAGGCCTTCCCTTCAACGTCACGTCGTCTGCTATCCCCGATCTTTCTGTTTCTAACAAATTAAGAGATTCAGTCCGCCCTACACAACGCACTCACAATGTCTCTGCTCGAAGCTTAACTCCTCCTCCACTTCCAAAGTCAGCTTCCTTGCCACTACACGCGCCTCGGTTACCTACTGCTTCGCCACCATCTTCGAAAGGATCCAAATGTCCATTGCAACGACAGGCGCTGTGTGTTCCACAGCCTTCAATCTCAGCAACAGTTGTAAATGGTCAACCTCCAGCAAATATCTCCCATTTCGATCAATCTCCTGTAATTTCCGAAATTCTGCGACAGATATCTGTATCAGAATCCGCTGTATATGATCTGCGGAATCAGTTAAATGAGTTTCGTTCTGCAGCAGCGGATTCTCACTCACTGATCCAATGTGATCTGGACGCGCACCGCGAGAGGAAACGTCAAGAGGATGCTGCGAAGTTAGAACTCAAGACTCGCACGAAAGCTCTTGATGATTCGAAGAGGACTGCTGAGTCGAGCAAGCGAGAAGCAGAAAAGAAGTTGAAGGCTGCAGAGAGTGCGAGAGATCATGCCAGTGAGAGGGTTGGGAGGCTTGACAAGGAAATTGGAGAGTTGAAGGGCAAGATGGAGGAGGATGAGCGATTGATCGTGAAGAGCCAGGAGGAAGGAAGCAAAGTGGAAGCTGAGATGGTCGAGGAGTTGGAGCATAAGAAGAAAGAGATCAAAGTGGCTGAGGATGTCGTCGCAGCTTTGAATGCTCGTGCTAAAGAGTTGGAGGAAAAGATTGCGGCCGAAGAGGAGAGGTTGAAACTCGCAAAGGAGCAAGCAGAGTTGAGAAAACAAGATAGAGATTTCTTTCCTCTTCATGTTGTCAACACCGAAGACTCTGCTTCATCTGATGTCACCAATCCCTGGTCACCTATCATGGCGAATGAAGTACCCGCACAAGATCCTCATTTGATCATCCAGAGTGAACGTGCCGAACGCATCGAGGTATTTTCTTCCCAAACTCTGCATGTTCCTCGAACTCGTAGTCGCGGTGGTTCAGGATCTTCTGGATCTCGCGAAACCTCAGATTTTTCAGTATCTCCTCGACCTCGAAAACTCTCACTCGGTATTGTTTCCAACTTTCACGAGCAAAATGGTTCCATCGGTGCAGATTCTATCGGTCCTATTTCGAAGGAACAGGTAGCTGTCCGACCAGTCAATGGCTTCATCCCCTTCGAACACAATCACGGCGTTCAAACCCATGCTCCTCGGTTCTCTCCTTTCGGTGATCAGGACGGTGAAATTCCCCCAGATGTCATGCATGAAATAGGCGCACCTTCACCCAAGAGTACTTCGTTGATTCCTACGAGTCTCATTCAATCCCTGGAATCAGCAGAGGGTATTGAGGACCTTTCTAGATCTTTCCAATCCGAGACCGACGACTTTTTGGACCGCGATTGGCGGAAGAAGCATCCCTTCCCTCTTCAGCCTGTCGAAAGTCCCAACACGTTTAGCTCTTCACCAACATCGGTATCTCACCCGTCTTTCGACGAAGTCGACAACGAGGACATCTTCAAAGTTCGCCCACCTCCACCTTTGCGTCATCGTCTCACGAGCGATAGCGATATTCAACATACGTTCAACCCAACCCGCTCTTCTTCCGACCCTCCATCCTTGACTCGATCTCGTACTCGAGAGTCGGATGAAGACCAAAATATTTGGGGTCATCGACGCTGGTTCTCTTCTCCCAAGGAGTCTAAAGAGAAGAAAGGACTGAACCCTGAAGCGAAAGCTTTTCAACTTGGCAAATCGTTCGCACTCCCATCCGTGTTCCATTCCTCACCTTCATCCGCCAACTCTCATGACTCCACCAACCCTAGCAATATGAATGATTCGATATCGTCGAACCACGCTTCGATTTTCGGTACACTTTCAAATGGACCGAGTGCTCTTCCTGCGGTCCAACCTAGTCTCTCGGCACCTAACTTGCTTCCCCTTCCGGTATCTTCGTCGGCAAATTTTTCACGCGCATTTGCACCATCGCCTGCAGAGCGAGAAGTGCTCACTCGCGCCATGGGTTCATCAACAAATACAAGTTTGGAAAGATTGCCTACCTTGAGCGAAGTTTCAATTGCTAGTATTCCTTCATCGCCTTCTCATGTTCATGTCATTCATGCGCATGTTAATCCACACTCTCACTCAAATAACATTTCTATATCCTCAGCTTCAACACATTCTTCATCGGAAGTTGGCAATAGGATCGGGTTGTTCCCTCCTGGATTGGCCTGGTTACAATCTCTTCCTAGGATGAGAAAACCCAAGTTTAGTCCCTGGGAGGATGATCTTGTAGTCCCTGGAGTTGCTTCTGAAGAAGTCGGGAGTTTGGTGGTTGGAGACGTGAATGGTGGTGGTGTGGATGGAAGAAGCCTTTAAATTAAAGTGGTAGGAGGGAATGTGGGAAAAGTTGGGATGGGCATAGTTTGTGCTATACTCCTCTGGCTCTAATGAATCCATAGACGTGCGTATATAATAATATTCCTTGTTGTATCAAATCAAAGTGGCATTCGTAGGACTGGACGACTGTTGGGGTGGGGGTAACGTCTGTTGTGGTTACGAGGGAAAAGGGAAAAGAAGAGAGAGAAGAAGGCAGTATTCGTTTTTTCTATTATAAAGCAATCCTCTTTGCAAGATTGGCAGAAGCAAGCTACACTTTTTATAAACCGCAACCATCCCCACACAAACGACACGACACACATGCATCGCATTTGCGTTTCCGTACACATCATCATGCTCACCTTCCTACCAAACCTCGTACCCCCTATATTCCCAAATCTGTAGCTCTTCCTCATTTCTTTTCAAATTGTTTTTGCTTGCTTCTACTTACTTATCATTCATTCTCGAATCTCTGTTGTGTTTATCTCAAATGTATGGGTAATTTCCAACACTACCTGGAATCCCGTAAAAACGAAAAGTCACGAATTGAAATGACCATATATTTATATCCTCCTTTCCTGGCTCATTTGTTCCGATTTTGTTTTTGGTGCGCAGTTAACGTTATTCGTTCGAGGATGCCGAACCACTCATACTCATGTGCCTGAGTTTAATAATGGGTCTCTCGAATGCCGAAAGATAACCTCGGTGCATTTGGAAGTATGAAGTGCAGGCTACGACTCACGAGTTGCCCGGCGAGCGTGTAGATTGTCCTATATTTTATCAGAGGGTCCTCCGTTGTTCCGGATAAGCCTGCTGGAATCTGAGGATTGAAAAAGATCATCATTGGTTGTTCGTACATAGGTCGTCACAGAACTTTAGAACACGGATAGGAACAAGAAAGGGACCGCGGGTGGTCGAGAGGTAGACCGTGAATAGAAGAAAACAACGAGGATAATGAAAGAGGATGGAAGATGATGTGAATGCATTGCAAAAGAGGGCACGATGGAAATGAAATATAAAACCCAAACTGTCATAACCCAGTCCCAGAATAATAAACAGAGAGGATGAAAATAAAGAGTGAGAGAGACGGAGAGGAGGAAAAGAAGAATAAAGGAAATCAAGAAACAGTGAGAGAGGAGAGAACCCTACTATGCACAAGACAATTGGGAATGTCGAACTTGCAAGGGTATAGAAATAATAGGTGAATATATCCATGCCAAGAGCACAAGTGGATAACAGAGACAATCTGAAAACCGTACCAGCCAGAATTTAGTCATCATCAGAGGGGGAGTTCAAGAAAGGACTTACACAACAACTAAGTAAAAAAAGACAACGGCGTTGTGAGCCTGAGCTAGCTTGATGACAAATGTTTTTTGTAAACGAGTGGACAGGTTGTATGTCGTAGGTTGTGTTGTATTTCCGGGAAGGCGACTTCATGCTAATAACGAAGACCTTTTCCTCCAGGATGCCAAGAATAAGATGAGAAATCCAACGTTCCAACAGACCAACCAATAATATATAAGGAGGTAACCTATAGGAAAAGAGAATGACGTGAGCTGAAACCGACATGGAAACAACGGAAAAAAAGTACTAATAAATCGGGTATAAACGAGACTGGTCGACCCTTCCGGAACGGCTGTAGAGACACAGTCAGGAAAGCATTCCTAGGGGTCGGATTTGAGGAGGTGAGGGTGATGTGAAGTGTGCGATAGCTATGTATCGCCAAGAGTGCAGCGTTCGGAATTGTCGGCAATGTTCCTAAAAAGATAGAACACTGTCGTACACCGTGTATCCCTTTATGATGAACGCCTATGACTGAAAGCAGTAGATTCCCCATGAAAGTTCAACCGATCGAGCTAATAGAACTAAAGGAAGGGGCGAGGCTCAATGTGAACGAGCATGAGTGAAGAGAAGGAGGATCATATCAAAGGATTCAAGATCCCTCTCACATCACCCGACACGCTCAAATCTGCCAAAAACGCACACATGTCACCAAGCTCGGTATCGTGAATATCACTGAACCAAGAAGATACAGGTACGGCGTTGTGGGGATGGAAGATGTATGAGGCTGGAGAGTTGTCGAGGATTATGGTGTCACCTATGGGACGACCCAGCTGCGACAAATCCTATATGGCGGAAGGCCAATGAGCATGGTTGTCATGTCAGAACTTGTATGAAATATCTAACGCACTTTAACATAATTTCCTCTATGGTTATAACAACTCTCTCGGAAAAGTCGATGTGCGACTGTGCGATCTGGATCTAAACGATCCAAAACAGGATCGGCATACTATGCATTTTCGGTTAGCATATAATGACACAGACACACGCATACATAGAGGATGATAAACTTACCTTGCTTAAACTAGCAGTGAACACAACGATCTCATATAATTCTCCCATTTTCTTGAGGAAAGTATCAACACCTGGACGTTTGAGGACATAAAAGTTATGCCAGTTGAACTCGATCTCTACTGGGACGATGAAATCTGGAGAAGGAACAGGCTACAAACAAAAAGGAAAACATCAGTCAAGGATGAAAGACGGATCATGAGAAGACTAAAACTTACCTTCAAACTACTGTGAACCAGTGTCTCGTCGAGATCAAGAACAAGGCATTTACGGCCTGCGTGTTTTGGTGATATGGGTGGAAGTAATGGCTGAGGTTTCCCATCCTAAGTGATAAGGTCGATGTCAGTGTCAATCAACTAACGAAACCAGAGGGTGAAGAAAAACATATATGAAGCCTCGGATGCTCACAGGTCCCACAGGAATTCCAATTCCACCTTGCTTAATTAACCTCTGCTCCTCATCCTCCAGATCTTCCATCTTCATTCCAACACTAAATATATCCTCATCACCAATATCGCCTTCTTCCACCATTTCCTCGTCATCGTCTTCATTCACGATCACAGGATGCACATGGGCATTAACATTACTGCTAGTGGGTGTATGCGTATGACTATCTTCACCTGTTGACCCTGGTGGTTGAACAGCTCCTGAAGTCAACCCATCCGTTTCTGAAAGAGGTAGCAATTGTTTGGTAGGTGTTGGTGGTACTACTATGTCGGTCTCGATGGGGGTAGGAGGAGATGTTGGGATTGTCAAAGCTGTTATAGTAAATGTAGCAGTCGTCGTTGAAGAACCAGTCGTAGTGACGAAGGTCGCGGTGGTAGTTGTAGTAGAAGACATTGTTAGACAAGACACCGGTGAGGAGGTAGTAGCGGTAGAGGGAGAGGTTGCAGTTTGGAATATTTGCGGAGCCATTATGAATGTCGCCGGTACATGATCGTTTTGTTCCAATCGATCGAAAGAATTCCAGGGGACAGTTGGTTAAAGTTTGAGTTGCGGAAGGGGTGGTTGAATGGGATACGCGTGTTTCGTGAATGGAAAAGTGTTCAGAGAATGGGTAGAATTCCGATGGGTGGGTTAAACGAGGTAGCGTCAAGTTTAATGGCAAATAGCGGACACGCGCATTATAAGAAGAGCCAACGAGCAACCGGGGTTGATAGAGGGAGGGAGGGGAAGCGAAAACAAGAGAAAAAAACATGTGCTTTTAGTTCTAAATCAAGACGGAAAGATATATTGCGAAGTATCTCCTTACCAGTGTGCGATGAAGATGTAGGTTCCCGGGAAGAAGACGAAGGCGATGTTGATGATGTTGATGATTCACCACCATGGCCATGACCAAGAGTTGAAGCCTTCTTAACCTCCGTCTCCTTGCCTTTCTCCGATAGACTTTGTTCGACTCTGTGCTCCTCCTGTGCTTTTTCGGATATCCCAGGGACAGGGAACTTTTCCGAGACTTTCTGATCCGCAGATCTAGTTGACGGACCTTCATCAGCATCTATGGCATGTGTTCGATGTGAAGGTCGAACACAGGTCATGAATATTTGGGAGATCTTCGCTAACAACGAGGTAGAAGTTGAACGAGAAGAGGAGCTAGAACTCGAGACTTTGCTCTTCGCTTTGCCCTTTGACTTCTTCGCATTCGTGCTCCCCCCTTGACGATCTTCTTCCCCTTCACCATCTAGAACGGGCGTTTTCTCATTTGTAGATCTATCCGAAGTGGACTTGACTCTTTTCCTAAAAACATTCCGACCAACGGGTACTGGAACGGCAAGGGTATATGTGGTGGAGCCCTTATTACCACGATGGTGACCGTTACTCTTTTCCTTCTCGACGGAATGGGAACGCAAGTCAGTGACAGAAGGCACTTTAGTCGAAGACATTGTAGCAGCTTGTGTTCCACCACTAGTGGATGGAGTAGGTGGGCTGGATGTTGGAGGCTCGTCGCCTGAATCAGGATTGACAGTAACTACTTGAACAGTGGTAGGTTCGTCCTGAAAAGTGGTGGTTGTACCGTTGAGAAGGGTTGTATCTCCAGCCTTATCTGCAGCTGCAAGGTGATGATTGTTCTGAATGCTTGAAGGAGTTTGGGAATGAGGTTGAGGCTGCTCACTGGAACCTGCACCTAACGTCTGGCTTTGACTCGCTTCGGGATGAGGCTAAAATGAAGTAGTGAAGGAATCCATGCTGTTGAGAGTCACCGCGTTACTGAGAGCATGTGGACAACGTACCTCTACTTTCAACTGGGCCATCTACCCTAAGGGTCGACTTCTAAAGGAGTGAAAAAGAAAGCTTTGAAGCTAACAAAACGCCTTGACAAGATTGACCCCCAGTTAGTAAGTAGATTACAAGAAAGTGAATTTGAAAAGCGAGAAAAAATAGGGAGAGAATGGCCCGCGCACAGAAGAGAGAGCGTCCGAGACCGAGACCGACGGGTGGAGGGAGAGTTGTAAGGGAAGGAAGGTGGGAGTGAGTTGAGCGCGGGACTCTAGTGTTTCCTCTCTCGGTCACTTTCACTTTGATACTCGATTTCAATTTTCATAAAATTCATTCTGCTCTGATTTGTCGGCTGTCGGCTTGGGTCGTTTCCTCCTTTCACGGATAAAATGAATGTGTGAATCACAGTAAGTATCGATTATCGACTCAGATTGCAGGAACCTCTGAAGTGCAACTTATGTTTTTTATCTTGTATTCTGTAGAAATTTGCAGGTCGACATTGTTACAACAGCACAAGAAAAGAAGGAGATCACTTGGGACAGCTTGAGCATCCACAGTGACAGTGGGCGCATCACTCCGAGAGACAATACGAGTAGTTGAGGAATTTTCATGGCCCGTGTTAAAAAGCGTTCGGTAGCAGGCGTTGGCAACGTTTCTTACGAAACAGCAACCATTTCGTAACTAGGTGAGTAAGGTCATGCTACTGTGAAGACTAATTCAGCAGTATCGAGGCATGGGTTTGGTGTACCACAGTGAAGGCAATACGGACAAAATTCGGATGTCCCAAGATACGATAGTGCGCATGCTGCCATTGACTCAGGAGGATCGTCGTTCCCATCGAAATAACGAATTGGAATGTGCAAAAGTAGGAGAATGAGTATATGTATGCAATAACTCAACGAAAGAAATCCACGATCATTTCCATGCAAAAGCTCGATAGACAGGCGCCTAATAGTGTGTTCTTGTAAGTTCTATCACTGGTTTTCCCTTGCTAGTGATCATTGTCCTTCAAGAGGGTCCAGAAGAATAATTGCAGCACGAAAGCAAGAGAAACGAGCAAGCAGAAGAATTCAACGTGAACGTCAGATAAAGCCGTCGTCAAGCACAAAGCGCCGACATCACCAATTCTCATCAGATATTAGGAACCTGGTCCGTGCGCAGGCAGATAACTATATAAGCTTCGCCACCAACACTCGTGTTTCCTTATTCTTGTGCTCGGGCACGTACTATCGCCAGTGAGGTCTTTACCGAGGCATAGTCTTTTGCTGATTGCAAATTACACATCCGAACCCGTCTGTTAGCTTCGGCTTTCAGCAATTTTTGGAAAACCCCATCCTTTCCCAGTGACGATGAACTACATCAGAGGGAAATCAATGCTTTGTATCTGGTTCTGAAGTCATGTATATACTTGAACATTGTTCAATAAATTATCATTTTGAACTTAAAACATTTCTGTCTGGTCTTGATGTGAAGAGCATGAATATTAGAAGACTTTATGTTAAATTGATTATCTAATTAATTTGTTGTGATATCGTGTGATCTTGATGACGATTCCTGATAAAGAAGATATGACATAATTAAATCACATGACCTGGGAATTGTTTGTGAACTCAGGTTATGAAGCTGCAGTAGAGAGGGAAGAGTCTCAGGCTGGTAAGTAACTCATTTAGTGTTATTGAAAGAAATAGAACATATGTTTTGAGGTACCTGTCGGTTACTAGAACATGAGGAAACATGGGAGGTCATGGCGCTATAGTGTAGTGGTTATCACTTGGGATTCTGAAGAAAAAAGAAAATCACGTGACGATTTCCCAAAACCCAGGTTCGAGCCCTGGTAGCGCCTTGTAAAGGTATTTTTTTTTGTTTCGCGACTTCATTCACAGCATGGGATGGTAGTCTACCAATATTTGGGACATTGCATAGTCCTTCATCTACCGAGGCAAGTACAAAACTTAGCTTTCCGCTTACTGATGCTAGAATGCTTATATCTGTAGGGAAATCAGTTCAACAGAATCGCAGTGATCCCTAGAGATATGCAATATTCACTGCAAATCGTCTCAATTGTATGATTTTCTATCTTCGAAAATCAGGTCTGCAAAAGAGGTCATATTATATGTTTTATTAGATATACCGCATCCAAAATTCAACATACTCTGGTCCAGGTATGATTCAGTTCGTTTTCCAGATATTGATATTCGCGATAGCTGACAGATGACCACCGTTTTTTAAGGTCTGTAGTCGCTTCGATTCCGGAGGAAGCGATACAGCCGCGAAAAAGAGAACAAGGTCCGAATCTACTGCTTCTCTCTCGGCGTGTACTTAATAGAACTCGCAGTAAGCTCTTGCCCTCATCATGATGCTTTAAGACAACTCTGGATCTTTGGGTTAGGTTCGAGCAGACTCTCGGCACCACTGAGTACTCTTATCCCCCTTCTAGGACCGATTTCATTGGTCATTCACCCGCAGCTAATCCAGCGAGGCTGGTAATGAAAGCGAAAATTTTTGTGGAACTTGGATACTAGTCAGTAACATTCGAAACATTTTCTGAGGAAAGTATTCATGATTTCGTTTCACAGGGTTTAATCTTGCATTTCACACTAGTTATATGCCAAGTGTACAATGTCAAGAACCAACTGATCAATTTCATTCTTCCAAGCGAAGCTTGTGTATTCACGACCCGCCTGGACAAGTAATATGTTTAAAGTTCTGTCTGGCGGAGAGGGTTTCTTATCAGTAACCGCTATAACCTTTTGGATTTGCATAAAGTGAGCCGACCACTCGAGCTTCTTGGTTCACTTTTAACTCTCCATCCATCGCTGCAAGGATCGACTCTCCAATCACCTCGACAGAACAACCACATGTCTCACTCGAAGATATTGGTGAGCCCCAGCGAAATCCTTCCACTTAACGCTGATGATAACATTCTTTCTTTTTACTTTAGCTTACGGGCGCAACTGGATACCTTGGTGGCCATGTTACGCAATGTCTTCTCAGTCAAGGTTATCACGTAAGAGCGTACGTATCTCCATCTTCTCAGTGTACAACCCTTATGCTGAACATGTAGCATCGTTTCAGAGTCGTACGATCCACTACCAAAGGAAACACTTTGAAATCCGCTTTCTCAAGCTTTGGCGATCGACTTGAAATCGTCATTGTGGGCAATCTGATCTCGGATGATCTATCGTATGCGTTGAAAGGTATGACTCTAGCATGATATGAAACTGTACTTCACATGAAAGCTGACAGCATAGCCCCACTTTTTCAGGTGTAGAGTCCGTAATACATGCAGCTGCTCCCCTCCCAGGACAAAACAATCCTGCCGAAGCTTTAGACGTAAGTAGACATTGCCTCTCGTAATCCGATATCCTTACAACTTCGTCATTCAGGTCGCAGTCAAGGGAAGCTTGAACATCCTTCGACAAGCATATAGCGCAGATATAAAGAAGTTCGTCTATGTCAGTAGCATAGTCACCATCAACCCTCTTTCCTCGGATTCTGACTATAAAGACACTAGTGAGTTCTGTTTTCGAGCTCACGTTTGCGATCAGTTGATTAATTCACATCTAGCTTGGGCGAATGTCTCTAAGGAAGACGCACTGAGTGGTAAGCTAGACCCATGGCATGTCTACGTGACTGAGAAAGTTCTCGCCGAGAAAGCCATCTGGGAATTTGCCGATATTCATCTTGACCTTGATGTAACCGTTCGTGAGTGTTTCAGGGGGGTTTCGGTTTACCCTCACTTAACGTATTTATGGAATACTCTTTCTTGACAGTCAATCCTCCATTTTTCTTCGGACCGTATCCACCAAATTATTCCAATCCAGACGCAAGTAGGTCTGCTCTCAATACAAATGGGATGATATATGCTCTCATTCGACCCCACGGCAATATCCCTATTCATCCAAGTTGGAGTGATGTTCGTGATGTTGCACAGGCAGCTGTAAACGCATTGACAGCACCGCCAGCATCCAAAGTTGGCCGAAAGCGTATTCCATTGAGTGGAGAATGGTTCAGCTTCAAAGATGCTGCCAAATATGTTGCAGAGGTTCGTCCAGAATTGAAGAATAGGATATCGGAGCAAGCTAAGAAGGCTCCACCCGTTTCGGAGAGTCAAATCGATAACTCACGGGCTCGAGAGATACTTAGGATTGAGCTTACACCTTGGAAGAAGACTGTAATTGATGCGGTAGATGATTTGCTTGAGTTAGAGAAGGAATGGAAGAGAAACTTTGCATCGCTTCATTGATATAGCTAGCTTGATGCTACCTACCTTTGTTGCTAAGTAAAGATATTTTTTGTTGTTCTACAGTCTAACAGCAGGACCCACACAACCGATGATCTTAGTAGTCGATTTCCTTTTCTGGATCTGGAGGAAATTCAAATTCATATAACGAACCTTGTCCTGCGTTCAGCGTCTCACGACCCTATCGCACTATACGACACACCTCGCTTCATTCGATAGTTTATATCAAGTCAAACAATCTATAATCATTTACATCTGATCCATTTCATCTTTAGTACTTTATTGCTCATGGACAGCCTGGACTGACATTTTCGGTCGCCCGGGTTGTGTTTCCTGAGGCCGACCTCCTTCAAATTGATCCTGAGCGTGTCAAAAGCCCAGATTATACGTACCGCACAGATGAATCTGAGGTGCCCATATGAACGAGAGCTCGGTTGTATCTGAAGTGAGTCTATCTTTTTTTGATAACTGTTCTGCTTGGCGATTGACAATGCCTTCGGGGATGGCAGCTTTGTCATTAATATTTGAACGGCAATCCTGGCGTCATCGTGTCTGCACTGAACACGAACTTAGGAGGCATGCTATACGTTATGTTATTACCTTGGAAAATTTCCGCGATCGGCCTTGCACAACTCGCCGCTAATCGTCGTGCCCGGGAACATATAAAGTTGGACCACTGTGCAGGAGGCTTCATATTTCTCATACTTTCTCCTGAACGTAACTCTTCCCCCTTCCCCAATTTATCAACCGTTGCCTCCAACTTCACATTGATTTTACTATGTCCTCGACGATATTGGTATGTTCTAATCTTGTCGTTCATGTATTGCTCACATCTGACCTTTTTCTATCCAGGTTACAGGTGCAACAGGCTTTCTAGGAGGACATGTTGTACAACAGCTACTCGATCAGGGTTATACTGTCAGAGCGTATGCCCATGCGTTTGTTTTCCCTGGTCTCTCACCCACAATATTCTTGCAGAATCGTCCGGCCCGGCAAAGGCGATAGTCTCCAGGGGGCTTACTCCAAATACGGTAACAAGCTTGAAGTCGTCACTGTAGATGACTTGATTTCCGGTGATCTTAGCAACGTTTTGAAAGGTCAGACAATGCCGAAGTTTGACGATATACTGAATTTGACTGATTTCGTATTTTTATTAGGTGTATATGCGGTCATACATACAGCTGCGCCCCTATCAGGTCGAACAAGTCCCGCTGACGCTTTGAATGTCAGATTCATTCTACTCATTTCTTGTCAGACTTTTTTTGACTGTTTCCTAGATCGCGATTGAAGGGAGCATCAACATCCTTCGTCAAGCATATGCTGCAGGTGTCAGGAAGTTTGTCTTTGTCAGTAGCGTGGTCGCCATCAACCCAATTGACCCAGAGTCGGATTTCAAGGAAACTAGTGAGTACTATCCCGTTATCTTTCCTGTCATTATCTCTTATAAAAAATTGGAACCTATAGCTTGGCCTAAGGTCTCGAAAGAGGAAGCATTGAGCGGAACAAAAAACGCATTTTATGTCTATGTGACCCAGAAAGTTCTTTCTGAGCAAGCTGTTTGGGATTTTGCTAAGCAACACCCCGACCTGGATGTGACCGTCAGTAAGTACCAAAATCATACTGTTCATAGTGTTTCTATTCCATCCTGACAAGGTATATTGTTCCCCCCCCCAGTCAACCCTCCATTCTTCTTCGGACCATTCGCTCCCAGTTACTCCAACCCAGATGCAATCAAAACATCACTCAGCACCAATACAATGATCTACGCTCTTATCCAACCAGACGGAGGCCTCCCCATACATCCAAGTTGGATCGATGTTCGTGATGTTGCACAATCACTCGTGAAAGCGTTAAAATCACCTCCAGAATCTCAAGTTGGACGAAAGCGTATTATATTGAGTGGAGAATGGTTTAGCTTCAAAGATGCCGCAGACTATCTCGTTAAAGTTCGTCCTGAATTGAAAGACAGGATTTCCGAGAAAGCTAAAGCAGCACCGCCTGTACCGGAATCCCAAATTGATACTACTCGTGCGAGGGAGGTCCTCGGTGTTGTATTCACTCCTTGGAAGAAGACTGTAATTGACACGATCGATGGTTTCATCGATTTGGAGAAGGAGTGGAAAAAGAATGGTGCAACCCTTCATTAAACATTTTCAAATCAGACTCTGGACCATGACGAGCATTTTATTGTACGTTCAAGTTGTATTCATTCTATCGCATTCTCTTTTGTTGCATCTTGCATTAAGGATGTTTTTCATGATCTTTGGATGACATCGGAATATATGCAGATATAACTTTTTGCTAGCTCTGCTCCAGATATCGATTGTGTTATTACATTGTTCAGCGGTAATTCACTCGGACGTCTACTTACCTAAATTCCTCTCAGATTTGGTTGAATAGACATTATTTCTCCATCGATATCGTTTTATCTATAATTTGTTATGGTTAGAAGATCCGAGGTAGCCGAGCGACCCACAGTAGCATGACGACTCGGATGTTTCGTAACTTTCGTCTATGCGAAGCCATAGACAGCGGTGTCTCTGACTCTATCAATGAATTGAGATCCCACCGTCAGCTATCGATAGGAGAATAAAATATTATGCTTATTGTTCAGATTGCTCAGATTGTGTTTAAGTGTTTAGTCTAGGAAGCGACAAAAGATCCGGACTTCCTTGCAGTCGTACATGCCAATCCTGCAGCAAAACCGTTCTTTCCTTTGTTCCCTTATTTGGGACGTGGTGTAATATCACGTGTATAAACGCCTAAATATAGCAGGCCTTGTAGTGTCGAGTTAAAGTTGTGCTCGCGGTCGTCCCCAGGCCTTCTCTCGTCGCCACACCGTGGCCTCGGTGCGTAAACCATCCAACCTCCTCATTTTTTGTCCCAGAATACCCTTCAGAGTACCGACCACCCTCTACTTTCACCAGCATCTGACCCGGAACTTCGAGCGCACTGTAACAATCTCATACACCATTCTCCGTCATGCCCACCGCTTATACGAAGGTCAACTTAATCGACTTGACCAACCTACCATCAGGAATTTCTCTTTTTTCTCTTCCAGATGACGTTCTTCTACTCGTTATTAGTTTTCTTGGAGTGAAAGACATTCTTCAGCTTCGCCAGGTATGTTACTACTACTGTATATTCAGGCGAAGGCTATATCGAGCGGTTGCTCTTGTTCTTAGACGTCCAAACGGTTATATCTCATGACGAAACTTCGATGGGTTTGGTCGAATGCAATGAAACGTCAGGTCATAGATAAAGGTCTTCCAGTCCCAGCCTCGGTAGACGCAAACCTCAAGGAGATTTCAGCACAACACCTGGAAGCCCGTGCCGTTCATGCAGCCAAGTTCCACGAAAACTGGTACTCCTCCCGACCGACACCTCGTAGATCAATTGAGTTCGCTGCTGAAGTGCCATTCCCTGATTCTGTGACTTTCAGTGAGAATCATCCTCCGAAATTCGTCGTGAGACAGGTTCGGTTCCTACCAGGGAGGAACGGAGAGTTTATTGTAACTTCCGTGAATCGCTTTGTTACATGCTGGGAGGTTCCATTGGATGGAAGTGGGGCATATCGTATAGCTGAGTGGCAAGCCCCGAGATCAGTGGAACAGTTATTAGTGAACGAGGATCCCAGACATCCTGTTCAGCTAGCGTGCATGACCGGTGACACCACTGGGTGAGTGAACCTTACCTTTTAGCTCTTCTGTCATGTTGAATTTGTGTGATTTATAGGAACCATGTGTCTTTAATACACACTCTTGTGTTAGATACCTTCCATGGCACATTGACTGAACATGCCACCCTTCGATCGTTCCGAGAGATATCGATCCCGATTTATGCTTTTCGAGGTGACTGGATCGCATTTGGCAACCCATTACTTGTGTGGTGCATTGCCACACTGAAGGCATCCCCTGAAATGAAGGATTTACCATCTGCAACAAAGGAAGGGAACACTCTTATCCGGCGTGTCCCTGCTCACCCAGCCAACGAGGTATGTAATCATCGCCGACCTCCACGATATCATATCTTGACATGTACCATAGGATACAACAAAAGTTCTCAAAGTCAAGCTGTTGGATAACTTTATGCTTGTGGTTCGTTCGCAGTCGATTCAAATGGTCGAATATGACCATCCAGATGGTGTCACCCAAAAAATGAACGGCTTTCGATCCATGGAGTATCCAGCCCGTGAAGCAGTGGTTGTTGCTCGACCGCCAAAAGATAACGAAAGCATATGCCAATGGCCAATCACCCTTCTTGTGCGGTGTACCGACGAAGGATTTGACACCATCCGACAATATGATCTTCTACCAAATCCTAAGGCGTCGAGCGATCCATCCGAGTTCCCTTGTTTATTCCCAACCCAGTACACCCGAGTGGTTAGTGTGGCGCCTTCTTGTTGTGAGCTTCGTGTTGGACCTAACGGGAAAGGATTTTGGATTCAGACCCAGAATGTCACTTCGCGTCATACCATGTATCCTGCGCGGTGCATTGTTGGGTTCGATGTTATGGAGGACGGAAAGAGTGAAGCTGATGAAGCCGATCAAGGTCAGGTCTCTGGAGCAAATGCCCTTCACATCTGTGAACAAGAAATATACTCTCGGCGGTGCGATATGAGCGAAATTATTTGCAGGAAGTACTCGCTCACCGCAGCAGATTTGGAGGACACGGTTGGCAGAGTAGCTATCGGCGATAGACATGGCAAGATTGAAGTTTTGGATCTTGTATAACTGATTCCCCTCTATTATCGTTATATACTGGGGGTATAATTGTATGATAAGCATTCGTTTGAACAATTTTCTGTATTAGTAGACATCGCATTGTATATTTGTAGCTTTCACCTGTGTCATAATTTATGGATTATCTTGTGTACTAACCAAGAGATAATGAGCAATGGGTTTGGGGGGATGGTTGGTTATCAAACATTCTGGAGTTGAGACCATCTGCTTTTTATTGTCCTCTACTGTGTCAGTCTGCCTCGTTCTTTGATGCCGCAAACAAAAAGAACAATTGCATGAGTACACGTTCCGTAGACGCTGTACGTCTGGTGTACGTAGGTGTCCTATTTTGGGAGGGCTCTGTTCAAGGAAATAAACAATTGACTGATGTTCTATCTACAACCAAATCAGATGGTACATACACTATATACTTTTTGGAGGACCTTTATCATTTACAGGCACAGCATATCCAGTTCACTGCTTTGGGTGAAAATACCATGAAAATAGTAGCCAAAATGTTCAGAACACTTGACCACTTTTCTCGGTAGGAAAAGTCAAATGACTTTCAGCATTTTTCACACTTTTTCTGCATATCCTTTGATATTTTTACCATTTTGCTTTGCATTTGTTGGGTCAGAAATTTGTTACAAAAGTCTGGACACTTTTGCCGCCTTTTTCATGATATTTGCACGCGAAATCGTGGACTGGATTTGCTGTGAGGTTCGAGCTCTTCGCAAACATTCTACTGAACCTTCCATAATTGGACGCTGACTAAGCGTAGAAGATGATCAGAAACGACGAAACTTGAAACCACTACAGTATCTAGCGAGTAATAACGTTTGTAACTTTACCACCACTTCTCTTTGCAACATGAGTCTATACTTTCTCAACTTCACCACCACCTCTCTTTACAAACTGAATTTATACTGTTCTCACTCTTCCTTGGGGGTGCCTCTCGACTATGGACCAAGATAAAGCCTTCCTGAGCGTGTTACTTACACGTTGATTGAATTCTACCGGCGATATTTATATGTCTTGTCTTTGCCAGTCTTCCAACCGACTGAATAATTTTGGAATATTATATGACACAGGCTCATATTTATTGACTGATAACAGGATCTGCAATGTAATCCATTGAACACGTACTGAATCCCAAATCTGCAGCCTCATCGTGCGCTAGCTAATGGAATGTGAGTGAGCGAATAGATTGCTAGTCTCTCCTGAAGTTATTGCATCGCTAATAACAAACTAGTCTACTTAGCAGGGATTTGTTCGTAAAATTCAGAAGGACAACTGTCGAAACTGTCAGAAGGAGACTCGAAAACACTGCCTTGTACCATTTTTCATAATTCCTAACAGCTGGAAACTATGCTCTGTGGTTCTGATCTTCTGCGGCGGTATCTTTCTGAACGTAAAATTCAACGAATACTATTATTCCTTCCCAGAGGCCACCCTGATTAACCCAAACTTGAATTGCAACGGTTATGCCGGTCTAACTGTACAAAAACATTGTATGTGCGCATTCACAATAGGGACTCGGTCGGTGCGTGTATGCACGGCTTCCACAGCGCAACATCAAAGGTGAAGATGCATTCATCTCTCTGTGAAAATCTTTTTTTATTGGCTCTGATAGGATCTACTCAGCGTGGGCTATCTTATAAGGGGCGCTGTCACCTTCGAGCTCCTTACCTGATGTCCATTGGAGGTGAAATTCTCTGCATCGCACGAGAAAACAAATACAGTCATCCATCTTCAACTATCCTCTTTCGGAGGAAGAGAAGAGCACGAACAAGTGGAAAGGTATGTCAGCATTATGTGGGCACTAACGGTGTATTGATTGACTAGTTTATATGTGTTCTACAGGCTACAATTATCAAAAAAGGATGACATCTGTATGCACCAGAGACGAATGGGATGTGTTTGTATGTCGAGTTCGATCGCGCCCCGTTGGTTAGGGCGGGGACGAATAGCATTCGACGGAATATTGTGAAGAGCCAGCCACATTTCACAACCTGCTTCTTTTCGATGTTTGGCAGTCACAAACAAACGAACGGTACAAATGGCACAGAAGTCGAACATAACCTTCCCCCGCATCTTCACTTCGAACTTTGAGCATCACCACTCTTACTTCATCCGACGTCCACTCGTTCTAAATCACATTCGTTTGCTACCACAATCGAGATGATTCAAGACTACTACAACGTTCTTCTCCTCTTCACAGCTCCACTGCTTGGATTATTCCTGCACAAGGCGGTCTACCACCACGTCGCATTCCGGAAGACACTGCCTGCTCCCCATGCAGACGTCAATTACCTCCATCCAACAGTGTGGGAGGAAGAGACAGTCCAGGAAGAAGATCCTCCACCTGTAGTAGAACCCCCTCTTGTTGTCGAATCACCTCCTGTCGAACTGCAGCTTGTCGAACCACCGCTTGTTGAAGCAGCACTCCCTCAGCCACCCCCGCTCTTTGAACCTGAACCCAGCTCACTCATTCCATTCTTTGAACACAATGATCAGTACTCACCGACGCCGACGATAGCATTCATGCACTCGGGTGCCCACTCGAACTTGTGGGCACTCTACAGGCCATATTCCTGCTTATCGTCACCGTATCCCTTTCGACGGTTTTACTTTTCGTCCGACCGAGACTGGCAAAGAGAGCAAGGGCAGCCACTTCATCTGCAGCGGCACGTGCCCAACAGTGCAGCTGTGTTACGGGAATTCCTGTCGTCCTCGAAGGTTACGAGCATATTTCAATGATGCTTCCATCCTACCTGATTCCAACGGTATTTGCTGCCTCGTTAACGGTCGGGCTCTCTGTAACCCTCAAAACGGTGAGTGTTATCATTGCATTTGTTGTTCTGTGTACTCAACAATGTTCTGCAGGAGAAAACTGTCAGTGAGTCTCGCTTCTGGCTCATTGCTGAAGAGGAGTACTCCGGCATGGAACTCGAGGTCTGCCGCCTTTTTTTTGTTTCTCCTCTATCTGTGGTTTATCTGACTGTGCTTCATGTGCAGACACTTAATCCTGCTATGTTCAAGGCATGGACATCTCGTGGTCCCATTCAGACGACCCCGCTGCTCATCACTCTTCCTGGTTATCCTCTTCCAAGTGGCACCTCGCATTCGGATTCATGGATTCAAAAGATACGTACTCTCAACTCCGAAGGCTCAGGCGAGTTAGAAGCATGGCAATCTTTCCTCAGTCATCGCGATCGCGTTTCTGAATTTTCCAGGGAGCTCCAGTCCAGCTTCGACACTTCTTCGCGTTCAATCGACATCTCGTCCGACTACGAAGCAGCGGATATCTTTACCACTGAATGCTGGACGTCCCCCCTCAGCACCTCGACACCTGCCCGTGATGTCTTTGGTCCTGTGGTCACGGTGTCATCTGAGAACAAAGAGGACGTGCTTCTGCACGACGAGGCAGGAAACTCATCCATCAATTCCTCGGAAAGTGACTACGCCCCTTATGGTCTTGGGGCCAAGTACATTCCGTCGGTTTCTATCAACCTTCACAACTGGACCGACGACGAGGTTATCGCCACATCTCCATCGGACAGCAGCAACGACGAAGGGCAGAGCTTGCTCGTCGATCTACCTGCCCCATACTACCCGGCCTCGGAGGGAGCGTCGTTTGAAGTTCCCATGTTCCCACTTGCGATGTCAGAGACCACCGAGGCAGCTAATGAGCGCCTTGAGTGGAGATCATTCCGCCGCATCTCCTCTCAAGGGCCTACAGAGTTCAGTCCTTCGTCTTCATGTGCTGCCGCTGCTCGACGGATTTTCACTGCAAGACCGGCCATCACCGCTCGTAGTGAGGGAGTCCCAGTGGGAACGTCATCATCCCACCTCACACCGGCTGTCTCATCGACACATTTGAGTGCATCCTCATCATCCTGCATACTTCAATTTGGCAAGGAGAGAAAGGAATGGAATTCGTTCGCAGATGCCACCTTTCAGCAAAGCACTGGGTTCACTCCCACTTCATCATGTTCAGCTGCTGCTCGCTGTCTCTTTCCTCAACACGAAGAGCAGTCAGATCCTTTGTCACCACCCAACTCGTCAATGAAAATGTGCCCTTCTTCCTCATACGCCCGCTTACGCGAATTCATCGAGGAACGTCCAGACCCGGAGGCACGCAGGACTCGTACTCCAGCATCATCCACCTCATCGGCTGCTCATCGTTCATTCCCTAAGCCCAGCGAGGTGTACGCAGAGGGCAGCAAGACGGATAAGAAAGGGGACAAAGAGAACACTCGAGTAAGTGACCTTGGATTTCGCTTTGGCATGAATCCATTCTGACTTGCTTTCCTTCTCGTAGCCCACTGTACGCTCCTCTCGACGACGTCTCTGAATGTGCTGTGAACCATGAAGCCTCAGGAAATCTGGAGCCTGATGTGGATGGGGAAACGGTACTATGAGGCGGATTTGGATGGGTGCAGCACGAGCTCGTCGTCTACGTTCTCCATCTCGATGCTTCGTTCAGAACACAGGTCAGGACTGCTTCGCGAAGATATAATGTGAGTTATCATAGCATTCCTTCTTCCCTACCCTTGCTCATTGCTTTCAGTTACATAAGATATATTGCATACATCTCATCCCCACCCCGACCAACACGAAGTCAGTACAAGGCGCCAACGTGCTTTCTTCGTGTTGGGCTCCACACCTCTGGAACATCATGGCACACCATGGCGAACAGCTTCCAATGACAACGCTCACAGTAAGTCCAGTTGGTCCTACTTATCTTGCCTTTATGTGTGTTGACATTTGTTGTAGATCGCACATATGGCTCATCCTTGCAGGCACCCATCGACATTCTGAAGGCTCGTCTCGGGTGAAGACATATTCTCGAATTCATTTGACCTTTCAATCAGTGGACGACTTCTACATGAACACAATGGACACAGACAGACCATGAGCGATCATGTAAAACATCTTGACGATGGCAAATGTGATTTGTGTGAGACTGATCACCTCGCGCATCTGGCTGCCATCGTTATGGTCGTCTCCTTTGGACTGATCATCCAAGGGAGTCTGACCCAAGAACCGATAACGACATAAAAGCAAAAAAATGACGTCGCCGAGACTACATATACCCGACTTGGACACTGTCGCTCTTTTAGCGAGGTTCATGTCATCCCCAGTCTCTCTTACAACCAACCACCTTATACATGACCCATATATCGTCGTTGCAGGTTCTTTCTCCTTCCGGCTCGTCAACCCAGCGAGTGTCTGTCACATTTTGTCCTATCGTTGCCGTTCATACAAGCTGTCTATCCTACTCAGGTCCCCAGAATTCACTACCCGAGTCGTCGATGTTCTTCAGACATCTTCACCGCCTGCCGTCTTCTAATTATGTCATTTATCTCATCGCCGTTGGAGCTATGTTCTTGGAGGTCTCCTTTGCCATGTTCTTGCCACCTTGTTCCATTGCCTGTGATTCCTTTCTCCTTTCTTTCTCCTTTCTCTTTTCTCCTGTTCCCAGTTTCTCTCATATATATAAACTCATATACATAAACACCTGTTGTTTCTTATTTTTGTACAAACGACTCTATATCACTCACTCACTGATCAATATGTAGCACCCAGACTGGAACATGTAACATTTCTCTCGTCTCCGGATCCGTTCTCTTACTGACTTCATTGGTTCCGTATATCTTCTATATATTCAGTATGATTCATGTATGCGTATCTTCTCATTGCATGTTATCAATAAATTGTTTCATACCCGGATGACACTATGCATAGTATGGATGTCAACAACAACAGAGTTGGTGCCGTAAGCAATAAACCAGACAGCTACTACTTTTGCGATTCAAGCAATCCAAGAAAGTCTATGTGGTAGAAGCTTCCATGACAAACCCAGGCGTGTAACCACCAAACTCGAATGGGAATCCTTCTTTGTAGATATCCTTGATGTGTTGAGCCATGGGATTGATCATACTTCTCAAGGCTGAAAGAATAGCATTAGTCGTCATATGAAGACTCCAAGTGCTGACCGCTCTGATACGTCGGTTGAAGTTGGCTTGAGTTACATGGTAGGCCATTGCTTCGTAAACTTTGAGTGCGATGGCATCCATTAGGCCGGCTGAAAATCAAAATAATGTTTAGAGAAGAGCGGATGCTTCATGAATATGTATGCTTACTCTCCCACATCTGAAAAAACTATTAGTTTATATTCGATTTAGAGGTAAATCAATACTTACCGTCCAAGCACCGTCGAAATCAGCGAGATCTTGAACAACTCTGCACCGAATAGGCACCAATGTTCGATTCGCACTGTAAAAGGTAAAAAAAAAAGGGTCAATATCACAAAAAGAATTCGTGATAATGAGAGAAGGACAAATGACTTACTTCATGAATGCAACAATCGGCCTGACCAATGCACTACTGGTGTACGAAAGATCGTTACTCCACATTGGAACAGCAGCTTTCAAATCTCTAAACCTCAAATCAATGTCAACAATAACTTTCAATCTGCCAACTTCATCTCCTCGCTCCTCATCGTGCACTTCTTGATCTGAAGGAGCACTTAAAGGAGGCTTAGCCAATTCCTTTTGACCTGGGATACGTTCGAGACCTGCAGAAGATGCTGCTGTAGTGATAGCATCTGCAATTTCTCCTAGGAAGGCGTTGAGAGGAGTTTCAGCAGGGTCACGGGGGAATTTTATGTCGAGTACTGCGTCGACTTTTCCGGATGTGATCCAAGAGATTGGACCTTCCTCAGTGGTCATAGCTTGAATGTGGTCGACGTTGACGCCATCGATTCGGAAACGAGACTAAAAGATGTCATTTTCAATGCGTTCCCAGCTTTGAAAACAAATAAACATACCATTCTTCCCCATTCCCCATCTTTCAAATCCTGGTCAGTCGTCCTGCCAATGGTCTGTGGCTTATGCAGACTGAATAAGCAGTTGTCGAATTGTCCGACTACATTTTCGGCAGACAGGAAATCATAGAAAAGCCATTGCTTCCTGAATGTTCGTATGTCCGCTCTGAAGATTGAGGCTGTATAAGGTCGGAAATCACCAGGCTGGTAGACCGTGACGAGAACGTCCTCAAGCTGAAGAGATTCTAATTCAAAACCTCCAGGTTGACTCGTGTGACGGTATGCAGCAGGATCCCATGGGTTCTCTGGATCCCAATGAACAGAACGACGATCTAATTACCCCTGTTAGCCATCAAAACTCTCGTTGAATATGTATATCGTTAACATACCCAGTACACCTCGGACACCTTTAATGACTGCATCTGTGATCAAACCTTTTCCATCCAACCAACGAGTCAAAGACAACGTAACGTCAATAGAATCCACGTTCAAATCGAACATCGAGTAATTGGTGTCCTCGTCATCTGATGACTCCACAATTTCCTCCTCCTCATCCGGTACATGATATGAAGGGTGATTACTGACATCATAACCTGCAGCTAAAGCATGTGCTGCTGTGATCTTAGCCCTTCGACGAAGAGTAGACTGTGGACGACGGGTGACGAAAACATTCTTGAAAGATATTCTTGAGTCTTTCCATTTGGGCACAATGGCTGACTCGAAGATAATGGTGATTCCTGTCTCTGCTGTAAGGTAGTCACTGATGGCACGGGCAACATATTCTACACAGTTTCAGGATCAGGCCTTCAAGTGGAATGGAAGTAATGATACAGACTTACCTTGTAATCTGAGACTGTTCACGATAGCAAATATGACAGAGAAGAACGTAGTTCTAATCCGAGGCTCAATATGAATCCAATGATATTCAAGTAAGAATTCAACTCACGTTCCAACAAGCAACCATAATGTTTGACTCATGAAAAACCACGTCACGAACGCAGAAATGTCGTCTGCATTGTATCTCCGAAACGAACGGATAGTAATCCATTTGAAGCGTATGCGCATGCGTTGCCAAAACCCAGTTGCAGCATTGAGAAAGTCATCTCTGTTGGGTCTATGAATGTTCGGAATGCTCAGGGCAAGTCGCCTCAGAGATTTGGGGTAGTTATCAAAACGATGAGGGTCTTCCGGTGGACTTGGGTTATCTGCTGTGTTGCTGGTACCCTTCTCCTCTCTTTTTGGACTTGCATCCTCCGCGACGAGTCGCGACCCGTGAAAAGTCCGCACATGGTTGAGAAATGGAGATGAAATCTTCCCAGTTATGCATATAGCGATGAGACGATGTCTTGGTGTTGTTGTGATACCAGGAGGAATGGGTGACCGAGTTGGAGCTGCTCTCGTGAAGAAGTTACGAATCGTGCTGTAACGTTCCAGACTGGCAAGCTGAGACGACTTGCTGGTGTGACGCAGACACGGTCCCCGTACTATGCTCCTCGCTGAGGAGAACATCGTAGAAGAGAGATAAAGGGAGACGAGGAGTCTCGCCGAGATGGCGGAGGAGGGACGAGTTTGAGTAGAAACTTTGCACACGACCAAGGTTTTGTTTCCGTCGCTGAAAATGGCAATTACCTGGGCGTCTAACAAGTCAAATTGAATTTGACTTTGTAGTTGAAGCAACGGAGCAAATGAATTGACAACGATCTCTTCCTCCTACCGAACAACGGAGCCCACGCTTGCCATGGAGCACAAGCATTCCCCATCTTGCTCTTCTATCACTAACGACGATGTTCACCGACCTCACCGACCGCATTGTAGCCCAAGGATACGACTTCCTTGACAAAGTAAGTGATATGGCAATAAACTGACGGGCTCAAGATCATAGTGTACTAACATTACATGTAGGGATTAATTCCTGACTTTATATTGCGCCCAGCTATTCGTGCTCTCTGTCGCCAACGCTTGCGGGAAATAGATGCTGGTTCATTCGAAAAGAACCATGCGGCAAAGATGAAATGGATCGAGCAAGTTCGTGCTCGTGAAACAATCGCTGACCTTACAGATAAAGCAAATGAGCAGCATTACGAGGTGCGTCTCCATACATGGTCTCATACTCTATATGAACCTCTCGTCAGGTCTCTACGAAGTTCATTTTGTCTTGCCTGGGTGGATATGCTAAATATTCTTCTTGCCTTTATCCCACTGGTAAAGAGACCCTTGACGAAGCGGAAGTCCTAATGCTCGAGAACTACTGTGACAAGGCATGTCTCCGAGATGGAGTGGACATCTTAGACTTGGGATGTGGTATGTATACTTTAATATTGTCCAAAACTTTGTCTGAATGTACCGTAGGCTGGGGAAGTCTGTCTCTCTATCTAGCGCAGGTATACATTCTACATTCAAGTCGCAAGTTTATCGTAAAGTGTTGATCGTGCTCTTTGAAGAAATATCCGAAGTCTAGGATCACTGGTTTGTCGAATTCTACAACCCAAAAGGAATTCATCGACCGTACGGCTCAATCGAGGGGCTTGACCAACTTAGAGGTATGTGCAAATGCAACGAATGGCTATATGTGATCGCTGAGTATTCACTCAATCTGTAGATTATAACAGCAGACGTGAACGTGTTCGACTTTGGCGGTTCCAAGACGTATGTCCAAATGTTCCTTATTCTTCATAATCTCACCTGTCCAACAGCTTTGACCGTATTCTGTCTATCGAAGTAAGGTCATCGACATCCCGAAAAACTGCGCTTGATATCTGACCCCTTCGTGCTTCAGATGTTTGAGCATATGAAGAATTACAAAATTCTCATGTCGAAAGTTTCAACATGGCTAAAACCCAAGATATCGGAGGACTCTGACGACTCCTTATTTTTCGTGCATATATTCTGCCATCGCACAACACCCTATCATTTCGAAGAAGGCGATGGTTGGATGGCTAAGACCTTCTTCTCTGGTAAGTCCGTTACAGACCTCACAACACACTTTAATTCATTGGGTCTCATTTAATTTAGGTGGAACAATGCCCTCACACGACCTTTTAGTATGACTTGGTTCTCATATATTCTCGTTGTCGTTTACGTTAACGCAAACCGATTGCTTCTCTTTCCTAGCTGTACTTCCAAGATGATATGACCCTCCTAAGAAGTTGGTACATCAATGGTAGACATTACTCTCAAACATGTGAAGATTGGCTCAAACGTCAAGACGCAAACAAAGCCTCTGGTATAGCCGAGTTAGAAAGGGATGCGGAAGAAAAGGGGGTAGGTAAAGCGGAGGGAAGGAAGACATTTTACAGGTCAGTTCGAATTCTCTTTTGTCCATCTCAACTCATGTCAAACTGATGGATTGGCGTATGTTTGCGTAGATTCAGAGTCTTCTACCTTGCATGTGCGGAGTTTTTTGGAATGAACCAAGGCGAGGAGTGAGTACGCAACCTATCTTCAGAAATATCCATAGCTTGTTTACATATGGTATCGTAGGTGGGGAGTGGGGCACTATCTGTTCAAGTTGAAGTAAACGTCGTTTGTTTCAGTAACATCCTCCCTCAATTATACGTCAGCCTCTGTATCAAGCTCAGTTTACGATGATAACAATACATTTTTATTGGAAATGTTCATCGTTCAACGCGATTCGAGCACATTAGTCTAAATTCTAATGGGTCCACGTTGAACAAACTGACTGGGTATAAATACATCCAAATATAAATCCTAAGTCCTTAGTCTCAAGCCAGATAGATACACAACGTCCAAGTTCTCATATTGCAGAACTGTGTCAATGACGATTGTATCAAGAGCCCTGCTTGTGACCAAATTATCCATCCTGCCAAATAATTCTAAGATAAGAGAGGTCATTTTCACCACGAAACACCATTACCTATTACGCCCCCTTGTCATCTGAATGAAGTTATGCCTCTTCGGAAGATTTTGTCTGCCCCTTCAATTTCTCCCAAGCATCTATAATCACTTTCATCTCCCCATAAGCACTATCCAGTTCTCGTTTCAACTCAACCAGTTGGTCATGATCCAAAATCTCCACATCTCCATCGTCCATATCGATATCCGAATCCACCGAATCATCCCTTTTCCTACTCGCCTTGGCGTTCCGAGCCAATAATTTCTCAATGTAACTCCTTTGAGTCCAATGTTTATTGTATAAATCCAAATATGGTTTGTACTTGGACTTGTACAACGCTCGTAATCCTTCTTCATCATCCGGAAGTTCCACTCGATTCTTTCCCCCTGTTAATCCGTTTACTGGATGAGATTGACGAACACTACTATTCTTCAACGTGGTAGCAGTCTTTTTCGTCCCTAGTTGTGTCCCATTCGAACGAGCAGTTGAGCGCAATGGCTGTTCTTCACGGTCTCGGTTTCGTTCGCGGTCGCGCTCTCGACGATGTTCACGATCAGATTCGGGTTCACGGACTCGAGCTCGTGTATTAGTAGATGTAACCGCAGTAGAAGCAACTCGCCCAGCACGAGTGGAAGCAATAGAGTCCTGTTCATCTTCGGATGAGTCTGTGTATATCGGTGATCTTCGTCGAAGTTTGGCGGAGCCGTTACGTGAGGATGTTGTATTGGACGTCTTCTCCATTTTCCTTTCCCTATCTCTACCTCTATCTCCACCCTTGGTATCTCGTTCACTTGCCCTGTCTCGCTCGCGCTCCCTATCCCTGTCTCTATCTCTGGGTCTTTCTCTATCCCGCTCTCTCTCTTTATCTCGCTGCGACGCCGAAGATGCTGTTCGCTCTGCACCTGATGGCTTTTGGGTAGTTATGGGACGAGACGGTAATGGGGACCGCGTTCCTGTGATAGATGACCTCCTGCCTGGAGGAGGTGATCGTGATGACCGTTTCACCGGTGAAAGAGATCGAGGAATAGGTGATGGTGCAGATGGTCTTGAAGGAGGCAACGACGACCGAGTATTCATGAGTGGAGAACGAGTAGCAGCCATAGCGGGGTCTTCTCTACGTTTAGTAGGGGGAGGAGGGGGTGGCATTGGTGATGCGTTGCGAACTTGAGGCTTCTTTGGCAATGATAGATCACGTTCCTTTGGCTTCTCTGTATCACGATTCCTACTATTGGTGACACCGCTCGGTCTATCTTCGAGTTTTCTCCTCTTCGCCATCGTCGAAGAGAGGCTGGGTCCATCCCGTTCAGACATCTCAGACTCCTGGTCATCTCGAATTTTTTTGCGCTTGAAACCCACAGTACTCGATGTGGATGAGATACTTCTCTCTTGGTCTCTAGTAGCTGCAACAGACTCCGTACCTCGGGAGGCAATAAACCCTTGAGGATCCTTTGGTTTCTTTGGAAGACGTGCGACAGCAGAGGAGGTGCTTGAATTCGATGGTACCCTCTCGGCAGAAACAGCCGTTGGGGGAGCTTGTCGTAACAAACTTGAAGAGGAGACTGGTTCGATTTTGGTTGAGCGAACTTCACGTGAGTTGTCAGTAGGTGGAGCTGGTTTCTTAGATAGTTGGGAAGAGGTACTAGGTGACAATGAGTCGGGTATAGGTGGAGTGGGGGTGTGGCTACCAGGTTGTCTTCTGTAGCCTGAGCCAGGAAGTCTCCTTGTAGGAACCCGAGTTGTAGGCGTACTCGTGGCAACAGGCTCTTCAAACTGCTTCTCCTTCCCTTTCCCGATATCTGATCTCATAACTCGTTCATCCTTCGCAGTGATCGCCTCTGATGCCTTTCTCGACGTGCTTTCCGAGGCCCTTGGCTTCTTAAGCTTAGGCTCCGATGCCGATGCGGTGGGTCGCTTTGTGTCCGCTCCAATTGCTGAAGAGCTGGCGGTAACTGGTTCTTCTTCACGTTTAATGTTGGTTTCTGTAGCTTCACGACGGAAGTGTTTCCAAACAGGGTCATCGTCATCGACATAGTTACTAATGAAGGACCTTGTTGCTTTCTCTATGATATAATCTTGTTCTGGTATCGAGAGTCTCCATTCAAACGGTCGTGCTTCCCTCCAGGTCTTGTACTTAGGCACCCATCGAGGACGTTTCTCGCCTGAACCAGCAGGAGGTTCCGTTCTTTCTGCAATCTGAGTGGAAGAAATTTCAATGACGATGATCTCACACGACAACAGATTGAATGAACCTTACCTCTTCAAGAAGCGCGTTCAATTCTCTTCGACTTGCTTGATCACATCCAGGACCACCTATAACGCGCATGACATCGTCCGTTGTTCGGGAGTCGACCGCAATATAACGGATCATACGACTTCGGATGGTAGGGTCCCGTTCCAGCAGTGAAGCCACTTTAGGTGCGGCAGCTCTGACATTCTGCACTGAAGCCATGTTAGAGACACTGCGGTAAGTATCAGCCACGATGCCTTTCTTCGTAGACTTCGACTTCTTTGCTGCTGGATTGGTAGGCAATGTCTTCATTTCCTTCGTCATAGGAGTTGCCATCCTCAACACTCCTCGTTGTGTACGCTTCAACTCTGCCTCCTTTGTACTCGCACGGACCTTCCCTTGAACCTTTTCATCTAGTTGGCGTTCTACGATGAATTTGCTCGTGATATTTGCATGAAGTTTGAGAGGTGGGTTGGGCTTGTTGGGTTGTGAAAGCCTCAGGTACAATTCGTGCGGAACAACCTCCGTTTCAGATTTACGTGTGGGGTAGAACTTGTCTCCAATGTAGAAACCCTGTTCCATGGATTCGTTAGAATGTCAATAGAAAGGAAGCATATAAAGAGACAAGAAGGGACATACAGGATGTTCTCCAAATTGAAACTCGACTTTCGCCTGCTTTCCAAGGTTCTCCAATGCATCCAGCGTCTCCTGGGACATTCGAACGAGCATAGCTTCGTTCGGACGCGAATGTTGCGTATCCCCTGTTCTTGAGTAGCCTTGAAGTAATAAAGGTCCATTTGGCAACGGCATGGTTCGTAAGTGGCGTGAGGGTAGCCCTATGGTATAACAAAGGGTATGTTGTTCGAAGTGAATACGGTCGAACGATGCGGTGTAAGGCTGCACCAAGACCCAAGGTGAGCGGAATATTACGATCTGCGAATTGTCAGGATGGTAGTGATATGAAAGGGATAAAGAGTGGGAGGAGGATTGGAGGAGAGATGAAGCAGGAGGAGGACAATGCTTGGGCCGCTAAGGCCTTCGGTCACGGTGGCGATCAATGATCTATAGGTCACGTGGCTGACAGTTATTATTCACTTCAATCAGTTTCTCGGACTTTCTGCAGGCCACTTCGACTTGACCGCGACTGCTGAGGTAGGTGCGCACGCAATTTCATGCCAGTAAAATAAAATACTGACACAACTTCGCATACAATCTTCAGTTGTCATGCTATTAAGTGCTAAATAGCATAAAAATGTCTATCGATGAGATCTCGACAAGTTCACTCGCTCGAGCTCATATGGGGATTGAGAGTTTTCCTCAAGAGCTTCTCGACCATATCATTGATTTCTTGCACGACGACAAGAAAGCTCTTTGCACATGCTCTCTGATTTGTCGTTCTTTCCTCCAAACCGCTCGATACCATCTCTGGAGATCGTTACATATTACCACCAGAACGGAGCCTTCCGATAAAACCACCTTCCGCCAGTTCTTAGATCATCTGCAATCCAGCCCTTCCACCTTTTGTGAGAATATTCAATTTTTAACATTGGACGGGAACAATGATATTCATACCGCTTCGAACTGGGCCGTTTATGCCAGGACTGTGCATCTGGATTTTCTATTCGAGTTGTTGAATCAGCTGCCCTCCCTTCGAGAACTGAAACTTCTCCATGTTTCAATAAAGGGTCGGTATTCCAGGTTGAGAAAACAAAGGCGCCGTCACGATGCCATTTCCGCATCGAAACATGCGTCTTCTTCAGCTCTCCATACCCTTACACTCTCTTACGCCACTTTGGTTTACCCGGAATCTTCGCCCCATACAATCCTGCACTTTCTCAGTGCCTTTCCAAATCTGCGGAACCTCATCTGTCACAGCATCTCTAGTCATACATGCCAAGGACGTCTTCGCTGCTCACATCCACTCAGACTTCCCACTATAACGTCCTTGGAAATGACGAGTGATGGTGCATTGCAATGCCAATCGTTGCTTACCGCCAACCAAATATCAGCCAGACCTTTGTTTGATCTGCGTTATCTGCGAGTCGACTGCAGCGACTCGCATGACGTACTGGCTTTACAGTCACTCATTGATTCTACTCGTGGTCCTAATGCCCTCGAGGAGGCACATATCGGTTTATTCCGTGCTTCTTTCGTTCATGGTGAGTGTATCACATTCAACTTGTTTACTTTCCCTTCGTGATGATTGAGCAGCAGAATTTGTAGGGTTTATACACAATCCACTCAGCTTCAAAACTTGCACGGCATTGAAGAATTTCCATCTTACCATCTGGCTCCATCGCTCGTTTTCCTCATCTCAGCCAGTCGATATCATATATGGAATCAACCTCATTGCCACGCTCCCGCCAGGTCTTCAACATATAACCATTTGGATGAGAAAGCATCGTAATTTCTCGTTGGAACTGCATCGTATAGAGAGTGAGTCCATAAACTGGGAGAGGCTAGATGATGTGCTCTCATCCTTCCCTAACTTGCGGTCTGTGGAGTTTTTGTACACTTTGAATGATGAGGGCTTGCTGCAGTCGGAGAAGGAGATGGTCCAGACGAAGTTGAGTGTCACGAAGAGAAGGGGTATTCTTCGATTATTGTAGTCCAGTAAGTATACTACTGCTTTCGACTGGTATGATTATCCACCCTTCCGAACCCAAGTCACCGTCCTCTAAACAGATTACTTTACCCCACTATAGCTGGAACCGATTATTATATTGTTTATAATAGAATATTGAATGCTTATTGAACATCGGGCGCTTCTACTAAGTATCTGAATCCTTGCTGTGCTGATGGCCGTCATTTTTATGGTCATAGTAAATTTTCTTCCTTAAGCTCCATCGCCACGTCTTCAACGTTCAACGTTCACCATCCATTATGCGCAGTACTGATTCTAATCGTTCATAAGTATAAAGCCGCCAGTTTGACCCAGTAGATCTACGCCCACGAACAACGTACTCTCCTAACCGCGGTGTACTTAGACTGAGATCAGCACCACCACACACCTTCAACTATCTGTGTGTATCTATATACGTGTAAGTTCCATAACAAATAGTCGATACGTGCATGGTATTGACTAGCAAGTTCTCTGGATTATTACAGGATGTATGAGGCACTGCGCGACCTTTTAAGTCATGTTGTTCCATCTAGGATCGACCAGGTTCCAATAAGTGCAGAAAACCTGTCAATGGCCACTTTACATTTTCTACCACATACTGTCATGCTCTATCTCTCCAGGAAACGTGGTACCGATATACTGCGAAAATTGTTATGTCCTCTCGCCGTGATGATCACACTGAGGAGTACTTTCAAATACACTACCTCAGAGATGGAACATCCAGCATTGGGCTATATTCGAGGTATGTAGCACTGAATGCGTGTTGTTATTGATCTAGTAATAAGGTGTGTCGATAGGAATTGTCGGCTTGGCCATCGTGGTTGCAAGCATTGACCTTGCTTTCGTCCCAAAACGAAACTTGAAAAGCGACGAAACATCCATACCAGATACGGAAGACTTTCTGGCCGAATTGAAGAAATCTTGGGACGCTTCTTTCACAGTACGAGGAATTGGTTGGAAATTTGGCGAAGGCGTTCATCTTTCCACTGAAGGAACTAATCTCAAACGAAGCGAATTCCTCTTCATGAAGTTCCTTGCTACTTTGAAGCATCTAGTAATACTGGAAATATGTCATGCCATATTCATGCACGTTCCAGGAGCCACAAGTCGCGCAGGCGGCAGTATATTCTTTCAACACTTGCCCACCGTGCAGAAATATACCCTCTCGACAATTCTCTGTTTCATATTTTCAGTATATCTCGTCAGCTTTTTAACCATGGTCTTTGATATCCTCGCTATCTTCGGAGTTGGGATTCTGGGACAGTCTCCAGCAGTATGGCCACCTCTTATGGACAACCCTTGGTCGTCTACGTCGTTGCATGAATTCTGGGGAAAGCGATGGCACCACATGGCAAGACGAACACTAATAGTTGCCGGAGGAATGCCTGGAAGATTTGTTGCAGGGCACGTTGGAGAAGTTGTTGGTGTCTTCGTAGCATCAGGGCTTCTTCATGAGCTCTCGTTGTATGTATTCGATAGGCAACTTGACTATCAGAACCTACTTTTCTTCACCATGCAAGCTGTGGGCATGATATGTGAAGAAATCTATCGCTATGTAACTGGCAGACGATTAGGCGGTATGTTAGGAAGGGTATGGACGGTCTTTTTTATTGCGGTTTTGGGACAATTAGCAGGTATGTCATGGAATTCATCACAGACGTAACATGATGTGCTGAATTTTGCCAATATCACAGTGGATGCTTGGCTCATTCGAGGCATGCTAGCCGGGTCAGGTGCATTTCTTCCAGGAATCCAACCTTTTGTGATTGCCCTCATCGGAAAGGGAGTGAGTCTCTCGGGTGCGGATCTACTCATTCTCGACAACACCTCATTCAATACTACACCTATTCAATGATGTTATAATTGCTCGGAATACCATTGTCAATTGAGTAATTAAAGTCCCCATCTCACTGAAGTTTATGCTGTAACGATGAACATGTAGCATCTATCCCAGCGATCTGTTTTAGTCGACCAATGGTCTTTATCGCCGTCCACGAGTACGAATAGTAGCTCTCACGCGTGACATCAACAAACTACGGCTGGTGTACTATGAATGTAAGCTCCCAGAGGGCATCAAAATCATCAGATAATCATAAACTATGTACTACACTAATAGAGACAATCAAGGGTAGTTAATGGACAGGTATAGCTGACAGAATGAGGGAGAGGGAATTCAAAGATGCACAGGCCAGGAGAAACAAATCAACGTGAGAGGGGAAAGAGCTAAAACCCAACAAATGTCTGAGCAAAGCAAAGTGTTCACAAAGATAGACAGAAAAGAAAGATGAATAAGTCAAGTGAAGAGGAGGCAAGGAGCTAGAGTAATAGTAGACAAGATAAAATATCCAATGAATGGTGAAGTAAGCAAGATGGGAAGGGATTAAATTTCACAGATCAGAGAGAACAGAGGACGCCCTAGATCCTTCTCTCATGTGAGAGACAACAGACGGAGCAACAGAACCATGACGTTGGCGTTCCCAGAGTTTAGGTTTCGCGGTAATTTCAATGTTTTCGAACGGTGTAGGTTGATTGAGCTTGATACAGTCTCGAGTACCGAGAACGAGAAGTTCAAAGAAGAAGGAGGAAGCTGCACGCCGTGATGCCTGCCGAAAAAAAGTCAAAACAAAACAAAAAAACACAGCTGAGTATAAAGAGTACCTTGTCAGCCATCTTGGTGAAGCTCAAAACCTTCTCCTCTTCACCAGGAGTAGGTTGTAGTTCTCTTCGAATAACACCCAAAGCTTTAACAGTGTTCTTGCTGTATCCCTTTCCATCATCTGAGGAGGCAACACTTGATTGATCCTGACTTTGCGAGCTTCTGTCATCGAACGCAGCGATAGGGCATCCGGCATCCGCATAACTTGGTTCTCCTTCCTCGATAGGCATTCCCTCAGGCGCAGGGGTTGAAAGACGACTTAGAGCGGAAAGCACGGATTTACTTCGCGCCCGAGGTGTGAGTGGATGTTCGACATCAACGTCAGCTGGCATCTCAAACTCTGGAACATCCATCTGGAAATCGGCTGTATTGTCGAATTCCAACCCTGGTTCCATACTTGGTGGTCGGCCAATGATGTCACTTGCCACGCCAACACTCCTTGCTACACTCTCAGCTCTACGGCCTTGCTCGACTTCTTCAACATCTTGTTCCTCAGGAGCAACACTGCCCTCAATCCTTGGTCTTTTCGCGGGCCCTTGTTCTTCTTCTTCTCGCGCCGGTGAGGCTGGTCGCTTGGGACCGGTGAGTGCATAGACAGGCCGCGTAAACAGATCAGCAAGTTCGGGAGCAAGTCCAGGAGGTGCAGCACAGAAGAATGTTCCTGCGGGAGTCGTTTTTGTTGGAAGGAAATGTGCAAGAGGGTCCTCCCTGATTTCGAGCAATCGCATAACGAGGGACGAACGAGGGAGAAATGGATGTTCGGTCACGATGTCGCTGACATCGTGAGGTTGGGTATCAGCAGCAGCATTTCGACCTCGGCCTACCCTCGCGCCAGGTCCATCGGCGAGTTCAGTGACAGTGTCAATAATCTGCTTCTTCTCTTTCCTTTTCCTCTTCGTGGCTTCTGGTTCTGCTCGAGGTGTGAGTTCGACGTCTGGAGGAGTCTGCGGGGGTTCGGAGAGAGGAGTAGCTGTACAAACATCTTCCGTTAACATACATTCAAAAATCAGACGAAACCCACTTACAAGCTCTTGATGGAGTCAACACCGGAGTCTTTTCTCTATCACTCATAGGACCGATTTCCAGGGGCTCAACTTGTTCGGCTGCTGGTGCAGGTTGCATCTCTTCTTCGATAGCTTTATCCAGATTCAAATCTATGTCCATCATATCCCCGAAGTCAAGGTTATCATCATGAAACGGTTGTTCCGATGCCTCACGGCTCCTGACGGAGAATATATCCATGTCATGTTCCCCGGGTCCCAGTAAATGAGAACCGATCGACTCTCTTGCACCTCTCATAGGTGCAGCATCTCGACCAACTCCGATACTCATACTGTCATCTTCTTCATGTCTGGACCCTTCCTCCGCAGCCTCGACGGGGGCATCCACGTCGATACCTAAGTCAATCTCGAAGTCTTGTGATCCTATACCATCAGAGGGACCAAGAGTATCGAAACCTCCATGTTCATCGAAGTCAAATTGGAATTCGTCTGCATTTGCAAGAGTAATATCAGCTTGGCGGGCGATGTGTTGCCCACCAGGCTGCATGGGACGAGCTTCGAAGTCGATATCCCTAGAAGGTGTTACTTAGATGGAGAGTGAATCTGTGTGGCGAGTGACCTTACCAATTGATATCAGGAAGCAAAGCATCCAAGTCAAGGTTATTTCCTTGCAGCGTGATAGCATTCTGATTGACTTCGAGTTGTTCTGCAGTCATATCAACGATACCAGGGCGGAAGGCCTAAAGAAGTCGAGTGAATTGTGTATAACCAGACAAACATAGGTGTACTCACCATCTTTATCTTTAACAGTGCTTCATTACAATCATCGAGTAGATACTTGGCCTTCCGACTATAGATCCTGACCACACCCAATAACAACTGACCACTTAATCGTAGGGCCATGACTTCGACCTCTTGACCCATGATTGCATCTGGCGAACCGGGATATAAGCTAGTGAATATGCGAAGGGATCACTCGGGGTGCTCACCAACCGACTGCTCTATATCAGTCTGTAATGTCTGTGTTTTGGAGAGCTTCCTCTCCATATGTGCGGCTAGCCATACTTTCGCTAGGGGTCCTCTTCGGGATAAGATAGCTTCGGAATAAAACTATCAAAAGAATATCAGTCCTACGAGGAATAATCTAAGGTCGGTGGGGAACATACCATAGTGTATGGGTATCCAAAAAGTTTAGGTTGAAATCACCGCGCTTGTGGCTGGAAAACCGAACACGATGGGGTCGTAGAGCGCGTGTTTGGTGACTTGGAAACTGTGATGATTGTTGGGACAAAAAGTCGTCAATTTTCGTACGCGTAGCAAGCCCTGAGTCTGCGAGGTAGTAGAGACCGAGGCAGAGAGAAGGGAATGGTAGAAAGCAAAGCGGAAGCTGTCGTCGAGGTCGGGAGGTGAGAAGTCAGGAACTGTGGGACAGGAAAATGCCGAAGTCATTGTCACGTAGAACTCTGTTCCCACGTTCCCCTTTCACCCAAGAAATTCCTGTCAATAGGCGCTCTTTGACTGTGGACTTGTTTCTGACTTCGTAGAGAACGCTGCTACTGTTGGAGGAGACCAATGCTTCAATCTTGCTCTCGGAATGCACTAAGACACACTCAGGGACTCTCTCGTACTGCTGCTGTCTCGGAGAGCAGCTCGTTCCTTCAATGTGAGCTCGTCTGCAACATCAATTCATTTCGTCTGACCTATGTTTCTCTAAGCTCTAACACAGCACCAACGTCGACATGCACAGCGAGCAATATTTCGTCGTGAAAAGACACAGGGCCTTTATGATCGTGAGCGGGTATCCTTACCCTCTCCATCTGGTGCCAACCCTCTCACTCGGTTCAATATGGAGCTGAGCCGTATGGACGACCACAAGTTGATTTCTGAGGCATTTGACTTATGCCGAAAGATGAAAGAAGAAGGGATCGCGCCGAACTATGAGACATACGATCATCTTTTGGGTCTTTTAGCAGTCTCCAATGCCGCTTCGGAAGCTTGGGCAGTATTTGAGGACATGCTGGCTGTCGGAATTCTTCCAACACGAGAAACATTCCATGACTTAATCCAGGTTAGTTGATAATATTCTCTATATATAGCGAGGAAATATAATAACAACATTTATAACAACGTCTTAGGCCTCTCGTTCAAAACCACTCAGCGACACATGGGAAATCCTGAGACTCATGAGTCAATACGATATCTCCCCCAATGCAACGACGTTTGAATTTATCATGGAGAGAGTCTTGAAGGGGAACAATTTGGAGTTCGGACTTCAGTTACTTTCAGAGATGAACAGTCATGATCTGTCTCCAACTCTAGCGATTGCCCAAGGTATTGTTCTAAAGGCATGCGAGTTAGGACATCCTCGGTTAGCTCTAGACCTGGCATACGCATACGAGACGCATTCAAAACGAGACCTTGATCACTCTGTATGGATGGCCTGCTTGATCTCATCTGCTGAAAACTTCTATGTGAGTGGTCCAGAGGTACTTTAATGAGCAGCGCTGAATGTTTCATTTGTAGGCCGAAGGAGTCACCACTCTGTGGAAGAAGGTGGTGAAGGACTTCAATATGCTCCCAGATGAAGGGACATGTATCAATGTTCTTAACACTGCTGCTCGCCATCACCTCTCTGAACTTGCGCTGGATACCATCTCAACCCTCAAAAATCTTCGCATTCCTCTTCAGGAATACCACTATGCAGCACTTCTAGAATCGCTTTGCACGGACGTCAGTAACCTCAAGGATGCGTTTATGGTCTTATCCCTGATGCGTTCTAACAATGTGGAGCCGACTGCCGAGACTGCTGTCCCTCTTTTCAAGGTTGTCGCTAAAGACACCGACGCTGTTGACGAGGCTTGGGACGTACTACATGCGATACTCGAGGAGGGTCATTCGGTTGACATCGTTGCTTTGAATGTGTTAATTGCGGCATCGGTGACTCTCAATGACCTCCAACGTGCCATTGGTACATACAAGGCCATTGGAGACTTCCATAATGTCAAGCCAAACGTTGAGACTTTCAATACTCTCATAGCTGGATGTGCACCCTCAAAACATCGTGACCTTGGCGACAAGTTGCTTTCAGAGATGCGAGAGGCTGGCATCAAACCCAATTCTCGGACGTACGAACGGATGATATATCTTTGCTTGACACAAGCCAACTATGAGGACGCATTCTTCTATCTGGAGGAGATGAAGTCCGCAGGTTTTGTACCTCCCCCTCAGGTGTACGAGATGATCATCAGAAAATGTGTTTCTGTTGGCGATACTCGTTACAAGTTGGCAGTCGAAGAGATGGAGGAGCGCGGATATCAGATGTCTCAGCGATTAAAATCCTTCATCGATAGCGGAGGAGCCGTAGATTACGAGAAAACAGAGAGGAAACAGTGGGTGTCCTCGAAGTCAAACAGGGTGGCAAAGTTCAAGAAGGACCAATTTGCAAAAAAGGAGGAGATTCAGAGTTCATGACAAACTAATAGTACTAGTACTTACGCATCTATGCGATAATTTACACTCTATCTTTTGCTGCATACACATTATCTCCTCTCGGAGACTCAGAGTGAACAGCGACCCAGACATTTAAAACCATTGGAAAGAGGTATGCACGCACACGTGATATGACACTCCAATGTGTTTGTGCATGTTTGTCCCAAAGTTGAACATCAGCGCTCTCTACACTTCAAACTTGCACGGCTTGCTAGTGCTATATCCAAAACCGACATGTTCTCTAGAGGAAACAGATTTCCACCACAAAAAGGTTCGTTTCATCTTGAAATTTTGACGGGAATGTGTGATTTAGAATGTTGGCGCAGTACCCGAAGTTCCTGCTCCAAACGCGTATAACGTTCAAGGTACGTAGTTCTTGCCACTTGATTGTCATGTCGTGCAAAACATAATCATTGTACCAGATCCTGAGTGGGACGCGTATAAACGTGGTGCGTTTTTGGAGAAGACGGATAGATTCTCGAAGGAAAAGGAGTCGGATATACCAGGTTCGCTTTCATCAATCACCGTTTCCATACATGTAAAGTAAGCTAATAGAATCCGTGAAGGACCAGGGACTTACGAAACCGATTTCAAGATGAAACCAGTAAAGAATGTCCGGGTGGTTTCTGGAGATCGTACTGCTCATCTGCAACGAAAAGTCGACGAGCTGGAGCGACTGCTTCAAGAGAGCAAGAAAGCCGTAGGCACATTCATTTGCAGTGATATAACGTGAAATCCCATCTTTTTGTTAGCATATAGCAGATACTGAACGACTTAAGATGGACCTAAGTCGCGCTCAAAGAACAAATGTGGAACAAGCTGAACGTATCGACAAATTCAAAAAGCAGAATGACGCCCTTGATTCAAGATTGCAAGAGCTGAAGAAGACAGCAGAGAAAGAACATTGTGAACTCAAAGACCTGAAGACGAAGCTGCGACTGGCGGAACATGAGAGAAACCAGTTACAATCAAAGCAGGGAGAAGTGGGAGAGGCGAAGAAAGCATTGCAAGCTTTAGACTCAAAGAGGAGGGATGAATTGAGGGATAGAGATAAAAGGATAATAGAGTTGGAAAAGGCGTTGACAAGCGAAAGAAGAAAACGGGAGAGTCTAGAAAATCGGTTGAATGGGGTGAAAGGGAAAGCTGATGAGGAATTGGAACAGGCCAAGGTAGCATCCAAGGCTCTCGAAATGGAACTGCAGCATAGAAAGGTGGAGGCCGAAGATGCGCGATCTACGCTTGCTACCTTACGAGGTCAGGCTGCTGCTACGGAAGAGAGTCTTGTAGCGCAATTGGAACAACATCGTACCTTGCTCTCAAGAGTCGCAGAGGAATATGGCCGTTTGGCTTCGACGAGGATACCCAGGGAGCAATACGAAACTCTACGGAAAGATAATCTCAGCAAACAATTTCGTGTGCTACGCCTAGAACGCAAACTCGCGAACACTGAAGGCCAAGTTGTTGAGCTTGCCAATCTAATCCGTTGCGGCAAGGAACAGAATCACTTCCTATCTATAACACTGGCGGAGAGCGAGAATTTGGCCTTTCGCTTATCCTCGGCTCTCATGGAAGCATACGCAGAACGGGAATCTGACGTACCGTTGTTCGTTCATTCCATCCAAGATGGGCTTACCAGCATTGGACAAGAGCTGCATTCCCAGGAACTTTTACTTCAACGCTCTCTCATAGAACATATGTCTTCTTGGAACGACTTCTACGCTCTACGCAACCACCAATGGATACTTCACTCTTCTTTCATGATGAAGCATCTCGACGACAAGGATATCGAGAACCAACAACAATGTATGCAACTTGATGGTTTGAAGGCTGAGCACGCAGCTCTCACACAGACAAACTCTGTTCTTCGTACTGAATATGAAACTGCTCATACACAACTCGTCGAATCCACCACGGCCCTAGCCCAAGCGAGAGGAGAAGTGGAATTTTTGAGTACGAAGGTTAAAGAAGTGGAAGAGAAATCCAAGTCAAGTGTAGAGGAAATGAAGCAAGTCGTTACGCGAGAAAAGGAGGTTAACCGACGGTTGGCCTCAACACTTCAGCAGCATAAGCAAGCAGAAGAAGCTATGCGCCTTGACGTCGATCAGTGGGTTGTGTTTTCCGTCGAATGATATATTTTATGCTGACTGCAGTACTCTCCAGGCTTGCAAATGATCTCGCCGAGGCGGAACGATACGAAGAAGCTTACAACAACTTGGTAGACGAAGTTGGTGCTCTGGTTGATCGTAATGCACTAGCAGAAGAAGAAGCCGAGCGGCTCAGAAAATTCAACGCTGAAATCGTTGGACATAACAACCCTGCTCAACGCGTCATGTACGTGGACAGAATTCGACGAGAACTTCACGAAACCAGACAGGTGAGAAAGAAAATCTCCATCACTTAATTGCTTCTGAAATCTGACCTTTGGTGACAGAAACTGCTGATATCTACACGCGAACGAGAAGCAGTCCTGAATGAGAACGACGATCTTCGACATGAGTTGGATATGTATAAATCTGTCTCTGTCCATCCGGAGTTGAAACCAAGGACCACTGTGACGAGGGTTTCTAGGGTGCCTCTAGCGACGCAGAGTATGAATATCAAGTCCCTTTCTGCCATTTCGTCTGTGTCGAATGGTGGTAAACGGTTGGAGTCCACCCCGGAAGTAGATTTCAAAGAAGGAGACATGACAATCGAGGAGATCTTATAGGAAATATACCACAGTGCGAATGTAATAGCATACATCATACATACCCAATGTTCAAATTCACGATACCCTTTCAAGTTTCAGTCTGAATAGGTCGCGAAATTTGAGCAAGCTGGTCCAACGCCTCCGCAAACATGCCCACTGAGGTCGAACAAGTTGTTGTTGGCCTCACCTCAGAGTAAGCTTTGTCATGAAGGTTGCACGTTGAAGGCCTGACCACCGCTCAATGTCAATCTTCGTGAATTCCGAATTCCAGTGGGTAGAACAATGCTGAATTCCGAATTGAAGTTACCTAAGAACGGATCGAGTCTCTTCACGAAGAAAATGCTCATGATGACGCCTTTTCATCTCGGGGTATAAAACCGACAGTCCTCTACAACATTTCTCAACACCTTCCATGATGTCTGCAGCCCTCAGGACGGGGACGAAACCTTTATCGCGAGCATTCTCCTCTCGAGCCGTCGATGGTTTCGTCGGGGCTGTCGGAAACACACCTCTTGTGAGTCTTACAGTCAATATATACAACACATTTGTTCAAGCAAGTTTCTTTCAGATTTACTTGAAGAAATGGTCTGAGAAGACCGGCTGTACCATTGTTGGAAAGGGAGAATTCCAAAATCCTGGTGGAAGTGTAAAGGATCGTGCTGCTCTTGGTATCGTTCAAGATGCTGAAGCCCGAGGATTGTGAGTATACGTGAACCATTCCACCATAGCATGTAATTAAACTAATATCTTAGGCTGAAACCTGGGGGTACGGTCGTGGAAGGAACCGCTGGAAACACTGGTATCGGTTTAGCTCATGTTTGCAGAGCTCGAGGTTATAAATGTGTGATTTTCATGCCTAACACGCAGGTATGTTTCTGTCTTTTCAGCTCTCTGTGTTTCGAGCTAATATGTCCTCTAAAGAGTCAAGAGAAAATTGACCTTCTTCGTATGCTTGGTGCAGAAGTTCATCCCGTCCCAGCAGTTGCCTACGAGAACCCTGCCAACTACAACCACCAAGCCCGAGATTACGCGGCAAACCTCCCCAATGCCATCTGGACAGACCAGTTCGATAACACAGCCAATGCGAACGCTCACTATGCTACGACTGGTCCTGAAATTTGGGAACAAACTGAAGGGAAAGTTGATGCTTTCATTTGCGCTACTGGTACTGGCGGAACGCTAGCTGGAACTGGCAAGTTCTTGAAGGAAAAGAGCAAGGGGAAAACACAGATTTGGTTAGCAGATCCTCCTGGTAGTGTTCTGCAGAGTTACATCGCCAGCGGCGGAAAACTCAAGGAGAGAAGTGGGAGCTCGATTACTGAAGGTTCGGTCTATCTTTGCATGTACGTTCTCTAGAAGTTGACCCCTCCCTGTGCGTAGGCATCGGTCAAGGACGAATCACACAGAACCTTGGAACCCTTGTTAAAGATCTCGACGGTGCTTTTACAGTCCCTGACGACAAGTCGATACACATGCTCTACGACTTGCTCGATAATGAAGGGTTATATCTCGGGGCTAGCTCAGCACTCAATGTCGTTGCGGCCGTCGAGTTGGCACAGAAACTTGGTCCAGGTCACACTGTAGCTACTATCTTGTGTGACGGCGCGTACAGATACCAGAGCAGGCTATTCTCCAAGAAGTGGCTAGAAGCGAAGGGGTTGCAAGACGCTATTCCTGATCATCTGAAGAAGTACGCTGTGTTAGACTAGGTTCCTCATCTTTATTGCCGTTTCGTTGTATTATCTTCGGTTTAGTTCTTGCTTTCCTGTATATCGTAATGCTTTGTTATTAACACACGTAGACCGGTCAAGCTGTCATTCTATTCATTTAGTGTCAGCAAAACACAGGTTGTCCGAACCGAGATGAAGGACGAGGAATTAAAGTAACTTATGTGCCATTGTATACTTCCTTGGTGTAAGCTTGTGGGGGAATCCGGGGGATATACATATTAGAAAATGGATTTCACAGCTCTGGATAGATCACCATCAAATTAAAATGGCATATACATAGCTAGGTGTATCATTGGGAGAGGGTAAAGATCTTATCCGAATTTAAAACTGGAAAGGAAGATAATGGTAAGAAAGGGGCGGAAGAAAGGGTACTTATCGAGCAAGAGGAGACAAATGGAAGGTGGAGACGTGGTGGACCTGTGCGTCCGTCATCGTATAAGAGGCCGTGCGTCATGAGAGAGACATGAGAGGAAGGAAATCGAGAGCCGAAGACTTGTGTGGGTATATAGCAGAGAAGGATTAATCAAAGTGAAGAAAAACAAGTGAGATATTCGTCCGAATCCCAAAGAGAGGAGAGGATAAACGCCATGTCGAAATCTACTGTTGACGTTTCTTGACATTCTGGGACAACCATTGGAGACCCTCGAACAGGCCTTCTCCAGTGGTTGCACAACTGAAAAGTGCAACTTGTAAGTCCATGTGAGGGGGAAGGGAAACCAAACACGTACCTTGGATGCACATACCACGATCGGTCACGCATCCGGTGTAAACCAAGTTTCTCGGTTACCTCCGCAGGCGACATTGCTAATATCAAGATAAGGTGATTTTGTAGGGGACTGAGAGGAAATGAGTAAGCACACCTCCTGGAAGATCCTGCTTGTTCGCAAACACGAGCAGCAAACACTCCTTCATTTCCCTATCACTTAATATCCGGTGAAGCTCCTGCTTCGCTTCGTCTATCCGCTCTCGGTCTTGACTATCCACTACAAAAACGAGACCTTGGGTACCAGTGTAGTAATGTCTCCACAAAGGACGAATCTTATCCTGTCCTCCAACATCCCACACATTGAACTTGACGTTCTTGTAAGTCACCGTCTCCACATTGAAACCGACTGTGATTCACCAAGCAAGGGGGGTGAACACAAAGGAGATAAGCTTCAAAATCGCCATTTCGTCGATAAAAACGCGAAACCTTACCAGTTGGGATAGTTGTTACGGATTGGTTCAGCTTCAATTTGTAGAGAATGGCTAAGGGGGGTGACGGTTGGCTCATTCAGAGTAACACAATCAGAAAGAGACTCACTTGTTTTCCCAGCAGCATCAAGTCCCAACATCAACAACCTCATCTCCTTGTTTCCAAAAATCTTCCCTATTGGTGTCAAAACATGTCCACAAAGGCAACAGGAAAGGCAAGACACGCCAGGAGAACATAGATGAATATTCCGCGTCAGTTTCATTTCTGCATAAACAGAACAAATAATTATGATATTCCTACGCACCCAACGCCTTTGAAAGATTTGCACCCATTGCTAAAGACTGTGTGGAGAGTAAAGAACGACGGGAGGTGGGGGTAGGCCAGCAAAGAGAAAGAAGTAAAAGCAACTGCGAAAAGCGCTTGACTTAGGAAATGGCGCTCGCCTCGGATGGGACCATTCTCACCAGGACCCCGGAAACACTTCCGTTTCTCCGAGCCTCGTGTTAAACCTCGTGTATCGCAAACGAGAAATTTAAAGAGCATCGAGAACAAGATTGTATAGCATGAGTAAAACTAGAGAGGTATATAGCACATAGAAATTAAATCCAAGAACCAAAAAATATTGTGTACAGACAAAAAAAATCATTGAGAAGGCACCCCAGATGAACCCATATGCGACTGATTAAACACCTTCAACCATCCTTCTCCCATATCCTGCCTCAATGCCTCAATCTTCGCTCTAAACGCCTCTGCTTCTCCAAACCCTTTCCCATCAATCCCACCATTCTCATTGGAGGGTGGTTCGTATACAGAGGCGGAAACCCTTGACCGTCTGGCAGCAGCCTTTGAAGACATGGTAGCGGATCGACGGTGTCCTGACATACTGCGTTGTGAATCCCCAAAGGGCGATGAAGACCCTTCTTCTTCCATACCAAAAGATGAGGAGGGAGATGCAGGTGCATACTCGGTTCGATGTCGACTGTGCTTCGTCACCAGTTTGGGTGGAGGGGAATTCGGGACCAAGGTTGCTATGGAAGATGCCATCTCATCTGCTTCCTTGCTGCTCGCTGGTGACTTCGAAGGACCTGCCACTACTCGATCTTCGACAAGAGGGGCTGAAGTGGAAGTTAAACACTCCTTTGACTTTACCATCGAAGAGGGACTCGCACGTGTTGTCTTGTGAGGTAACGCAGATGCGTCAGAATGCATCCGAGAGTGAGATGCACTCCTGGTGCTCGCTGTTTCACTACCACCATCCAAATCTACTATCCTCTTATTTCTCTTTTTCCGACCTCTCACGGCCGCCAACTGTGGGGATGCGGAATGGGAAGGTGGTAAAGATGAAGGGGGCGAAGATTTAGGACTCGAATGACCAGTATTCAACTGTACAAATGCCGCTGATGATGGAGTGGGTTGAAGCCCAGGTGAGGAACCGACCGCGACCACGGGAGGGGAGAATGCAACAGAAATTGGCCGGGATGAGGACATCTGTTCTGGAGGAGCAACAGAAAGATATCTCTTCTCGTAGAACGTTGCTGGTGTGCCATCCAGCAAAATATTCTTTCCCTCTTTCATGAAGATATCGAAGCATCGTATCCGATAACCCTCTTCGAACTCAGTAAGAGGATTACCTTCCACCCAGACTTCAGCGATGTTTGGCAATGTTGCTAAACGACCGATCTCCGCACTTTCGTCTATGAGGTTATGGCGTAGATCAACTCGTTCCAATGCCAGTAGACGTTCAAGACCACATATGGACTCGAGACGGTTACGAGCCAAATTGAGGATAAGAATTTGCCCGAGCATGGTGTAGATACCTAGAACAGAGTCGATCATATTGTCTGAAAGGTTAAGTGACACAAGGTTGTAGAGTGCAGATACTCCTGAAGGAACAGACACAAGCAGATTTGAAGAGAGGTCAAGATGTGTCAAGGAAGTGAGGTACTGAAGAGGTGTCGAGGGAAGGAATGTAAGTGCATTATCAGATAGTGACAAGTGTCGAAGAAAGGCCCATTTCAAAGAAGGTAACTGTTGAGCAAATTGAGAAGTTTTCGGCGTTGGCTTCTCAAGGTCAGATTCAGACTCGACCTCAGATGTCTCCTTAGTTGGGGTTGGTATATCCTCTGCATCTTCGGGAACAGCGTCAGGAAGTGGTGTCGATGAATAAAATGAGCTCTGCCTCGATGGTGGTGCCTTCGGTATCCTCCTTGTCCTGTCCGTTCCAAGTTGCCCTGCCCTCCTTGCCTGATCGTCCACTACAGCCCCAATAAATATATCTGATACGTCCTCCAACCCACTCCTCTTGATGGTGAGACCCCTCAACCCCTCTGCGAGTCTATCCCAACCTGTCAGCGACCGTGGATCAATATCATGGCATTCCAGTGTGGCAAGGGTTTTGAACGCGTCCAAAGGTACTGCATTCTCGTTCGGTGCCTCGTTCTCAAGTTCAGCAATCAGTCGATGTTCTGGTGCATGTATTGATAATGCTGGCAACTTGGTGAAACTGCTGTAGATGTACTTAAGTTCGTTGTCGACCGAGGGCGGTATTGGTCGACCCCACCATGCAGGACCTAAAGATAATCGAGAAACTGCAGAAGTGATTGACATAAATGAGAGCGCGTCAGATCTGTCCTTGAACGGCAAAACATTGATATAGTTCATCGGTCTTGAAGGATTCTCCATCCTAACATCCAAACTTCCTACATCCAACCCCAAGGCCTCCATTCGCATAAGCAGATAGAATAAATGGTGTTCATCGAGGGATAATATCACTGGCTTTGTTGAAGACGACGGGAGATTGGTATCAGATGCTGAAGCAAACCAACCCAGAGGATTGAATATTGATGCGTCATTGGTGTTCCCTACTTTCTGCGGACGTCGTCTACGGTAATCTCCAGCCGCAGCGAGGCCCTGTTCGTTATTCCGGATGAAAGTAGCGATACGACGAATGTACTCGTCACCTAGTTCATTGTCCATGTCAGCGACGGGACGAAGAAAGAGAAGGGGATCGTCGTGGACTCGTGGAAAGCGTGATTGAGACTGAAGCAGCCAGGCAGCAGGCAGGATGCTTAAGGCTGCCACTCAAGAGATGGTGTTCCAAATCTGACAACGGCCGGAGCTCGGAGAAATCAGACACCAGAGGACCGGAGATGGGCCGGTCGAGCTCCGATAAGATGTACTTTGCATAATGAAGCGCGTACGCGTCCTTTCTAAGTTCTAACTTCCACCATCGTCCTTGTTCGCGCCTCCAGGCGACATCACCCATATTCCCCAGTGTTTATATCAGATCTCTTAGTTTATTCTTGAGTTACGACCATCATGAAGATCACAGTCAAAACTTTGCAACAGAAGGTGTTTCATGTGAGTAAAGTCATCTTATCCATGTCGGTGCATCGAATGAATGGTTTGGTCTTCTGTTCAGATCGAGGCGGAGGGGTCAGATACCGTAGCCGATCTAAAGACGAAGATTCAAGAATCGCAGGGTCATGCTGTTGAAAGCCAAAAAATCATCTACTCTGGTGAGGATCTCTGCATCTGCTCCACATAACACACTGGACACTAATCCTCGACTAGGCAAGATTCTACCTGACTCAAAGACTGTCGAATCCTGCGAGATTAAAGAGAAGGACTTCCTGGTGTTGATGGTGGCAAAAGTGAGTCGCTCATATCCGATGTGGCTGAGTTTTGTTGTTTATATTACGTTCAGCCTAAACCTACCCCAGCTGCTTCAACAAGTGCGCCTGCTGTCGCTACGCCTCCCGTCGTACCAGCTGCAGAACCCATCGCCGCTCCTAGTGTACCCGCCCCCTCTGCTCCTGCTGCCGCACCTCAGCCCCCAAATGCACCTATTCTCACCCCCGCACAGGCTGTACCTGTAGCACCTCAGGCTGAGCGTCCGTTTGGTGACACTAGCAGTTTCCTGTCAGGAGATGCTCTTCAATCTACCGTTCAGAATATGATGGAGATGGGTTTCGAGCGAGAACAAGTTATGCGAGCTATGAGGGCAAGTTTCAATAACCCAGATCGTGCCGTTGAATATCTTTTCAATGTAAGTTCTTCACTCATCCATCGATACTATTGAAGTTTCAAGACTGAGATTCGCATCCTGTAGGGTATCCCTGCTCATCTTGAACAAACTGCTGCAGCACCTGCAGCCCCTCGACCAGTCGCTACGCAGGGCAGCGCCCCTGCTCCTGCTGCAGCACCTGCACAGGCTGCTCAACCCGCGGCCGCGCCGGCTGCAGGTAATGCACCTCAGAACCTCTTCCAGGTATGTCGATTCTGTCCTTGACATCATGATGAGACCCTTATGCAGATGAAATCAGTTAGCTGCGCAACAACAACATCATGGACCTGGCGCTGGTGCTGGTGGGGGAGCTGGGCCTGGTGCCGGTGCTGGTATTGACCTTGCTGCGTTAGCCAACGACCCACAGATCGAACAGTTACGACAGTTGATGATGTCAAATCCAGCGTTGATCCAACCTCTTATCCAGCAACTTGCTCAAGCCAACCCTCAATTGGCAGGATTACTAGCACAACATCCCGAAGCTCTGCTACAAATCCTTGGTGGTGGGCTCGAGGGCGAAGATGATGGGGAAGGCGGTCAATTGCCGCCTGGAGCTGCTGTTGTTCAGGTTACAGAAGAAGAAAGGGAGGCGATATCACGAGTGCGTACCCGATCTTTTCATCAGCGTTACGATGTAATCCTTACAATTTCATTTGCAGCTTGAGGCTCTTGGTTTCTCGAGACAGTCCGCCATCGAAGCTTTCCTTGCCTGCGACAAGAACGAAGAGCTGGCCGCCAATTACCTATTCGATCATGGATTTGACGATGATCAGCAAGGACCGTAATAAACTTCGTTCATACACACGGATGTAGATTTGGATAATAATTGAGTTGTCTCTATTAGTATAGGCCTTGTCAAAGATGCAGCGTTAGGTTAGCTACTCGTGTACTTTATCGGTCCGTATTGTTTGACCATGTATTTCATTTCAATCTCCTTGTGTCGACACTTGATTATATACTTTGAAGTTGAAATTGTATCCCCTGCAGACAGAGGTCACTCCACAGGTTCAATGTCCCACAAGCCAGTGTTGTCAATGCACGATGATCATCTGTAATATTGATCGCCATAATGCGATTTACAATATCAACGTTGCCAATAATGTAATTCACAGACGCCCATATCATCATTAGCGCCTGTCGCAACTCGCTCAAGTTTCACTTGAAGAGATACGACTTGAATTCAACCTACTTGACAGTGCGTTCTCAGCTATATGTTCTTCCTCTATTGAACATCTTCATAAGCGCTTCAATCCAATGGACTCTATTAAACCCTGGATTGCTGAATATCTTGTAGGCATCGGAGAAGACATCGGAGGCGACCTTAGTGCCGCTCCATTATGCACGAAGAAGAGGAAGTGCCAACTTGTCAACGTACGCGTTTTTTGGTCCAAACCATGAGTATTCGCGAAATTTTTGGCTGATTATACCATTTTATAGTTCTTGACGCGTCCAAAGCACGATAACGACGATAGTTGGATATGGGCACAGTTATCTGACAAGAAATTAATGATACCCGCGAGGTTCAGCAAAGAGTCGATTGAGACACACGAAAAGTGAGTATGTTGTCTAATCTCTCCATATAGTCAAGATTCATGTTATATCTTGTACGACAGTCGACGGAATAGTGGTCCATTTACGCTGAACAAGACCATGATAATTACGATTCGTGACTACAAACCTATGTTCACCCGAGTACCCTTGGGACTAGACCGTGAAGAACTATCACATGACGATAAATTGTGTCTTACCGTAGGGAATTTTCATGCAGATGGTTCATTCAATGAACCACAATGGGGAGGACCTCGAGATTTGATCACCAACGAGGATCTGAAGTTGTGGACAGAGGGTTTGACAAGAGGGGGAGGGGATGGGTGCGTTAATCCTAGTCCTTTGCTGGATTCTACTCTTGAATGACTGTCTTCTTTACCCCTATGTGACCGGCTCCTTTCCCATACAGGAACGTACTGAAGGTGCGGAAACATGGCCCACGACCAGCAAAACCTCCTATTGGACCAACACCTTCGCAATACGTGGTAGCTTCTCCTCCGGGAAGTCAAGAAATCCCAAAGCTTCGAGCCTCTGCATCGAACAAATCAGAAATACTGGAGTCCATAACCGTCAATTCGATGGTCATGAGCAGAGAAGTCGGAACGAAGGCTGGGGGAAACAACCCTCCTAATAAGTACACAAGAAAATGGTCTGTGAGTACGTGATGTTTTCTCTTCCATACTGCTGTCGAAACGTTCTGTAACGGGCCACCTCAGAGGATCCTTCTAGCTTTGACATAACCAACGACTTGTTCATGCAATTGAAGAATGCACCATGTATGTATGTCATCGTTTCCAAAAGTTGTGCTCATCTATTTGACATTAGAAACCTTTAGTTGGAAATGAAGTGGCCATCCATGATGATACAGCTGATGACCTAGCCAGTCATAGCATACATAAGTCTCGCTCTCCTGACAAGAAAACTCCTGCCACACCACCGCGGAAGAAGAAAAGTAAGTTATATCGAATATTACCCACTATAATCTCTACTTAAAACTCCGCAGAAAATGCGCTGGATTTCGACTCCAGTCCTATTCAGAGTTCATTGCAAAGTCCTGCTCTTTCTGAACGGCCACCACCAATGACACCGTCTCAATGGGCATCTTCTCCGTTGCGTTCTCCTCGACACGATCACAATGAACAAGACATAGTGCAACCCAAAGAAGAGCCTGGTAGTCCGATGTTAATTGAACCAATGGAACTCGACCAAACTATTCCGGACGACAAGAAAGTCGAAGGATTGCCGAAACCATCTTCTTTGCCCAAATCAGACATTCCTTCCTCTCTCAACACAGTACCAACCCCTCCGACTCCTGCTCAACGTCCTAAGCCACCCGCCTCTTCTGATGAATCTGCTATAACCGGATCATCTCGATTAGTGGCTGGCTGGAACGTCTTGAAAAGCAGCTTCTCCGGTGGGCCTGGAAAGCCGTCGATGCCAATTGGCGATACCTCCAGAACAGGAACCATTGGTTCTAATTCACAATCTCTGGTCGACTCTCAAGAATCACGCATATCCCATATGTCTGACTCTCCTCCTAAAGGCGCAAGACCTCCATTCATTCTAAACTCACAAGAGTTTGCATTACCTCCGCAATCCGTGCCCAAAGTGGAAGAAACGATAGAGATAGAGGTTGCGGTAGATCAGTCAGAGAAAGAATCTGCCGATCGCTCTGCGTCAACTTCGAATCTTCTTCAGCTCAAATCCCAGTCTATCATTAAATCATCTCACGAACAGGAAGATGTTAAACCTCGTTCCGATGATCGTGATGCTCGTTATTCCCAGTCGCTCTCATACGGCGGTTCTTCTCAAGAGAGCAGGGAACGCTCGCTAGAGCGCGATCGCCAGGAAGTGGGAGAACATACGAAAGAAGAAACAAAGGATGCATCCTCGGAAGTAGATGTGCCCGAAGATCTAGAGGGGGGACCGTTGGAGGACGAAAGATTCATCGAGGGCGAGGACGACAGAGGGCGAAGTGCGAGTGAGCAGAATAATGAAGAAGGAGAAGAAATTGCCGCCACTGGCGTTCGGAGCGGTGAGAGCTTAACAGACAGCGAAACTGAAGAGGAAAGGGGTTTCGCTGTCGGAGAAGAGGTGAAATCCCCCATGAAGGAGGAGTCAGAGGAAGAAGAACCACGAAAGGAGGAAGATGAGGAAGAAAGCCAAGATGATGTTCATACATTCAGTGGTCAAATTGTTGATGAAGAGGGAGATGAAGCAGACGACGAAGTTGAAGTTCCTGTCGAAGACACTAATTTCGCCGGAGACGGGGATGAGAGCGAGCAAATGGTTGTTGATGCGATTGGGGATGCAGAAACTGGGGATGAAGAACTCGACTCCGACGATGCGAGAATTCATGAAAAGCTCACACGCACATCCCGACTCGCAAATGAAGAACCCAGCCAGATCGAGGAGACTGACTCAGAACCTGAAGTTCTCTCTATTCGAGTACGCGTTCCTCGTAATGGTTCCACCTTTAGTTCTGAGACAGGAGAAGAAGAACAAGTTTCTAGAGCCACATCCTCAAGTTCCAAGCCAGCAATTCCTTCAAGCCCTGACGTCTTTTTGAGCGAAGATTCATTCCATGGTTTGGAGATGAAACAAGAGGTTATTCCATCCTCTGTTAGAAGGAAATCATTCTCGCGCAGGACGAAGCCGAGAGAAGAGTCCATTCATCCGGCTTCAGCTTCTACATCGGCTGTAAAGAGACCGGTAGCAAAGAAACGAGCTTTACCTAAAGAAATCCTTGCACAACTTGAGATGATGGATTCATCAGCTACTGCTGAGCACGACCCCAACAGCTGGCATCATCCTAGTTTCATGCAGGAACACCACAGTTCAACTTCACCCGTCGGTAAAACCAATCCACAGTCACACCACCTTTCGCCTCAATTAAGCAAGCAGGCAAGTTCATTGCGAAGACGAAAGAGGGCTTTGTCGCATTCATCAACAGATGATTCAGAGGTGGGAGATAAACGCACGAGACCGGTTCACAAGAAACGCAAAATCGATGCTCCCAAGTTTGTCGAAGTTCCTTCTTCCCCAGAACACAGTTCTCGTCCTTCGTCGAAGCAATTAATACCCCAGTTGGTCAAGCGACAGACTTCCAGTGGACTCCCTAGGAAACACTCTGTGGATTCTACTGCATCTAAAGTCAAGCAGATAGATTTTCATAGGAGTTCATCCATCAATTCTATTGTCTCTACTACGAAGAAACTTTCGATGAGACAGTCTACTCCTGCAGAACCTCAGCTGAGTGAGAAAGCGGCAGGAAAGAAGAGAGCTGTTGAAGTCACTCCTAGTATATCTGCCAAACAAGCAGAAAGGAGAAGCTCAATGCAGAGCCTGGCGCATCCACCTCGGAGAACTTCTGTTGCAAGCACATCCCGATCTCTCTCGTCCGGCAAGCAAGATCGACCACTGCCTGCTTTAGTTCCTCCTTCCAATGCATTAGTACCCCAGCATTCAGTTACCGTATCATCACCATCTGCGTCTGCGAATCCATCGGCTACGTCTCTTAGAGGATCATCCACTCGACCTGTGGTGCTCGGTGGGTTCAAGGTTGACTTGGATATTTCTCCCGAAGATGGGATATATTGCACCGACTGGGAGCTATTGATCACGATGTTGAAACGCAAGGGGAGACAGATTCAAAGGAGTAGTGGCGATGGGCCCGCAGGTTGAATATATGTTTCTATCATCTCACCCGCTTTTTATTTGTTGTAAATTATCAGATCATCGTTCACTGTATTTGATTAGTAATCCAATCATTCCTCGATGACAATGTTGACTCGTTGAGTAGACACGAGGCTATTGAGATCCGATCGAATTGATCGAGATTTAAACTTTTTGCGTTTGCTTCCTTGCAAAGTCTGCATGTCTTGTCATAATGTCATTGTTCATAGACCGGGATTCCCGACGGATGAGACATAGCCTCCGATATCCAAGACTGAATATCCCATTGTTCCTGGTGACAATCTTACACGCCTTTCAAACTATCGGAATGGGCGGAGCAATGAACTCTACCAACTCATCGTAATATTACACATCTTTGAGTGTTAAAGAACTTGAAGAGCTTGAAATGCACTAGGCAGTCTATCATTTCGACTGAGACTTCTACTTAGTATGTCATCTTCAACTCCGATGGCAAGAGTTCAGGCGGAGCTTCGGTTAAGTGCGAAACACGATCAGGTGACCAAAGGACGAGAAAGCGTCTGCGCAGTCTGCGGAGTTGGCCGACCCCACTTGAACAATTCAACTTTCGCCTCCTCCCCCAGGATCCAGGACCTCCATTTTCATGCCAATTTCTACCATTTAATGCCCCAAGAGTATACGCTTTACAATTTTACTCGGAGGTCGCACACCTGGTATCAACTTGCAAAGATTTGGACGTGGTAGAAATAAACTTGGTAAGTTGATTCCTTAAAGCTTTGCAACTCTGTACATCAACAAAGGGTTCTTCAATTTTATCAAGCTGGACGACCTTTACGTATATTAATAACGTTCTAAGACCTCAACAATGAGCTCAAACTATGCTTACAATCCAGTTGAACAAGCATTGTTTCGTATGTCTGCTGGTGGCAATCTGACACCTGTCCCGGAGGAAGATTCTGAGGATCAGCGCAGTACAACCTCTTGGCAGACGGCCTCGGATGGACAAATGCTGAACGAGACAGATGAGTACCGCCGAAGTAATCTTCTACCGCGTCCCCCCCAGCAGAGCTACCAAACGTACCAATCAGTTCCAGCTGATGAGCTTCCCTTTGATGACCAAAATCCATTTATCGACTCGAACCGTAACTCTGCCTATTCCCTGCCGCGTTCATCATTCTACTCGAATGAGTATTCCATTCGTCAACTCCCCTCGCGACCTGTTTCAGCAGCTTACTCCGAGGTTTCTTCCTATGGCGTCCCCATTAATACCACTGGCTACACCAACTACCAATCCGAATATGATTCGCCTACAGCGTACACCTCCGCGACACTCATGCGCTCTGCTCATGTTTCCCCCAATATTCCCCGTACACGATCTCCTACTCCTGCGGTAGACGACGAAGATTATCATCTGGTTGGCGAAGACTCATTTCATTACGTTGGCGAGACGCCCCCTTCTACGCGTACACAGAGATATCTCAATGATCCCGAGAAGCATGCCCCAGATCATGCTTTGGAAATGCAACCTGAACTTCTCAAATACGCTGCCAAAGAATGGAAAGCGTTTGTCGATCCCGAAAAGACTTCTATACATACCAAAAACTCAGGTGATTCACTAGCCGAACCTGAAACACCCACTTCGACGCGTCATTTCGGTCCCGCCCCTCTAGGACGAGCTCGACGGAGACACAAGTTGAAGAAAAGAGTTCGATTGACGAATGGTAATTTGGTCGTGGATTTGGATGTACCTCCGAAAATGGTTTTACCTCGGAAAGGTGATCCTGAAATGATGAAGATGAGATATACGGCTGTTACCTGTGATCCAGACGACTTTGAAAGAAACGGATTTTTCTTACGGCAGAACGAGTATGGGAGATCTACAGAGTTGTTTATTGTTATTACGATGTATAACGTGAGTGATTTGATATCAATGCATATTTTCATGCTGAGTTTGTTGAGTTATCCGCGCGTAGGAAGATGAAGTTCTGTTCTGTAGAACATTGTATGGAGTGATGCGGAACATTTCCCACTTATGTACTCGCAAGAACTCTCGAACGTGGGGACAAGATGCCTGGAAGAAGGTAACCTGACTTTTCAATTTTACTTCAAGATTTCACTTCTAATTTTGATAATCAGGTAGTAGTTTGTATCGTGGCGGATGGCCGTAAAAAAGTACACCAACGAGTCCTCGACTGCCTAACTCTTCTCGGAGTCTATCAACCCGGAGATCACATGAAAAACATGGTCAACAATAAACCCGTCACAGCCCATTTGTTCGAATATACCACTTCATTCGGTTTAGATCCGAATATTCATTTCAAGTATCCTGACAAAGGAATCGTTCCGACTCAGATATTATTTTGTATGAAGGAGAAGAATCAAAAGAAGATTAACAGTCATCGATGGTTCTTCAATGCCTTCGGACCTTTGCTTCAGGTAAGCTTTTAAATTGAATAGCTTCGTATGATTGTGAATTCTGAAATGATTCCCCTTTTAGCCAAATATATGCGTGTTATTAGATGTAGGAACTATGCCTAGCAAGAAGAGCATGTATCATCTATGGAAGACCTTCGACTTGAATTCGAATGTGGGAGGTGCTTGCGGAGAGATCGCAGCGTTCAAAGGCAAGAATTGGTCGTACCTATTGAACCCTTTAGGTCAGTCCGCCTTCCATATATTTGAGCACCTATGTGAAACCTGATGGGACAATATCGAAGTTGCTGCACAAAATTTCGAGTACAAAATCACCAACATTTTGGATAAACCGACAGAGTCTCTGTTCGGATACATCAGTGTTTTGGTTTGTGGTTCAAGCCATTCCCTTCTTAACCATACCGCAATTTTGACGGATCATGTAGCCAGGTGCATTCTCCGCCTATCGATACATCGCTCTGCAGAACGACAAGTTTGGAATGGGACCCTTGGCATCATACTTCAAGGGTGAGGTATTGCATGGAAGAGATACGGACATCTTCACTTCAAATATGTGTATGTGCCTATCGATTTTTCCAAGAACCAACTGACTGATTATTGATTATGCATTATGTTGTAGATCTTGCTGAAGATGTAAGTGAAAGAAATCCTTACCAATATCTCATCCCTTGACTTTGATTTAATCTACCAGCGTATCCTCTGCTTTGAACTTGTCGCAAAAAGTAACTCTAATTGGTCTGGCTATCCTCCCTCTTTTGTCTTTAAGCACGCATTGAACTTCTTTCCTTTATTCATTCCTCAGGGTTCTCAAATACGTCAAAAGTGCCATCGGGGAAACCGATGTTCCCGACGCTCTACCTGAGTTCATCTCTCAGCGACGTAGATGGTTGAACGGATCCTTCTTCGCAGCAACATATGCAATAGCTCACGCAGGCCAGATCTTACAAAGTGGACATAGCATTGGGAGGAAATGTGCATTGATGGCTGAGACGGTTTATAACATCATCAATTTAGTTGCCAGTTGGTTTGCTATTGTGAGTCCCCTTTTTTATATTCGTTCAGCGATCGTCAGAGAAAGTGGGTTATTTATTGGCTGCCTTTATAGGGGAACTTCTACCTGTTCTTTGTGAGTTAAACACAATGGATGTTCTATGGTTCGAAATGAACGATGAGAAATTTTAGGTCATTCTCACTTCCTCCTTGGAAAGTCCTGCCTTCAAATTACAGGGCATTCGATATTTCAACGCTGTCATCCAGGTATAAATGTCCAGTCTTGCGATATCTCGTCATCGCTGACAGCCATAATTTTAAACTAGTACTGCATGGCGGGAATCATTATCGCGTGTTTCTTATTCTCGATGGGAAACAAGCCTCGGTCGTAAGTCATGATTTTCTCTCCACTTATTTTAATCCTTTCCCCATCTTGTTCTTTGAAACTTACTATTTACGTTTCACAGAGCACAATGGAAGTACAAAACTTGCGCAATAATCTTAGCTATTTTTATGTGCTACATGCTGGTTTGTGCGGTACTGTGTGCCATTCAAGCTGCAGCTTCTGGAGGGGCAGTTTACAGAACTATGATTTTTAGTATCATTTGTACTTATGGAGGTAAGGAACCATTAGAATTCGTTGTGTTTTACTTATTCTCATCCTAATGATGCTTCATGTAGTATATTTCTCGTCGAGCGTCCTTGCCTTTGATCCATGGCATATGTTCACGAGTTTCATACCTTACCTGTTATTTTCGCCCACTTATACGAACATCTTGAACGTGTAAGCTTACAGGTTCTCTCTGTTTGACGGTCATAACTCACCAATATGCATTTATCATAGGTATGCTTTCGCCAACCTAGACGATGTAGGTTTAGTTTAGCAACATCTTCTTCGTTGACATCTCTCATCCATTTCAATTCATTGCCACATTATAGATTTCATGGGGAACAAAACAGGATACGATAATCGAAGCTGATTTAGGAGCTGTTATCCAGAACAGTGCTTCTCAAGTCGAAGTCGAGGTTTTGGCCGACATAACGGATGTGAACTTGATGTATGAAGAATCATTGTTGAATTTGAAAGCCAGGAAACCTGTTTCGGATAAAAAGAAAGAAAAGGCCCTCACCGATGCTGAAAGAGAACAAACTGCGAAAGAGTATTATGCTGGGGTCAGGACTAATGTGAGTATTTCTATGTTTTCTCGCTTTGATCAACAATGCTCACTTTCTTTTTCTCTCCTTAGGTTTTACTTGCTTGGGTCCTTTCGAATGTATATCCATTCATTTTTCTCTTTACAAACATTAGCCTGATCCTCCATTGATCTTAATAGGGTGTGTTACTAGCGGCGATATTAGGGGGGTCAGATCCTACCATAACATTCGTCGCCAACCAACCAATGAATCGAACGAAAGCTTATATGACTTTCATTCTGGCTTTCGTGGCTATAACAAGTATCGTTGTAAGTTTCAATTCGATTTCTTTGCCCTTTCTACTGTTTGTTGAGTTGTATCCTTTGCTTTGCTAGAGATTTGTAGGATCAACGTTATACCTGATCATCCGTGTCTTCACCGGCTAAACAAGAAAAGTTCAACTTTCTTGGTTTACCATTGTATGAATAAACTCATCTGAGGTTGGAGTTTTTCTTTCACATCCCCATCAGATATTCTCGAGCCGACTTATGTTTATGTTATGTTGGTATGCTATTACTCATGTTACTAGGATTTTTTGTGGACTTTTCCTTCGTTTAATTTTTTGTCCCCCAACCCCCAGAGACACCATCGGCCCCCCCAGTGCCACACAGCCCGATGACACTCTGAAAGTTCTATGCCATTCTGTACGCGTGAATATATCTATTCCCTATCGACTGGATTGTTATGCTTACATCACGAGGTTACCATCCACGAAGAATGAGTTATTCCAAATTCTCGGAGTTGAAATAGACTCGGAAGTTTGGTAGAATCATTATCTAGATCCAACGCATCTTATCAGATTCTTCTATTTCCCGGAGTTCATGAGCTATTCAAACTCGCAGAGGACTCTACTTTGCTGCATCTTTGTCTCCTTCCTCCACAACTACACCTTGCACATTCCACTTGGCCCTCTTCAAAACAATGGCTTTGATCACAATATCAGGTTACCCTTCAAGTGGTAAAACCCATCGGGCATTGCAACTCAAAACTTTTCTTGAGTCCAAACTTTCCGAACCTGATTATATTTCGGCTGGAGGAAGGAAATTCAAAGTAGTCATAGTCTCAGACGATAGTGTTGGTATCAAAAAGCAAGATTATGATAGTACGTATCTACTCTCATACACGATGTGTCCCGAGTTAATTGGCTCATGTATGCAGATGCCAGAACCGAGAAACCTGCTCGACAAACTCTATTCACGACCCTTCAAAGATTAATGGCCCCAGATACACTACTCATAATTGATTCGTTAAATTACATCAAAGGCTTCAGGTATCAGATGTACTGTGCCGCTAGAGAGATGAAAGTTAGAGTCTCTACAGTGGGTACTACTGCTATTATGTCTTTTCATTGATGTGGATTTTTATGGGATAGTAGGTATATGTCGTAGCAACTGCGGAGAAATGTCGAGAGTGGAACAAAGAGAGAAGAGAGAAAACCGAGAAATCGTATTCTGACGAGACGTACGTTCTATCATGATCTCAGATCTTACTTTACATTTACTAACAACTGTATAGTTTTGAGAACCTCTTGATGCGTTACGAAGAACCTTCGTCGATGGTTCGATGGGATTCGCCTCTTTTCACAGTACCATGGATAGATGAGGACATCCCAGGAGAAGATATCTGGAAAGCTATAACGGAAGGGGTTATTAAACCTCCAAATGCCGGCACTCAAGCTGTATGCATTCGTTACAGGTAGAAGCCTACCATACTCATTGTTTCTTCTTCTTAGGTTGCGAAAGCCCCAACGGACGCATTGCGAACATTAGAAACAATAACGACCTCAATGGTGTCGTCAATCATGTCCGAGCAGTCCCTTTCTTCGTCCTCCTCTTCGATCACGATATATCTTCCATCTGCGCCAGATGTTAAGGTACACCTTAAATTACCTCCAAGGAATATAACTCTATCAGAGTTGCAACGGATCAAAAGACAATTCGTTACGGTTCATAAAAAAGCTATTACACTTGGCACGACTGAGAAAGGGGCTGTGGATTGGAGCGAAGAAAGTGTAGCCCGAAAGTTCAAGGATTACGTGGAAGAGAATTTAAAGCCTTGACAACTGATCTATATCTTGTTAGACTGTAAGTTTATTTCGTTTGCGATGAGCGATGAATTGGGTACTAAAATGACATGCGCAGACTATGAATGTAGTAATGTACATTAAGATAATCTCCGCTAGAAATAATCCATTCAATCGCTAGCAAGCAACCGAAGCCCCGAGACTTGTCCTGCTGTTTACGTGATGTTCGGCCCTTCCTATTTTGCCTCTCGTCTCGGACTGACGTACTCGCAATTCTGTGCAGTATTACCGGCGGGTGAGCAACATTTAGTCGTTTGATCGTTCTGGAATATAGGCACTCATGCACGCATACGACTCGATCACAGTGGAAGCGGATATAAGTTGAGCGGCCTTGAACCATTGCATCTCCTCGGCATGAAACAGACTGCAGAATAATTGGTTTAGGTGTTGTTCATGCGACTTCGGTTCTACCAACAGTCTAACTTTCTTCGCTTTTGGTCAGATCATTAGACTCGACCGTAAATTCATTCGTTACAATCACTACACCCCTAATGTTCCTACCGTTTTGGCTTGCGTGCCGGACTAAGGTGGGATGAGATCGACAAGGTCACAGAGGAGTCTAGAGCAGGAAATGCGGATACAAAAGGATATCCGAACAAGGCAAGGATATTACGGGATCGGGAAAGCACTCAAGAAAGATGGCGAAGGTGATAGCAACAAAACCACTCACGCTGATTCACTCAATATACCTCCGCAACAGTTTCCTTTTTCGACGGACCATCATGGATGGACCTGGATGAACGGAAGCAGCTTACGCTTTCTATCTCGACTCCCCACCCATCCATCGTGTCTAGAATTTTATATTATCCCCTTTCTCCCTCCTCTTGTCTTTGCTTTAATATGGTTTATTCACTATGCTTCATCAGACTTCACCCCCTTCTCTCGACAAGTAGTCTCTCCCTCGATGGTTGAACATGATTATGACCACCACGGAACAGCAGGAATGATCATCCGAGAACATATGGTCTTCCCATCTGTCGGTTTTCAAGTTGTAAGTCAGAGCTTGCATTTACTGGGTACGCTATATTCATTTCATCTCTTCTTTACAATTTATTGACCCCTTAAACTCGTTCACTCCATTCCCCGCGTATTACAGGCGTGTCGATCATAGCCCACTTCATATCTCGTCGTTTGAGATTAGAAGACGTATCTTCGCTTCACGGGTTGGTCCAGATAAGTTGGGCTCGGTTATGCATAGTCCTATGTTTTATTGACTCGTAAGTAATTCACTCTGCACTCTGCTTTTCCCGCTGCAGTTTTTATAACGATGTCTTTGGTTTTGATCTATAAAGGTGGTCATTCCTCTTCGCTTCTGGTATCCTTGTCCAAGGCGTCGGACTTGAGTTGGGTTACGGTACTTGCTCATTCGGGATATTGAGCTGTATCGTGTTGTATGCAACTTCGAAGCTATTTATCTATCTCTTTCTTGGTATGTTTGATATATTGCCAGTCACACTGAGGTACGCTAACGACCAACCCTTATTCACTTACCCATAGTTGAGAAAGTTCACGTCGTATGGTCGACACCAGGAACACCACGCTTGAGGTCGAAAGTGTATATCACTTGTTTCGTAGTCGTCATGTTCTACGTCGTGGTAGGATTTTATCTCATCTACCGTGTGTATCATCCTCCCTCCTCCCTCTCTCGCCTGTTCACCAACCGATATCTATAGAGCGCATAGCTTACTTTAGAGGCGATGGCACTTGTGTCATAGGTCTCAAAAGTCTTGCGTCAGTTGTTTTGCTTGTATATGATTTGTATGTCTTTTTCATATTTTCACCGTGAATTTCATCAGCTAACACTTTTTATGCTTAAGATTCATCAACATGTTCCTAACATCACTCTTCCTCTGGCCTCTGTTCCGTACTCGAATCCTCAACCGTCGTTTGCGTCGAGTGACCGGTCGAGCTGTTGTGGCGGCGTTTGTTTCGTTGACTTCCTCTTGTGTCAATATCCTTGTTTTGGCCATTATGCACGGAGAACAACCCGGCTGGATATGTTTGTCAAGTTGTGGTCTCGACGTCGGTTCTTTTTCCTCCATAACCTGTCACTATACTCACGTACTTCCTTCATTGCACCACAGGTCATCGTAAACTCCTCCGCTTTGTTTTGGGTCACATCTGGAACATCGTTGAAACCTGAAACCTCTAGAAATAGAGAAAGAGAAGGTGGAAACCAAGACGACCCATCTTTGCCGAGCTATTCTCGCCCAAGCAGTAACAGGAAGAACAGCAAAAATAGCCAGAAGAACCGCAACTCTTACATCCCCAATTCACCATCTGAAATTAAAACGATGTCAAGTCAATTTGGTTTCAAGTTTTCGCAAGGACTTACGGATGTAGATGTGGACGATGGAGTGATGTCACTTACAAAAGAAGATGGTGACATGGATATGGTCGTTGACCAGGAGTCTGAGTCAGGATCTCCCGAGAGGAGGTTGAGGACCGAAATGTCTTTGGACCTTGTCAGTCCTGGCGATGAGGTACATCCATCTTCACCCATTTCTCCGGATTCCACCAGAAGTGTCACCTTCCGGCCCACCCTCGATCCAATATGTACCTCTTCAAGTCCTCAATCTACCACAACGCCATCGTTGATCATATCTCCCAACCTGCTCAGGTTTCCACCACCAGCCGTTACAGAACGGTCAGAATCCGTCTTCTACACTCCGAACTCAGAAATTTGGGATCCATTTGATTGTCCCACAACCAGCAGTGGTCGATCGTATCGTTCGAACTCCCTTCCTGGACGACCTCGAGCTGCAACGGCAGCATCTTTTTGGTCTCATGGATTTGTCCCTTTAGCTCTCAACTTAAATACTTCAGGTTGGAGGTTGAGAAGAGACCTAGACTCAAACTCAACGACACATAGAACTGAAACGGCTTCAAGTTCTCCTTCTACTCAGGTATGTTACGTTCATACATACGATTCTCTTTCTGATACTCATGATCACACGAATTCATAATCAGGTTGACATTTCCCCTTCTTTCCAACTTAAGAATACTGCAGTCCATAGTGGAGAGCATGATGATGATATTACCCTGGTCGAATCTGTTCATACCGACAGCTAGACAACTATCTCTCAAATATATCTAAGTCGGAGACGTGGAAGGTGCATGATATATAAAACTCGAATGGGAGGCGGATATTTAGTTTCTTTATGACAACATTTGATTCATCTGCCTGTACCTCGTCTATATCTTCTCATAGACGGTTCTGGTTCTTTTTCAGTTAACAGGTTGTTGGCATCATAACACGGGACATTGTGTGGTATTCATACCAAGGACACTGGTGCTGGTCGTGTACATGTAGATAATATGTGAAACTTATGTAGTAGTAGCGAAGTTTATATACGAAATAACAAGCTGTACTTACGAGGACAGTAAATCATACAAAATATTTTCCTCGACACTGCTGATTATTATTCATCGATAGTTTGTGACCAGTAGTCACATAGCTCGGAGTCGTGGAGCCACCTTTAATCCTCTTCCGAAGAAATACTTACCATTGAAATGCAGTTCTACATGAATGATATACGTACCCAGTAGTACGGCAAGCTTACTCAAAACGTTAGATCATTCTATCAACATGTATACAGGCCCAATTATCTAGGAAATAATGAGCCTCTCGAGCTTAAGGGTGGTAGCCATTGATGGTACCTATGATATATGATATCTCTAGTGGTTGCTATCATTCTCCATACTGACTAACTGCTGATATAAAATCGCATTGACACCCTTAAGTCTCTCCAAACTCTCTGTCAATTGGCTTCTCAAGTCAATCTGATCCTCAGGGATGCTATTTAAATATTCTTCAACTCCTCTCGTCTGCATCCTCGCCCAAGCTTCAAATTGCCGTTGCTCCTCTAGGAAATGCTTGCTAACACGCATTTTGTCGGCTTCAATCGCCTCCTTACTGACAAGCCAATGAGAGGCCCGTTCATGTTCTGAATCTTTCTTCTTCTTTTTACCGGCAGCTTTCTCGCTGAGGTGAGTTAGAGAGTTATTGAGATCAGAATTAGAATTAGGAGGAGGGACTTGAAGCTGGATACGTTGAGTGAACATTATATGAGTCATCGATGACTCGGCTGATAAGTGGTCAAAGAGACAGGAAAACTCACTGAATCAACTTCACGACGGAATGCCTCTGCTTCATCTGAAAGTTCGGGAATTTGGGATATATTCGTAACTTGGTCAATTAGATGTTTGTTGTTTACAGTGGGGGTGGGGGTGGAAGTCCTATCCTGATCATAGAGTTCCATGGCAGTCGACGAAGCGAGAGGGGGGAGGGAAGAGGTGTGGTTAACGATGGTCTAAGCCAGACGATATAATCCATCGAGCCTGCTGCGTGAAGCACTCATACGTAAAAGGACATGCCTTTTAAGTTCGACAAAGAAGCTGAAATTTCCATTTTTAGCTTGACACTTTGGAAAATTGTTATTTAGTGGACTCGCGGGCCATCGACAGCGAAAGCAGAGTGATATTTTGTTACAAAAATCAAGTACGAGTGTAGACGAGAGTGATGACTTGAGAGTGATTCGACCCTATGAAAACTGGACTTTGAATCGTTCCTGTCGGGAGGACATCTGCTGAAAACAGTGAACTTGCGTTGAATGCCAAGAGTCCACTTGTAGACTGCGAATATCAATCTGTTCTTAGTCCCTCTTTGACTACGTGCGATAGCAATTTGAACACTCACATTCGTGAAATCAGAAGGTGTAACACCTGTAGCGGCACAGTTCAAAGTCCCGTTGATCGAGTCGACGCCCCACGGTCCCTTCGATGAAGTAAACTGGATCGTTCCAGGTACTGAGCCCACATTAGGACGGAATGTGGCGCAGGTTTGTTGCGACCAAGTTCCTTTTGACAGAATACAACCTACGTTCGATCCAGTCGATGTAAACACTTGTATTGTGCCTTTATCTTCAGTCGAGGTCTAGGTGCAAGTGTCAGTATCCTGGTGCCTTTCTCACGTCATACTCACAGGAGTGGGAGAAGATGAGGTCGGAGCAGATGTAGGGGTAGGCGTCGGTGTTGGGACACCTTTCGGCCAATAGTATACATCATCGGGGCAATTGGAGTCAGAATCGGCGTCCGCATGAGTGAAAATACCATCGATAACGCTGCCTTTGGTTTCGAAGCTGAACACAAACGAATGTGAGTTTGCTTTCAGAGGGCCACTGTTCGTTTGAGCTCACTGATACCACAGCTGCAAAGCGGTAAGTTCAGCAGATCGACGATTGGTATATGAATGAACACAAACCTCGTTCAAGAATTGTTTATTTCGACCGTTGCATTGGACCGTAGGATTCTTGCCCTAAAAATAACCGTGCGTGGTCAGCGAGCATTCGGTCATGCATGCCTGGATGCCGCTCACAGTTGCGCTGGTCAAAGCAGAAAGCACATCTGAAAATTTGTAAGTAGTGTTGGTGCTTGGAACGATGCTGAGGTGAGCGAAGCATTGGTCAGCCGAGATGTCAATTCACACTGATGCAACGTACCCTTTTGCTTTCAAGAACTTGTGAGTTGGAAGAATTTGGAAGAGGGAGATGGTCCGTTTGATGAAAATGACGACGTCATTCCTGTCCTCGAAGTTCTGGATGCACTGAGGTTCCAACGTTGAAATGCAAGTACCATGCTTGTTGAATTCATGCTCCCAAAAGGACTAAGCGGGTTGATCAATTACAAGCTTGCGGAAAGGATGTGAAGGTCGCATACCTCGTCGTTTCCAGTGTTATCCTTCCAAAACGTATGCATGTAATCCAGTATTTCATTTTCTCCGTGTTGCTGAAGAATCTGGGTGATATTTGAAACTTCCCTTCCAGGAGCGCAGAATTGGTCAAACGTTCCGTCGCAATGATCCGGCCAAAGACCTGTGCATTCACAAACCCAATCAGAAGGTGATATATTTATAACAAATTACAAAATAGACTGCACCATGAATAGTCCAACTATTATTAGGACCTGCGAAATCAACCGGAGAATTGTAGTCCCAGAATTGTGTCTGCAAGAAGTGACCGCCGGGGGCGTTGAAACAACAGGTGTTGGACTGTACGGTTGTATTGTGGCAGGAAAGAGGAACAAATGGGTTGATGTCATTCAATATGTTGCATTTTGAACGACCCGGTATCAATAGAGTCGGGTCGAGGAGTATGCCATCTATTTCTATACGGCCATTTAGCACGGAAGAGGCGTGTGTGAAACTAGAAAGGCATGCGGTGAAGAAGAGGGCGGACAACATAGCAATACAAGGTGAGGGCGTGAAGGTAGCCGCCAGAAAACCCGAAGAGACATTTGGCTTTTATGCGAAGTTTACCAAGGTACCGAAGGCACAGAATTATTGAACGATCCATATGCTTCAATGAAGCTGTCGAATGACATTGCGGGGGTGAAGATAATACTGGCCTTGGCACGTCGATATCGAGGGACTGAACACGGTGTGTTGAGTGTTGCACGTGCGACAGAGAGATAGCTCTATCAGAGGTATTTTCGAGTCTGCAAACATTGATGCGTGATGGCTACCTGATTATAAGGGACAGGTCATTTTGGTCTAACATTGAGGCCAACCTGTCAAACGCAAGGTTGAAAGATTCACCTAAATTCTAATCCACCCTGTCCTATTCTTCGAAATTTTATTCTCAGCTTGTACCCTGAGTACTTCGTACGCCGCTGGAAGGCGACTTATGACTTCAAGTGGTTAAATATCTCTATAATAAGCAAAGAATACAACGAGAGTCATTGGGATGACATTTTGCGACATTGTAATGTATGTTTTCTTCCTAAGATAGTCACTCACAACAGTGCATAAATGTTAATAATTCTTAACACGCTTGGCCTTGGAATAGCTGCTTGAATATTGAGCACTCCATGTCGACAGATGGCTGATTCAGACATACGCAGTAGCCCGACATTTAAGAAGGAAGAAATTCATTCTGAAATTGTTCATAACAAAAAGGCAACAATAATCATTCAGAAGAGATATTTGAAGGGAGAGCAGTAATGATATATGGTGACGCACCTTCAATCCTCATCTTTCAGAAAAGATGTCGATGTCATTGTATGGCATTATAGTGTGATGAAGCCATTTCCGTGAAAAAGAGGAAGATGGGCCAAATGCTAGGTCTCACGAGACATACTGTGTATTTCTAGTCTCTGTCCTTGACATCAACATGACAGGGAATCGGGAGACGACAGTCTCACACCAAAGTGAGCATGGCCTTGAGGCGAAACTATTCATATAAAATGATAGAACAGGAACATTTTTGACCGTAATTTCGCTCAATGTCTCCGAGCATTAGCCAGTGAAAGGTTGGCATAATTGTTACTATTTGTGCACTGCAAATCGCTGAACATACACTCGTGTTGAAGGGATGGTTTCTCTGAACGAGAGATGGTGATTTCTTGAAAATTTAAACCTCTAAGGGCACAAAAATTCAACATATATGATATTATGTGTGCTTCAGGACCGAATCAGAAACTGCATGGATGTAAGTGGGCTACTGTGCAGACTGAACTATGCATACACAGTAACACAAACACGCACCGCTTACGTCGACCATCAGCGAACATGACGACCGATATGATTCATGCACTGGGATTCCGCACACAATCAGAGAGGTCTTCCAGCAAAGTCCGAATACGGAGTACCCAACTATATGCTGCTCGAATCGACAGAAATTGGCGATATTCATGAGGCTCGTTGAATAGATACAATTGAGCGTCAATGTCAAGAACCATTTCCAACATCACCGAAAAAGAGCATCGACGTGATTCGCATCGTTCCAAGGGACAGAGAGGGGTTTATACGGTTATAATCAAAGTTAAAAAGTGAGTGAGTGATAAACATAAAAAGAGTGGCATGAGACTTTGAGTAGACTCGTGGATGAGCGTTCTTGATTGGACCCAGGTACCAGACTGGCCGCTGTTGAAGTACTCACTTCATAGCAACTGCCAGCACACCGACTCAAAAAGACGAGCAATCTCGCAATTGCACCAGACAGAGTAAGTATCCGAGTAACGAGGTAGAGAAGGAGAGCATCCGTTACAAAGTCCAGAGCAAGCCAAGGTAAGAAAACGATAGACGCTCAATATATTTACAGATGTTGACGACGAGAGAGCAGTCCGCCCACCCGCTTCACTCAGACGCAGCGCTGAACGTCGTCTCGTATGCGCCGCTCTTGACAACACCCAACAGCCTACAAATTCACAGATCGTCGCCCGTCTCATCGCCAGAGGCTCTGGAAAGCTCTCACTGGCTTAGAACGCGTGTTGTCTTACCATACTTCGTCTTTCTTTAACGTCTCCATACAACCTCACGAAACTCAACTATCTCTTCACCGCCCAACCCACCAGTCAGCTATTTCTCAAGCTGTGTTTAAAGCGATTACATCATCATATCCCTCTTGGTTTACGGCCTACAAGCACCTTGGTGCTCCCTAATACTCTACTCAGTCCATGTCTCATGTCAGTAATCCAACCCAACTCGCTGCGGACCAAGCTCTTGTCGCGGGAGATCGAGTCTGTCCAGGTTGCAGGAAAACAGTGGTGACTGAGGATGGAGGGGTAGTGGTTGCATTTGGGTGCGCAAATCCTAAGTCTACCTCTTAAATATGATTTTTCTGATCCCTCCATAGTCAATCCTTCTTCCATGTCGACTGTTTCAAGTGTGCCAAGTGCAACAACCAAGTTACTGCAGATACCAATCTGCTCCTACTCTCAGACGGTTCCCCAGTGTGTGCTAACTGTTCATACTGCTGTAATGTCTGCGGGGAACCCATCCTGGACGAGGCCATCATGACTGGTGAGGACTCGTATCATGCTCACTGTTTCAACTGTAAGGTTTGCAAGAAGCGTATCGACGAGCTTGTTTTCGCGAAGACAAGCCAAGGCATCTATTGCATGGATTGTCATAATGAGCGAGTTGCACGCAGTCGAAGACATCAACAGAGACGCGAGAAGGAGAAAGCTGCAAGAGCCGCCGCCGAGGCAGCTCAAGCTAACAAGCTGAGAGAACATGCAGTCAACACGGTAAGTCATGTACCGAGATTATTCTGCACAGTAAGCGATTCAACTTTGACTTTAGGTTACATCAACTAGCCAATCTTCTCCCGAAGCATCTGGCTCCCCTCAGAATGCCTCTCTGAATTCTCGCTCAGGCAGTCTTCGATCGCAGGGACGACCATCTACACCTCAGTCTAACGGCCATTCACCCTCAGCCCCAACTTCTAGGCCAATGAAGCGCGTTTCCGGATCATCTGTTGGGGACCGCCCTGTGAACAGTCCTCCGCAGATTGGCCACTCCGTTTCCCTCCCCATCTCCTCCTCCGCGCCCCCTCCTCTTGGACCAGAGCCGAGCCTCTCTTCAGCGCCGAATGGGTCTACGAGTAAGCGGTATTCAAGTATGCTTATGCCCCGGCCTTCTTCTCCTTCTCAACACGGTTCATCTTCTTCCGACCTAAGTGTACCTCAGCAGGATCACCTGCGAGCAGCTACTTCTCCAATTCCATCCCGTTCAGATACCCTTGATGTACCTAGAGATCGATCAAGCAAAATGTTGCAGAAACGGAGAAGTTACGACGATCGACCTTTGAACTTATTGCTCAAGGATGCCTCAAGCACAACTCCTTCGGAGCCTGCATCCAATGGCTCTGAATTGCTTGTACCAGGAGGTACGTCGCGGAAAGAGAAACGTCGGTCGATAAACCCTGCTGTTGCGATGTCCTTTAACTCTGGAACTTCGTCTGCTCGTTCATCACCAATCGCTACGTCTTTCCCGAGTAACCCATTAGGCAGATCAGACAGCACTCAGTCCACAAACCGGGTTAACTCTCCGTTACGAGAGATGTTCCCCATTGACCGCACACTGTCACCGCCTCCAATAAATTCCCATTTGAATGGTGGATTAGTTGTTACCGGACCACAATCCACTGATCAAGCTGGAGGGTCGATCAATCGGTCACGTTCAGCTTCTGCCAGTGCTTCTCCTGTCAACGGTGAGCTCCATGCACCTGGACGGCCACAAGTTCGACCAAGTCTTACACTTGATCGTGTGCCCACACGAACTAGCAGTCGTGGCGACCACGCCAATGTCCATGAACATTCACATCCAGCATTTGCTTCAGACGGTCGTAGAACTCCTGGGTCTGCTGAAGGACATTCATCTCCTGTAGCAAATGGTGCTCCTTCATTGAAGTCTCAAAGATCGTTTGATGACCGAAAGATCGCCAGGAATAGTACGTCATCCTTAGGATTCGGTCAAACGATTGATTTGCCTGCAAGAACAAACTCTGGTCCTACATCTCCTTCACATCGAGCCGATGTCCCCCGTGGTGTTGAAAGCGGTACCGATACAGAGGCTGAGGGAGAGGATATGATTATTGCAGGATATCAAGACGATGATTCCCATGATCTTCCTCCTCTCCCTCCTCCAAAGGAAGGTAAAGGCTTCAGAGCCGGTACTCGCCCTCCAGAGCTCAAACTTAATACCTTAGACATCAAGGATGATCATTCAGATTCTGGTATGCTCGATAGCGAAGATATCTCATCGGAGATGTCGCATGAAGAATCCTCCCCTGTCGAAAGGACATCTCATGCTACTTTTATAGCCCCTGCGCTCCCTCCTATCCGATTTTCAATGAGTGGGGCAGACTTCTCTGATTTATTGAAGTCTGTAAACGGCGGACAAACTCTCAAAATGGAACAACTGGCTGAGATGCCGGAGCACGGTCAAAAGCCTCCGTCACAAACTGCCAAAGATTCATCTGTGCAGTCTTCCACTACCAAGGTCTCTACTCCTACCAGCGAAATCACTATAATAGGATCAAACGAGTCGGCAGGGCTAGCAACTCCAGTGAAACGTCGGGAACCTATGACCAATGGTACCATCGACGTGGACTCTACACCTAGGAGACAAGATCTTCTGCGTACTTATTCACCCGCTCCTATTGCATTGTCTTCTTCTCTCCCTATTGGTAGTAATACTGCTCGACCTCAGACACCTCAAGGAGGACCAAAACGCAGTATCGATCTTACCGACATCACACCACGTACCGCAGCAACACCTCCACCTTCTGAAACGACAGTTCCACGGTCATCACTTGATACTAATATTAATCGTTCACGTTCTTTCTCAGGAACTCGAGTTGGACTCCCACCGCGACCTTCTATCGGTGTGGCAAGACCCAATCATCGTCCGGAGAATGAAACGAACGTCGGTCCAGTATCAACCAACGCCTCTGCTGATTCCCAAAATCCATCGACTCAAATCACTGTTACGCCACCTGAGAATGCTGTTACGAAGACACTTAGGCAGGACACGTCAGATCTGGTTAGACGCCGTTTGCATGAGGCAGTGGGGGACGCTACTTCAAGAGGAGCAGGCCATATCAAGCTCAATATGGAGTTCGCCAACGCTATTATCGCGGTGCTAGACCAAAGTCGAGATGAGTATAATGAGTTGAAGCGAAAATTGGATGGAATGAGGGTGAGCTTTTATGAAAATTTCTTTGCACGTGTACAGTTTTCTGATGATGGTGATTCGGCGCAGAGAGCGAGTCAACAATACATGGACGGTTTAACCGTTGCGCAGACTGAATATGACAAAGAGCTCAAAGCTCGTCGGGATGCGGAGTCAGAAGTTACTCGCCTTAGAGTGCTCCTTTCTGGTCAAGCTGTTCGTTTGTCATCGATATCTGGAGAAACTAAACGACAAGAAGCTCAGAAACAGTTGTCAAGAGAAATGAGCGATAGTCTTTCCAGTCTTGAGAGAGAGATCTCCAAGCTAAAGGTCGAGCGAGATCTGACATTGGCGGAGGTTGATACACTCTCCGTGTCCAAGAGGTATGCATTTCTTGGCTGCGCCGCGTTATTCATACATTGAACTTTTTTTTTCATAGCTCAACCGAATTCGTTCAAGACGCCGATGCGGCCGCACGTTTAAGCAGAGTTCTCTCCGTGCGCTTCGACAGCATCAAGGGTGAATATGCTGGTGAACTGATCCCGTTAACGGAACAAAGAGAATCATTGCTCCGGGAAATTGCTGAACTTAGGGCATCGAGGGAGGCTTTCCTTGAAGAAACAACTATGCTCAACCATCGTAACGAAGAACTAGCGCAATTGAACTCTCAGTATGTTCGCCGGTTGGAAGCTGCTGGAATGGATCCTCTCGCCACCCAAGATACTCGCAGTGATGGCTCACACGAAAAGCACGAAGTCATCGCAATAGACAAGATCAAGATATCACAACCTGCCCTTTCATCTTCTGTTACTTCGTCGTCGATCGCTTTCAGTGAAGATGCTGTGAAAGTGGTCAAACCTGAGCTTGTTGAAGCACCAACACCACAGTTCAAGAATAAGTTCATGAAGTGGGGATCCAAGGCTGTAGTCAAAGAACAGCCTAGTGATAAGGTTAAGACTGGTCATAATTTCCAACAAGTTGGTATGCTGCGGTTTGCGCGTTGTGATCATTGTGGAGAGAAAATGTTCGGATCGCAATTACGGTGTTTAGGTGAGTGGGCGACGTAAGGCTGCAAATTTGATGTTTGGAGCTAATGTTTCTCTTAATAGACTGCAATATTGCTGTACATTCGAGATGTGTACCACATGTCCATTTATCATGTCCGCAACAAACTGCATCTCGCGAAGAGCATCAAGCAAATCCCGTTGGGCCTATTCGTGCGTACTCCAGCATCTTTATGATCATGAGTGTATTAACGCCTTCGTTAGCTCCTTCACTATTCGGTCGTGATCTCACTGAGCAAGTTCGTGCGGATTCAAGGGATGAACAACGGTCGATACCTGCCATTGTGGAGAAGTGTATCGATGCTGTTGACTTCTTAGGTATGACTTCTGTATGTTGCTTAATTTCTACAGAAATGCTGATGCGAATGGTCTTTTAGGTCTCGAGTACGAGGGTATCTACCGTAAGACTGGCGGTACACGAATGACGAAAGTCATCACCCAACTATTCGAACGAGGAGATTATACATCTTTCGACCTCCGAGACACAGATCAATTCAACGACATCTGCAGCATCACATCTGTCCTCAAATCATACTTCAGAGGATTGCCTGATCCCTTGTTGACGTATAACCTCCACGATAAATTCATCAGTGCTGCTAGCTCGAAAGATCCTGCAACGAAAGCCTCGATGATCACCGAAGCAGTCAATGAACTACCTCACGAACATTATCAGACAACGAAGAAGTTGATGCTTCACTTGAACAGGTCAGAAATCTCTCTCTCTTGATGTTTGGGAGTAATCACTGATACACAGCTTATAGAGTGGCAGAGAAGAGTGAGGTTAATCTCATGCATGCCAGAAATCTTGGGGTTGTTTTCGGACGTGAGTGTTCTCGTAACTATCATTCACAATGAACGTGGCTGATCTGTTTGCGACAGCGACGTTAATGCGATCCCGAGATCCCAACGCGGAATTCAGCGATATGGCTGGCAAAGCTCTTTGCGTTGAATGGCTTGTGGAAAACGCACCTTCAGTATTCGAGCAAACCACAAACCAATAATCAGTGGCCGACCATTGACAATCTTTCGTCACTTCCCCAGTATTCATATACACATGGGGAATTTTCTATTCTTTTTTCTGGATTTCTTCAGGGGTGTCGGTTGTTATTTTGTTTGTACAACAAGACTTGCTCGGACAACCACGGACTTTCAACTTGCCCATGCCCCCTCCTCCCACTCTCCTTTAACGTTTCTTCCCCTTCGAATTATTCATGTTGTGTAGTCCTTCGACGATCTTGACTCATACTCTCTTTCCTATCCTTTTAGGTTTTTCGTTCTTACATGCTTACACAAATTGGTTTTTTTTGCGTCACCATCCCACCACCACCTTCACCGTTCACCTCTCAACCTAAACATTTCATCTAGTGACCACAACAATTCTTGCATCCACTCCGACTCATTTAGAGACCGCGCACAGCACACACAAGAATCCGAATTGTGTATACCCCCTCCCATTCTTCTTCCCCCCGCTCGCGGTCAGTATATGGATATGTATATCACTCACTCATCGACACAACCAGTATCGTACCTCTCTTGGCTTTTTTTATCAATACTATCTTTTTACAGTTACTTATACCTGTACATTCGATGATTCCCTGTCCTCAAAACGAAATTTAATGGTTCCATCTTGTTGATCAAACCGTTTCTGACCACGTTCCTAGGGATACTGCGAGTATCCGCAAGTGGAATAGAATACAGCGTTCTACCATGTCGCTTCAATCATGAATACAACTCTCACCCACAGTAACTTGAGCCTGTTGTAAACCCTTACGTTGTCGACGCCCTCGCCTGCTCTTGTCGTTTTCCACCTCGTACTTGCCTTCCATGTTATCATGTCTACTAACCCTTCACACATATTGATAGCGCGTAACTCTCGAGGACTCAATAACCCATCCGTAGCACCTCTTAGCTCCCCTACCGAAACCCACGCAGCAGCTTCAGGAATATTTAGGTCAACCACAGCGAGCTCACCCCCTTGGTATCTAGAAGAATGCGAAACAGACGATTTGGTCTCAGACATGAGTACCGATGGTGAATTGTTTGCTGAAGATCCCATTGAACTAGATGAGACTTTTACAAAGAATTATAAGTTTCCGGGCACAGTAAAGATTGTTGTCGAGAGTACTACATTTTGGTACGTTGTATGTCGTATTTCTGTATGTTGATGAGCTTGACTGACCTTCTCCACCATCCTCTTCGGTTTCATCTATCCGTCTCTTTCATTCATGACATGGAAACATTCATTCTTCCTCTCATTCATATCACAGGGCCCATAAAGAAGTTCTCTACTTCGCCTCTCCATTCTTTGAAGCCGCTCTGAGTGGAAACTGGTCCGAAACCTCTGGGAACAATGGTGGAAATAGAAGACAATCAATGTCTTCCATTATAACTATATCCCAACCTCCCTCAAGACCTGGTGAATCAATAATGACCCCACATCAGCCTGGTTTACCTACAACTACTGAAATGACATTTGCACCCATGGATCCTGATGCGACAGACATAGACGATGCAGATATGGATATCAGTGGCGTTACTTCTGGTGGTGGAGACACCGCTAGTGAGAGCGAGGCTAGTGATGTTGGTTCTGCGAAGGGGAAGTCAAGGATTGTGAAATCGAAAGAGAAAGCGAGATTAGATAGTTTGGCAAAGCTACAAGTGGGTTCCAATGCGGAAATTTCTGCAAGTGGAAGTGGAAAGGGCAAGCAGGTTGGGGTTGCTGTCGAGACTGCCACCGTTGAGGGTGATAAACCAACAGCTCAAGCAAAAGTGAAAAGAAAGAAGGTGAATGGACCTGATGCTATGATTGTCTTGAAGGAAGAGAAGGTAAGCAGACCCCCCTTACGTTGTGTTCTTGTCTTTTAACCTAAGTGTTTCTTCTCTGTAGGCAAGCACATTTCATGACTTCCTCAAGTTCGTGTATCCACAGTACGTTCAAATCTCGATTCCCTTATGCATTGTTTTGGCTCACTGCCGCAATAGTTTGGTCTGCACGATAACTTGGAACAACGTCGAGGGACTTATGAATATCTCACACAAACTTTCTGTCACGGCTCTTCAAAAAGAATGTCTTACATTCCTTTTGACTCACGCTGCCGGTCGTCCTATCAAAGCAATGCGAATCGCAGAACTTTTTGATGAAGAAGAATTGTATCGAGAAAGCAGTAGATTTGTTCTAGATAACCCTGGTGGTTGGACGGAGCAAGAAATGAGTACTTTGAGTCCGGAAACATTACTGAAGCTGGAGAAGAGGTCTGTTCATATTCTTGTTCAACTCATCGAAATACATTAACAATTCTGTTGGATAGACGGACATGGTTCCTCGAGCGGGTTCTCAAACTTGGTTTAGTTCAAATCGGGAAAGAATATCAATGTGTATGCTCGTCTTCCCATTCATTTACCCTCTGCCATTATTCTTATGCGATAAGCCTTATATTACCTTAGTCTTCAACATGTCCCGACCCAACCACCTGTGCTAGGCTGTTGGACGAAAAGTGGCGTCAATCATATCATGCGATGTTTAGATTCGGTTCGTCTTTTTTCATTCACCTCATTGGTATATCCTCCGGTGTTAAACCGTGGAATGTAATATTATAGGTCCTTGTCAACCATCAATGGTGTTCCGTTACCTTCGTATGTTAGAGGGTGTAAGCCCACCGCTTCAATTAACGCACCTGAGTTGTCAAAATACAGCCAAGGCTTTCGCTGCTACTCGTACGTTACGTTATGCACTTGTCTTTCTACTTCAATCATCATTGACTCACGTTATCTACTTTAACATTTGACTAGTATTCGACCGAATGTTCTCCCTTGGTATGAGAGGAAACGGTGCCGAATCTCAACCTCTCGGAGGAACAGTTCGATCGGCAGCAGCAGCAGCCGTTGCAGCATCTTCATCAGCTATCGGTCCAAGAAGACATTTCTTATATTGTACATTGAAAAACGAAATTGCTGGGAATCGAGGGAAGAAAACTGTTGCGAATCATGCGAGAAGGGAGACTATCGGTGGAGGTATCGGAGGTAATTGATGAATCGTTGATGTTCAACGTTCATCGTGCAAACAGCTGCATCTTTCTTTTTCTTTTATTCTTCGGTTTGGAGTCTTATCATATGCCCTTAATGTATGTCTATGATACCCCCCTGCTTTCCTTCATTTGATTCGTTGGGTGGTAATGTTACTTGTATACCATACTTCTTCACGTTTTATATGTTAGAAATTATACTAGGATTTCATATCCTCAAATCTTCAGCTCCTTCCTCGCCTTGAGCTCTATATGTATACGTTCTTCGTCAATATTTCGAATTCACTTGACATAGATTTGTACAATCAGCCTTACTAGAAAGATCTTTCGCATACGTTCTCCAGATAGAACAAGACTAGGATCTTTGGCCATGGGCAATTCGGATACTCGACGATAGTTGAAAAAACTGGGACCAGTGCATTGGAAAAACTTAATACTTTACGTGATACTTTAATATAATTGCAACTGCTTTTCTCTCAAAGGTTTCAAGCCATCAAATCAATCGAGAAAAAGGAAGAAGAAAAAAATTGTATACCTGAAAGCCTACCCATAACTAGAAAAATATCGAAGAATCGTGAGTGTATGAAAAAGTAAGTCATCATAATGCGCATGAATTGTATATGAGATGTATGTATGTATGTAGATAGGTAGGTAGGTATATTATCGTCCAAAGAAGTGGGAAGGAAAAGCGATTATAACATGCTTTTAAGATGTCCACCTTTCAAATTACCGGTCGCACCCCCTCAGGATTATCAGTATATATATATATATAAACTGAAGGTGTGTGTACCGCTTCGACGAACGATGGAAAAGCATAGAATGATGATGGGGGTCGTACAGAGGTCGTCAACTTGGGTAAGAGGCAAAAAAAGAATATGGATGGATGGACGAGGGAGCTCGAGACTCCAATAGTGAGAAAAGAGAACATTAAATGAATTGAAACACCAGTATATGGATTGATGTCGCGAAAAGGGTGTTGAAGAGGATAAATTTGAAGTGGAGTAGGGTGGGGGGATAATGTGGTAGGTTATGCGATTATTGTTTTGAGGATGAAGGACGAAGGACGAGGTGTAGGCAGAGAAATACAACCAGTACTAGTGGTATGTTTCTCGAAACCTCCCAATATGAAGAAACCTACACAGAAAACCCGTCAATTAAAACCCCAAATCGGTGACACCAGATGCATATAGGCAAACAGAGGACGGTGAGATGAAAAAACGGAGAAGGTGTTGAGATAAAAAATAAAAAAAAAGCAGGATAAAAACGCATAACAACATGGAGAAAAGGGGAAAGCGCACCAGGCTCAAATTCAATAATAGATCTCAATTCCAGTGAGGTAGAAAACTTTGCCAAAAGACAAAAGAGATCTAAGGTAGAAAAAGAATAAGTGCAAATTTCAAGTTGCATGTCATGATGCATTTATAGGTCGATGTCGAGAGAATATAAGTAAAAAATTGGAAGGTAAGGAGCGTGTGAGGTTAACGAGTGAGAAAGAAATAGGACATCGAGTTTAGAATAAAAACGCAGAGGTAAAAATATAATGACAGGGCAAGGCAAGGTCCGATGCGTGAGGAACAGAGAACAATAGATGCGAGCTATAGCTGATACTAACGTGGGATATGCGATTGGGGTATACGAAGACTGGGTTGACCAAATTGACCGTAGAAAAAGAAGAAAATTGAGGACGAGGGAACATTGAGTTTTGAAGATGCATGACGAGTAACGCCTATGGTGCGCCGAAGACCTAGCACTAAGAGTGAGAACGTCGGCCAGTGGAGAAAAAGGCAGTGTGCACACGTTAAGAGAGATGGAAACGTAGGTGTTGATGCTACAATGAATGAATGAAAGGGAATAAATGACAGGCAGGCAGACGATTTAGACATCGATCGAGCTACGAGGTATAGGCAGCAGTCCCAAGGCAAGTCCGAATGAATGAGCAGGGTCCATGATGAGGGGATTGGGACGAACAATCAAAACCACGCAAGTTCAGAAAGATAGCACTATAGGCCTCCGTCGAGAACTCCTCGAACGTCATCAACAGTCGCCAAATCTGTCAAGAATGGGCACAGATCATTGAGCTCTTGGTCATGAGGGTCGGTGAACCAGGAAGACACTGGGACAGCATTATTAGGGTGGAAGATGTACGATGCGGGTGAGTTATCAATAATTATCGTGTCTGATATGGGACGACCAAGTTGGGAAAGATCCTAGAAAGATGGGTAATACAAACAAGCAGTTAGTTGCAAATCCTTCGATTCATGACAAAGAAGATCGGCGAACCTTCACATAATTGCCCCGGTGATTGTAGCAGCTCTCCCGGAACAAGCGGTGCGACACTACACGATGAATATCGAGCTTATCCAACACGGGATCAGCGTACTATTGTGGTTTATGTTAATGACGAAAATAGGGAAAATCAGAAGTGTTCTTCGTTACCTTGCTCAAACTAGCAGTGAAAACAACGACTTCGTAAATCTCTCCCATCCTCTTCAAGAAATTATCAACACCGGGTCGCTTGATTACATAGACATTGTGCCAGTGATATTCAATCTCGACGGGCACGACATAGTCAGCCTGTTGTATTGACTAATCATATAATCAGTATGGCTGCAAAAGAGAATGACACAAAGGAACCCACTTTGAAACTACTATGCACGAGGGTCTCATCAAGATCAAGAACGAGACATTTTCTTCCGGCGTGTTTTGGAGACACCGGAGGTAGTAATGGTCGCGGTAAACCGTCCTACAAGAAGCATGTAAGTCAAATAGGATGGCAATAGAGATAGATGACTCACTGCACCGATGGGGATTCCAGCGCCACCGTTCATTATCAATCGTTCCTCCTCATCTTCAATTTCATCCAAAGGTATACCATCCTCCAGCTCTTCATCTTCGGTGAAACTCGTCGAACCGTCAGATTCGTTTTCAGAGTCTTGAGTGTGAGTGCGATGTTCCTGTCGCGGAGAGTCCTCACCAGTGGATCCTGGAGGTTGGACGGCACCGGATGTTAAACCTTCAGTTTCATCCCTCGGTAACAGCTTCGTTGGGGTGGGCGGCACTATGACTGACGGGTCAGTTGACGGAGAGGGAATATCAGAAGGAATCTGTATTGGCTGAAGTGCTACAGCCGCATCTTCTTCTGGTTCTTGCTTTTCAGGAAGGGGCGGGGGTGCTTGGGAAGATTGACCATTCTCGACAGGTGTGAGTGGCGTTTCGGTCATAGGTTCGGGCTTGGATGGCAGAGATTCCGTCTCCTTCGACACGGATTTCTCCTTCAGAGGAGATGCAGTTACACCGTTACCGGTAGGTTGCTGCTTGATGGGATGTAGCTCTGGCTCATGCGCCTTAGAGGGACCGACACAGGGAACGATAATTTGAAAGAACCGAGAGAACAGTGACGCTTTGGCTTTTTTCTTCTGGGATCTTGAGGTTCTCGGTGGGTCTTCCGCCGCAGTCGAGGTCGTGTGCGCGACGTCTGATGAAGACTTTGCTTCCTTTCGACGGCTGGATTGTGTATGGGTATGCGTTTGTGTACCTGTGAGGGTGGTATTGAGCGAAGCTTTGTCCTTCTCCGTCTCTTTTTGCGCATCTGAACAATCCTCCAGTCTATCCTTACCAGAGGGTGCAGACGTCAACGAGGCATTAGGTATAATTTCCTGGGCTTGTTCGGTGTGTGAAGGTGTTTGCTGTGGAGGGACCTGCCCTAACTGGGATGTTTGTGGAGAGTTCGCAGGTTGTGCAGCTCGACCATTGGGTGAATCGGAACGAGCGGGATGCTGAACATCATCCTGCTGCTGCGAGCCCTCCGAGCTGGCAGGGTTATCTTGGGGAGATAACCCCTCTGCAGATTGCGGACTAGTTGGCTTTCCCTCCGTATGCGCTACCTGTAAATGTCTGTTGTCAACACATTGTTTCTGTAGCGAGATGATAGTAGACATTACCTGACTGGTACTTTGTTGGTTTGGTTGAGGAGATGCCATGTGTATGGCCGCAGATGCAGAGGGAGTTCGGGTATAAGATCCAGTTTAGAGCGCGACAGTCGACGTCGACGAGGCAGACAACTCTCAGCCTCCCTGTTTGCCGCGTGTTTGGCTCCGTGGGAATTGTCGGTTCCACTTTGGGAACATAGCCAGGATGGCCCAGCTCGCTTCAAGACTCTTTCAGGTCCTCCATTTACTTCACTCTCTCGCAATCCACTCTACAACGTTCTAGAGAGCTGTCGGGGGCAGTTGGACGATCTTGAGCACACTCGTCTGGGCGGATCAACGCGAGCTCGCCCACGACGCGATCGGCGAAGTGCTGCATATGCATGCAACAAATTTAGATTGACTACAACACGTTAGTCCTTATTTGCTACACCAATGTTTTGGAACGTTCAGTATGCACAACAATCCCGATGTTCTCAAATGCTGTTCAGAATAACTGTCAGCTTGATTACTCCTCTCCGCAAACGGTCGACGAGCGCTTGGATTGGTCAGCATGCTATACGGGATGAGTGGATGCAAGAACATGCAGCTTTGTTCAAAACTTGCCAGTCGGCCATGGTGCGAACAAGTGAGACCCACATTCGGCGGGGGTGAGTTCATGCGAAATGGTGCATGAAGATTCGGAAAGATCATCCAATGAAATCAAATCAAAGCTATCTTCCCCGATACACATTACGCATCCGTTTCAATCCGTTCAGCCTCGGGAAACGTTTTTAAACTGTGTGAACTTCTACACTGTTCAAATACGTCCCTGTATGTTCCAGACTTTGTCAGATGCCGTAGCAGATTAAGAGTATATTGTGCGCACACTTCAGAAGAAAAAGTCGGCTTTGTCAGGCTTTGTCAGCGCGAAAGCCGACGTTATATAACGGGGTCGGTATATCGTGTAGAAACCTTAGAAAATACTTACACTAAAAAAGGTCTGTTAGTCTCTGCGTCGGCAGACCCTGCTCTACTTATTCCTCCTTGCTCTTCCAATGCAAGCTTTGCATCCCAGTGCGTTCAAGTTGAACAACCAAATTGGATGGAACATCCGGCAAGACCACGTGCCGAGCCTCGAAAGTGCGTCCGCTCAATTCAAAGTCCGCTACCACGCGTCTCTTACTAATACACCCACAATTGTTGGCATTCCCTGCAAATTACCCATGTTAGCTCATCCCCCGTACCATCAACAACCACCTCCTCAACAACCACAACAGCAGCAGCCACCGTCTCAGCCGTCATCGTCGGCGACCACGGTAGCACCAGCAAATACAGTCTCATCTGCCGAAGCCTCGCAGCAGCAACCTCAAGATCAACCACAACCCGCAGGCACTTTTCAGACTCTTCGTCTTCACGATGAATCCCAGCCGATAACTCAACCAGCACCGCGCACATCGCGCAAACGTAAATCACCAGCATCCTCGACCGCAGAACAACCCCAGGTTGCTCCCCCGCCTCCGGGTATGATTCCCGCAGGACCCCCACAGGTTATGCCTGGACATCCTCTTCCACCCCCTCATAACATGGTGCCACCACCGCACATGGGTGGACCTCCACTCCCTCACGGCTATCAATATGTCCCAAACGATTACTCTACAGGTGGTATGCCTCCCCAACCACCTCCGCCACCACCCCCGGGGCAACAACCTTCACCTACCGATCAACAACAACAAGCCCAGGCTGCTGCCGCCGCTGCTAATGCGGCTGGTCGGACGTTGAGTCAAAGCAAACGAGCGGAGCAGAACAGAAAAGCTCAAAGGGCTTTCAGGGAACGAAGGGATCAGTCAGTACCTTTCAATTTTTTTTTCGCCTTTTGATGATCCGATTTTGACGTTGACACTATTTGTTAGACATGTCAAAGCGCTTGAATCCCGTTCGCAGCTACTCGATGCTGCACTCGCTTCTGCGGATGAAGCTAACAGACGATGGGAAGAGTGTAGAGCTTTGGTGGATCAATTGCGCATTGAGAATGCTGCTTTGCGCGCCGCACTGAGCCAGGCGCAGTCTCAGATGCTCAATGGTTCAAATGGAAACAATCAAACCGAAGCCTCCGCATCGGGTATGGGCGATAAGCCGCCATCGTCTGCTCCAGCAGATGGGCAAGGGGGAGCTGACGGTGCAAACCAAGAGGGTGCAACGGAAGGCGCTAATTAAGCGTTTCTCCGTTGATTTTTTGGTCCTATTTCTTTCAACGATTCTTTCTTTTGCTTTGGAGTTTTTTGGGTCAGTTAACTGTTGTATCCGTCCGACTTTCGAACCGATTTTTATCGTAATAACTTGCCGTGACTCGATTGACGTTTCTTCAAAGCATAGTACATAGTATTTTTTGTGTAAATCAATCCTCTAGTTCGCAGATGCCTTCGGGCTGGGTACTGCTGTATGTTCAATTGTATGTTTTCTCTTCAGTAGACTAGTTTTGATATGACGGTAAAATTTAAACCAAGTATTCGTACATAAACCATGTTGTTCAACTGTCAGTACCGCGGCGTTCTGCATTTTGCTAAGTCGGATCTCTAGGTTGCGGAGAAAACGAGTGATATATAGAAGGCCACAATATCTTCATAACTACTTGCTCGTAGAGTACTTGAGAACGGAGGTACAGTTACTATAGCACCGTTGTACGAGTCGAATGTCACGAGCCCGCTCCGTGACTCCGAGTCTCACTCGAAGGTGTGACAATTGACACACGGAATCCTGCCCATTTTGATACAGTACCACCCATACTGTATCTCATGTTCACACCGCTAGAAAAAATTTACTCGACGACCCTGATTGTTATATTCTACGAAGGGATTTCTAGTGCTTCATCTCAACATCCCCTTGTTCGCCGTGCCTATTGTGGAGTCTTTGGAGGACTTGGAATTACTGTACAGTACGACAAGACAACGAAGAAAATTGCTCGCTACAGTACCAAGGCCCAATATATGTTCTCTAAAATCTTGTTCGGAATACTTCCATAGTAAAAACAATGTAGAATTGATAGATCTAGAGGTTTGAATGCCCACAACTTGCACAATTTACTGGATCTCACTTAGACTGATCTAAACTAAATGCAGTCAGGGCAGTTTATTGTGTATATATTTCTGTATGTACAACCACCAGTTACAGTAGGATGATAGTTTAGTAAGGGTGAGTTCACAGTTGAGAATATTGAACCAGGCCCAGCTGGGGAATTTCAATTTCGAGTGATGGCGTTCAATATCGGGCGCTTAACACTCATACTGGGCTCGAACACTGGACACGTCTTCAAGGCTTGGTTTACAGCAACTACATCCACCTCCTCCTCCACCCACCCACTCCGACCAGGATGGCACGTATAGAAGAGGTGAAAGAACATATTCCCCGCTCGCAGACGAAAAAAGAGAAAAGAGGTGAGATTCACCTGTTGTGCAATACGAATAGTGCTCAAATAATTTTGTGTAATAACAGAACAGCCAGCTCTCATCAAGTATTATCTCGTAGCATACAATGTCTTCTCCGTAGTGGGGTGGTCATATGTTCTGATATGTACCATTATCCATCTCTTCGCTCTGGACACATGGCACCATTCAGCACCCTCCTCGATCTTTGCCACACTTTCCAAGAAATTCGCTTCAATCCCATATTTCAGCACTTCACCTCTCTTCAGACCGAAGTCAACGGCATGGGTTGAGCCATATTTGCATCCAGCTTTGATCCCTGTTGTTCGACGCGCCACAACAGTCTATGCTCGTATTGGATATCAAGCTACCATCGTTCAAAGCTTCGCTATCCTGGAAGTCCTGCATTCATTGTTGGGATGGGTTCGTAGTCCCCTGACTACTACCTTGATGCAGGTCTCGTCGAGATTGTATGTTGTTTGGGGTGTTTTGCCTCTGTTCCCCCACGTGAGTTTCTTTCTTGAAGCCTCTATCTCCAAACATTCAAAGTCTATTAACATGTAGACCCAATCCAACCCCTTCGTTGCTTCCGCCTTCTTATCTTGGTCAATCACCGAAGTCATCCGATACACATTCTACGCTTTGAACCTCCTCAAAATACAATCCTCAATCCTTCTTTACATTCGCTACACGGCCTTCTACTTGTTGTATCCTACCGGTGCATCATCGGAAGCTTTCCTCATCCTCAACTCAATTCCTCAAACCGTCCCTTCGGGTCTACATGAATACTTACGAGCATCCCTTTTCACGATTTGGTGGCCATGTAAGTGGGATTCAATATTTCCTCAAAATGATGTGGTTCGTTGGTTTTTGGTTTTAATGAGTTTTTGGGTTAGCGCTTTATGTTCTTTATACACATATGATCAAGCAACGACGCAAGATCCTTGGTGGAGGGAAAGGAAAGGGAAGAACGATTGGGGGAAAACCCAAGTCTTTGTGATCACAGCATCATTGACAGGGGCACTTTTGTTTCTTAGTTGGATGTGGTATCTATGATCATGATCTTTTTTACGATTTCTTTCGTTGTGTGATTCAACTCAAATCAGACCTTCAGATATTCGTCGCACAGCTTGTACGGAGGCGTAGTGCTTCTCATGTTCTGAATTGCAGCTCCATGGGAAGACGACAAGGCTGCAACTTACCCACCGTAGCCTCAATGCAATAACACCATCTCGGTTTCCTCGTATTCCTGTCTACGCGGCATCATTAATACTTATGCCCAGCTGCAATTCCATCTTCTTCGACAAAACTTTAGATAACCGACATACTACGTTATTGAATGCATTTTAGCAAATTCTGACAACACTACACCAAATTCCGATCAGGCTCGAACATGAACGTTGAACTCTCGTTGTTATGGTTTCTAATCCTTTTCATAGATTGTCCTCAACTTTCTACAATACCTCGATGTTTAAAGGATTGGAACCAAGCATCCGATATTCAATATTCAGTATTCAATGTTTATACCTCTGTGACCTAGCGGGATCGAAAATCCTTCCGTAACCTTGGGAGTCACACCTTTTTCGTGAATTAGCACCCGCAAATGCATCGGGATCGTTTCGTCGCTTCTCATACACCCTTACTGGAGACCACCGAAAAATAACTACCGCAGAGGGGATCCCCACCTATCTGCTCGCTTACTACATATCATATCAGCTTGCCCTGCAATCGGCGAAGATTAAGCATCTTTCCACCAGTGTACCTCACATCCGCACTATGTCTTCACTCAAAGTCTGGCTCAGTGAGTGTAGCCAAAGTCGAAGTTGTTCGAAAAAAATTCACTTACAGCTGCACAGTTACAGGAGCATCTTCCGGTTTCAGCCATCATGTTCTTTTCAAAGGAGATATCGCAGTCGGTACTCTGCGAAATCCCTCTATGCTCGACTCTCTCAAATCAGAATATCCAGATTCACGACTACTCATCCTAAAACTCGATGTCACCATCCCTGCAGATGTCATCAACGCATGTTTAAATGCCAAGAAAGAGTTGATGTTGTTTTCAACAACCCGCGTTATTGTATCTTGGAAAAAAAAAACGGAAGGCGCACCCGAGAACAGGCTTGCTAGAGCATTGTTTGAAGTTCCTTAGCGACCCCAACTTATCATGCTTAAATGTGTGGCAAAATTCTATTCACATCTCTCTGGGCTTTCTCCTCGATTTTAATGTGTGGCACCTGAGGGTATATGTCGCAATCCTTTGCCCCACGCTAACGTAGTAGCGAAACCTGATGGAAGTGAGTTTTATTCTTAGTCATATTCCGATATCGATTTGTATTACTAACGTGAGTTCTACTAGTACTACAGTCCTGTAGTAGGACGCACCAGTTGATTTGTAATCCAAAGAGCAAGGAAAGGGACCCGCTACCACATAGTACGACACCTCAGCATGATTCAGTTGCTAGGTATTTTTCGGGCACAGACCGAGGTATTAAAGTTCTGTTCAGCCATTCAGTCCTTATTGCGCAATATGTGGGGGTATATAAGAGCCGACCTTCGACCACATGTGTAGACTCCATCACCTTCCTCGTTGATTCTGAAATTGTTCGATGTCTCACTCCAGGGTATTGGTATGTGTCTACATTTCCGAAGCCGCCTTCTACAATATTGTATACTGACTGCATCGGCTTCAGCTTACAGGCGCAAATGGTTTCCTTGGGGGTCACGTCGTGCACCAATTACTCAGCCGAGGCTACTTCGTCAGAGCGTATGTTTCTTTGTCTTTTCTACACTGTCAACATCAGATCTTAACAATTTTTTGCAGGATCGTCCGTTCTGGCAGAGGCGAGAGCCTGCTGTCAGCTTATGCCAATTTTGGCACTCAACTTGAAGTTGCCACAGTAGACAATCTTATTTCTGGTGACCTATCCACTGTGCTTGAAGGTAAGAAGGCTGCTACTACATCTAGTTGGATGGTATAAACTGACACCTGCGTTAGGTATACATTCAGTCATACACGCAGCTGCTCCCCTGTCGGGACGACCAAGTAAAGCTGAAAAGTTGGACGTAAGTTCCTGCCTACTCTTGATTTAACAAAAGCTTTTGACATTATTTTTTCTAGGTCGAAATCGAAGGGAATTTGAACATCTTCCGTCAGGCTTATAAGAAAGGAATCAGGAAATTCGCCTATGTCAGCAGCATTGCGACTATCAATGCTCTCTCTTCGGATCCCGATTACAATGACACCAGTAAACATCTACTTCCCACATATACGGTATGGTTTGCTCATTGTTTGGAATAGCTTGGGTTGACGTCTCCAAAGAAGAAGCACTGAGTGGCAAGAAAGGTCCATTCTATATCTACCTGGCCCAGAAAGTCCTTTCCGAGGTGGCCATATGGGAATTTGTTGATCAACACCCTGACGTGGATGTGACCGTAGGTAAGTGTCAAAAAGATTCTTTGCAAGTGTCCGATGTTAGCGTGTTGACGTATGTTTGATCTCACCAGTCAATCCTCCTTTTTTCTTTGGACCTTTTGCTCCCAGTTACTCCAATCCAGATGCAAGCAAATCTTCACTAGGAACAAACTCGATGATTTATGCTCTTATTCAACCAGAAGGTGGTATTCCTATGCATCCAAGCTGGGTTGACGTCCGTGATGTTGCACAAGCACTAGTGAATGCGTTGCAATCACCTCCAGCATCTCAAGTTGGACGAAAGCGCATCCCCTTGAGTGGGGAATGGTTTAGCTTCAAAGACGCAGCAGCCTATATTGTTGAGGTCCGTCCTGAGTTGAAGAATAGGATCTCGGAGAAGGCTAAAACAGCTCCTCCTGTCCCGGAAACTCAAATTGATACAACTCGTGCTCGCGAGGTGCTTGGTGTTGAGTTTACGGCTTGGAGGAAGACTGTGATTGACACTATTGATAGTTTGGTTGAGTTAGAGAAGGATTGGGAGAGAAACGGAGCCTTGCTTCATTGAACAGTGCGAATACTAGGAGTCACACAATATTAGTACATACACGGAATTGCATGAGTAATTCGACTTGATACAAAGTTGAAGCTCAAGGAATTGGAAAGGGCTCTGGTTCATATGTGTCGAGTCTGAGATCTGACATACCCTAGTACTACTGTATATGCCCATTGAACAAGACATGAGATGAATAAACTTGGTGATTCTGAATCTACAAAAATCAACTCCACTCTTCCCATTCCTTCGCTCGGTAACCACTCATCATTGAGTTGGTCCGAGAACCCGCTGGTCCAATTTCTGTAATCAAACAAATCTTCCCTTCAGGATCCTCCACACCATCATCCGTCTTTCCATCTGTGTGGACATGTTTATACGACGTGTGTCCCGTCAACTTCGTGACCCAAAATACCTTCATCTTCTCCGTTCTCACTCTAGTATCGGCATTGACATCGTCGTCACCATTTTTTCCAACGACGTAAACCCCAGTTGAATCAACAGCTTTGATCCAAACAGAGGAGTAATATTCCGAGTAAAGAGCAGACCAAAGCCATTCTCCTCTCTCCAACTCATTCGAATCATCCAAATCTGGAATATAGGATAAGAAAACTCCTTCATCTTTCTGGGCTTTATTCTGGTAAAGAATTCGTGCGTGTGGTGATAAATGGAGTTGACGACAGGCTCCGAAGACTCCGCTGTCTGAGCCTTCAAGGAATGTTTCGACCTCTGACATCTTCGTCTTGGGTTTCAATTTGATAGGATAATTTCGACTAATTCCAAATCCTAGAAGCCTACCATCCGGGAAGAAAGTTCGATCGTCCAACAACTCTTTGAGTGCAGTCTTTACTGTAAATTGGGACTCGTTTGAGATGATTGCATTCTGGATTGCATCTATACGCTTCTTTCGAGTTTTGGCGATGGTAGAAGGGTTTTGAGAAGTCCAGCCGTGACCAGACTTGTTATTGCTACTAGTATGTGAACCACGCTTTGGAGGCATGACCAACTTTGAATAGTACAGGTAGGTGAGGGCGAAATGAGAATGTAAGTGACAGATGAGGGAGAAGTTCGCAGGTACTTATGTGCTGTATGGGTCGGGTCGTTCAAGTATTTTATAGCAGTATACGCCACAAAAGATGTCTATACCATTGTGCTGTGTGGGCCAGTGCAGTAGTACCCTGAAGGCTGAGCATAAGATAGCATAGGAATGCGTGATTAGCGAAGTTATTCATGTACGAGCAGTCTGAACGATCTCACTTGAAAGGCTGAGTTTCCCTTGTAACGCACGGATACCAAGAACCGTTTGAATCAGTATTCGATATTGTCCTGCTGTAGCGTTTGGGCTGCAGTGCAGTGGACTGTGAAGGTTCGACTCTAGTCAGTTACACTGCAGCCACAGTCACAGAATTGATGGTACCATGTCACAAGCCACTGACCACCGTACGGTACTCCACCTGCTGTTGTTAACTGAAGCTCGAAGTTACCACATCAACGAAACCATTATATTGAATTCGTAAAGCTTTTAGTAGCTACAATTGATTACGGAGAGGATGATGATGTCCGACCAATGGTTAAAAATACAGATAAAAGAGGCAGAGGCAGAGCAGATCAAAGCAAAGAGAGATACGGTTAGCTACAGTAATAAAAAAAAAGGAAGTTCGTCAACGAAGCAAAACCTATTAATCCAAGAAAAGGGGGAATATGATATAAAACAATACAATAATCATCGTTTCATCTCTTGACGCATTACGAGTTCATCATGTCATCATCAAATAGCCATGGCCACAAAAGGATTGGACGAAGCCGTACTCTTCCTAGGTGAGGAAACAGTAGTAGTAGTCTTAGGACCATGATAGGAACGTTCCACAGGAGACGTTAGGACACGATTCTCATCATCAAAAGGCGTAACGAATGGGTCTTGTACCGCCGCCTGCGACGGATACCGTGTATGTCGTATACTAGAAATCTGAGGGTATCTTGAAGGTTCTTCGTAACCATAATGAAGAGGAACAGCGAATTGATTCTGGGAAGATTGAGGTTCTTGTTGTCGTGGAGCAGGTGCAACTGCGAAAGAATCTCGGAACGGTCCAAAAGGTTCAATATCTGAAGGAACGCTTGCTGTCCGTCTTGATTTAGGTTTTAAAGAGGAAAGAGTGGTTGTTGGGACTATAGATTGAACCCATTGAAGTTTACTTGGAGGTCCTGGGGAAACAGACCAATGAGAAGTCTGAGCAGGACCTTCGGTTTCTTCAACTGAAATCGTCGAGTTACGTCGATCAATGGTTGGCAGGTTCGCAGGTGGCTCACCAGGAGCGATAGTTAGCGGAGGACGACTTCGTTCACTCGTCTCTGTCTCTGGTAATGGTGTAAGGAGCTCGGGTTGCTGATCGTCCGGTTGTGGTTGTTGCTTCTTCCAAAACGCACCAGTGAAACGATTGAGCCACGAGACAGGATGCAATCTCGCATTCTGCTCCGTCGATTCGGTGGAGTCTTGACTAGCAGAACTCGAATCAGAAGCCGACCTAGACTTGTTGCCTATATTCTGAAGTGCTTTGGGAGATCTCATCTTGAAACTGCGTTTCGAAGACTCTGGTGAAGTGACCCCCGGACCAGCCATTGGGTTCGCCTGATCCATCAGACTATCCCATGACTTTTGAAAAGCGGAATTGTGAGCGTCAGTGAGAGGATGTTGAGGTGGCGGAGCAAGGGAGCGATTATTGAACACAGGGGTACGAAGATTGTTGAAGAGACCAGGCTTGGGGGATGGCATAGGAGTGAACGATGGTAAATCAACCGACGATTGTGGTTTCTTCTCCATATCATGATCCCCGGAATCGAATGCAGCAACAGTATGATGATCGTTTGATGGTCCGAAATCACGGAATGGAACGATTCCAACAAAACTACCGCGTTGCTTCTTCTGCCATCGTCTCTTCTTATACGCTTCAACCCAATCACTGCCGTAAGAGTGCCAAAAGATGACGCTAAGAGCCATCAAAACGACCAAAGCCCAAAGTCCTATGAAGATTCCGAACATAATTCGTTCTTTCTTCAACGACTCAATGTATACCGCAACCAATCTCCCAACGAGACCTTGGTCATCACCATTGCCACCTCCAATAGCAGCAGCAGCGATGGGACGAGTTGCTTCATTTACGTCATCAGGTGAAAGGACAAGAACGGTATCGTTGACACGAGGGATATTGATGACGAGGTTATCATGAAGGAAAGTGAGCGCATCTTCAATAGCGTCGACTTTACTTCCGATGAAACAACGAATGAACTCTTGAACCGGATTCTCAAAGATGGTCCCATTGAACACTGTTGTGACAGCATCCTGGATGTCGGTATAGAACTCATTGATAGTATTGTTCAATGTTGTTGTCGTCCCATTAACCCAACCGAACAACCCGTCATTGATGGTAGACTGAATATGATCAACTCTACCATTGATATCCGAAGCGTAAGCTGCGGATTGGTTGTACATGCTGTTATTGACGGAGGTAGCGATGACGGTATTGAAATCGTTCACAGACGAAGCAGCTTGAACGGAGTATTTATGTACAAGAGGTTGAACAGCCAGGAGTTGAAGTTCGACGGAGAGTAGACCGAGGAAACCGATGAGGAAACATGCGAGTGCTGGTGGATGGAAGACATAGTGGAAGAACCATTGAAGGTGAATATGTTGTGATGGGCTTAATCGGAGAAGACTTGTGATTCTGTTTCCGATCTTGGTGAGAAGAGGATGAGAAGAAGATGCTTGTAGCATGAGTAGATTGTGATCGCTCATGTCGATGTTGGGGGCCTTTTTCGAACCACCGTGGAAAAGGGTTGGATCTGTGGTCCATGCCTCACGCGTATATTGCAAGTGACGTTTCAGACAGCGCCACTTGTACCATTCCAGGAGACAATTTAAAGCGAGGAGGACCAGTGCGAGAACAATAAGGAGGACGATTCCGATCTTGGTGATCTTCAGGAGATCGCGACCAAGATCATCCACAACCGACGTGTCCATCTGTCCGCAGAAAGATACTGTGTTCTGCTCTGGAACGGGGAGAGTGGAAGAATCGAATGAGAGACCCGCAAAAGTATCGTTGATATCTTTCTTCACCAGTTCGAAAGGAGTGTCAAGGCTTAAGATAACGTCAGCACCAGCACTTATTGACAAATCGGGGTTTGAGGAAACTTACATTTGGTCAACCTTGTCCTTCAAATCAGATATGCTGGGAAGAGACGCGTTCAACTGGAGAAGAGAGTTCTCCACATCGCTGGGCAATGTCACATTCTGAAGGCCGTCGAGGCTGGGAATGCTGAACTGAGGAACAGTGATGTCGCCGAAAGGATTAACTTTGTTGATAGCATTTACGGCAGATTGTATAGCAGAGTTAGCGGAAGCTATATCGTTTTGAATGCCGGTACGAACGCTGTTCAGAGTTCCTTCGAGGAAGTTGTTGAACTAGGCGATACAAGGAAGTGAGCTTTGGAAAATATGGGTCAAAACTGCGTCATACCTCTTGCACAGCGCCAATCAGGATGGACAAAGCTCCGCGAACAACAAGTTCGAGGAAGCAAAGGAATGTAGAGCGATAAATGTCCACGATGAAGTTGATGATGGCTTCCATAATAGTGAGCGCAAGGACGAGTGTCGCGCGAGCAGCATTCATCGTCCCATTAACAGCGTCGGTGATCTGTGCGTTCGATGCAACAGCGAGGTAACGTGGCATGCTAGCAGCGGCTGTAGCGGCCTGCTCTGCAGCTTTACAGCTGGTCAAAAGGTCATCCTTGGCATTTGCAACGGCATTCTGAGCAGAGTCAGATGAGAGTGACAAGCGGAAGGCGATGAATAGTAAAGAGAGTATTGGGTATGCAAGCCATGTCAAGGACAACAAGTGTGGTAGTTGGAGGTATGGTGTGAGCTTGGTGTAGTATTTTGGTCTAGAAAGAGAGGCATCGTAAACGGGTGGTGGTGAGGACATCCAGTGAGAGTTAGCGGACATGACTTGGAGTCGACCGGCGACGTTGAAAGTTGTCTAAGAGAGCAGGGAAGAGCGTCGTCGAGAGAGGGGAGAGACCCACGGAAGAGTGAGCGGCAGTATCCCATAGCTTTGCTTTTGTAGAACAAATGACCATTGTCGTTGGAGGCCGACGTAAACATCCCAAGAAATTCCCATTGTTCCCTCAAACAATAGAGTTCCCGTATTAGGAAGGTCGGATATCCCCGACAGCACTGGGCGCCAGCATATCCTGCACTTTGCTGACAGCCGTGGCTTTCTCCGAGTCGATTTTCAAACACATCCTGCAATAATGGAGACGGGATGCACAGCGTGGTCACAAGCATGCGGCCGTTTACAAAAAATTTATAAAACGCTGCTTTCTCGTCAGAAACTGAACCTTTCAAAGTCGACTTCAGGAGTGAATAGGTGTGTGTTCGTCTTACAATCACTCACCTGTCTATTCACAGCACGATCCTGCCAGAATACTGAAGAGACCATCGGTCAAGCTTGAAGGTTAAATCTTTCCGAACTTGTCTCTACCGGACCATCTCCGTTGCTTCCGAAACACAACAACAATAAGAACAACAAAAATTGCAGGTCATGGATGTTGGATGTTACCCAGATACTGCTTTATGCAACACTTGTTTTCATTGTCAAAGGCATCCATCGATGTTTCAAAAACACAAGAGATCTCGGAGCTCCAGCATGTCGATGTGGTGTCGATGCGCTGCGATTGCGGTATGCTGCAGGAAGTTAAATTGCAATGTTTTATTCATCTTCTGACTCCGAGTCTAATATAGTATTTACTTCAACCAGAATTGTTTTGAAACCTCACCGCCATCCAATACGATCAATATTCAGGACTCCAATCCCACTGAACTTCACTAAAGTCGATGGATAACATCTCGGTAGTTGCTTCATCGTTTCTTGTCATTTTCTTCACACGTGATGTATGATGTACTGTAGGCTCACAGAGACTGCAACCAGGTGCGAGTGCTGCCTTCAACGGTTCCACACAGGTAGAGTCGACGGATTTCATTGCCTATTTTTTATTGATATTACAGATGCAATGACATGAACTTCAAGACAATAGCGTGGTAAAGAGGCTGGCATCGACACGTGATCGACGACATCGAAGCTCGTCCGAGCTGTCACCCACTTGTGGACGGAGTACAAATACCAACCAAGTTCAACTTCACCTCCTCGTCCTTCTTTCCTTCCAACCGTCTCCGACTCTCTTCACAGCTCAACAGCCTCGCAACATCTGAACCAAACCCCTACGCTCGTTTATAACCAAACATTCTCTATCCAGGACTTGTTCAGCCATGCGCCCTTTCTCCTTCCTTCCTGCCGTTGCGGTCGTCGCGTTTTCAACATTCGCCCCTGTCATTGCTGCTCCTACTCCTCAGTCGAACTCTATAAGTCAAGGTGTTCGTGATCCAGACGTTGCTGCTACACACGCGACAGTCATCCCCGGGAACAGCGTTCCTCTCCCGAACACCCCTGGTCTTGGACGTAGGGAGGTGCGCAACGCCGACTATGAGGTTGCCGCTCTTCCTCCAGCACTTCCTCCTAGTCCGACTACGGCCGCACCGAAGCCAGACCCAACTTCTCCAGCTGTTCGAAAACGTTTGGACGTGGGCGACCTTTCAGCTATCAGCGGTGCCCTCCCTTCCTCCAAGCATAAACGTGGCGGTCTGCTCCCTGGTCTTGATACTGATGGAGCTTCTACCTCGACTCCTCATAACCAAGCTGCTGAAGATGATACTACTCATGAACGTCGTGATATTCTGCCTGGCCTCCCTACCAGCGAAGCTGCTCCTCCGACCCCTCATAACCAGATAGCCGATGATGCTACCGATGATGCATATGATGATTCGGAAAGTGGCGAAGATACGGGTGCAGAAACCTTAGGCTCAGCTAAGACAAACCCTGGTGCGAGCAGTGTTCCTTCTACTCCATCTACCCCAGCTGGTAACCCTGCTACACCGCTTTTCCAAGGAGTGGGAGATGCTCGTTCACAGCTTGGTTCCGCCTACTATGGTTCTGGTCTCCCACCTCTGAATACGGAAGTCCCTGCTGACTCTCAACCCGAGAAAGTTGAAGACACCACTCAAACTCAAACTCACGATTTCAAGCACGCCTTCCACCATGACAAGGGAAGATTCCAACACGGTTCATCTGGCGCAACTGCAGCAAATACTGACCCAGCACAAGATCAATCTGCTCAAACACCATCTTCTACTCCGCCACAAGACGATCCATCACAACCGCATACCCCTCCGAGCCGAAGGATTGACGTTGCCGGTCATGACGTCGAAGCTAACACGAGCCCACTCTTTCCTGCACCTCCTAGTACAGATCCTGCCGCTCCCGTCACAAACCCGAAGGCTGGTTTCGTGGATATTGATAGTAACAAAGGACCTACTCCTGAGCAAGTGGACACTAATGGTGGTGAAAGGTTTCAACGTTTCCATCATGGTGGCAAAGTTCCAGGAGGAGCTGCTGAAGATGCCCCCAGTGCGCCTGATGCTCCGGTCGATTTCCCTAGCCCGGATGGAGCACCAGGTTTCGAGAAAAAACATGATTTGCCCTAGGCTTTTACATCTGTTTCGACTCATGCTGGAAGGTGACCGATGATGAATGGTGCAGTTTTCAAGGAACAGAGACGACAAGGTGACATTGTTTGGCCATACATTGAGTCCATTTTGGTTGTACATTACGATTACAATACGATTTATTACGAGCATAGATTACTCAATTACTGAACTAAATTCTGACTTCTGTCTCTTTGTACTGATTCCCGGCACTTCGAAGTTGAAACGTTGAAATGTTGATTTCATGAATGCACCAGCTATACTTGTAAGATGTTGATATATAGCAATATTTGAAACTACTGATCATCATCCCTATAGGCATCCAACGTTGAACAACGTAGGAAGTAAAATACAAAGACAAAACGAAGCGAAGGAGTGAGTACAATTGATCCATAACGGAAAAAACGGTAGAGATTTGTGGGAGTGGTAATAACTATGGTATGATATTTACCGATCTTGGGCATTGTTAAGTAATCGAAGGATGTTAATGAACAAGTTGATGAAACTATTATTATCCATTTCAGTCTCAACTCAACGGCATTAAAGAAATAAAGAAACGAAAAATGCTTACTCAAGATAAAGGCTGATAGAAGCCATGATATATTCATCAGGAGAAAGTCTCTTGTTGATAGTATAGGTATCGTAGACGATATATCCACTGAATAAAAGTGTTCCCCCGATTGCGTAGAGCAAGTCCATGGTTTGACCGAATGGGATAATCATTCCAACGAATCCTGTCATCACTGTTAAGATTATAAGAGGTGAGTGATATCCTTTAGCCTGAACATGAAATCAGAAACAAAGGTGGTATTATTCCTACCTAATGCGACAAGACCGCCGAACAACCAAGGTCCCATTCCTGAGAAGTCATACTAATGATAGATAGAGATATCGTTAGTAGATAATAAGGAGGATTGATCTGGGAACGCTGTATACGCACCTTCGATTGGAAAGTGAATAATGTCAAACCGAGGAAAACGCCAAGTGTGATTAACCTAAAAGAGAGTATTAAGCGGTAGTAGATACCGAAAGTGAAAGTCCACTCACAAGGCTTGAAGTACTATAACGTTTCTATAAAACGCTACGATAAGGCCGAGAGAGAAAGCTTCGAGAACAGTAAACAATGAGAGGAAGATGAAGTTGGTGGGGTAGGAATGACGTTTCCAGTACAAGACACCAAGACAGACGAATGTTCCGATCATACTGACCCAAACGGACCAAGTGCTATATTTTCAACCACCAGTGTGAGTTCAAATGTGGATACATTACGACGAAAGATGTAACATACTTCATGATGATCCATGTGAGAGCCGAGTCTGATTGAGATATTATACCTGCGACGATGCTAGTAGCGAGCTTTTCGGGATCATCTTAGTATGATTGTAATTTAAACTAACGAGATTTCTGGACTCACAATTTGTACAACTATGAGAGGGGTAGAAATATATATTAGCAGGAGGAAAAGTATTATATAAATACTACTCACATAGAATGCTATAAACCTTCCTAACAAACGCATTCCTGATTTCAGGTGCACTGTCTGCTACACATGTTCCATACTGAAGAATGATAAGTAAAACGTAGTCCAAGTTCGAATAAAATAAACACTGTTATTGACCTTGAAATCATCCGGCAAGTCACCTTCTGCAGGTTGGTCATAGAAACCACCTGCGCTCGGACCCGCAGTCGGGGAGAGGAGAGGTCGAGCAGCTTCGTCCTCTGGAGGAACAGAGCTGAGCTTGTTCTGAGGGTCGTCGCGGTATGCTGGAGGAGGAGCTGTGTAATTGCTTGCCATCGTTGTTGTTCGTGGGTGGTGGTAGTTAGTTATGAAGGAACGAGTCTTCTAGATTGTACGGTCAGAGGATAATAGGATTACATAGCATCCGGCTTATTGCGTAATAGTTCACACGGTCAATAACTAACAGGTTCCGGTGAGTGCCGCGGCTACTCACCTTCATTCTTAATTCTATATTCAACACTTGAATTTGCTGCCTTTAATTTCTATTTGAGCTATCTCTACTGTAGTCTACATACGCGGAAAACCTCGCAGGCATTGCTAGAAAAAATTGTTCTAACACGGAGATAGCAATGAAGGAGCCTTTTCAGTAGATGTCAGTGGTCACCTCGGAATCCAACCATAGTACATATGCACACACACATTTACATAACAGCAACGTATTGTTCATGACTATCGAGCAACAGACCACCTTTAACAAAACATGTTGAGCCCAATCAGTAAGTAAAATATCGATTTCTCGCTTCCTGCGTATTCTCACCTCGAGTCATTTGTCTCTCGTTTGGTGTAGTGACTGGAATGAACTCCGATAGGCGATATATTGGTCTGAGAAAGGAGATTCAAGTTTCTCCATGTCGCAGACATGTTTTTGTGGCGTACAAGCTTAGAGAAACAGCCGAAATGCATATAAACAATGGACATTGGACTACGAAGACAGCTCATCCTCTCTTAACACACTTCATTAGCCTCACTTCACTCCTCCCGCCTTGTTAGAAATTCATCATGCCTCCCAAGCGTGGTTCTCGTCGTGGTGCTGAGTCTCGCGGTGGAGCAGCTCGCGCTCCTGCCCATCCCGCTCCTCCAACTTCTGCTGTGATGCGAAAGAAACGTGTCGAGGCCGTTCAGAATGCCATTTTGCATGGTCCCCCATTCTGTCACGGAACTATTGATGGTAGCAAGTTCACCCTTTTCTACGGAGAAGGCGGTAATGTTCGGTGAGTCTCTTCCCCTTTGCTTTGTTGTTATCGACTCGGACGTCTCTTTCTAATACCTCCATCAACAGTCGGATAGATTTCGACGAAATTACTGACGCTCAGATCGAAGAATTGTCCAATGCATGCGACCCTGCTACTTTTGGTGTCAATCAAGAAGACGTCCTTGACGAATCGTATCGAAAAGCCGGAAAGATGAATTCCAACAACTTTTCCATCAATTTCAACCCTTACAATTCGGAAGTGGTGGATATCATCCGAAACACGTTATTGGAAGGTCCTAACGCGGATAGATCCATTCGTGCTGAGCTGTACAAGCTCAATGTTTACGGTTCATTTTCACTTGATTTAGAATGCTGTCATCGGTTAACATGACTGCATGCATAGGTCCTGGATCTTTCTTCAAGGCTCACAAGGATACTCCGAGAGGGGAGAACATGTTCGGCTCGCTGGTACTCATCCTTCCCACCACTTTCGAAGGAGGTTCCTTGGTGTTACGAGACAAAGGGAAAGAGTGGACACTCGACCCTTTGCACGAAGGCAACCCTCCTGCCGACACTCTCAAGCTGGGATACATTGCTCTTTACGGCGATGTGGAACACGAAGTCCTCGAAGTGACATCTGGATATCGCATCACTATCACCTACAACCTCTACTATACAACCCCGCCAAAATCACAATCTGCATCTATCATTCTCGATTCCAATTTGAAGGCTGCGTTTGAAGAAATGTTACAAGATCCAACTTTCTTACCTGAAGGTGGCCATGTAGGGTTTGGTCTAACTCGGGAATACCCTGTCGGTACGGACACAAAAATGGAGTCGCTCATCAAACACCTGAAAGGATCGGACAGCGCGCTTGTGAGAGTATGCAATGAACTCTCTTTATCCGTATACGCTCGGGTTCTTTATCAAGATGATGAAGACGAAGCAGATGAAACCGTTCTCTTATCATTCATTCCGGATTTGGAGGAGGACGATATGGATGGTTCAATACCTCAAATTTTGGTAGAGTATTATCAAGGAATTATGACTCAGGCTGTTAATTCCGCGGATGTCACTGAGCTGAGTGATGGAGAGGAGAGGGATGATGAAGAGGAGAGGGGGGATGAAGAGGAGAGGGGGGATGAAGAGGAGAGGGGGGATGAAGAGGAGAGGGGGGATGAAGAGGAGAGGGGGGATGAAGATGAAAACGAAGATGGTGGTAAGGATAAGATGAAAATTTTTTGGATTACGGAGATGACTGCTTCACATACATCTTACAAGAACAAATTCGTAGCGTACGGAAATGAGTCTTTTATGGGATATGTTTACGGTAAAGTTTGTCTCATTGCGGATGTTGGTTCGGCCGATTCTCGGGCTACTGTAGAGAGTCGTAGAGACATTAATCATGTATGAGCGTCATTCATCACTTACAACATCAATCTCAGTCACATTTCTCTTCAGCAGGGGCGTTGATGATGGTGAATTATTGACTACTGTCTACAGAAAATTATATAAAGGAACGAACACTTCGTTCCACGTTAGATTCCCTTTTATGGATTCACACTCTTGTATAAGCGCCGTGTGTAAGTACCAAACCTAGCCGCCGGTGCCAGCCAGTGCTAGACCTCGAAAACTGGAGCACACTCATGAACATATTTCAGATGACCGGAACATGGAATAAGTCGAAGAGAATCCATGACAGCATAATCCTCCTTGAATTGTTATGAATTTCCGCTTTGCACTTGTTGAATCTACTGAACGTGCAGGAAGATGAGGTAGATGTCTTTTTTGCGAACAGTGAGTACATATCATTCAATCAGTAGAAAATAATACTAATCTCACCAAGATTTTATAGAGCCCGAAAGTCTGTGATTTCTTGCTGATATGGAGCAAACAGTCTCTTCATCTGCCTTGACAATTCTCGCTCGTCCAGTGACTCATGGCTTCAAGTACCTTGAGACACATCCTAGCCTCCATTTGCGGGCAAAATATCCCTCCAATCCGTGATTTCTTGCACTGGTTTGAGTAGTTCACTCCCCGCCATTGAAAATCCTACTTTGTTGATGGTCCGCCACTCTGATCGCTGCAAATCGTCCAGCTCAAACTTCTAGTAGGACCCTTCTGGACTAAGATTTTATTGACAATTTCGCAGAAATTTGAGCTTATTTACGGGCTTGTCAAACCGCGTTTTATGGCGATCACGTCCATTCGAGTTCATCCTAGAGGAAAATGCTTTATTGACCTGTCTATGTCTAGCTTTCAACGGAGAGGTATAAAATCTCCTGGAATTTTCCCTTCTCGCTTTTCTTTCTCATCAAGAACTTCATAGTTTCTCGTACAGAAGTCACATCTCATACGTTACGCGCGTTTGCACATATACCACCGCTTCAGCACCCCCTACCTACCCTTACCTTCGTCCCTTTCGTTCCTCATTCCTCATGCGTTTCACTCCCATCCTCTTAAGCCTCGCCCTCCTCACTATCACCACCCCCGTCCTCTCAACCCCAACCCCTGCAACTGTCAAAGTAACCTACGATCCAGTCTACGACAAGAAGACCACATCCTTATCTTCTGTCGCATGTTCGAACGGTAAACATGGTTTACTCACGAAAGGTTACAAGACCCTCGGTGCTTTGAAAGCTTTCCCAATGCTTGGTGGAGCTTCAGCCGTATCGGGTTGGAATGATCCAGATTGTGGAAGTTGTTGGGAGATTACTTACAAGAACAAGACGATTACGGTTTTGGCTGTTGATCATTGCGATGATGGGTTTAACCTTTCAGAGGCAGCTTTGAATAAGCTTACAAACGGAAAGGCTGTTGAGAAGGGATATGTCAAGGCCACCGCTAAGAAGGTTGACGCTAAGCAGTGTGGTCTCTAACCGTGAGTTGTCTTCTGTTTAATAATCTCGATAGAACTAATCTGAAAATTTACTTTCATTCCAGTTGAATCGTCTCATTCAGATTCTTTTCACCCCCCTTCCCCTCTCATTCTCATGAACCTTACGCCTTCGGACTAGGAAGACTTTAACGTTTCTCATGGACTCTCATCTCACAGACTTTGATCTTTTTCTCTCTTTATTGAGTTGACATTTTATATCCTCATTCATCATGTTGGACAACTGTAATCATACTGAGTCATACTGACCACGGACTTTATGGAGGACGTTGTACATTATTTGAAGCTATACTGCAATATTCATACTACAGTATTTTTTGCTAGTCTTAAGTGGGTCCATCCCATATCATATCTTAGTCAACGAAACCTTGGTGTCAATTCCTGCATTATTTAATACTCACATGTCTCAAGGAGAAATCTGGTCGTTTTTCAAGCAAAAAAATATATTGATATTGTTGGTTCATTATGATAGCCGGCTACGGTATTCTAAGGCGCTATAGCCAAGTGGTTACGGCGACAGATTAGAAATCTGTTCCTCTTTGAGGGCGCAGGTTCAAATCCTGCTGGCGTCGCTATCTTTTCGCCTTGCATGCTTTATTTTTATCTGTAATCTGGAAACCACCTTTACATCAAGTCATTGTTTGGCCGACTGTCTGTCAATTTTTAAAGCTTATAAAGATGAACATATGCAAAATCAAGGATCAAACTCACTAAATAGCTCGTATTTTACTCTATGAAGGGACAGAAATACACATTATGTTGGTATGATGTACATTTCAGATCCTTTGGGCAGACAATCTATAAATCACTGCTTAGTAATTAAGCCTTGATCGTAATGGGCGCCGGATGTTTGGTATATATGTTACGTAACGTTACTTTGAATGGAAACCCGACCTTCAAGTTTCCGGTGCCGAGGATGCCGACTGTCCTTGTGTCTCTGTCCAACAGCTTTCACTGTATTTCAAGAAGTTTCACCTCGACTGACCTTGTAGTTCTTCGTATTTATCTCGACATTGAACAAGCATGGAGACGGTATCAGGAGATTTCACAACACCTGCTGCATTGACCAAGAATGCGGCACCTATTCCTATGTCATTCCCGGCCATCTTGCGAACATCTGGTCTCAATGACCGTTTCGCTCATTTACGCGTCGGAGTAGAGAGGTCTACATCTTCTTCTAGTGTTTCAAGCCTTCCCAAGAAGAACAAGAGAGACGATAAAGAAGGTAAACGATGGATTAGAAGGAAAGAGAATGGTATGTAATCTTATCTCAAACTCGAATGTAACTTGCAAGTTACAATACTGAATATTGACATATCATTCTTTCCAATCACAATTTATCTTCTATAGCACGCTTTGTAGGAAATCCTCATATCGTTTCAGCTACAAGGAAAGACTACTCTATTCCTACACCCACAAACCGAGCTACATTTCCGGAACCCCTACCCGCTTATCTTTCCCGCAACAACCCCATTCCACCTGCAGCAATCCCCACACGAGAGCCAATGTCTGCGAACGCAGGTAGATTCTCAATGAGTTTGAGGGGAATGCGAAAGGAATTGCGCAAATCTGGTCCAAGGACTGAACAGTTAGTGAAAGAAGTAGAAGATGAAATTATTAGTTGGTTGAGACATGGTGGTGTCCTATTGAATCCTGATTTCAATAACGGGGAGTTCAATTTCCCTGGATCTCCTATTGGGAGTCAAGAAAGCATTACAGAAGTTTCAAGAACACCTTTGAAACTTGTTTGGTCGATCAGGGATGATGCTTTTGCGAGATATGTCGTCCATTGCTGTGCGAGATATCACAACGTTGTGAGCTTTAGTAAGTGAATCTCCCCCCTTTCTATCCGGGATGACAAGACTGAGTAACATGTATTTTTGGTTCATTCGTTCGTTTTGTTTCGTAGGTAAAGAAGATCTAAACGGACATCGTCTCACACACCTCCTTCGACCAAACGTGACTCGACCAGATTATCTCGCTCTTCGTCCTCTAGAAACCCCACCAACCACTGACACCGAACTTTCTGGGTTGGAATTCGCTTCCGAATCAGATTTTGCATCCGATAGAGACACAAACTCAGAAACTGGGGTAGATTCCGAAGTCGAACGAGGAGGGGTCGCTTTGTCGGACATCGCAGAAAGTCTTCCTACATCTCCTATGATCCTTCCCTCGGCACCTCCACCTCCCGATGTCTTAGATGAAGCTTGGTCAGTTATAGGAGGAGAATCAGATATTGACAACGAAGCGGGAGACGAGTTGGCCTATTCTGTAGAATCTTTGTCTTTACAAGGTCAAGATGTGGAAGGACGGAGGTTACCGAGGATGGAAGTTAGGTATCGTCAAAGTCCTCTCAGAACGTCTTCTGCGAATATTTGGGAGAGGTCTAGGAGGTCTGCTTCTTCTCCTTCGAGAAGTCCTGCAAGGAGAATGCCTCCGAGAGCTTATCATGCTACACCCTCAAATGCTGGCGGAAGGCCGGCGAAGGGTACATCTTTTTATGACTATTTGTTCACTTAGTCGAGTCTCGTAGGTTCCAATTCCGTGATTGGGGAGGGGACCACCAACATTGTACGAAATTGAATTATACTTCAGTTATTTTGTAAATGTAACCATGTATCATTTCTTCTCTCTCTCCATGTATTGATGATAGTCTATGATATGGATATCAATATTTGAATAGCTGGCTTGTAGCGACGGAAGATTCTCTCGCATGTAAAATAAAACGATTACGGGCAATATTTTGAGAAATAGGCTGATCGAATACTGTACCACATATAAAGCTACAATATTTTGCTACAAGGTCCAACAAATGGGGAAAAATATGACTGATTGACCAACTGCCCGACAAACCTAAAAGACGAGAATACAGTGAAAAGAGAATCACATAAAGAGCAGAGGACCAAATAGCGAAGCAAGGAAACGTCGCGAGCGCCGTGTAGATGTAATAAAAAGAGAAGTAAACGTCAAGGGAATATTGGACAGATCGAGGTCGAATCAGGGCAACATAAAAACCGAGTAAATAGTGCAACGAAGACAAGACAACAAGAGCGACAATGATTATACGAAAAAAACAAAACTAAGCCCCATATGTTGGTGGGGGAGGAGGGTAAGTGCTCATATTGTATGAAGGTTGATACCCATTGTGATTAGCATACCCGTAACCGATCCCGGACACACCCATCGCAGATCCAGACGACGAACCGGGGCCTCCATCGTGAAGCGACGAGGGCGATTGACCGTACGCCGCGGAGTTAGGATTCGCGATGTTCGAATTCAATGGCTCAAACCCATCTCCCAACCCCAAGTCCCTGAACATGTTCCTCCAGTAATTCGCATCCGACTCGGAAACGGGCATTTGCTGCGGCGACTGAGTCGGTGGAAATGTAGTAGCTGTGGGTCCAGAATTGCTCGGTGAAGGACTAGGATAACCATAAGTATTCATCGTACCGTTCCGTCCTGGAGAAGGTATCACATATTCGTTTTCTCGTGCCCCAGGCAAGGCAGGATATGATGGAAGAATAGGAGGCAGTTGTGTCGGTCGCGACGAGGATGGCGCAGCGAAGTTGAATTGATTGTTCGCTGGCGTGGTCGTCAGGAGTGGTTTGCGATAGATTTCAGGCGAAGACTGAGGGTTAAGAATAGCATGGTTAGGTACACTCGTGTCGTGCGGCTAGGAACGACTTACACTGAAAGAAGCACGTCTATCACCTTCGGCTTGTTGTTTGAGTCGTAGAATGTCTGTTTCGACAAGTCCGCGGAGGAAGCGAGCATGGTACGCTGCAGAGGTAAGCACGGGAGAGTTGGCGGCTACCTCATGATATGCATCTGCAACACGAGAAATGGTGGTGTGAACCTCCTCGACGGCGCCCTCATGCAACTCAGCCAAAGTGTTTGCACTACGCAGCATCCTAATCAAGAAGACAGATGCGTAGGCGGTCATAACAGAGATCGACTCTTGAGTGTAACGCAACATCGTGGCCGCAAAATCCTTCGTCACAATTTGCAACACGTCGACCGCGCTGTTATAGCATGCTGATAGAGCCTGGAGACTTGGAGCAGACCGACTGGATGGTGTCATAGACGTCTGCACCCCAAAACTGTTCAAAAACAACCGAATATTGAGTCGGAATAAATTCAAGAACGAGTGGTGGAAGCTAAGGCCACCGGCTCGGCGCATCTCATGTTGCCAAGTGTCCATCCACTGTGTCAATTTCCCATTGCAGGACCGAAGGAGGTTGTCGTGGTTAAGCTCGCCGGGACGTTCAGAGTGGAAGGCTTCGGTAGTTTCCGATGAGATACGCTGCAACTGGACAAACGACGCGACAATAACATCTTCCGGCCGTGTAGGCAAAGGACCATCAGAATGCCATGTCAGCGCGTGTCGCACTAGGTCATCTTCGGGTAACATCCATTGACGACCTGTCTGAAAACTGAGACTACGGTCATGGATGAATAAAAGGAGGTAGGTTCTCTCTCGGCTACGCCTCTCGCGGATCTCTAGGTCACTCTCTTCGGGAAGTGGCTTTCCCACAAAGCGGTTGAGTCCGAGTTCGACAGCCATCCTGCACGCATATCCAATGTACGTCCAGGTGCGAGTGTCGTCCGGCTCTTTCCAGTACGTGAGACAAATGAATGCTTGGACCACTTCCACGCTCTTCCAATTCTCTGCGAATGCACGCAGTGTGTAGAGCTGAGTAAGTCGTTGAACACTATGAAATTGATCCGGTTTGAAAAACTTGCAGCAAACCATGATGAGAGTGGTGAAGAGGAAAGGGCATCGTGTACGGACGTATTGAGCAGTGTGAAGCGAGCGGTCAAAGAGATTGATGAAGGGATTGAGACGGAGGTAGAATAGATCAAACAGCGTGTTTGCGTGAGTCTCTTCGATGAGACCAGCTGCAATTGGATCACTGAGCTCGGCGAAGATGCTATTCAGCGCAGGTGTGACATTAGGTGAGGGTGTTTGGTGAGAAGTTGGCGGGGGATGGGTAAAGCTCGACTGGTCATTTCTATTCACGGAAGGCTCGGTAGGTTCAGGGTTTAGAATGGTTTTGAAAAAGGAAGTTCGCTCGCTCTCCTTTTTGATGAGCTGAGCGGGGTAGAGACCCTCCGACCTCCTGGGATATTGGGCCTCCTCCTTTCGGTCAACGTCCATAGCTTGCGAGTTGATGTGGGGGACATGCGAGGGACCGGGCTCGAAGTCGGGAGGGATGTTCAGTGGTGGGAGTTCGTTGTTCGGGAAGCGCTCGAATGGGGAATGGACATCAGAGGTCGACGGTTGAGAGGTACTCGCCTGAGACTTGAGTTTTGCATCACCAAGGCCTTTCTCTAGGTGTCGCAAGACTTTGGAGGCTTCAGAGAGCTTGGAACCAGGTTTTCTGCCTCTGCGGTGTTTCTCGAAGATGCATTCGGCACCAGACCGCTTGCAGCGTTGACAGGGTTTGACGCCTTCTTCACCACCCACACACTTCATCTTGGCAGCTCTGCAGACGCTACATGCTCGGGCACCGCGTTGAACTGGAGGCCTGGCTGGTTGCGGCGGGTGCTCCTGAAGTGATTGAGGTTGCGGTGGGTGTTGTTGGGCGGAGAACATGGGAGGAGGTGGAGGTGGGGGAAAGAGGGAGGAAAAGAGTGGCAGGCGAAGGGAAAGTGCAGAAGAAATGAAGGCCGGAGTTCAGATGAGATTTCGGCAAACCCAAATCTGGATATACGATTCCTCGGTCCGAGCGGTGATCAATACCGTGGAAAGAGTTTTATCAGCCGAATAACCCCGATCTGGCAGTTAAACGCTGCTAACTCCAAACTTAATCGTTTTGCCGTGACTTGCCGAGTGCTAGAAAACATCTTTAAAAACATTTTCATTTTGAACCACAACGGCCACCGTGAAAGTTCGCTTTTACGAGACCGTCTCGGAATTTCCATCCTGTTTTTTTGGGCAATGTTTTCGTAAAATTTCTTTGTCGAGCCTGCTAGCCTCATGTTGTACGTCCGGCCTTTTCCTACAAATTCTTGGCAGTATACTTACCAAGTCTGACAGATTCACGGGAGGCTCGGGTAGGCCACCACTGCACATTCGGTAGCTGGACCGTTCTCATGCGCCATGGGATCTACTTGAGCAAGCGATATGTCTGCACGGCATGGCATGGGAGAATCTGTAATTGATACTAGCCTCTCGCTGGCCACAAAGACACCGAAAAGCTCCAATTTCCCCACCTCTGTCGTGGCGCCGGAAAGCTTGGTATCGGTATCAGTAGTCAAGCAACATTGAGAACAAAAGAACGACATCGCTATGGAGTATCTACATATTCAAAGTCATACATTCAAGTCTCGCGACTCAGACCCTCAGGCTTGGCGCAAAGGGGATCATTAAATCGCGGGATTCACTGATCCTTCCCTATCACATTTATCTGATGTAAGTCGACCCTTGAATCTCTTTGCTATGAATGTTCTGTCTTGGTCAAAGGCCGTCTTCGCAGAAACCACCTCAGGCCACGTAGCCAAGGACTTTCGGAACGAGTTGAAAGGGCTTGACTCGTGGCCGACTCGAGAATTGGAGAATTGCGCGTGGAGAGGAGCGATCACCGTTCCTACTACAGCCGGTACCAGAAAAGCTACCGGAATACCGGAATTCCACCGGTAACTTCATTCGGGCCCGCTGCAGGTTTTCCCCCAGACGCCCGCTCCCGAAGCCCCTTTGTCGAGGAACACGGTGATCAGAGACAAATCAACAATCGATATCATATGTCTTCAACGTCATATCTACCGACACATGTGTTGCTCGCCGGCGACAACATCGACAAAACAGGTCCAGAGCTTCTTTCGCTCGGTCTTCAACATAGCCATCCTCCATATCCTTTACGTATAATCCTGCGGTCTTTAACGTTTAATATCGGTCATACGGTCGTACCCTAACTGTACCCTAATGATCAAAATCCCCCGGCGTCGTTGAGCATACCCAAGCAAAAATCCGCTCGAGAGTTACCGACCATCTCTCCTATTTACATAGCGTTTAGGAGGAGCTGCCCCACCGGTCAAATCCAGCTCTACGGTAGCCAACTTTCAAACTCCTTGATTCTTTCTATTCTCCGGCGGGTTCTCCCTACTTGGCCTTTCCTAGCGTCTGCGCAACTACACGAGGCTGTTGATCGTGGTCAGGTTCAACCGTTCCAGGAGGTCTCGAGAGATCGAAACTCTCATCCCAAAAGAGCTGCAAGTCTAAACTCCAGTACTAGTGGACGGATACCCCACGGAGCCCCACACCAGGTCGTCGTTGTTCACAATTTCTACACGCATCGCGCCGAATGTCGTCCATACATTCGTGAAGTAATACGAAGGCGCTCCGTTATTTCTGACGTGCATCATGCAATAATACCAATAGCTTTCTTCTCATTCGGCCGCCTTGAAATAACTACAGTTGTCAATGCGAAACAGGAGGAGCACCCTTGAACTATCTAAGACGGAATCGGAACAGCGGTATCCATCTTCCCATCCACGTTCAATGAAACCACGAATCTAGACACGAAATTATAAAATCCGACCGTGCTAACTGCTTCCACGATTTGCTTGTTATTCAAGAACTGTTTCAAACCATTGAAAACGGGTTGTGGTACATGGACATTTTTAGAACTCCAATCCGCGAAAAGAAGAGCCGCTTGGAGCTCTTTTGAAAGCGTTGATTTGGGAGTGAGTGGTCCTAAAAACGCGGGTGTCATACGGATCTCGAGAAGTTGAGCGGTCGTAAGGCCAGTTGAGCGTGCGACGGGTTCGTGTTGAAGCCTATGGTTTCCAGTAGGTTTAGTATCTTAATTGACAACCAGGAGAAATCATTCATACCAGACATATGCCGCATTGTTTACCACGCCGGAGCGGAGAATCTACATGATAAGTATCACCATCATTGAAAGTTGTTGTATCGTGGTAACAGAGCGTACCATCAACTCCCTCATCTGAGCGGGGATTGTATTGTTGTCCCTAATAACGTTAGCCAGATCGTTCCACGTACTCGCAATTTGCGGAGCATTCAATCTAAGCATTCACAATTAACGACGGGTAGCAGTGGCGGAAAGGCCCCCGAGTCGGCGGCCATTGCGACTCACAAAGCGCCATCTAAAGCTAACAATGTTCCATTTCTTCTTGCTCGGATAGCGTCTGCGATCTGCAATGCACGAAGCAGAAAAAGAAAAATTAATCCGACCTTTCGAAATCCGACGATGATGATGTGAACAATGACAAAAAACGTACTGGGTCAGTTCCTGGTGCAGGAAAGACGTACGGAACCCTAGCGGGAAGGTTCTCGTCTCTTTTCTGATTCTGAATTAAAGTCCCGCTGACTGACAGCACTAGGAGAGAAATGGAGATGATGACCTTGATGAAAGAGAGCATTGTTCGCTTTTCAGGATATGTCAAGGCAATGGCTGGGCACCTGGAAACTTGTACAATATGTTGCGAGCCATTTTATACCAAGAGATAGTAAGTGCGCAGTGGCAATTGTTGTGATATGTCGTGTGGTAGACAGATGGGTTGGGAACGGTAGATGGGTGCAACCGAGGAAAGGAGCCAGTTGGACGTGTGTAATTATGGGAAATTGGACACGAAATCAATTGTCGATGACTTTTGAATCGCGCGTCGACTGGACACACGTCGAGGAAGCTGTGATTGAGAGTGGGATCTACGCTATATATTGAAAAAGTCGACCTGTAGAACTCTCTTGAATGATCGCGAGCATCAATAATGTCCAACAACATGATTACTGTATTGAATGTACTTCGAAAATCGTACATAGGACAGATGCTATGACCGCACTTGAAGCTTGAAGCTTGATCTTCAGCGAGGGAGGTTGATTTAGCGAAGGGAAACAATCATTTTCGTTGGTAATGGACGTGGGCTTGTCCACATCGGCCTAAAGTCAATGACTTCTGTGCCATACTGGTCCCTGTGAGCAATCAACGAATATACGAAAAGACCAGATGACTCACTTGGAAGCAGCTACTTCTTGTGGCAAATGGTTATCAGTATCGTGTGCTATGTTTCCGACCCTCGTGGAAGGAGAAGAAATCAACGTGTGGTAAATCCTGGTAGGACTTCGAACCATATACGGATATTCTGCAGCGTATGTCTCTATTCACACATTGCATCCTCCTGATCATAAGAAGTACATCTTAGATGCTCGTATCAGTCAATCGAGACAGTAGAATGCAGATCCAAGTATACTCACCTATCAAGATATTACATACCTTTCAAGTTTGAACATAGACAGCATCTTGTACCTATCATTCGTCTTTGGGAATAGGAACTTCCACATCTTCCATCCCTCCAACATCCAGGGCGACTAAAAATCTACTAACCATATTATACGCACCAATGGTAGAAACAGCTTCAACCATCTTCCGATTTCTATCCTCATCATCGTCTGAATCGCTAATGAGCTCCTTTAATTGTTCATAGACTTCCTTCGGAACTTTAATCTCTTTTGTCATGTAATCCGTAAATACTAATGCAGCGGATTGAAGAGGGGTGAGAGAGGTTTCTTGGATTGATAGGATCTTCATCGGAGGATTCAAACGAATTTCTAGGAGTTGTGATGTTGTTAGACCTGATTTACGACCGACAGGTTCATGTTGTTTCCTAGATTCAGTTTCAATGGCCGTTCGCTGTTTGAATTCGGTGAATCAGCTATACATAAGATGGCCACCTTACCATTCATAAGCAGCTTTGTTAAGAACTGCCACACGTAAGATCTATACAAAAGGTGGGGAGTGAAACAGAAAATGAGAATTCATCAGCATACATTCAACTTGAAGTTACTGGTAATTGCCAGTTGAAAGGGTATAATAACTTTGACCAAACTTTGACTTACGAAGAGTTCTCTGATATCTGCGGATAACGAATTCTGGTCACGTAATGTACCTACCAAGCTACTCCATCCTTTAGCGACAAGTTCAGCGTTCAACCTATTCGACAAAAAAAATCAAAGAATCAAACTATTAACTTTTCCTGATTACAGCATGACCATTGAAGAAAATCTTACAAAGCTCCGTCTAGATCTAAAAGTTCTCCGTCTTTCCTTCTTGACCGAATGGTATCAGCAATCTAGATTGAATAGAGAAGTACTATGATTGAATCTATTCCTGCGTAGATAGTTTGGAAGTGTGAGGACTAACTTCGTTTGTCCCTGGAGGAGGGAAGACATAAGGAACTCGAGCTTCCGTGGTAGTAGAAGAGTCCATTTTTCGCGTCTCTGGATCTGTATGAAAGGAATGATTGAAAAGTCAATATTCTGGAGCATTGTGAAACGATTTTGAATGTTCTGACGTTGCCAAGTTGTCGAGCTTGCAACAACAAGCTCGTCGTGGATTTGGTTGTCACGGTGTTCAACTCCTTCAAGTTCTCCTAGGCCCGCTCAGGCTATTCCGAGTCCGAGTCGATCCATCCGCGATCAATATTGCTACACCATCTTCCCAATATGGAATGTGCTCAAGTTCGCCACTCACAGAGGTGTTCGACTTGATATAATTGAACAATAGGATTTAAACAGAGGATATATAATGAGCATATTGGTATCGTATTCACTATTAGTAGGATGGCGACCAAAAAGTAGACTAGTGAGTAGTAGTGACGAAACCAGCGAAGAATATATCTGGCACAGATGTGGGTATAGAGAAATTGTGAAGGAATAGAACTACAAAATGCTAGGGGTATACACCTTGAGAGAATTGATTTCCCAATAGGCCTGTTTAAATTCCTCGGGGTTGTTGTTCACCACTGTTCAGAATGTGAGTCTCAATTTGGGGAAACATTGACTAGAAGACTTACTATCTACACAATTACCAGGACAACCAGAAGAGCCATACACTGAATCAGCTCCTGCCCAATCACCCTGTGTATAATATCGTCAGCAACGATCGAAAACAACGAGATTATTGAGCATATATACGTACACAGAAAGTCAAATCAAAGACCAAAATATGAGCGTTAAAGTGAGCATCATAGTCACAGTTATCGGTTTGAAGAGGGAATGAAGCATCTGGTTTCCCCCAGTTCACATGATCAGGTACAATCGAAGTCTGGCTACCCAACACACTGAGCGAACGCAAACCTCTGACTTCGTTAGGAACCGTAGGGTCATTTCTTGACCAAAACCAAATTTGAACGCCTTTGGCACGTGTTCGTGATACTGCATACCATCCGCCACCCTGTCTGTTGAACTCCGAACCGTAAGAGTTGGTGTTGTCAAAGGATACGCCGCAGCCTTCGTTGTAATTTGCCTTCACATCACAATTAGTAGCGGTTACCGCGCTGTATACGATAAGGATTGATTTTCGACGTCAACGGTGTAGATGGATGATGATACTCACCCAGATTCAAAACGATCATCGGGCATGGTACAGGAGGATGAAGTATGAAGAGTAGCCTGATTAGTTTGTTGTTTGTTCACACCTACATTTGTGATGAGATAAAAATCGATATTAAGGGGAAAAGAAGGGATGATACATACCTTCAATGATGTCAATTTCTCCTCCTTCAGGCCATGGTCCCTGTTGACTGATTGTCCAAAAGGCAGGCCAAGTCGTACAACCCTCTGGCATGTGTTGCAAGTCGAGAATAATGAGGGATTCGTCATATGCATTGCGAGACGAGATTCGAACACTTCGGCGTCCTCTTTCGTCAGCTGCAACAAATTTGGTAGAATCGGCGCGCATGACAAATGTCGAGCCTTCTGAATCTCCGACTGAATGTCAAACAAAGAAATCAATGTTTGATTTAGCGATATAGACAGAAAGATAGCTAACCATAGGATAAGTTTTGTTGCATAGCGGTGTTCTTATCAACATAGTCAACGCGACCATGAGTCGGGTCGTCGAATGTTTCCCAATTCCAACCATTGAAAAAATCCCAGCCGACGTATGAATCCTTGAGGACGAACCGGGTGCTAGCAGCGCATTGTGTGAGGATAGTGTTTAGTATGATGAAAAGATAAGCATAACCAGTACGCATGATGAGATGGGTCGGGTATAGGTCTGTAAGGACTGACGGCGGTGTGTGCCAGTTGGAGGCGGACGACGAGAATGCAGGAGAAGATAAAGAACGATGCGCCAGCCGCGACGAGCTTGGTTGGATTGACGGCACCCAGTCCGGAGGCTGACCGTGCCCTGCAAGAAGCTGAGGTCGATGACATTATTGACTTCGATCGTTCAGTAAACCGATCAATATCAGTACTTGGCGATTATACGGCCAGGAGTTGGAAACAGAAACATTACTTACTGTAAGATTAACGACGTTTCTCTGGTGCGAGATGGCAGTATGTCTACGGGTTCAACCAGATTATAAGCAGAAACAAAAACATTCAATGGCAAGGGTAAGCTGTCATACCGTCACAAGATGTACTCTGCCGATTCAGACGTGACCGAAGAACGACGGAGACACCAAGATTAGTCCTGAGCAGGTATAACTTTCCGTGCTCAATCGACGCTTGTAGCCTGTCAATAAATTCGTGAGTAGTTCTAGTCAACAGTTCAATGAAAGGTGTAAGAAATGCGTTGCTTGGACGGACATATCTCATAAGCGCCCATATGTTCATGTATTTCCCGTCACGAGACCGACGTGCAGAAGGCATGCGATTAATGATCGACAATTTCGACGTGCAGCCAAAACATGTATGTATCGCATTATCAATGTCATATTGCGCAAATCCAAGCTTGAGTTTACACCTACGTAAACGATACAGGGACACAGATACAAGATCATAAGCTATCAATGTTACAGTGGAAGAACACACACTACTAGCTATCCTGTATTCTTCCTCTCTCAGCTTGGCTGATCATCGCCTCGGACGAGGTGCAATGGTAATGCCTACAACGGGGCAGTGACGATGTAAGAGATTGTGATTGTATGCAAGCACACCCTCATAATTCGGAAGTCCAATCAACGACGACGACGAACGAGGCGTTTCTTGTTGTCCTGTGACAGTTTGTAGACGTGAATCGATCCAATGGTCCATCCTGCATCCTTAAAAACTTCTGGATGTTTGCGTACGACTAGAATAATGTCACAAACATGTCCTGATGATTTCATGCGAATATTACTCACCCTCCTCGCATTGCTCTTTCGAGTCTTTGGATGTAATATCCTTATACTTCTCAGCACCTCCCGGGCATTGGTTTAGGTCAAAGACACTGCCAGCCCAGTCACCCTGTTATACGCCAGATGGGTCAGCACACAATAGGGAGGAATTTGAGTATCGTGGCTTACACATAATGTGGTATTGATGATAATGCTTTCTGCTCCAAAGTTATCACCGGAGCAGTTGTTGCCAAGTGGGAAGAACGCATATGGTTTACCCCAGCTGTCGTCGACAGTGATAGTTCCACTTTCGGGAGGGTTACTGACATCCTTGGGGACATTAGAATCATCCCTCTTCCAGAAAAAGACTCGGATGGATTCATCATCGTGGACCATTGCGTACCATCCACCACCGTTGTTATTGAATGATTCTCCGTAACTCGAGTCTCCGTTATTGTAACCTACACCACAGCCGGAGTTACCGTCCGCTTTAGCATCACAGTTAAGTTTGCGGTTTTGGCTATAACACGAATAATATCGTTAGAACAATTGAGCAAGTACGCGATAAAAAAAATTAATTGAACTCGTACCCAAGTTGGTCACGCTCAGATGGCATTGTACATCCAGGATTAGTGTGAAGAGTGGATTGATTTTCCTCTCCTGTATTCACGCCTATAACAAAATCAGCGACTCTCAACGGCAGAGTCTTGCACGGCATCTACGGACCTTCAATGATATCAATTTCACCACCATCTGGCCACTGGCCAGTTGTGGAGGCCCAGAAAGCAGGCCATGTACCGCAGCCAGTTGGCATATGAATAAAATTGCCAATAACCACACCCTTTGTAAATGGCTGTTTGGATTGTATACGTATAGATTGGCGCTTCCCGTTAGGGTCTGTGATCACATCGAGGTCATTTGGGCGCAAGAAAACATTATTTGAAGAATCGACTGTTCGAAACAAAAATGTCATAAAATGAGCCGTATGCCAGCAGAAAGATAAACATACCACCAGTCAAATTGCCTTGTTGGGCTGTAGTAGCGTCGACATAATCGACCCATCCATGGGTAGGGTCAGGCGCGGTGAAAAAGTTGAAACCATCAAAGAAACTGTCGCCTTTGTAAGTGATGGAGTGCGTAAAGGTAGCAGAATCGGCCGAGATGCAAGGTAAGAGAACGTAGATAGAAATAAGGATAGAAGCAAACTTGAATGAAAACATGACGATGGTCGTGAGGAGAGAAACAAGATATGAAAACGTTCAAAAGAAAGATGAAAGGGTTTGGTAGAAGAAGAACGTAAAAACCTCCGGGGCTAAAGAATGACGATGAAACCACCTGGGTAAAGAATGAGAAATACCACCACCGGGGGAGAAAAAAGAGAAAGAAAGAGAAAAGAAGAGAGAAGAAAACGAAAGTGATGATGCACTACCGCACAAGGAGGATCTTATATAGGGCCGCCAAGATAGAATGTGTCTCAGTCTATCGCTTATGTCTCAGTCATCATCAAGGCCACTGATAAAAATGAACCAGAGCGGTCTCTGAGATGTTCGGAGAGCTATACTTGATAGCCAAGAGGTTGTCCTGAAACAACAAATGATGAGTTGCTATGATGTCTCAATAACTATCACCACTCACTGCATCGCCTGCTATGATCAGAGTCGAGCGCTTAGGTGTAAACTTCAGGGTGACTTTAGACTTATCCTCGCTTTCGTCTAGTTGTAGCTCGCCCACAGATAAAATGAAGAACTGCATCTCCGTAGTTTGATCCTTCGAGAGGAACGCCCATAGTCTCCAGAAGCTTGGAAGGAAAGATACGTGATCGTTGTACAAGTTCGAGTACATACTTTGTATCTTCAGCAGTGCGTGGAGGCGGAATCTGTTCCCGGGCCGGCACTGCCATCACAGCTCGGCATTTAGCGGATCAAGGAAAACACCTTCGCTGGAAAAGGAATATGCTGTATTCACGACTTTGACCACGATTGTTGTCCCAGCCGCGTTAGCCACCGTGAAATCCCAAATGTTTGTCAACCTCGTCGAGTACGAAGGCGAATGCGAGTCGGTATATTTCACGACTTCCTTCTTCTCCTTCCCTTCACTTGTTCCTTCTAGGCTGTGCCAGGTGCATTAGTTTCAAGTTGTGGCAAAAAGTTTCTTTGCGATGTTCGTCGCCACTTTAACTCTCATTCTCCTTCTATCCTTCCTTTGGACTGCTTTTTCATATCCTTTGGCATCCGACACGCACTCCCACGCCCTCGCAATCAGCAAAGGTCACCGTATCATGGCGATAAATCGAAGGCGAAGTTCGCCTACATTCCCGGTTTTTCAACATCGAACAGCCAGAACAGAAGATAGCGGTCAAGATCTCTTTGATCTAGCAGTGGCGGTTAGAAAATCTTACTGTTCTTGTTGCGGGGCTCTATGAACTAAATTTACTTCTACTAGAAACGGGACTTGCACAATGTCCTCGCAAAGTATATTTCTGCATCCGCGATCCTCAAAGGTTTGAATCAAACCGCGCAAACACAGCCAAACAGCATGTTACAGATTAATCAAACAACTCCGAGTGAACAACCTCCCATCCCAGTATTACCGCACTTTCCTGTAGGCGGTCACGATGATGGACATCCCCAGCAGACAGACCCTCAGTTGCCTTCTGATGAGGCTGCGTTATCATCTGGTCCAATCATAGGACTTCCAGATTTGCAAAGTCCGGGACCACATCTGAACACCATGGATTTGGACGATTTCGCGCCTGAGAATCTTGACATTTTGTACTATGGAGCTTTGAACTTCGGCACGCCTGTACAATCGTTAACGGTAGATATCGACACTGGCTCTGCAGACCTTTGGATACCCGCGAATTGCAGATCTTGTAATACTCCTCAGTTCAATCCGAGTCGCAGCAGTACATTCCAAGGTAGCGACGACGAATTCGTGGTCACATATGTGTGTAATCCATCGTAATATCTACTACTACTTCAGACTAACTCATGTACATCCTGCTCAGGGCGTAGGAAAAGCTGTAGGGAAACTAGCGCAAGATGTTGTCTCTATTGGCAATCTGAAAGTTCAAAAGCAAGACTTTGGAATCGTCCATGCCGAATCCGAACAATTTACGCAAGAACCAAACAGTGGAATCATGGGTTTGGCTTTCTCAACTATAGCTTTCTCGAAGAAGCCTACGTTCTTCGAAAATCTCCTGAGCTCTGGTCAGCTACAGGAACCTATTTTTTCTGTTCATTTAGCTCGGGGAGCTCAAGATGGATCTCAGGTATGCCATTAAACCATCTAACCGTGACACCAACCTCTCATGATCTTCATGTAGGTTTGCTTTGGGTGTTATGATAAGAAGAAAACAACCGGTCCAGTCAACTGGCTCTCTGTCGTTACTAAAGTGAAGTATTTACAACATTCTTACTACTGACTCGCCGTTGAATGATGAACTTAGACATATTGGTCCGTCTCAATGGAAGGAATCTCTTCAGGTCTCGAATCGGAAAACAAAACAACAGCTACAGACTTGTCTGCTGTGAGGATCCATGACTTCCTGTTGATCATAGGTAATTAACAATATTCAACTAGGTTATCGACACAGGAACAACGTTGATTTATCTTCCGGACGAAGTCGCTGCGCAATTTTACGGGACGGTAAGACAAATGCCACATTTTGACCTCACGATAGTATACTGTAATTCATCTACACTCCCTTCTGCTATCAGATCCCGGGGGCAAGAGATGCTGCGGCAGAGTACGGTGAAGGTATGACGTTTCTTATCTGTCGCTTTCAGTCTTATTTTCTGATCATAAGTTACTTAGGATTCTACGTATACCCTTGCACTTCAACACTATCGGTTTCACTTTCATTCTCGGGAACAAACTTCACAATCAATTCAAGCGACTTCAACATCGGCCGAGTTTCCGAAGGCTCAGAGTAGGTTGCATTCTCGATTGAACACTCACGATCATATCTGATTGAGTTCTCGTACTTATGAAATAGGGATTGTGTAGGGGGAATATTGGGCTTAGGAGACGGATTTCCTTCTGACTTGGCTATCATCGGTGAGTCTTGTCCAGTTTCTACCGAACCCATTGTGTCTACATTGCTGATTACGAATTTCTCAATGGCTAGGAGACGAATTCTTAAAATCATGTAAGTATCACTGAGAGGAAGTCTCCTCCTTTGAGAGAGTATGCTAACAAAGTTTACCTTGTTAGGGTACTCAACGTATGATTACGGGAATGGACGAGTGGGTCTCTCTCCTAGTATTAACAATAGTTCATAGGAATATATTTTGCTAGCCAGCGACAGGAGTACGTCTTGATCGCAATATCCTCACAGCGTGACATAGAGGTCCTCTGAACTTCTAAATGATTGTAACGAAGAAAAGTCCGGTATGAAACTCTCAAACGTTGACATCATTTCAAACACTTGATAGACAAAGAATTGGAGATGTATTTGAGCAGAATCGTTCTCAGCGAACTCACAAATATTTTGCTTCACACTTGCTTTCGTATACAGGAGAGCAAAATCCAATTGTAGAACGAATGTTCTAATCTATATACTGGACTTGTATCAAAATCCTATATTCAGTCGTATGTCAATGAATCCAGATGTCCTCTATCGAAATTGTTGTATGCGGAAGACCGTAAACTACTGTGACAATATCATACACGCCTATAATCCACCGGACCAATATCCACAACAAGACATACTGTGGCATAGATAAAATCTATGGTAGGTTCGTTTCCGTACGCCTGGAATGCCTGCTTATACGCAGTATTATCCAACATATCCGTCATCCAAAAGATTTTCATGTAGTCCCAATCCCATCCTCTTTCTTCTTCGTCGCGTGGCATACGGTAGGTGGGTTCAACCAGAACGATGCGAAAAGCACCATATGTTTCTTCAAGATGATCAATAATACCTATATGATCCTGGACTGGCTCCATGTCTTCGTCTTTCATAAGATCCGGGGTATGATCCAATAGAACCATATTATCCTCAGTCAAGCTTTTGTCTTCATATAAGACCCATGCCAAAACTTGGGATAATTTCCCTTGAATTTCTGGAGAATCAGAACACACCCGTCCCGGAGGATTGAGGACCCCCCCGAGGAGGGTGGGTGGCAAAAAATGTATCGAGATTTGCCAAATATGGAATGTGCACGTGAGTCTGGCGCTGAACATTTTCGACTTCTTCTCGCCCCATATATACCCTCACCGTGCTTTCTCTCCTCCATCGACCTGCCCTCCCTGCAGGCTGAACTGTTGCTCTTGTCGCGGACAGCGACGACGCTGCACGTTCGACGCTGGGCTTAGGTCATTGGTCGCTGTTCCCCTTTTGTCCTTGTCTTTCCTCGCTGTGCTCTGCCACGTCGTCGTCCCTTCTTACTTTCCTCTCACCTTGCTCATCGTGTTCCCTTTCATCATCACTCACTCTCTACCTCGTCTTGTCTGGTTATGTCCACGCCTTCTTCTTACTTCTCTCCTCCCTTTCACATATGCTCCATGCCACTGCCCACCCAACAACCAAACGCAAGCCCCGCCGCCCAAGACAAGGAGATCATGGGATTGTCTGCATGTGAGCACATCATTTCCATTATCACGATAACTCTGATCAGTTACATTGTGCAGTATGGAATACTATCACAGCCTTATATATATCCACTGAATGGTGGGTGGTTGTATCTCCTAAGTAAGTTTTCCTGTGTCAACTCCTTGCGTTGTAATAATGACCAGTTGCATCACAGTATAGTGAAGTCCCATCACACCGATGAAATACATCTGTCATCCATTGCTTGCTGACACTATGTATAGTCCATCTTCGTACTGTTATAATCCCTGGCATTGCTTAGATGCCTGACATTAGTGTTCACAGTACACCGTATGATGTTGTCTTGTAAGTTCCCAACCATGCAGATACTTTGTGGATCCAACTGATGTATCATGCTGTCTAGGTATGTAATGGTGTTGTAATACACATGTGTTGAAGTCATTATAAAGCATGGTTGTTGCCATGAGTGTGAGTGTATATAGATGATTTGTGAGATTGATGGAGGATGGCTTTGTTGTTTGCCCTCTCCCTCCTAGGTGTGACCTCCTGAGTTCCCTCCCTCATGTCATTCAGCTCTCGAGGGACTGGTAGTCGCCTTCATATGGGTGCACCAGCTATCCATCATAGCCGGTCATCATCTGGCAGCAGACTTGTCAGCTACTCCGGTGTTAAACCAAAGGCTTCATTGAAAAAATTGCCTCGTGTACTGCCTGGTCAGAGCGTATCATTCCCTCAAACTGAGGTGCTTTCATTGTCATCTGTATCTCATATGGTTGAAGATGATGATAGTTCCTCATTATTTCATTTTGACTTCCCTGTCGATGATGTGATGTTGACTCCATCTGATTCTGTAGCTTTGTCTACAGAGGAAGAGTATTGGCATGTATTAGACACTATAGGTGAAACCTTCCATCTAGATGTGAGTTTGTTTGTCATGCAGGACTGGGATAAGAAGGTTGGTGGATTGAAGGCAAGTCTTTATCTCATTGGCTCCCCCACATTATAGTAACTGTTGATTCATTTGGTGTAGATTGGTAGTTACTGGTACATATCTCGACAACCTCGCAGTGCAGAAGAAGTTGCAATCGCATGTACTTGTCCATCATATCGAGCCCAGAACATGTGTCTTCACCAGCAGGTCTTCCTTTCACACCTCGATGAGTTTCTCGCTCAGACAACCATCATTGATCCAACATCTGGTTCACTTCCTCCTGCAATATTCCTTCATTCGACTCCATTCAATGACATCTATGTCTTCTCTTGTGTCTCGTCATCATCGATCGGCCGCTTTGAATCTGGGAAGCGGGTCATAGTAATATATCAACGAGATGCATGATTTTATTGTCATTCTTGTCGATATTCACCATCGTGCAAACACAGACAGCATGCTGTAGAGTTTGCAGTTGAGGCTGGTTTTGTTTCGGAATCCCTGGAATTGCCATCTACTCAAGATACCATCTCAAATGGACCCTCAGATGACGAGGCCTTGCTCGCAAGTGTTGGTAGTCACAGTGATGAGATTTCTTCTGTCTCGTACAAACCAATTCCTCCTCCCCGATGGTGTAGTCTTCCATCGGAGCCATCATACACTGCACAATATCAGCCTGCATGGAGCTCTACCAACACTCACTTTGATCTTGATGTCACTAGTCGTTGTTCTTGTGGATCATCCCTCCTGCAAAGCACGTTGTCAGCAGAGCTTCATGACATTGTGAATGCAGTGATATTTGGTTTGACAATCCAAACAGATGTCACTGTCTCTGTCTACCCCTGTATATTATGCCACCACCGGTCATGATCCATCGGACCAGACCTCACAAATTACGGTATCTTCAATTGGAACAATTCTTTACTTTTTACCCATGAGTTGCTGAATGCATATACAAATGCGTATACTGCATCGGAGACACCATTTTCGGCATTCTGCCTTACTGTGATGTGAAGCTACGAGGATGTCAGTCCAACAATGAAGTTTTGTGCAACCAAGACATTTATTCAAGTGTGGTTTGCATTTGTACGACTGCAACAATTGGATACCATGATAGTGTGTCCTACTTGTGGTCCAAGTCCAGAGCTTTTAATTGCAGATGGTGTTAGTCTCGCAACTCACAGTTCCAAGTTAACGGAGAAAGTAAAGCCACCAACATACACCAATACAGCAACAAGTGAGAATATTGACTCAATCTCGACATACAAAGCACGATTGCTTCCAGCGATATCTAAACGGGAGATTTGAACCATTATAGAGTCATTCCTGGATACGACTGCAAAAACAACACAAGTAACAGACATCAATATGAAAAACTTTATAGTGGTCAAGCAAGAGTTACCAGCCTTAGCTTCATTCATGTTACTTCTTGTCGATGAATCAATTCCAAAGTATCGGCGAAAAGCATATAGAATTCTAATACAACAGGTAAATAAAATTATTTGTCTATAATGATATGTTCTTATGACTTGCTTACAACTATATAGATTGCAGCTCCAGATATTGTTTTGCAGTTAGTTTGTATTGATGCAATACCATTGTTATCTTCATTTGGGTCTTCTGGTGAATCGGTCAAATGGCTTCTTGCACTTTGCCCCGCAGTTGGAAACATAATCCTTGTACATTAGTCAGATGGATTGGAAATACCCATGGAAATGTGAACCACTGTTTCTTGGCTTGCAGCAAGAGCACAGGATGTTTTTAATTGACTCACCCAGCATGACCCATCCCCTCCTGAAATTTTCGATATTGTTGAACCATTCTGGGAGACTGAGACATACTACGGACTTCCACAAGTATGACGATGCTGCATATATTCCAAGTTGAAACATGATGCAAGTCCAGTTGATCTGAATACAGAAGAGATGGGAAACTGTAACAAATTTTACAAGACTTATTCACGCAACAAACTCACTGGCAGCATTCTCGTCTTATGGTGCACACACTCTATCTGCCTCAGTTTTCATTCAATTCCTGTTGCTAAAGGATGAAATGATGTATTTTCTGCAATCTATACTCGGTTTCCTATAGCACCAAAGTTTGTCATATATGACTTTGCTTGTCAGCTTGCACCATATTGTCTTGTTCGTGAAGCACGATACTTTCAACATACTCGTTTTTTAATCAAGCTGCATGCCCACGATCATACTCATTGTGGTCAAGCCTGCTTTGCAAGTAACATGATGAAGTTTGATGACTGTATTCGGACAGTCAATACTAGTGTAGCAGAGTGTGGAAATAAGGGGATTAAATGGATATGAAAGAGTGTTAGTTACATGATAATGGAGCATGCCGCAATTTTCACAAAGGTTTTTCTCGAGGTCTGGAATCGTATGACAATTTGGTGAATGACACAAAACTATATGATCAATTGACCTATCTACTTTGCATACACATAGTAAAGCTGTAATAGCTCAATTAGAAGGAGTTGATACCAAATGATAACTGCTGTGAGTTGAACATAGCAAGCTGGACTTGTAACTCTTCCACATGACAAAGAGCAGAGTCTCACCCAGCTTCAGCAACTGCCCTTTCCCTCTCTGCCTCAGCTTTCTCCTTCTCCACTGCTAACTTTCTCTCCTCTGCTGCGACTTTCTCCTTCTCCACCCTTGCCTGTGCTTCCTTTGCTTTTACCTGCATAGCTCTCACTTGCTGAACCTTGATGTTGACATTAAGAGCTTTGTGGGTATTGTATAGATCACTTTGAGCATAGGCAAATATCTTCCCATGAAGCTTTCGAATGAATCTATCACCGAGAATTTCGAGCATATTGGTTGTGATGAAGTAATTGGTTTTACCCTGTTTCAAGGTGATTGACTCTGGACTGAAGGTGAAGTAAAGGTCAGATATGATTAGCTTACATTAGCAAAAGTACCAGACTTACTGAGCAATGTAATACACAATATATACACCACAGAGTGCATCGAGTTCTTGAAGCTGTATATATGGCATTAGAATTACAAACAAGTTGGAATCAAAAAGCAATATACCTTGTGCAAAATTGTTTGAATACATTTGCTAAATGTTCATGTTCGTCATTCTGCATCATGAATATAATCATTATCACCTGTGAGAGTCAGTTAGATACCAGCAAATACACAAACTAAATACCTACACATATCTGCATCCTGAACCTCATCCATCCACTCATTGTCAACATCATCATTCTGTGGTTCGTCATCATCACTGAACAATGGTCCAGTATCAACATCAATAGATGTTTCATCTGACTCCATCTCTGTGATAGCGTCAGCCACATGCTCCATCTCTGCAACCACATCATGCACCTTCTCAGTTATGACAGGAGCAGTCTGCACAGTAATATGAGAAACAGTAACCCATTATAAAGAGGACAAAAAAACTGTATAAAGGATTGGCCAGTAGCTATCAGAGATGGATCTAGAACAAGTTGTACAAGAGACTGCATTGTCTCTGTACTTGGCAAAGCCTGTGTAGCACCAACAGTAGGTGATGACATAACAATAACCAATTCTCCTTCAGAGACAGCCTGGCAGTAAACAACATCAAAGGGAAAGGTGTCCCATGGAACAACTGAGGAACTATTCATATCATCATCATAAGTATCCATCCCATGGGATGGAAAGGGCTCATCAGTTGTATGAATTGTATTAGAATATACAGGCATAAAATCAGCACCCTGCAGTACAGGTAGTGGTGACAATGACAGAGATGAACTCAGGAGACCATGGTCTACCGATGTTGATGATGCTCTATTATGTAAAGAGGATGGTGAATAGAATACAAAGGGTGACAGAGGTGTGATGGACCGAGTACTATTGTGTAATGATGGCATTGGTGTATCCACCATCGTGATAGGTATAGTCTGCAATGTCAGACCATGAACATCATTATACAGGACAAAAAGCAAGAAGAACGTACGTCGACAGCACTCCTCAACTGTGCTCCACACTTATGCTGTCCTTTGATTTGCAGTTCCCCATTTACCAATGGATAATGGTGACAGCAATACTCTATTTAGAGTATGATCAGAAATAATGATATTATGACAAAACAAAACATACATTTCTTGATATGGCCATCTGCCACGGTTTGTTTTCGCCGACCCCTTCCAGACATAGCAATTATTATTGAGAATGTATGAAGTTATATTGATAGATGTAGACTGCAATCTTTCAGTCAGTATCAAGCCAGAGAATATACCGAGGAAACATATGACTGAATAGATATATACTGTAGTAATTACCAGTGAACTAGGCTGTTAAGCTAGCGTTGAGCAAGCAGAGGTTGTGATCAAAGAGCGAATGTTCAAAGCAAGAGGAAGGCGGGGACACGAAACAACAATAAGCAAAGACAACATGTAGACGAGCAAGGTGAGAGGAAAGTAAGAAGGGATGATGACGTGGCAGAGCACAGTGAGAAAAGACAAGGACAAAAGGGAAACAGTGACCAACAACCTAAGCCTAGCGTCGAACGTGCAGTATTGTTGCTGTCCGCGACAAGAGCAACAGTTCAGCCTATAGGAAGGGCAAGTCGATGAAGGAGAGAAAGCACGGTGAGGGTATATATGGGGCGAGAAGAAGTCGAAAATGTTCAGCACCAGACTCACATGTACATTCCATATTTGGCAAATCTCGATACATTTTTTGCCACCCACCCTCCTCGGGGGGGTCCTCAATTCTCCGGGATGGGTATGTTCTGATTCTCCAGAAATTCAAGGGAAATTATCTCCAAAACTTCCAATAAAAGATCATGATAAGCTTTCACAATTGCGTCATCGTTACCTTTGAGATTTTCTAAAATTGATGACAAAGCAGTCTTCAGATTGACAGGATATTCTTGACTTAGACTGAATCCGATGTGTCCACCATTAGGCAAGAAACTTGGATCATTTAATAATTCTTGAAGAGAAGTTTTCAATGCTGAGGTTGAAAAAATGGATAATCGGCTTGCAGTTTGAGAAGTTGTTAGATAGAGATTGTAGGTGATGGTGATGTGATATCCAGAAGTGACCTCGAGCACTTCATGTTCAATGTCTCTGTAGAATGCGACATAACCCAGCCTTAAAGTATTACCCACTGCCAGATCATTATCAGCAACATTGGTTTCATGTTCAACTCGAAGGAAAGGGTCTACTGTCCACTCCTTGCCTTTATCTCATAGGACTAATGAACCTCCTTCATAGATGGTGGGAAGTATGATGACAAGTGAGCCAAACATTTTTTCTCCTCTCGGAGTGTCTTGATGGGCCTTGAAGAATAATTCTGGACCTACATAATTGTTCTATCAATAAAATAGGACATGTATATTGCACACAGTAGTAAACAAATCATAGACATTAAGTTTATAAAGTTCTACATAAACATTTCGGTTGATGTTCAGAGATGTTCTTGCAATATTGATGATTCCAGAATTATAAGGATTAAAATTGGTAGAGAAGTTATTTGAATCCATTTTTTCTGCTTTTCGGTAAGCTTCATCAAGGACATTTTGCTGGTTAACACCGAAAGTAGCAGCATCACAAGTGTTGGCCAATTCTTTAATTTGAGCTTCTGTATGATTGTAAAAATCTATTCGACTGTGAAAATAATATGAGTGAGTATCGATCAAACAGAAACTTACATTGTATCGTCGGGAAAGCTTACCGAGTATTGTCTCCTTTCCCATAGTAGAGGAAAAGATCAGTTCCATCACAGAAAGGTAGACCATTCATAATGAAATCTTGAATATTCTTGATATGTTGTGATAGCATGGACTCAGAATTGGTAGTTAGAGAGCTTAAATATGCCATTTTTTTAGGAGTGGGGTTGGAGAGAGAGATTCGGTATTAACGTGTTGAAATTGAAAGGAAACAGACTATTGAGGTGAGGACAAAAGCTTGAAGTTGAAGTTGAAGTTGAAAGGGAATGTATAGTTGGAGTGCGGATGACTCCGATGGCCCTAGGAGTTACGCATCATGCATTATGCCTTCACTAACTTGAACAACATGTTGGACTGTAGATGATGCCCGGGCCCACAGTAAAACTGTTGTCAAGTTTACTTCCATCATATCCAACATATTCATTGACTCATCTCCACACCTCGGGTGTAGTTGAACTGTAGATATTGTGATAGTATTGTGATCCAACATTGAGGGTATAGGTAAAATGGGATAAAGTGGATGCAATAATACAACATATGATTGAAATTTGCCCAGATACTCCAGGACAAAAAGCTTGATAGTAAGACAATACATCTGAGTCAACGCCTAAATATTGCATAGTTATTGATATTGAGTGCAAATCAGGAGAGTGAATAAATGTAGCATACCTGAAGTGTAAAACATCAAGGTAAGCAGGTTGATTGATTTTCACTTCATCGACTTGTTGCTGCATGGGATCAGAGGCCGAAAGGCGATAACAGAAATCTAAAGGCTTAAACTCGAAGACAATTCGAGATGGATAGTAGCATCTAAGGAAGTACCTCAGTCTGCGCCAATCAGCTAACTTGGTGAATATTGGCTAAAATGGTTCAATCACTGTGACTGCAAACTTGACCTTGTTTAGGTTTTTCAGTGACGTAGGGAATGAGGGCAAGGCATAAAGGACATGATGGTTGATGTCAAGATTATGAGAATTCAAGATTGAATGGATTTTATTTGTGAACCCAATCTGCATATATACATAAAGTTTCCTGAGTGAATAAAGGCTTGAAAATCTTAAGACCATTCAGTCTTTCCAATCAATGTATTTGGGTTAGGATATAAGCATTGACTCTTGAATTGTCTCATCATGTGCTGCTACCAACTCTGTAATACTGAAGCAGAGATATTGAAGATGAGGTCCCACTTTCTCTGACATCAACTGTCTATACCCACCAAGATAATCTGGGTCCTCACTAGCATGGAGTAGAAGCGTCAAATGGGTTAGACTTCCAAGCTGAATCATTGGAGACATTGTCAATATCTTTGGAACAATAGCAGCCCCAGGTGTTCCATAATCCATAGTCAAATGGATGATGAAAAGTTGAATTCTTGGATGCAAGGTAAGAAAATATTCAGCAGCAATGTCCGGTGTGACTGGGATGTTTGCTCAATACCAACCAAGATGGCTATCTGTTATAACCCTGAATGAACCCCAATGGAGAACCCGACCATTCCCGACCTGACATCGTTCCGACCTCCCATTCTTGGCGAACACGAGGATACTTACCTCCTGGAGAATGCACGCTTTTCACTCGTAGATACTTATGTTTCCTGCATGTTCACTTATATTGTTTCCTGGTCAATCGGCCATTCCCTTTCCACACGTAGTTAGCATTGTTTCCTCATTGTAGACACTGCATCGGCCCTGTCAGGATTCATACCAGATATATATTTAGGTTTAGCATAGTCAACTGTTGTACCTCAGTCGTATATCTCATTATATCTCATTACATCAAGTACTCGTATCTATGTACTTCTGTATCTGAATATAGTCTACAACCTTCTGCTCCTTACCCCGATCTGTCCGACCCCGACTCTTCCACTTCTGTTCGATCCGACTTCCCAACTCAAGTTATTCTCAGCTTCCTCTCTCACTCTCGCCTTCTCCTCCGCTTTCCATCCCAACATCTCTGACTCCAACTCAGAGTCTTCCAACAATAAGGATACTTTCCGCAAATAAGAAACCAAGAGGTTAGTGGGGGCACAGCTCCCTGCGAGCTGAGGCCAAGGTTCCTCCGACTCCAACTTAGCTGACATTCTGCCCAACTAAGTGAAGTCCAGTCTACGTACTTAACACTACTGGTCAATGTTATGGTCCTAATGTCAGAAAACAGAGTGAGAAAGTGGTATAGACTTACTATAGATTGAATTTCTTCACAAGAATCGACAAGCCTCAACATGTTCAATTTGAATAGAATGGGTTGTAAAATCATTGGTATACGATCTTGATGATCAAAAGATACATACAATATGGCAAGGGTCTCCAGTGTCAGATTCACAGTGAGTATCTGTATCAATGTCTCCAAATCTAGTCTGCCCTTCTTCCTCAATGGTGAGTTGGAAGAAGTATGATATGCACAGCTAGTGATGTGCAGTGTTCAGATATAACAGCCAATGTGTGGTAAATTCATGACGAAAAGAGAAAATGGCTTAAATTTAAAGCTCTGGATAGATGTGTCACCAAAGATACGGGGTTGGTAGTAATGCAAGATGGAAGAAGAGGCCAAAGACAAGGTGCACATCTGTTAAGACCTGAGTAGACCCAACAAAAGATCCCGACAACTCTGATCGGATCCTGGTCCGACTCTCTATGAGCTTGGTGCCATGAGGATATTCAACACCTGTAGGGCATGCATTTTCCTTTCGTAGTACATATGTTTTCTTCGTGTTCAGTTATACTAAATCCCAGTTGATCAGCCATTCGGACTCTGCGCTGTAGTCACACCTTTCCTGCATCATAGATACATTGTAGATACAGCATTGGACTATCCGGTAGAATACTCTGACCATGTATTTAAGCTAGACTATGAATGACTAAATGTTCGGCAGTCGTAAATCACATTAGTATTACACCCTTCTGCTCTTTGCTCGAATTTCCAATTCCCATTTCCCGACTTCCCCTTCCCTTCCACTTGTGTTGGCTTGACTCTCTGTCCATTCTGATACAGAGGCATCCTATTACATTCTCATCTTCTCCTCCGACTCCGACTCTAACTCTTCGCCGTTCATGGCTTGCTCTGAAGTTAGAACCAGAGACCTAGTGAGGGCACAGTTCCCCGCGAACTGAGGCCAAGGTTCCCCGATCCCGACTTAGCTGCTTTCCCAATGCCGACTAAGTACACCTGTAGGTCTCGTACTTAACAGTATTTATGACTGCCTCTCACTACCTCTCATTCTCTGTTTATACCTCCCAAGACTGACAACACTCTGGTGAAAACCCCCAAGTCTATCTCCACTTTTCATAAAGGATCAGGTTCTCAGCTCCCACCCAGTGCTAGAAGTTCCAAGGCATCCGCTCCCACTCCCACTCCAGCCACTGTTACTGCTTCCACTACAATGACTGCCAATACTCAGATGGCTGCTCAGTTGGCTGCAACACAGTCTGCTCCCAATTCCACTAGCCTGCAGAACCAAGGCAATCCTGGAGATCCCAACGACCCCAATGGTGGTGGCGGAGGAGGTCCCAATCCTTCTTACAACCCTGCCAGTCCTCAATTCGCTAGCAGTATCTCCGCCGGTCCCGATCCTCTCACTGTCACAATCACGGCATTTATCAATGCTCTCAAGTCTACAAGTCATCCTCAATGAAGGAAAAAAATCTGAGATCCCGACTCCTTCGATGCCTCCAATTCTGACAAACTTGAAACCTTCATCTTCCAATGCCAGCTCCATTTCCACAACAGTCTCTCTGACTTTTCCGACAGGGAGTCTAAGGTCCTCTTTGCATTGACCTACCTCTCGGGTACTGCCCTGGCTTGGTTTGAACCCCAGATGTTCACCAGTAATGACCCCGACTGGATTACCGACTGGGATGAGTTTGAAAGCGAACTTCGCGAACAATTTGGCCTCATAGATCCTGCCTCCAAAGCCGCTAATCAACTGGACAATCTCCTGATGAAGGAGAACCAACACATCCATAACTATAGCATCCCCTTCAACAAACTCACTGCTAAAGTCGACTGGGATGATCACGCATTGTGCTACCGATACTACAACGGTCTTGCTTCTCGTATCAAGGATGCAATGATCACTATCAGGAAGCCCCACACCCTGGCCACCATGAAAGCTTTAGCAAATGGTCTCGACGCTCGTTACTAGGAACGCGATCGTGAAAAGAAATGTAGAGAAAAGCCTTCGACTTCGGCTACCCCTAATGCTAGGTTGGATAAGAAGTCCACTCCGAGCAACTCTTACAATGCCGCTGCTTCCAGCTCCACCCCCCCATCGAACAATAAGTAATTGAAGCCTGCCGTCTCATCCACTCCTTCCATCGTCAGCTCCAATGGCAAGCTCTTGCCCGAGGAACGCAAATGCCACTTCGACAATAACCTCTGCATGTTCTGTGGTGGTTCCGGTCATATCGCCAAGAACTGCCCGAAGTCCTCCTCTTCTGCCGTGAAAGCTCACGCCTCAAAGCTCGAGCCTGAAGTAGGAAATTAGAGGGCAGTCCTTAGATCTCTGTGTGGCCTGAAGACTGCGCTGGCTCTGACCATGCCCTGACAGAGTGTAAACTTAGTGCATCTGCCCATTCCGACACCCCTTCTTCTTCTGACGCTCTGTACATACCTGTTCAATATGTCACTGTATCAGACTCTCCGACAGACTCATTCGTTTGCTTAGTTGATTCTGGTTCATTGCATTGTTACATAGACTCAATTTTTATCAATTGCGAAAAAATCAACACATTCATTATTCCCCGCATTCCCCTCCAACTGTTCGATGGATCCATCAATTCATACATCACTGAAGCAGTGGAACTCCAAATCTGCTTCGCTTCCGGCGAGATCCTCCCGCAGCTTTTTTATGTCACCCCACTAGATTCTTCATGCTCTGCCATTCTAGGATACAGCTGGCTCACCCGATACAATCCGAGTATTGACTGGGTATTGGGCCGCATCTTTTTCCATCCATCTGTATTACCGATCTTGCTCCCAACATTGCCTACTCCTTTGGAAAGTTCTCCAGCTGAGCTTCCACCAAATCTGACCCCGAATCATCTAACTCCAACACCTCTATCCATGCCGCCGTCTATATCTTTCATTAATGCTGTTGCGTTCATGAGAGCTTCCAAGCTGCCTGGCTCTGTAGCATTCCGATTCACTCTATTCGACAAATCTGCCACTGCATCCGATTCTGCTCCCGATCCGCCACCCGACCTCTCTCACATTCCCGAGGAATATTACGAGTACGCTGACATTTTTAGCAAGGTGAAAGCAAGTAAGCTGCCACCACACTGACTGTATGATCTCCACATTGACCTCGAGGAAGGTGCAGAACCACTGCCAGGTGCTATGTATTCTCTATCCCTGCTCAAACTTTTGACTCTCCGAGAATTTATCGGTACCAATGTCAACTCAGGATTTATCTGCCCAACCAATTCCCCACACGGTGCTCCCATTCTTTTTGTCAAGAAAAAGGATGGTTCGCTGCAACTCTGTGTTGACTACTGAGGTCTCAACAAACTCACAAAGAAGGACCGCTACCCTCTCCCGCTCCTCTCCGATCTTCTTGATACACCCTGGAAAGCTAGTATCTATACGAAGATCGACCTTCGACATGCCTACCATTTAGTTCGGGTAGCCGAAGGTGATGAGTGGAAGACTGCTTTCTGAATCCACTACAGTTCCTTCGAGTGGCAGGTCATTCCCGAAGGTTTAACTAATGCTCCCACTGCTTTTCAACAGTTCATGAATGAAATTTTTGCAGACATGCTCGATATTAGTGTTATAGTTTACCTGGATGACATTTTAATTTACTCTGACAATATGGCCAACTACAAGAAACATGTCAAAGAAGTACTCCGACGTCTCTGAAAATATGGTCTTTATGCCAAATCCGAAAAATGCAAATTCTACTCCGACACCGTCGAGTACCTTGGGTACATCCTTTCCTCTGAAGGACTGCAGATATCAGAGGATAAGGTCCAAATCATTCTGGATTGGCCTGAACCCTGAAACATTAGGGATATTCAGTCCTTCCTAGGATTCACAAATTTCTACCACCATTTTATTCACCACTACTCCGACATTATCGTCCTGCTAACCTGACTCACCCAAAAAGGAATCCCCTGGAATTTTGACACAAGATGCAAGGAAGCCTTTGAAGAGCTTAAGACTGTCTTCAAGGCTGCACCAGTTCTCACTCATTAGATTCCCAACTGTCCAATCATTCTTGAAACTGACACCTCTGATTACACTCTTGGTGCAATTCTGTCTATTCAAACTGCCGACAACGAGATTTATCTAGTCGCTTTTCACTCCCGCACCTTCACTGCATCCGAACTTAACTATGATGTCCATGATAAGGAACACCTTGTAATTTTTGAATCATTCCGAATCTGGCGACATTATTTTGAAGGTGCCGGCGACCCTATAGACGTAGTCACCGATCACAAAAATTTGACCTACTTCTCCACCACCAAGCTACTTACTTGCCAACAGGCCCACTAGTTAGAATACCTTTCCCATTTCAACTTCATTATCTGATTCTGACCAGGTAAACTTGGAACCAAACCCGACGCTTTAACTAGACGATGGGACATCTATCTTAAAGGGAGGAGTAGCGACTATGCTGCAGTAAATCTGCACAATCTCCGACCAATATTCACCAATGAGCAGTTATCAGTTTCGCTATGTGCAACTGTTCTCATGACACCGACACTTCATGCAACAATTACTCTCGATCAAGATACACTTCTTCAAGACATTCGCTCTGCTTTGCCTTCTGATCCCATGTATATCCAATTCACTGACTCTCCCGACAGGTCTGACAAGTGGACTCTTACCGAAGATGGTTCCCTGTATTATCATGGCTTAATCTACGTTCCCAATTCCAATGACCTCTGACTCCAAATTCTCCGATTCAAGCATGACCACGTCCTCGCAGGACATATGGGCCAAAACAAGATCATTGATCTCATCCGACGAAAATACGATTGGCCTGGTCTTCATGACTTTGTTAAGGAATACTGCAAGTCTTGCATTACTTGTATGTGTATCAAACCACAATGACACAAACCCTACGGAACCCTCCAACAACTTCTGGTCCTGACCTGACCATGGGACTCTATCTCTATAGACTTCATTGAGCAACTCCCTGACTCCTCCAGTTATGATGCAATCTTAGTTATTGTCGATCATCTCTTTAAACAAGGGATATTCATTCCGACACACACTACTTGCACATCAGAACAGTTGGCGGAACTCTTTGTTATCCATGTCTTTTCCAAGCATGGAGTTCCTAATCATGTCATCTGTGACTGGGGCTCCGAATTTGTATCCTGATTCTTCTGATCTGTAGGGGAAGCTCTTAGCATGCGCATTCATTTTACCTCCAGTTACCATCCCGAAGGTGATAGACAAACCGAACACACAAATCAGACTCTGGAACAGTATCTCCAAATTTATTGCAATTACAATCAAGACAACTGGTCATCGCTTCTGCCTCTCGCTGAATTTGCCTACAATAACACACCTAGCACTACAACAGGTCTTTCGCCATTTTTTACAAATAAAGGTTACCATCCCAACATTACCGTCTATTCTGAATGCGACCTTGCATCGTCCAAAGCCCGACAAATGGTGGTAGACTTGGATTCCCTTCACGAGCATCTCTGAGAAAACATGTCAGAAGCTCAGAAGAGATATCAAGGTCCAGCCAATGCCCGACGAGCACCTCCGCCAGATTTCCAAGTCAGTCAAGAAGTATTCGTCAAAGCAAAGTACTTCCATACTACCCATCCATCGAAGAAGCTATCCAATAAGTATGCCGGACCATTCCCGATCATTGCCCAAGTCGGCCCTCAATCCTTTACCCTGAAACTTCCCGATGCTATGCGCGCTGTCCACCCCATCTTCCACATCTCTATGCTTGAACCCGCTCACACCTCAACCATTCCTGGGCAAGTACAAGAATCACCTCCCCCTGAAGATGTTGACGGCAACCCCGAGTATGAGATTGCAGAAATTCTCCAGTCCAAGATTGACAAATGATGCCACTGCAAACTGCTATACTTGGTCAAGTGGTTAGGATATGAAGGTACTTCTGAAGAAACTGACTAGATTCCCGCTGATGAACTCGAACATACACAAGAAGCGATTACCGAGTTTCACATCAAGTATCCTGATCAACCCGGTTTCCTCCCCATGTAAATCCCGATAGCTCTGATTCCTTGCTCTCTTACTTCTCTTCAAATTTCTTAGATAGTTCTTTTCTTCCTCTTAGTGTAGTTGTCCTCAATTCCACCACTTCCAATTTAGGTTTTTTCCGATCCCGATTCCGACATTCTCCTTTTCCAATTCCTTTTTAATTCACTCATTAGTTTAGAAAAACAAGAAAAATTACATTCAAGAAGAAAAAAGAAAACAAGAAAGTATGTAGATATATTATACTGCCATTTCCGATTCCGCCCCATCTGCTCCCTCATCCCCATCCTCCATATCCCACCTCCGCATCGCTTCCATCCATTCCTCTGCTTGTTTCTCTGCCTTCCTTCTTTCCTCCTGCTTCGCCCTTCATTCTCCCGCCTCTGACTGCTCCTCCTCGCGCTCATTCTCTCCCTCAGCATTTCCTTCCAACTGCCTCAGAATTAACTCTAGTTGATCCACGATGTGGACCCAGAACCTCTGCCAGTGGACATTCTCCATCCTAAGTTCTTGAGCTATTGCCCTTAGCAATAGCTCAGTAGTGCTCATCCCCACTATGGTTGGCAGTGACACTACCTCCTCCCGAAAAGCCGGCCGAGCTACCACCACCAGTACTGCACCTGACTCCGATGCCACCCCCTGTGCTGCAGTAGCCACCGCCTTTTCTACATGGGGCTGCTTCGCTGCTGGAATTCTGCTCTGTGTTGGCTACTCGCATTTCTTCTTGTTGGTGTTGCACCGGTTATAAGATTTTCGACTCCTGTAATTATCACTAGTCAGCTAGGAAATCAGAAAAGAAGAGGTACTTACCCTACAATCACACACTCCTCATTATCCTGATGACACTGACCACACCTGTCAACCCCAAAGTACTCTGCCACCACTGCAGGTCCCTCTCCCCATGCTCTCTTCTTCCCCTTTTCCTCCTTTGAGGTTCCCACCACCAGGGAGACTGGCGATACCGCCATTGCCTCTGCCTCTGCCCTAGTCCTCACAGCTGCCATCTCCTCCTCTTTCTGCTTCTGCTCCTCCTGCCTCTGCTCCTCCTCCTTCCTCCACTCCTCCTCCCACTTCCGCTCTGCCTCCTCTTCAAGTTGGCGATGCTGCTGCTCTTCCTTCCTTCTCAGTCGTTCGGCCTGCACTGCTTCCAACTCCCGATGCTACTCTTCTATGCAGCACTACTCCTCTTGCAGGACCTGCAACTGATCATCCTCGTCGATGTCGGAGCTTGAGGAATCAGAGGAGTGTGGAGACATAGCAAAGAAAAGACTTGGGAAAAAATCTGGGGAACCACAGAGTAAGATGAGGCTCTTATAATATACTCAGGTGTTATAACCTGAACGAACCCCGATGGAGACCCCGACCATTCCTGACCTGACATCGGTCCGACCTTCTGTTCTTGGCGAACACGAGGATACTTACCTCCTGGAGAACGCATGTTTCCCTTCCATAGATACTTATGTTTCCTGCATGCTTGGTTATGTTGTTTCCCGACCCATCGGCCATTCATACTTAGCATGTTTCTCTCATTGTAGATACTGCATCGGCCCTGTCGGGATTTACTCCAGACGTGTATTTAAGTTCTAGTATAGTCGACTGTAGTACCTCAGTCGTATATCTCATTATATCTCATTACATCAAGTACTCGTATCCATGTACTTCTATATCTGGATATAGTCTACGACCTTCCGCTCCTTACCCCGATCTGTCCGACCCTGACTCTTTCACTTCTGTTCGATCCAACTTCCCAACTCAAGTTATTCTCAGCTTCCTCCCTCGCTCTCGCCTTCTCCTCCGCTTTCCATCCCGACATCTCCGACTCCAACTCAGAGTCTTCCAACAAGAAGGATGCTTTCTGCAAATAAGGAACCAAGAGGTTAGTGGGGGCACAGCTCCCCGCGAGCTGAGGCCAAGGTTCCTCTGACTCCGACTTAGCTGACATTCCGCCCAACTAAGTAAAGTAAAGTCTATGTACTTAACATCAGGCGGGAATCATTGGTTTTCTCGGAATCGATCTGATGCTTACCATCACAGAGATCAAACTTCTAGTCCCTCTATGTACCTTGACCTTCTAGGGATAAGGTCATTAAAGGGGAGATACTGTTAAGACCTGAGCAGACCCAATAAAAGATTCCGACAACCCCGATTGGATCCCGGTCCGACTCTCTATGAGCTTGGTGCCATGAGGATATTCAACACCTGTAGGGCATGCATTTTCCTTCCATAGTACATATGTTTTCTTCGTGTTCGGTTATGCTAAATTCTGGTCGATCGGTTATTCGGACTCCACACTGTAGTCGCACCTTTTCTGCACCATAGATACATTGTAGACACAGCATTGGACTATCCGGTAGAATACTCCGACCATGTATTTAAGCTAGACTATGAACAACTAAATGTTCGGCAGTCGTAAATCACATTAGTATTACACCCTTCTACTCTTTGCTCCGATTTCTGATTCCCATTTTCCGACTTCCCCTTCCCTTCCACTTGTGTTGCCTTGACCCTCTGTCCGTTCTGACACAGAGGCATCCTATTACATTCTCATCTTCTCCTCTGACTCTGACTCTGACTCTCTGCCATTCACGGCTTGCTCTGAAGTTAGAACCAGAGACCTAGTGAGGGCACAGTTCCTTGCGAACTGAGGCCAAGGTTCCCCGATCCCAACTTAGCTGCTTTCCCAATGCCGACTAAGTACACCTGTGGGTCTCATACTTAACAACATCGCAACATTGTCTTTACAAAGCTCATCTAGGATCAGGTTCATGATATCCTCTGATAAATTCTCCAACATCTTAGTCTTGGATCACTGATATGACTGTCAGATAAAATGTCCTACTTCAGTATCATAAAAAGAGAAATAAATACTGCACCTTGGGAATAAGCTGAGAGATAATGTTGTTTTACAAAAAGAAATCCAAACAAGAGCCTGATGAATGCAGTATGGTAAGTGGTTTGAAACCCAACCACCGTCTGGCCAAATGCAAAGGATAGGTCATTCGATCCCGGTCTGAATGAATGTGTTACTAGAATATCCAAGAGGATAGTAGTTAGTATCTTCAATCTTGACTTCGGATAAACCCGATTGCAATGTCAATCCGAATATGGTAGTTTATTCACAAAAGCTACCAAACGCCTGCTAAGTCAGCAGTCCCTCTTGGACCTGAATTACACCCGAGAATGAATTTTTTTGGGTCGAACAGAAAAGCAAAAAAAAAATGATTGCCACGTACCTGGATTGAACAAGTGACCTTCGCATTCCCCAACTATGAGTTGATACAAGTGCGACGCGCTACCACTACGCCAACGCGGCTATGATTACCTTTAATTCAAATACAACCTATAGTTGTGGTAGGAACTTCTCCGCACCAACTGCCAATACTGTATCGATTTCAACTGCGTGCAGACCCTCCAGTAGACCCAATTGCAAAGTTCCAGAATCTTGGGAAAGTGGCTGAGAAATTGTCATTCTATCGTGCGTTCCGAGTCTTTCGGGAAGACCAGGCTTTTCCCACATACTCTCTAAGACACAGCAAGTACAAGTATATCCTCGGCTCAGCCTTTCTCCACGTACTTACCATTCATTTTAAGACAACGTTGAAGAACATATAATTTGCATTCTGCCTCTACGCTCTTCGATATCGCATAATAACAGCGCTCAGGTCAACTTCAGTAATTCACCACATGGTATGCCTGAGAAGAACTGAAATCTAATATTGTTGAATCTCCAGATCTGACCAACTGTACATAAATACTCAGGCTCTTCAAGTGAAGCTGCTATTCGCCAGATTCACTCCCCCCCATGGAGAGCAAGATGCAGGAAAAGCGAGCTCAAGCTCGTCGGAGTCCAGTGTTTACTACTTTTTTGTCCACCAGGCAACGAATGGTCATCACCTTAGGACTTTGTATTCTTTTCACCTATGGCATCTCCGCAGTATACATCTCATCTCCATACGCTACGGGCACTCGTAAACCTCACCTCTTCTCCCAATCTCCTTCTCGTTCATTCTACACTACAGAACCGATTGGGACTGTGAAATGGTGGAAATGTGATGGTTCAGATAACCTACCTTCAGCACAATGTGGTTACATCATGTAAGTTCGATTTCAATGTTAATCTCGCAATTTGAAACTACAACTGAAGAGCACCAGAGTTCCCAAGGATTATTTCAACTCTAGTGCGGGAACCGTCAAGATTGCGCTAGGAAAGTTACCTGCCACCGCAACTAACAGACAGGGTAGTGTTTTGTTCAACCCAGGAGGTCCTGGAGGTTCTGGAAAGAGTGCCGTCATACAAAGACTCGGTTTGCTTTTACAAAATCTTGTAATACACTCTGCCAATGAGTAGCAATACTTCGTTTACTGACCTGTTGTTCAACAGATCGGAGATGAGCATGATATAATCGGGTTCGACCCGAGAGGAATTGGGGAAACAGAGTAACCATGTATTTTCTTTTGCGGACCATACATCTCTAATACGCTGTTATATTTGTTTAGACCTCGTACCCAGTGCTTTGAGCAAGACTTTGACTACACCGATTTCACCCACAATACTATCCTGGAACGTGGATATGATATCTCTTCAAATCTTTCGGCTTCCGAGTTCCACAGCATCGTGATCAGGCAACAGATAGAAGCCGACGCATTGCTACAAACCCAAGTCGCTCTCTGTGCGCAGCGAATGGGAGATGAACTCAGATACATGGGTACCAGTACCGTTGTACGCGATGTTGAATTTATCACGAAGACCCTAGAAGGCGAAGATGCATTAATGTGAGTTCTATCAATTATCAATATGATTTCTATACTGTCTGACCCAAAATTCAAGTAATTTCTATGGCGGCTCTTATGGCTCCATTCTTGGCCAGTACTTGGTAAACATGTGAGGTGTCTAGCAAATCAGCTTCGTTTCCTTTATATGCTCATCTCTTGTCAGGTTACCAGATCGAGTAGGCAGAGTAGTCATTGATGGAATCGCAGATGCAGTTGCTTGGTCTTGTATGTTTTTATCCTTCAGCCCTCACATCGCAAGCAAAACAAATCTGATCCGACAATTTAATCAGCCAAGCCCCCTCACCTCTGGTATCACCAATGGCTATCATCCACAGAAACTGCATACAACATTTTCGTAACTGAATGTTCCGCAGTTGGACCTGACGGCTGCCCATTAGCAGAGTCGCAGAATGAAGAGCCTTCTCAAATCAAAGACAGAATCAATAGATTTATCGATAGTCTTTATTATCATCCTTTACCAATACCTGATCTTGGTGCCCCAAAGATTCTCACTGCTGGTCGTTTATCTAGTGAGTGAATCTCTGCATCCGATGTTGCGAGCGGTGACTAATAGTCGCATATAGACATCTTGCTCGCAAGATTGCAGAGACCCGTGTTATGGCCTTCCTTCGCCAAAGGACTAGCTCAAGCGATGCAAAAGAACGACCCTGCGCTTTTATTCCAACTGCCGAGTGAAGAATTATGCAACAATTGGAATCAGTACGATATCCAACACGGCCTTTCAAATGAAGCACTGGGTAAGTCGCATGCCTTTGAGCATTTCAAGATGGTACATTGAGTGATAAATGAACTTATAAATCTTTGCAGATATTATGCCCATGCACCTCAGATCCATCTTCACAAAATATTCACGTAGCGAACACCTCCCACACGAGCTGACACTTCATTCTAGCACCGCTTCACCTTTCAGAGGTGACCTCGAACGTCTCGCAGTGTCTTGCAATGATCAACGCATATTCTCGCCTCCTCCTGCTGAAGAAGTCATCGATGCATTGACTGAAGTTTACCGCAATGTTTCGAATCTCGCTTTTGCAGTTGTCGCCACGGAGGCCGACGCTGGGTGTGGATATTGGAATCAAGCTATTTCTCCTCCCCCGGAAAAGTTCAGTGGACCTTGGAATCATACGTTAAGAAATCCGTTATTGGTTGTGAGCAACATGGTATGTACATTATTTCGAGGATGTTCAGCACTTTGCCTCCTAGCACCGATTGACGTCAATTTTCTTTTCTCCAGGCTGACCCGGTCACGCCGATCTCTAGTGGAAAATTGGTTGTAGACTTGCTTGGAAACTCCTCAAGGTTGCTAGTGCAAAACTCTCCCGGAGTATGTCACACATTATTTCTCCGTTCACCTTTGCTCACAAATGGTTCACAGCACTGCTCACTCGCTCTTCCTTCACTCTGCACAAGCTCCTATCTACGTTCGTACTTCATAAATGGAACGCTACCTCCGGAAGGAACGGTATGTGAAGTTGATGTTTCACCTTTCCCGGACCCTGCCAGTGCAGATAGCGAGAAGATGCTTTCGCCAGAGGAGGAATGGAGACTGGCCGCTTTGAGACGACTTTCAGAGTCATTCAGTATGTTGTGATGGAGGTGTTGGTGGTCCTGAGACGTTCAACATGTACAGTATTTGAATTGATGATTCACGAATTTTTAACCCCTGAGTTTGTGCATGGCCGTCGCCGCTTGATGGATTGACAATAGTTGGGACGAGATCGTGAATATATGTCGCAGATAGGTCTCTGGTTTGTTGTTAGAATTTCGCAACGAGACCCGGGCTCTACAGGAAATTGTAGCACAAACCTACAGACAAAATGTAATAATTCAGATTTTACACCGATTAAAATAGCATATGCATTAAGATTAAGTTTGGATAGTTCGACTGGAAGTGTAAACTCTGAAGTGGTGGAAGGTGTGGCAGGCAACGTGAAATGTATCCAAAAGATTGACTAGAAATCAGAATCGGAATCCGAGCTGCTACTGGAACTTGAAGAGTCAGATTGATATACGTCGGCTGAGTCATTACTTGTCAGATGAGAACATCACGCTGTTTGACGAATTGAAAGCACGAGAGAGCATACCTGACCGCGACCATAGTAGCAACGGCACCAAGTGTAGCAACAATGGCTTGTGCATTTTCCTCGTTCACTTCAGACTCCTCTTCCACTTTATCTCGCAAAGCCCCCATATCTGTCTTGAGACCGGACATATTCCTCTGTACTGTCTGTAGCAACCTTGTCGTTTGAGATGCAGCCCTAGCATTCTCAGACTTCATCAATTTGACTTCCTCTCGTAGCTGTCTAAGCTCTTCCTTGTAAGATTGCATAAGCTCCTGATGCTGTTGATGTTTGAGTGCCTCCTGCGTGAGCTTCTCCTCCTGCAGGGCCAACGTTTCTTGTTGAGTTGCGATCGTCTCTTCTTGCTTTCGCAATCGCGATTTTTGAAGACGTATAGTCTTTCGCTGGAGTTCCTAAGTGTGGTAAATTTCTCGCAGAGGGTGTCGGATCGACGCGTCGCGAACACGGTTGAGCTTTGCTGTTCGTCCCGCAACCATTATTTAGAACGAAATGTTCATACTGCAGAGTGATTACTTTATGATCAGCTCATGTATTCTGAAAAAAATACTACTGTGTGACTTACTAAGTTATGATATATAGCGCTAACGTGAGTACGGAGGTTCAAATTCGAACGTGAATTATCAGTGTAGCAGTAGTAGTCGTACAGTATTGAAATAAGAGGCCCAGGATGCGACTCGGAGTCGTGACCGCGACCGTCACGTGCTTACCATGCGACAATTCTATCATCTGATTCAGACGCGTCTCGTGGTAATTTACTGTAACTTAAACTCTCGCACTCACCATCATCCCGAACTCTTCATGTCCTCAAATTCATTGAAAACATCTCCCGAATTACGTCTATATGTCTGAAGAGAAGCCCATTTCAAAACTTCCTCCCCAAACACAAGACTCTGAGAGTCTCCTGAAACGGCTGGCTGGTCCGTCAACGACTAAAGCAGGGTTAGACTATTCGCTCAAGGTTTTCTGGGATTATTTGATTTGATATAATTGGGTTATTTTAATATTCCAGACTCGCAAAGGATCAGACTGAAATAAACAAGGTTATTGCTGAGGCCTCCAAAGGATCGAAGTTCTACGAGGTGCGCACTCATCACTCCAAAGAAGAGTTGTCATGAGACAATGAGATATCACTTAGAATGAGAAACGGAAGGACAAAGATTTGACGGAGAAGATTGCGAAACTGTTGAAGCACAAGAATGAGATATTGAAGAACGCAGATATTGGTGCGTGCATCGAAATACATCTCCTTTGGACTATGACCCACCTCTCGACCACCTAGCCCATGTTGAACATTCTGTGGATCAAATTGTGGGCTTTTATTCATCTTTATGCTAGCGTAAACCTCAGAAACTCAACACAACACGAACAGATTGACAAAATGGAGGCCCAACGAGATTTGAGTCAAGTGATTGTGCACGTTGATATGGATGCTTTCTATGCTAGCGTTGAGCTCTTGGATAAACCCGAGCTGGCCGGGAAGTCCTTTGCTGTGGGTTATCACCTCAACTATAATATCAAGATGCTCAAGCATGTCATAGGTCGGAGGAGGCGTGCTAACCACTGCTTCCTATGAGGCTCGGAAGTTTGGAATTCGTTCCGGAATGCCAGGTGAATAGCATTATTGTCATTGATGTATGCTATCCGTATATACGCTGAGCATTTTTTATAGAGTACATAGCCAAGAAGTTGCATCCAGAGCTGATTGTCCTACCGAACAATTTTTCGCGATATTCCGAAATGTCCAAGAAAGTAATGTCGATATTTCGTAGATATGACAGCAATATGTGTGCTGCGAGTGTTGATGAGGGGTATCTAAAGTAAGATGGTGCATATTTTCATGATCACTTGAATAATTCGTCTCACCAAAATTCAGTATCACAGAGTATTGTGAAGAGCATGGGCTTACACCAGAAGAGTGTGTCCAACAAATGAGAGAAACAGTTGAGAAAGAGACCAAGCTGACCGTGAGTGCTGGAATTGCGCCAAATACGGTACGTCGTTCATCTGATTATAATTTGTTTTCGAATACCTATGCTTTTTGCGATCGTGTAGCTTCTTGCGAAGGTAAACTATCATCGTACTTCTCTCTTTCATCACCGAATCTTACTAGTAATAGATCTGTTCAGACAAGGTATTCCACAATGAAGTCAGATATGCTGCGAGTATTCATGTCAACCTTGCTAGAACAAGCCAAATGGACAATTCAAATTAGACTTCAATGCTGAGGCAATCAAGTCATTTATGAAAGACCTCTCAATACGAAAGGTCCCCGGAGTAGGAAGAGTGAATGAGCGGCTACTTGACTCTATTGGTATCAAGGTTTGTACTTCTTCTAGTATGCCTGTAAAGAATCTAAAATTAGTCATACTTCAGACTTGCGGAGACATCTACACTCATCGTGCTACTATTTCTTTGATGGACAAACAATTTGGCCTTCACTACCTCCTGCAAACTTATCTAGGCATCGGGTCGAACGTCGTTCAACCCTATCAACGGGAGGAGAGGAAGAGTATTGGTGCTGAACGGTAAATACGAACGATCTTCATCCGTTCAGAATAATAACGCAGATATTTAGGACTTTTCATGCCCTTGGGGAGAAGGAGAAGATTTTTGCTAAATTACAAGAGGTTGCCGCTGAACTCGAGGGAGATATGGAGAGCGGTGGTTGGACGGGGAAGACCGTCACTCTGAAATATAAGTTGGATACTTACCAGGGTACGGTTTAGACCATACTTGCAACTTAAAATCTTTTCTAATTTCTTACTCGTAGTGTATACGAGGGCAAAATCTTTCGATCACTATATCTCGGGAAAGAAGGAGGAACTGTTTAATGTGAGTCTGTGCCCAACTGACTCCTGGCCAACGTTTGAATATCTTTGTTGTAGATTGGAAAGGAGCTTCTCCTTCCCGAGCTACCACTGAGGCTTCGTCTGATAGGCCTTCGAGTAACAAAGCTGAAAGATCTAAAGGTCGATGAAGATAAAAAGCGGGGAGGTATCAAACGAGTACGTACGCATTCAAACAGTACATATGGTGAAACTTGACTTACATGAAATGCAGTTCTTCGAGTCCACAACCAACGGTCCACCGTCACCAAATAAACGGCAAAAATTAATAGAAACGAAGGCTGACATCGAAGAGCCAAGTTTGACACAAGATGGATATGAGTTCGCGATGCCTGGATTTATTGAACACGAACATGAAGAAGACGGGGATGAAGAGCAGAATCTGGAGATCTCTAAACCATCATCATCCGCCTCTATTTTCCAGTCTAGACAAAAGCCTGCATCGGCTGTTGGTTCATCCAATTCTTCTTCATCCAAACCCGTCTCTCGAAACTTGCCAACTACAAAAAATTCGACATTTTCAGAATCGGAATCCAGTCACCAATGTCCTATATGTTCCAAAACCATTGTTGGTTCAAACCAAGATCTTAATGCTCATATCGATTTCTGTTTGAGTAAAGGTGCGATCCAGGAAGCTCAGGCGGAAGGTTCGATGCAGAGGATTACAATCAAACCTGATAATTCTCCTGGGAAAGGTGTGGGGAATAATTGGTTTGCGAAGAAAGCTAAAGCCAAAGAGAAGACGAAGGAGGATGGGAAAAAGAGAAAGGGGAGGTCGTGACAGTGAGACGTGTTCTAACAGGGTTTTTCTTCTCATAGGATCTAATGGATGTACGTATCGTTGTATTTCTAGCTAATTACATGACTATCTCGTTTTCTGTCATCTAGCCGACCATGTGCAAGTCGTGTATACGGTGTTGTCCGCTGAAATATGAGGCAACTGTGATGACGCTAAGCTTTCTCTTGTTCATTCACTTTATTCTATGTATCACGAGTTTTTACGACGAAAGCATTAAAGGTTGTTTTCTGCAATTCCTTCTATTTCAATTATCCACTTACTCATCGAACACCTGGACCAGTTCAGGCTGTGAGGTTTCCTCCATCTACATAATTGACTCTCGATCTCATGAAGTCTCCGAAGCAACTATCGGCCTCATTCAGGACGCCAAAGAGCTTGACGGACAGGCTTTAGCTCCATGGGCAGACTTCTATACTATTGGTGACACACTCAATGAGGATTCAGTGCATGCACTCCGCTTTGCAATGCAGACATCCGACCGTGACTTGAGCCTGGAGGGATATATCGAAGACATCCGCGTTGTCCAAGGTATGGGCTGAAATACAGGCTTTCTCCTCGTTGTATGGGATGCCATATAACCTCATTCGTCCTGAACATTCTGCTACTCGTGTACATTACAACTTTGACACGGTGAGTGGCTTATGCTTGCCGTTCCCATGACTGAATTGGTTAGATTTGTGGTATCGCCTACACCTGGACATAGTCACGAGAATTGGTTCAAATTTTACGGCCTCAAGTTCAGAAGATCAAGCTGGAAGCTTCAAATTTCATCCACATTCGTAGTTGCTAGGAGTTACACAGTAACTATACAAGAATCACTCTCCATTCTCGTGTGTCCTATCATGTTTTTGTCATAGTGGTCAAGCTAAATTACCTCAAAGTGCATCGTGGAACCATTAATGGACCTATTAGGACCTACAATTAACAACATAGTCTACACAGGAATCCCGTCATCCCATTGCCGGATCTTTTTAGCAAAAGTCATATGCATATGCATGCTGCCGGATGACCTTCACCCAGCCATTCTCAATCATCCCCCGTCGACTATATATACATATATGTACGTGTACATGGTTCACACAGAGAAGACTGTTTGAACATATGTGGGCCAATTGCGTGACATAAATGAACGTTCTGAGGTCTGTTATAGGTAGTACGAGTACATGACGAAAGGATGTGGTGTTATATAAAGGTTGGTGGTTGTTTGAATGGAAGTACGACGACAAATGACGAGTCAGATAATAAATGAAACGAAGGAAAGCAATTACAGGCGGACACAACTGACAACTAATTCACCAACCTGATCTTGAACCAAAAAAAAAAGAGAAAGAGAAGAGCTAAACCAACGAGGATAAAACAAGAAAAATTGAAAGATAGAAGGATGGGATGATGAAAGGGGAAAAGAATCTAGATACAAGTAAATCTATAAGGCTATAGTGAGAATAAGAGATGTGGGATGAATGTGCGTTGTAACGATACATTGGATAGCTTGGTTTGCAAGAAGAACTTTAGATATTGTCCACACTGGAAGACTTGCAGAAAATGGGTGGAATCAGTTCAGGGACTTTACGAGCTCCGCGTTCACTTTTGAAACCAGGTTGAACTGAGTGTTAGACGAATACCATAATGAAATTCAATGCAAGCAACGTACATTTCATCGACTGCGACCATTAGGTCATAATTTACCTGTTGAGAAACTACCGAGTCCGATTTATAAGAAGGATGAGAACGGACAAAGTTTCTGATCCATGTAGCGGGGGTTAAGAGAGAGCCTAGAGGTATCACAGGTTTTTTAGAGAAGAATCATTTATGGAATAAAGAGCACTGACCATTAGCACGCTTTTTCACGAGATCAATATAATCCTTGATCTTTCTAAACTCATCCGGGGAAACGTCGAGGGTATCAAGGTAGGCATAGATTAAGTTTACAAGACCAGGGCAAGATTCTCCTTTGCCATTGATGATTTCATCCAAGGTGTATTCTTCATACTCTTCTTCTACTGGTCCGAAGATTTGAGCGTCACCGTTGGGTGGAGGGGGAACAGGCGCGAAACAGTTTCTGAGTTTCTTCTCTTTCGGTCTTGGGATTCCTGATGTCCCGTTTGGTTCAATCGGAGAGGTCGTACCAGATGAAGCCGGTGAAGCAAGAGGTGAGACTACTCCATAAGCAAAGATCTCTTTCCGGAAGTAGAACTTCTGAGTATGAATCGCATCTCGTTTTTGCGCCCGGTCCATATTCTCATCAACCTAATGTCAAAAATTCAATTGATCGTTAGAATACTCGACATAAAAAATGAAATGAAATGCACCTTTGAGATAGGGATATACAAATTCATGTTGAACGCGAGGATTGCGCGAGACAAAAGTACAACAAAGACAGCAAAAGCAGCGTTTTCGTAATCTGTCAGTTGAACCTCCATAGATCGGAATTCGACACGCCATCCGATGGATGAGTTCACCGGTGGCGGTTTGAATCGGACGGTTTGCCAGTTGGTAGATTGGATGTTCTATAACAGAAAGCGTCAATGAGAATTCACAATCTCCGTTGGCCGACGGAGATAGGACATACCTCGAAGTGATCATTGCTAGTGGTGTCGTCTTGATTAATGGTTTCTGAGAATATTACAATGGGATCACGAATAAATAGATGCGACATATGTCTGGCAAGAGCTTTGTCAATGCCTTCGTCAAAATATGTTTTTCAGTAAAAGTACAAGATTACAAGACACATTTAGAAACTCACCATGTTGAGTTAGACGGTCAAAGATAGCAGGGTCATAAGGTGCGTCAATGTCGTTATATTCTGTTCGATTTAACCACTCATCAGCGATATACAAGCTCACGCTGCCATATCGTGATTTCGGAATTCGGAATCTATTTTCTTTGAGAGGCTGTGAAGAAAGAGAATTGCTGTCATTATCTTGCGTGTGCATTGAATTGTTATCAGAACTCTCATACCTTGAGGCCTCGTTCTTCTTCTGTTCTATCATCCACACTTGCTGATACCACGTCCCATCTGCAATCTACGTCTGCGATGTAACCACGCCATAAGGGACTGGCAGCGGTTAAAGCAAGCTGAAAATGTGATGAGCATAATAGATTGGAGATTGAAGATTTCTGAACGCACCATGATGGGAGCTATCGGTACTAAAGCATCGTATAACCTTCGGGCTTCTTGGATGTTGCATGACTGGAACGTCAGCTGGAGGCAACTGCATCCCATTCCAAAACCCATCGCATCCATGTAGATGTGATCATTGAGCGCTGCGCCTTGTTTTGCCTCTGTGCTTGACGTTGAGAACCACCGTACAATATTTTATGTTTGTCTCTCACCTGGGTCCTCTGGGTATATATTTCTTTGCCATGGAATAGTAGGGTCAACAAAAGGTCTTGGTGTGTGTTCATCAATAAATAATGGTAGGTTGATCGCCACCTTGGAACCTCGTCTTCGCCTGATATTCGCCGTCAGGGTGCTAGAGAAAAGCATGGCAAAACTGAGTGAGGGGAGAGCAGCATATAATTTGCAGAGATTGTACCGACGGGAAACGTGCATGTGGGTTCGTGATCTCCTCTGGTACGAAGAGGCTGTGACTAGACACAGCGTCTTCGGGACTGTAGTAAGGTTCAGTGAAAACACCAGGGACGCCAAGTCGTGGATAGGATGTCATGGTCAACGGGATTTCGTTAGGTTTCAAATACTTCCGAGCCAGGTGACGTCTTGAAAGTCAATAATTAGATTGCGTAGAAGGAGAAGTCTGCAAGTTCGCGCATACCGATAACGCATATCTTTTTCTACGGAAAGGAGGTCATGAATACTGCCAGTGTAAGGGGAACCTGGTGTCGACTCCAGCATAAAACGACCATATTCGGGATGGAAAGTCGGGACTGAACCTCTACCAGAGTTTGTTAAAAAATCAAGGATCTCATACCGAAGATTATCTGGATAACTTACATATCTCCAGTATCGGTAGCGATATCACTCGTTATAGTCTGAAGCTTTGCGAGAATCTCGGTTTGTCTCAACGATAACTTTGCATTCTTCTCCTCGTTATCGAACAGAACTACCATATATTCGACCTATAGATTCATTTGAAGATGTAAGCATATTAAAAAAATGCGCATCATCAATTTAAAAAAAAGTAAGTTACCTCGTCCCCCCACAAGAGTTCGTCGCCATACCGATCCTTCAGGTTGTCCCAGATATGCAAGAACTGAGTGATTCCATGAGTCCTGACGTGATCTGCATACTGTTTCGCGTCATCCCAGTGCAAAGGAGTGCCGAGGTATAAGAGCCCCATAGTGCGGGAGATGAGAAGAGGTGACAAAGATGCACTGGATGTCAGTGACGCCTTATTCTGAGTCCAAGAAGAGAAAGTAAATAAAAGGAGAGAGGGGAGGGGTTGAGAAAGAAAAGAATAATGTTAATCTGACTGACTAAAGCTGGATATAACTTACTCAGCCAAGTTCTTTCGCCGGGGACGGATGAAATTATCGCTCAGGACGAATTCATCACTGAATGTCGCCATCGCCCTGTTAGCCGCGGCTCTCCGGATCAACCGTTCAGTAGCTGCAAACTCTGACCAGATTCATAAATTTGAATAATGCGAATTCAGAAAAGAAAAAGTTATCGATTATCAAAATCTATCCCAATATTTGTCAACCCAATCACCGCCAAACGTGCGGGACACGACAGCCAGAGTGATATTCTACGGGCAACGGGCTCGTCTGGAAATCTGTACACGAACACCTTCGACTCTGGGCTGGCTTACATTCAACATCACAATTCCCCGACGAAGACGAGACTGACAACGAGGAGATCGGGACATACTCATTTGTCACCGCGAAAGTATGGGCCACTTGTTGAATGGCCAATTTCGAGCGCGGGGTCGCATGGCCAGTTCTTGAAGGGCACGGCTCAACGCTCCCTGAAAGTCCACGAGCAACAGATTTATAAATATAATGGCTTGAATAGATGCTTGCCGCGAAGCAGCGCTGGGTTCTACCTAGATATCAAGTGATGTATTCTCGGACGAAGATGGAGGTCGTAGACGAACGAGGCTGATAGCGGTGGGATCGGCTTCAGCCATTGCTGCCGTTCGTGGCCCACTTTAGGAGTATCTTCAAGGCTAGAAGGACATGTCTCAACGCTCTCGTCCAAGCCTCTTCCTGGTTGAATTGAAGTTTCACAGTAGCCTCCCCAATCTTGTCCTTGACGATCCTGTCCAGCCATTCTGTCAGCCTTCCACATGTCACTCATGAATTTAGCACAGAGACGCACTGGTGTGGGAAGTCGATACTAGGATCCTGGGACTTTACGTAGTCAATGAGTTGTTTGAGGCAGTCTAGGAACGCGATCATGGCAAAGTCGAATCGTCTGTTGTGAAGTAGACGGCCAATGTGAAGGTCACCTGAACCGTATAGTTCATAAGTAGCCTTGTCTCCTGTAGTACGTTCAATCCTGGAAAAGGAACCCATGGGTACCAAGCGATAGCTAGGAACAAAAATAAGTCGCAATCATAGCCAAGAAGCTCGTAACATACTTCTCGAAGGTATAGTCCAACTTCCTTGCAATCGTGTACAGCAACAACAGTGTCTGTCCCCAAGCTGCATTGACTTCTGCCCATTCAACCTGTGCTTGATTAGATTACAAGTGAAGATATTGAACATAGAAGACATACCGGAACTCCGGGAACTCTTCCCAACCGCAATCCATTAATTGTTCCAAACACGCCATCGTGACCTATACAGAATGCGTCATTATAAACGTTGGTTCTTTCGAGCTTCTCCAGAGTAGCAGAATCTGCAGCATAAGCAGCCTTGAGGGCCGCCAATTGAGAAGCTTGTTCCGCCGACTTGAGAAGCTGAGCATTGTGCACACGCCAAAACCTGCAAAAAGTGATGATTAACAACCTTCCAGACCTAGTGAAACATGATACGTTGAAATCACTACGCACTCTGCTTCTTCTTCTTCCAAAGCTGTCTCTTCCAATTCAAGGGCCTTTAGTTCCTCTTCAAGTTGAGCGCGCTCCTTCTCCGCTGCCTTGAGCTGCTCTATCGCGAACCTCTCCTCCTCTTTCAATTTCTCGATCTTGATATCAACTTCGCCTTTACTCGTACTTTCTTTCTCGCGTTCCTTCTCTTTCCTCACCTCCTTCTCGAATGCAATGTACCCATCCCTCTCTTTCTTTGTCTCTTCAACCTGTCGAGTCAGCGTTGATAGAAGTATGTGTGTACATTCGGCACATAATGGATGATCCAATTCTGTTCGGCTGGACAACAAGTTGAACAAACGCAATGTAGATCTCAGATGGTGTGACAGAGGTGATGGATTCGGTTGAGTAGGCTCTTCTTGCGTGGACTGTGGTAAATGAATGGCAGCAGGTGTGTTATTCCGAGATTTAGAGGTAGAAGGCTTCTTCGCGTGAGACGGAGAGGGAACAGGGGAGGGAATATTGCGTATGACGGAGTCCTGAAGGAGCACAAAGGACTCGTTTGGAAGCACTGGAGTACGATGTGGTTGAGAGATTTGCCTTCCATGATCACGATTTGTGGGGGATGTTGGTACCGAAGGTGCACCCTTGGTCAGACGTTGGCTAGACTTAGAGGATGAGTTCTGCATATGTCTCTCTCCCTCACGACCATGCGAAGGTACAGGTGGTAGTGAAGCTGCAATCATGTCATACGCAGAGGGTGTGAGATCCACCAGAGAAGAATCCAGCTGCGTGAAAACAATGAGAGCTTTAGCGAAGGAACAGAAGCATCGAAACATACCTGCAGAGGATGTTTGCATTGTTGGCAGACAAAGTTCATGGGTATTTTAAGTGTTCGGTGTTGGTATAAAGTGTTATAAATGGGACTGAGAGACGAATTTGATGACTTCTTCAAGACCGGATTGTGAAGGGGAATGAGGTGTGCCCTGAACGTGCCACAAAACCGTGAATTCGACTGACAGACTTATGAGACAATTTACATACAGTTTGGTGTCCGATGCGTGCCTGCTTTCTCTGGGAATATCCGTCCTTTAAAGTAGAGCAGTGTGTAGTTGAAAGAGAGAGTGTAAGCTAAATTAGCGCCCATAAATGTGATTACAGATTACAACCATCTTATCTAATCAATTATTATCTTAACTAGCTCGATCACTGATCGAAACGTTAATCTCTAATCTTGCATTCAACCATCATCATTAAATCCTCCTCTCCAATCCTTGAACATTATTCTTTCGAGGCTTCATTACTTCAAACTATTGCTTGATTGAGGGCGTACATGTAAACAGCACCAGTGGGTCCAAATTTCTTTTAGTTCAAAACTTATGAACTAACAGGAAACCTCATGCGGCTTCAAATTATGCGCACTCTGCTGCAGCGCTTGGGCTAACTTCCCCTGGAGACAAATAAACTAGCTATGAACAACCGGGTCATGATAAAGTCGACTCAATTGCTTAACATAGCAGTCTCTATGATTTGAAACTGTTCAAAAGTCCCTGCGGGGTGCCCGTCTTAGGTATCTAGGCTCGTGTTCACAAAAGTTTCGGCAGGATAGAGGCAGTCTTACTTGATATGAACTCCTCGTGTTGGTGTAAATTTTGTCATGGAAAGGGCATGCTAGCTGGTAAAAGTTCACATCTCCCTATGAGGTCAGTCTCATACTACGTTCTCTGCACAACGGCAACTCCCTTCTCATGATTGTATCCTCTTACAGAGAAACGCCGATCGCTCCACCGTTCAAAGTGATCCACGGGGTTCTTGACGACGGGAAGTCGCTGTTTGACTCATATTGCGCTCCCGACGTATCCTTTTTCATGGATCTACCGACTTTGCGCCACTTTTGCTTTCATTGGTTCCATTGTAAGCAGCTCAGACCACCAGTCGAAACCTGACTTATGTCTACAAGTTTCCTTCTCTCTCCGAAAACGCGCAAATTTGAAGTACGAACTGGTCTAGCTTTGATACGTGTATTCAAATGCGTGTCACACGGGTTCTATGTGATGTTTCGTGTAGTGGATCTTCGTCCTCATGTATCCCATATCCCTACAACATCAAGCGGGCCAACAGTCCCCGCATGTGTTAATGCTATGGATCCAAATGCGTAGTCTTCCTCGTATATAAGTCGTCCGACCAACTTAAATTTTTGTCAAACCCCTCGATCCAAAACGCATTCAAACTCTCGAACGCCTATCGTCTGGTCAGAAGTGAGTTCATCGTCTTTTCATTCGTCGGAATCACGCTAATCACTGCAAAGATGGCCACTCGGATATTCGCTTTAATTATCGGTATAAATAATTATAAATCCGGTAATATCTGGGACCTCGAGACTTGCGTCGACGATGCCAATAACATCAAACACTGGCTAACCCATGACCTCCATGTTCCTCGCGACCAAGTCAAGCTACTTCTCAACAAACAAGCCACGAAGCTCGCCATCGAGGACGCTATCATGGGCCACCTCGTGAACAATCCTGACATCGAGAAAGGCGACGCTATCTTCATCTATTTCGCTGGTCATGGCAGCACCATTCATGCACCGAAGGGTTGGTTTAACGATGGTCATAGAGACGTTGAGGTTCTTTGTCCTTACGATCACGATACCAAGAACCCTGAGGGTAGAGTTGCGGGTATCTCTGATCGCTCTTTGGCAGAGATGCTCAAAGACTTGTTTGAAACAAAGGGCGGAAACATCACTTTGATGCTCGACTGCTGCTTTACCGCTCCATCCCCTTCTTTTCGCGAGCGGCGCCGTACTCGGTGGACTCCTACAACCAAAGCGGTACCTGATGACCTCTATCATGGTCTTTGGCGTAGTGGAATAAGTCATTCAGATGCCCCCAACTCATTTCGGGGGTTCGCCAGAGTCGGCTCCGATACTCATGTCGTCCTTGCTGCTTGCAGGTCTGGAGAATGGGCGTTTGAGGGAAAATCTGGAGGAAACTTCACAGAATCCGTAATCTCCCTCAAGGACACCACTCCTGTTCATTCCTTAACCTACGTCGATCTCATTCAACGAGTAGATGTCAAACTCCAGGATACTCAGCACCCGGTGTGCCTTGGAAGGAACAAGGATAAGATGCTGTTTGATGGTGTACCATTTACGCCTGATGCTCGTTATGTCTCTTACGAGCTGTGCGACGATGACAGCTCCAGACTTCGAGTCGATGTTGGCGAAATACACGGCATCTGCGAAGGCACCGAGTTCAGTCTTCATCGTCACAACCATCACGGTTCTATCAATCCCATTCTTGCTACTTATTCGGCTGTCGAAGTCCACCCCACTTGGTGCTTAGCTCGAAACAAGTCGATCGGTCATGCGAAGTGTCCTTTATCTGAAGGTTGGGCCCGCGTCACTCGATGGAATAATCGTGCTCCTTTTCGGATACACGTTAAACAATCCATCTTCAACTTCTTCAGATGGTTGCGTCTCCGTCGTGAACTCCCCAACAAACAGCCTGATATAATGCCTGGAAAGTCTACTATGAACACTCTTCGTGTTCGTAGCGACTCCGAAGCAGATGTCTCCGTCAAAGTCCAAAAACGCTCTGTTGCCTTGGAACGTCACGACGGGGTCATTGCTTCGAATGCTCGTCGTATCATTCACCTTCCAAGTGATCGCACTCTCACTGATATCAAAGCTCTGGATTCTGCCGCTCATTTCCACCTTCACCTTCATCGCAAAAATCCACAGAAGCCTTTACAAGAGTTGGTTTCTATGGAACTATACCGACTCGATTCGTCTCTTTGGATTCGAGTCAGTGGTAATCTCCTCGTTGACGGCCGCGCCCAAATCGTCGATGATGGAAAAAACTCCATCTACGCTGTCGTCTTACACAATCACTCAGATACCGATCTTTACCCGTATCTTGCTTACATGGACGCTAGTGGATATGGAATATCCATGGTTTACCACCCGACATCTGCCTTATCTCCTCCGCCTCTCAAAAAGCACTCCCATCTCGTTATCGGTGAGTCCATCCAACAATGTACTTAGTAAGGCGACTCTTGCTGACTGATTGATTTTTGATGAACCCTAGGATCTGGTACCCTCGACTCTGAAGCTCTATCGTTCACTCTTGCTGAAGGCGCAGATACCGGAGCAGGATTCTTGAAGCTTTTCTTGGCATCGACCTTTACGCCGATGACATTCATCGAACAAGGTTTACCTGCTTCCACCGTTTTCAAGTCTGCTAAACAGTGGGACACCGGTTCTATTGATGAAAAGGCTCCTGCCGAGCTATGGGATTCTATCATGGCTTGCGTCACGGTAGTTCGAAAAGGTTCTTACTGACTACATGAGAGCGATGACTCCTCGTCGACAACAGCAACGTCATCAAGCAAGGGCATTGACTCCGAACTCTCCCGTCCCGTTTCTTTCTTCAAACATTCGGATACTTTATTTTGGGTTTAAGGGAGATCATCTCTTCATGGTTTAACTGGTGGTTCAACGACATTGATCATATTTATAGAGCTGGCTACTACTATCTGTATTTGTATTCTTATGACACGAATCCGTCTTGTGGATTCACATATGTAGACAACGATCCATTTGTATCATTACAACAGAAGTATTAAATAACAATGAATTGCTTCATGGATGCATCGAGCAGTGCTCGAGTTCAATAACAGCTAGTGATGTCAATGCATTAATAGTTCTCTGAAGCATCCTGTCATCCCTGCAGGACCTCTGCTTCGTGGCCGTCCCGAAGCTTGATGAAACCATGACGAAGTTGCGTTGGTGATCTACGTGATGCTATGTAGGGTGAGGGTGAAGCTAGCAAAGACCGTCTAAAAGTTACAACAATAATAAGGTTAATGGCTCCGAAATGCGATGCGATGAAAACCTGAAAGTACCTCAATAAATTCGACAGAGTATTTTGACCATACAGAGCGATCACAACCTAGTTTCCTCCAGTCGCATCAACCCCTTCGACCTCGACCGCCAGCAGGAATCTTACGCTTGCGGAACATACCACCAGCTGGAGCAGACAATGCCTCTTCAGAGTTGACGGTAGTTGGCTCTGTTTTGACGAGAGTAGGTTCCGACTCAATAGCAGGTTCCTGCTTCAACTCCGAAGATATTTCCTCAGGAGGATGATCTGCAGCTGGAGGTGGAGGTGGGGTAGGGGATGCGCCAACGGCTGGTGAAGCTGAAGCCTCCCTCTCTGAAGGTTTACTCCAACCTCTTGCAGTCCATTTTGGCAAAGGTGTTGCATTTGAAGCTGCGGTGGGGATAATAGTTGCCGCTGTCAGAGAAGAGGTAGGGTCGGATAACTGGGCTTCGTCAACAAGCTCTTCCTTCTTTGCCTTCAACTTGATAGGAATTAATCCAGGATCATATAGCTCTCCAAGTCCAACACCCAGTTTCTTTTTTTTCAACTTCCAACCCCTTCCATCTTCTTCTTCATCGGCAACAGCCTCTGCTTCTCGCTTCACACCTGCGGTTCCGCTTTGATTAGATGATCCTGCCTCTCCACTATCCTGAAGTGTTTCGTCCACAGCAGGTGTAGGTTCCACGATACCGACAACTTCCCAAGTCCCAACCACCCCTTCCTTTTGTCTTATTGCGGCTTCTGCTTGTGCTCGTTCGAGGTCTGGATCTGTGTATCCCAAAGATGCAGCAGTGGTGTAATTGGAGTATGGATCAGACGGTTTCGGGGCTGGTTTGCTTACGGCTGGTTTGCTGGGGCCTGCTTCACTGCTGCTACCTGGCTTCACAAGACCAGAGCTAATGTCTTGTGCATATGCTGCACGAGCTGCCTATCATTGGAATCCGAATGTGGTTGAGACGAACAGAACTATGTAATTAATTTGCTTGTAAGAGTGCTTACCTGCTCAACTCTGACCATGTCCCGTTTCTCTTCTTCTAAATCATGTTTCTTCTTCTCTCCTGCTTTGTATAATCCTCGGACGAAGCGTTCGACATTGCCTTTATGCCGCAAGCCATTTTCATGTTGTGTTCGTGAAGGTGCATCGTCTGCGATGTAGATATTGCAGTATTTGCAGAAGAACTTCTTGTGAGAGACCCAATATTCGCTCATTATGTTCGGAGACCACAGACAAGAAGATTCTGGTGATGGTTCTAACCAGGCCTAATTTACAGAGAATATTGGAGGTTAAAGTTGGTAGGCGCTCATGCATCATGAACTCACCGTAAACCTCCATGCAAACATGCTCAACTTCCCGGTTGAGGTCATCCCTGATCTCCTGCGCTCAGCAACATCCTCATAAAACTTTGACATTATGCTCGTCCAAGACTCTGAGGAAATACACGTCAACCGTAGCTGCAGCCGTGGTCCAACCGAAACATAACATTGCGGTAGACGAGGCTCATAACAGGACTCTTACTGCTTTACACAAAACAACCAAGCTCTTACCTCGAATTTTACCTTCGAGTACCAGTGTTAGGTCTAAAGAGTCAGGTCCCACAACTCTGGAGTTTTGGAATGATTTATTGGATACAGTTCAGGATGGACTTAGTGCGAACGTGCAGGCTCAGGCAGCGAGAATTGTTGGTACGAATTACCTGAAGATCATTCATTCTAATATCCAACTGATTTTTTGTAAATATCTCAGTTCACTCGTATGGTGAATATTCCGGAGCACAGGATTTAGTGACTGCATTGTTGGAAGAGCCATTTGCCTCCAATGAACTGAAGAATGCAATTCGAGAGCGCAGACAACTAACTGGAGTTCCAATACGGTAAGTCGACTCTGGCTACTGAACTCGTAGTAAGTGGCTTAATACTTTAATATACAGATATGGCTATTTCTCTAGGTTAGAAGCGGAGAAAGGATTTCTGTCCCTTCGTTCGTCTTGGTTACAACAATTCGATATCCCTGTTGAAATCAAAGAAGTCACTTCTCTCTCACCAACATCTACATCCGAGCTTCATAGCGCAGATATTCCCATCATTGTTTGCAATCCCGTGACAACACCTTTGACTGAGCTCTTCAACGACCCTTCTATACCTTTCTATCGGAGCAACGCGATTTTAATCATCACTTCTCCTCCTGGTTCAATAGAACCAGAAGAGATATTAAAAACCGCCAAACTACCAAAAACATTGACAGTCATACTCATGGATTCTCCAAGAGCAATCTCAGCGTTACAAGCATTAGCAGGTTCGGAGGCAGCTTCAGCAGCCAATGTGCAAAGGTATCAAGATGGGTTCACAGGTTCAAATATTCCAGCTGTTACAGAGGCTATCAAGGATAAACTTTCTGGCACACCCGATTTGACCTCTCTCCGGCTTCAGACCACTCTGGAGCTTATTGAAGGTTCTTTGAATACCTGTAGGGTTGCTTTGAGATCTGCGTTCAGAGAGGTTGACTCTGTATACGTTAATGTTGGAAGGCTAAAGGACGAAGTTGCTGGACTTAAAGCGAAAGTCGGGCAGGAAGTTCTTGGTGTTGCACTTGACAAAAACAATGACGTCAAGACAACTGGGAGGAATAATGTGGTCAAAGAGGCTTTGGATAAAGCGAGTGTCGAGATCAAATCGACTATGGATGGTTTGACCTGGTGGAGAATTGTTTGGAAAGTGGATGACATTGGGGATACAATCTCATCTGCAGTGAGAAGAGCTTGGTGTACAGAACTCGAAGACAAGGTGAGTTCAAGTTTGCAATTATAATCTGACTCACATGAATGTTATGATTGATCCTCTTTTGCTCTCTTATTATCCAGCTCATCTTCAATGCAGGTCGTCTTGCCACTCTTCAAGAGTCATTTACCACCCTGACTCAGAAGACATTGTGTTTCTATAGCTCTCCTTCCACATTTTCATCCTCGATCCTCAAGAACTCACTTGCTCAAATTCGTTCATCACCAACTTACCCAGTTACCCCATTCTCCTTAACTTCACCTATACACAATCGTCTCTCCCAACTCGTTTATCCAACCAATGCCCTCCATAGAACCGCTCAACGAGTCACATTCGGAATGGGTGGTAGCATATTGAGTGGATTCGGCGTAGCATGGGCAGGCTGGGCGGGTCAATTAGGAATCCTGGGATCTTTCGGACAAGGTATGGAATCAGAGACTGCGTTAGGTTTAGGCCTTCTGGGCGCTGTGGCTGGTATTCGATGGATGGTAGGAAAATGGGAAAAGGCCAAAAGGAAATGGTGGAAAGATTGGAATAGGGTTGGTGAAGGGCTAGAGAGGGATCTGAAGGTGTGTTTTGTTTCTCGGTTGTAATCGAGGCATTCCTTTTAAATGATTTCGTTGATGACTTAGGTTGCACTTGAACGAACGGTGGATTCTCAAGTAGCAATAATCCCTGACAAAGCTAGTCAAGAACTGATCATACTTGCAAAGAAAAGGAAGGAAGAAATTGATACTCTAAAAGACGAGTTATTGATTTTGGAGGATGAATCGGGGATCGTTCGTTCGACAAGTACCAAACCCTTCTCCTCACATAAATTATAACATTCTTTTCTTTCTTTTCCATCTTTCACATTCCGAACAGTGAATACGATACGATTTAATTAGAAATTGTATTTGCTACACATACATTGTCGATTATAACCAGCAAACCAAAAAGTCAAAGAGTCCGTCCTACAACACAGACGACATTCAGGGTTACTATCATATCATTTGGAAGGTAATAATAATGTAAAGGAGGTGCGTTTAAATCTCATCATCCAGCATGATGAGTTACAACAATCTGAGGGCCGGGCGGTGTCACAGGATTTGTTGCTGGTCGTTGCACTCCTACAGGGACGCCTGGTGTTGAGGGTATTGGTGAAGGAGAATTTCCATCCTCGTCTTCACTGTCTCCGCCAATATCAAACAATTCCTCTCTTTCATCCCAAACATCTGTCAGCCTTGACATTTTTGCAGGTTTGTTCTTGTTTTTGGCGTTCGAACCTGCTCCCCGCGTATTGTTGTTGACAGGTTCGTAGTGTGTTGGGAGTAGTTGGGTTCCTGATTCGTCTTCTTCATCATCCGACGGAATAGATTCCGTGTCTAATGGTCTGTACAGACGAGATATCTGCTCGACTTGGTGAGTAAGATTACCATAGCCAGACAATTTGCCAATACATACCTCACGTCTATGGCGGTAGTACTTCTCTAGATAGTATGCTATATAAAGGCCCAGTGAAGAACCTAATATATTCGCCTGAAAGAAACAGTTTCATTTGGCAATGTATTGTAGTTATGTGCACTAGACTTACTACAATGTCTCCGAATTGGAACTCTTTGTACTAGATAAAGTTAGGCTGAATGTACGAGTTGTATATGAAATGAAGAACCTACTGGTAATAACGACTGTACCATCTCACTGATGATACCACCAAATATAAAGCACACGACCCCTGTGAATATAAGGGGAGATTTTCGCCAAAACCAAACTCTTCTCGCATCTCTAAGATGAAGTAAAGATGCATGTTAGATCTCGCATTCAACATATTCATTTGACTTCAAGAACTCACTCTTCAACATCAAAGATGAAATAGAACACGCCTGTTGCAAGCATAAGACAGAAGAAATGTAGTAACTTGTCATTGAATGGTAGCGAATGGGCGAAGTTCGTGAACCCCAAGAAAGCCAATGTAATCATAGTCAACGATGTGAATATCAAGAACCACTTTAGATTTATGGACAACACTGAATTTGAGCATAATCCTTTAATTACGACATTGGCATGCTCACTGGTCTTAGCCGTACGGGCATGTCATAGACTGGTATACGGAAATGATAGGAACGCATTATGGCTTTAGTAGTCTTTCGGCTATACTTCTTCATAAACTTCCATGACCGCGACCATATTGACTCCGGGAACAAGTGGGTTTCATATTCGTTGGATAATCTGGGCATGAGGGTAGGAATAGACTGGGTTCGAAGGGGTTGTGTTACAGATGTTGATGAGCCAGAATTGTAGCGTAGATGGGTTCCGAAGCCTATTTCCTAGAGTGAATTTAGAGACGGGGAGATAAAGGAGCTGGTCGTCGTTGCTAACATAGAAAGATTCAATTCGAGGTCGAGCACAGCGAAAGATGCATATTAGGCGCTCATTCCCGACACAAGCCAATAACACCCATAATTTTTATTTCCGCATGTTAACTCCATATTGGGCCTTGTAGTTATTGTTATGGAAAATATCTAGGCGGAACCCCGCCTGGCCATCCTCTCTCCACAGAGTCCACATTATATCTTCACCTCGCCCATGACCCATAGACAAGTCTTAAACAGATTGCAGCCTATCCTCCGCTCAATGGCTACTCAATTCACGTCTGCTATCCATCTTTCTACATTCTCGACATGCGAAATATCCGACGCACTGATCAAATTGGGCGTTCCAAATGGAGGACACATTCCAGACATCCAACAATATTCCCCTTCATCTTCGGAGACGCGAATTTGTGGACCTGCGTATACAGTCAAGATGGTCATGTCTTCAGATAAATCTGCGCCCAAACTGTCAGCTCATTTCGTTGACACCGTACCAAATGGTTCAGTCATTGTCATTGACGCTCCTCCACGTTCGGTGTCGTTCTCTATTTATCCCGTCTAAACGCCGCTGAGACTGTGTTATTCTTTTCTGTCTTCAATCACCTGCTTTCGACCAACTTAGAGGCCAAAAATGCGGTTTGGGGAGGTCTAATGACTGCAGGTGCTCAATCCCGAGGAGCAATCGGTGTCGTCATATCAGGACGCTGCAGAGACCTTGCAGAGCATCGCTCAGCAAATTTCCCAGTCTTTGCAAGAGGTCATTCAACTCTTGGACAATCTCCATTCACTCGTCCCTCAGAAGTCAATGTTCCAGTCGTGATCTCACCCATTCCTGTACCCGGTCACAACCGTGAGGATGAATTTCCCGCGCTGCAGATAAATCCTGGAGATTGGGTAGTTGCAGATGAGGATGGTGTCGTTTACGTCCCAGTGCTGATGATTGATAAAGTAGTCCAATTGGCGACTAAGGGAAGAGATGTCGATTCTAAATGCATGGAGGATATCAAAGCTGGCAAGGGTGTCCAGGAGACTTTTAAGACACACAGAGGAAAGTAGCTTCATCTGTGCAGTTCATGAGAATGAGCAGATTGTAGAGAATATGAAGTTTAACCAATGTACGAATATATATTCCTTACAAACAAGCGAGTGCCAACGACAGTCGGCCTTCAGGATGAATGATGGTGGCGAGTGTTGCATGTATATTCCGATTATATATCGTGCATGTACAAGATGTAACGACCTGACTGTGAGATGTAGGGTCCTCTCACCATCATGAGTTCTACAGATGTTGAGATATCCAGGTTCCTGCGATGATTGTTGGCAGTTCGGCGTATCCAGATACAACAGCCTTCCGAGTGGAATGAGGATAATGAGCTCATCTGCGATGATCGTCTTTATTTATTAAGGTCCATCCTCAATTAAGGAAGAGATACAAAATGAGCATTGTCCTGGCGGTAGCAATTCAGAGGTAGTGTTCTGAAGACATTGACGGAATGAACGTACGGACTATAATATCTTGTCTAATGGTGCTTTGAGCTCTCAGAGGCATTTCCGACCAAGTTATCATAGACCACGTAAGCTGTGAATGCGACGACGGCGACGCCGAAGCCAGGGAACATGCTGCCCAACATAGCCCGTTTAGAGAAGACAGGATGTTTCCTCCACGCTTCCCGTTTGGCCCACGGGTCACGGAACATTGGAGGACTTGGAGGGTTTACGTTTGCCATCTAACGAGGAGAGGTCAGAAAGGGAAAGTTCAATGAAAGCTAACAGGCCAAACACACATTCGTTCAGCACGGCAGACTTGCTGGAGGATGGCGGTAAAGAGTCGGTGGAGGAGGCGCCTCACGGGACTTGTTTAGGGCAGGACCAATGACACTTGAAGAATTTTCCCTGACGCTTGTCACATCAAATGTGCCGGTGTCAGAGCATCTCACATTTCAATTCCCAACCATAACAACCCTTCTTTCACCATCCCCGACACTCGTTGAACGTCCCCCCCCAATTTTACTTAACATGTCTGCTGATGTCGATATGCTCGTGGACGAGCAACCAAGCACACCGAAGCCAGGTCCAAGCAGTCAGAACGGACAGGTGGCGATGAACGGCCACCAAAGGTCAGAAGATAGTTACCTATCACCTATGAGCGAGGACGAAGACGAAATGCCACTGGTATGTACAATCTCTATCGCTAAGCTCTCTTTCGCGTCTAACCACATACATTTATGTTTCGTTTTCAAAGTCACAGACAACGCGACTCAAATCCGAGACGGCCACGCCAGAAGTTCGCACGCTAAAGCGCAAACAGCTCGCAGCTTCAGATAGTGAGACTGAAACTCCTCTTGCTGCGACTCCTGTTAAGCCTAAGAGAGCGCCTCGCAAATCAAGCGCTAAGACTGTACCGAATGGAACCGCGAAGAATGGAGTGAAGAAGGAGGCAGGGTCGGACGTTGATAGCGATTACGATGATGATGTCCCACTGACCAAGAAGAAGCGGGTTGCTAATGGGAAAGGGAAAACGAAGGCGCCACCGAAGAAGAAGGTCAAGGTAGAAAGTGATGCAGAAGAGGATGGCGATGGCGACGACGACGAGCCTTTGAAAAAGGCCCCTGCGAAGAGAAAAAGAAAGGTCAAACAGGAGGAGAAGGATAGTTCAGACGATGATGATGTCCCTCTGAAAAAACCTGCGAAGAAGACAACTGCGAAGGCGAAGAAGGAGGAGAGTGCTGAAGTTGAGACCAAGCCGAAGAGGAAGGGCAAGGCGAAGAAGGAAGAGGAAGAGGGTGATGCGCAGGACACCAAAAAGAGGAAGAAGAAGGAGCAGGAAGAAGAGGACGTGTACAAGTGGTGGGAGCAGCAGAATGCAGATGGCGATGGTAGCATCAAATGGACATCTCTCGAACACAATGGTGTATATTTCCCTCCTCCGTATCAACCACTACCCAAGCATGTCAAGATGAAGTATGCAGGTATGTGTGTCAATCGAGAGACTTCTTCCCCATTCTTACATTGTTGTAGGCAAGCCTGTGGATCTTCCGCCTGAGTCGGAAGAGGTCGCTGGATTCTACGGTGCTATGATCGAAACAGACCATGCTAAAGACAAGACTTTCAATAAGAATTTCTTCGACGATTTCTTAAAGATCCTCAAACAGTATCCGCCGGTAAGTGTTATTCTTACTACCAATAGGCGAGGTATTCACATCAGGTGTACATGTTTAGAAAGACCGCACAAAGATCACGGATTTTTCCCTTTGCGACTTTAGACCTATGTTTGAGCATTTTGAGGAGGAAAAGGCGAAGAAAAAGGCAATGACAAATGCTGAGAAAAAGGAGGCGAAAGCAGCGAGGGATAAGCTGGAAGCACCCTATACGCACTGCACGCTGGACGGCCGCAAAGAGAAAGTTGGCAATTTCAGAGTTGAGCCTCCTGGTTTGTTCCGTGGTCGTGGGGAACATCCCAAGAAAGGTTGCCTGAAGGTATGATTATCCAGTAACATCATGGTGCTCATTCTGATTATATGACTGGTAGCTCCGTGTTCGTCCGGAAGATATTACAATCAACATTGCTGAAAGTGCCCCTGTTCCTAAACCAAATGTCCCTGGTAAATGGAAGTCAGTCGTTCACGACCAGACCGTAACGTGGCTTGCGAATTGGGTGGAGAATGTAAATGGCAACTACAAATACGTATTTTTGGCTGCCGGTAGTTCGCTGAAGGGTCAGAGCGACATGCAGAAGTTCGATAAGTCTCGGGATTTGAAGGTTCGCTCGCATCCATTTCTCCTATCCGTGGCCGTTAACGCTGATAAATGTGGATGACGCAGAAACATGTCGACCGTATTCGTAAAGATTATAGCGAAGACCTCAAGAACAAACTCATGGGAGATCGGCAACGAGCCACCGCGATGTATTTCATTGATCGACTAGCTCTTCGAGCTGGTAATGAGAAAGGTGACGATGAAGCAGACACCGTAGGTTGTTGCTCGTTACGTTGCGAACACGTTACCCTCGAACCGCCAAACTTCATCGTCTTCGATTTCTTGGGTAAAGACTCGATTCGATACTATAACCGGGTCGCAGTCGATGAGCAAGTCTTCAAAAACATCAAGATTTTCAAGAATGACAAGGAAGATGGAGATGATTTATTTGATCGTGTTGATGTAATTCTTTTGCTTTTGAAGCATACGGATTATAGTTACTGACCTATGTCCTTTCTCCCATAGACTACCGGTTTGAACAAGTACCTCCAATCGTACATGAAAGGTCTAACGGCCAAGGTTTTCCGTACATACAATGCATCTATCACTTTCCAGCAACAACTTGATCAAGGCACTCCCGCGAATGGCACCGTTCAGGAAAAGCTTAACGCTTATAATCATGCCAATCGTATGGTCGCTATTCTCTGCAACCATCAACGTGCTGTTCCGAAGACACATGAACAGTCTATGGGGAAAATGCGAGACAAGGTAAAGTCCCTTGTATGAGATTTTAACTTTTCGTTTTTTTTGCTTACAGGCAAGGACATCAGTTACGCGGATTGAAGTACGAACGTATGAAGCTTCGTCATGCATTGTTTGGCGTCGATGCCAAGTATAAGAAAAAGAAGAAATATGCTGAGGATGAGTCCGACCTTGACGACGATGGTATTGCTGATCACGAAGAACAGTGGAAAACTAAAGAAATCGAAAAGGCCGAGAAGAAGTTCCAGAAGGACAACGACAAACTTGCCGAGGAGGGCAAAGAACTTCAAGACGATTCTGTACTCAAGGATAGGATTAAAGAAATCGAAGCCGAATTTAAGCGGCTCAAGAAAGAACGTGGCACTGGAAAAGCTACGTTAAAACGCGAGAAACCGGCTGAGAAAATTGAAGAAGCTATCGACAAACTAGACGAAAGGATTAAGACTTTCAAGCTTCAAATGGAGGACAGGGAAGCAGGCAAGGAGGTGGCTCTGGGTACAAGTAAGATCAATTACTTGGATCCTAGGTATGTATCATTTGTTCGTCCTTGGGTCAAAAACAATGCTCATTCTCCTTGCATAGAATCACCGCCGCCTGGTGTAAGAAGCACAGTGTACCTATCGAGAAGATTTTCTCCAAGACGCTTCTAACTAAATGTAAGTTGTTCGTTCCGAGCCATGTGTTCCCTTTACTGATTATTATCTCTCTAGTCCCCTGGGCTATGGAAGTCGACGCTGACTGGAAGTTCTAAACATGCATTATCTAGATGACTGACAGCTCAACCACCTCATGGACTTGACAATACTTATTCGCATCTCTATCATGGACTCTGGCTGGACTTCAGTTGTTAGCACGCCGCCTTCTGCTTCTCCTCTCCACCTCGCATTATATCTTCCGCTCACGCACCAGCTCCCTTCATGATCATTCTCTATGTAGCTTTCAACTGTGCCTCATTTTGTGTAGACTCATCCCCATTGTTTCAGTAATATTATTTTCATTATATTCAAATTTGAGACTAGCAACCCGATTGTCGATATTCACTTCCCTGATAATGTCTGTGTAATGGACGCGAATATACGAGCGCCTATTAAAGTTTGGTACGATAATTAATATTTTCACGTGAACGAATAAAGTTACGTAGAAGTAGAAGTCCACGTCGAGTTTCCACCTCCCTCCGTTTCATTCCACCACCAGACATTACCTTGTACCATGAACAGACAGGACTCAAAGGCATCTTTCGCCTCCAAAACGGCCTGGGAGGCTTTACAAGTCGAATCCGGAGAAGACACGGATGAGGAAGAGGTGTTGGCAGACCCTGTCGTGTCAGAACAACCCGAGAAGTAGGTTTTTCATATCATATATCTTCAGTAGGGTGCTCATGTGGATCGTGGTTTTAACGCAGGACAGCACCCTTGAAACCTTCAAAGAATGCTCTCAAAAAGGCTCGTGCTGCAATTCGTCAAGAAAAACGCCAAGCAGAGAGAGCAGCTCGCGCTGCAGCCAGGGCTGCGGGATCTTCAACTGGCACACCCACATCACCTACGACGGAAGATGAGGGGCTATTAACACCCTACACTGATTCACCTGCACCGAGTAGCCCCGCAAATTCTATCAAGGTTCTCGACGATGCTACGCAGTCCAGTGTTGCCATAAAGCCAACTATCCCAACTTCAGCGCTCGGCTCGAAAGAATCAGGCAAGGCAAATGGTCACGCCCACGCTGTTTCTGAAGAAAATCATAAGCCTGTCGAGGCACCTTCAGCTCCATTGCCTACCTCTGAGCGCACGCCTGTCCCCCCATCAAAACCAGCTTCAGTACCACCACCTCCCATGTCTGTAACACTGGATTCCACTTCTAATTCGCCATCAGGCAAGCCTGTTGTGGTTTCTTCATCGCCAAAAGCTGAGAACGGGCATGTGGTGATTCCAACAGAGAAAGAGCTCACAGTACAGGAAGCAGAGTCGCAAAAGAAACGACAGAATGCACTGACTAGGACGCTATGGACGTTCATCATGATTGGTGGATTCATAAGTAAGCCTACTATCGTTCTGACCATTGGTTTTGTTTCCTGACTTTGAATAGCGTTACTGTTGATGGGTCATGGGTACATGATCCTGCTTGTTATGCTTTGCCAGACATTAGTATATCGAGAGGTTACAGCTCTGTTCTCAATTCGTCGGAAAGGAACAGAGTCTGATTCCCTTGAGTCAAGAGGCAGGGATCCGTGGAGTAAGACATTAAATTGGTATTTCTTTGCCGTCGCCAACTATTTCTTGTACGGCGAAAGTATCATTTACTACTTCAAGGTGAGTTTAATGCCTCATGATATGTCTCCGAATGCTCAGAACCCCTCCATTAGCATGTCGTCTTCTCGACAGCACAGTTGGCACCGTTTGCTACCAATCACAGGATGATCAGTTTCACTCTCTATACAATCGGCTTCATGGGCTTCGTCATGTCATTACGAAGAGGGTATCTCAAGCAACAATTTGGTTTGTTCTGCTGGGTCCATATGACTCTTCTTTTCATCGTCGTCTCTAGGTAAGTTTTGCAAAAAGCCTTCGGTTTACACTCGTCCTCATAGTACGATATTGTTTTCAGCCACTTCATTGTCAACAACATCCTCGAAGGACTCATCTGGTTCTGGGTTCCCGCGTCACTGGTGATCTGCAATGACATCTTCGCCTACATCTGGGGTATTACAGTCGGCCGAACTCCTCTTATCAAGCTTTCGCCTAAGAAGACCGTTGAAGGTTTCGTTGGAGCCCTATTCAGCACCATTGTGTTTGGTATCTTCTGGGGAACTTACTTCATGAGGTTCGACTATATGATTTGTCCTGTTCGCGACTTGGGTGTCAGCGCCTTCGACACTTCTTTCCATTGCACGCCTAACCCTGTCTTTGTATGGAGAGATTTCTCTATCCCTGCTCCCGTTAGCGTCTTCCTTTCTACCTTGGTATGCATATTCCCATCTTTCTGCTAGGTTTGTCTAGTGATTGACAAAGTGACTCTCAGCTTGGACGTTCTATCACCGTTATCCCATATGCTCCGTATCAAATCCATGTCCTATTCATGGCTTGCTTTGCTTCGCTCGTGGCTCCATTTGGTGGTTTCTTCGCTTCAGGTTTCAAACGCGCTTTCAACATCAAGGACTTTGGTCACAGTATCCCAGGTCATGGTGGTATGACCGATCGTATGGATTGCCAGTAAGCTTCTACTTTCATTCATAAACTTGACTATGACACTGTCAATCTAAACACGATCTTTTTTTCAAGGTTCTTAATGGGCGTGTTCACATACGTTTACTATTCAAGTCTCATCCGTCAACACAACGTCACCGTTGGTTCAGTCTTACAAACCATCGTCAGCGGTTTGACAATCGCTGAACAACTTGAACTCATGAAAGACTTGAAAGGATACCTGGAAAGCCAAGGGATTGCTGTGAATATCTAGACACAATCCCCAATCCCACCTTGGTCGGATTCTTGATTGGAGGAGGTGGATCCGGAAGAGGTTTTGTTTGGCATTGGCAGCGGTTTGGCTGTCTGTCTTTGGGTTTCGATTGAATTCGCAACGCCTACTCTCGTTCGTTTCGTTTGCTTTCAACAGCGTGGATTATTATCTTCTATTTCTTGTTTGTCTCGATGTTGGCATCCTCTGCACTGATATCATGGACACTGAAAGTACTCAACATACACTAATGAATTAATGGAATCATGTTTGTTTTGATGACTGAATATTACTGGATATATATTGTGACAGGTTATTTCACGATGCCATGTCGAATGCTTATTTATGTGCAGGACAACGGCGTTGTATTCAGACAAATGCGAAGACGATTCACCGCAAAGGTATTGTTGTTCTTCATGTCCCATGATTCAGAGCTCAGACTTGTAAAGTTGAATACCATTAAGGCGACTGCAATAATGATACGTGTTGAGAGCTTGCACTATTTTTACATATAACCATCCTGCGTTGCGATAAAGGACAGGCATATTGTCTCGGAGGTATGATGTCTCGATCATTGTATGAGGGATACAGCCTAATTGTTCATTGGAGGGCCAAGCACGAAGGAGGATGGCATAGGAGAGTAGTACAAGCATGATCGCATAGAACCGAGAAAATATGAATGCAACGCAGGACGACACATGAAAAGGAGTAGTGGGCAGCGATAGCTGCAAGAGATAATCAAAGCGCCAAAGATTTATGATCGGGGCTTCTCCTGTGAGATTCGGAATACCAAGGGGAAAGAAGGGAGGAAAGATATCGGCCGTTAGTAAATATCACTTTGTCAAGAGAATGACGAATTGGGCGTGATGTGGGAGAATACTGACCTTCTTCTCCTTCCAGAGGGCGAGAAGGCCTACACCTGAGACCTTGACAACTTTGAAGCGGACACCTGGGATATCACCCTTGGCCTTACCGCTACGACCGAAACCAGAAATGAGAACCTCATCGTTCTCATCGACGAAGTTCAAGCAACCATCGTTCTATAAAGAGTAGGGGCGTGAGTAAAACATGTGTGAGAACATGAATGGCCCGCAGAGCCTAGACACCGAACGTGCTGTATTGCGATATTAAATCACAACATGTCCAAGTGCAAGTAGCAGGCAAGAAGAGACGTGTAACAGCTTTGAAGAGGTACTTACGGGGACGAAAGCAGTGACCTTCTTTCCGTTCTTGATGAGTTGGACTCGAACACACTTGCGAATAGCAGAGTTGGGTTGCTTGGCCTCAACACCGACCTTCTCAAGGACGATGCCCTTGGCGTGCGAGGATCCTCCAGTAGGGGAGGTCTTGTAGAAGTTACCGAGGGCACGCTTTTTGTATGATTTATCGGCCTAAGAGAATCGAAAAGACACCAACACAAGAAGGGAGAGAGAGTATCAGCATTAGAGGAAAAGTGTTTTCTTAGCGATTTTTTACTGACCCATCGGTTTTCGCGACGATCGTTTCGAAGCTTGCGCGCGGCTTGGAGACCACGAGGTTTGTTGGCTGTTGAAGGGTCAGATAATGTCGCAGAGGATGAGAGGGGACAGGAACGTACAGCCCATTCTTGCGGTTGTTGAAGACGACGACGACGATGATAAGGGTGTGAACGGAAGGGGAAGGTGCGCTCGCCGAAACTCTATCTGTAAAAACTGTACCAGTTTTTCAACTTTCCCATCACGTGCTTGTAGAATTAGTGCACGGCACAGCGGCAATCGATATCAAAACTCCTTGTTCTGATTGGCTGACGCAACTTGTCCCCCTCCTCCTCCCAAATGCATGGTCGAAACTTGCAAGGTATTTCAATAGCCCAATATTCAACGCTTTTCTCATCCACCCTCATCCTATTTCATATTCTCCAGAGGAAAGTTTTCTGCATTACCAACATTTTTTTTTCTACTTTTCAAAATATTCATGGTCAAAGAACTTGTCTCAAATATTCTGAAGAACGGTCCGAATCCCATCTGTGAAACATTCCAGATATTGTTGTTTGCTCTGGACTTCACTCCTATGTGGGGGTAACATCGCACAAAATACACTCCGCTCATAGTCTCGATGATTTCAGAAGTTGATTGGCTAGCTTATGTCCTCCTGACACACCAGCGAGACTCAGACTCTGGACTTTGCACCGCTATGTTAAAGAACACACATGCAGCAATTCCTCGAATTATCTTCATAGGATTACGAAGTATTTTCGTACACGTTCGAGACTACCCTAAACGAGTTTGGTCTCAATGGTCTGAGAATGATAGCAGATTGGAACATGGCCGAGCTTGCAATGCGACATTGAAGTATTCATGCTTGGTTCTATCTATGCTTCATCAAGGATGAACACAAAGGGTGCGTGGCATGAGTTTGGTACAGCGGACATCCAGTGTTGACCAGATCGTATCTCCGGGACTATAGCTAGGTCTTTAGCTTTGTTTCGGCGTAAGAGTTAATATCACACACTAGACTACCTACAACATACAGGATATTCTGAGACTCTTGTTGATGGCAGGTAAACAGGTCGCCAGTTAGACGAAAATCACAATTTTCGCCAAAAATAATGCGTATCTTTCCTAGCCATAGGGTATGTTAAACGAGTTTCATAGCCCGAACAACTGCTAGTTTGCTAGTTTGCGCATGCCGAAGGAGGTCACTGATATTTGTGAGTAATTCAACCGCTGATGAGTGTTTCATTACTTACCATGTTTGAATATCTTCTCCAAACGATCCAAGTAACTAGTCGTGCATCGCGTTTGTCGCGAGGTCTTGATTCAAAGCTTCCAATTTGTATTTTCTTCTCGAGGATACGAGTTCGACATGCATACCAAATTGTACGTCGAATTCTGGATTGACTGCGGCCATTGAGACCCTAATTCTCCTTGTATTTTGAGTAGGTCAAATTTTGGTCAAAAAAGCGAACCCCAAGTAGCTGGTAATAGATGGCACGCAATATCATCAACAGGTCCTGGTATTCTTGGGAGACGTTTTGCTTGGAAGGCAGGATACCCTGCACAGCAAAATAAGGTGTTTTGTCGTCTTTATGTTAAAAAACGACCAAAGCTCGGACACGGTAGTACAATTTGGATGATAATCCAACAAGCGGTTGTATTCCGTCGAAAGTGACTTCGAGGGTATGCCAACTCCCCAGTCGAAGTATCGTTTGAAAGCGCTCACACAGACTCATACTACCATTTATTCTTAGGCCAAATTTCGTAGAGTGGGATCCTTGATATTTCAACGCCAGAAATACAAGAAAGCACGAAAGCACGCATCCAGCGCAGGGACATCTTATATAGAGACAGTGCTATTTTTTGATTGCGGAAATAGTAAGTACTAATGATTTTAGACCCTCTCAACAACACATGTATTTACCTGCTTTGCTGGATCGCATACTTATAGCGTCATGATGGTGGAATCCAGCTGCAGCCATTTGAAGTACATCTTGAATATCAATAGTTCAAAAGGTACATGTGTCAGTCAATGTCCTTCCCATCTGCTATCGCAAGTGCTCCATCAAAAACAATCTCGAAGTATCAAGACTGACTCCTAGTCACGGTGCCGGTCATATCAACGTTCACAGGCAAGGGTGTGGTATTAATAGAGCAATGGATAAACAAATGAAGGCATTCACAGACCAAACAAACTCGACGTCCATCCTTCGTTTCATCCCCATTCATCACAATGACCAGTAAAGCTGAAACCAAATATTATCACCATGGCCGATTCAACTTCTCAGGAGGTGTTCTCCCGGATGCTATCACAGCATATCGCACTTACGGCGACCCCAAGAATCCTTGCATTGTTTTCCCAACATGCTATGGAGGACGACTTGACAGTGAGTGTTGTGTTTTCTTGAATGAGATCTTTGTCGGTGCTACCCCCGATACGAGACGCTGGTTTACTAGGTCAAGACTATATGATTGGACCGGACAAAGTATGTTACCTGAACGATATCGCTCAATTGCAAGGTGACTTATCGATATCATTTACAGGCTTTGGATCCAACAAAATATTACGTCGTGACATTAGCTTTGTTCGCTAATGGGGAGGTGAGCGTTCTGGGACAAACGTTAGTAGCCTCGTGTATGACTGACAAATCGATGATTCTAGTCTTCTTCACCTTCAAACACAGTAAGTGGTTGAGCCTATTGCGAACAATTCAGTGGAAATTTAAAGCTTATGATTGAAAGCCGTCCCCGTACAACGGGCCATATTTCCCCGCCGTCACTTACGAGGATAACATGTTTGTCTGGCTGCTTCTCACTTATTGAAGTATCCACTAATGACCTGGTGGTGTTTGCAGTCGTGCTCAATATGCCGTTCTCACCAAAGAGTTGAACGTCGCCAAAGTCTTCTGCGTGATTGGGTTCTCTATGGGTGGCCAACAGGTACGAGCTCTCTAACGCGAGTATTTTGACATGAGCTCAGACTCTATGATAGGCATACTATTGGCCTATTATGTACCCGGATTATGTCGAAAGGTAATATATGAACTCCTGTCAGTCGAACTTGCAGAATGCTAAATGCCCGATAGGTTCATTGCGCTTTGTGGGTCTGCACGCACAAGTCCTCATAACCAATGGTAAGGTATCAGTTTCTTCTGAATTCAATGTATGGGAAATACTGACGGAATTTCGTACTCACGCAGCTTCTTGGAAGGACCAAAGACCGCTCTAGTCTCTTCCAAGGATTTCAATGATGGTCATTACACCTCCACTCCATACTATGGTATTCGCGCGTTTGCGCGTGTGTACAGTGCGTGGGCTTACGGTCAAACTGTATGTCGGACGTCCCATGCAAAACATTCCTGTTCCGTCCCTATTCTGACCTTTGTATTTCTTTAATCAGTGGTATCGTGAGAAACAATACCTATACAACGGAAAGTTTAGCACCCTCGATAACTTCATTCATGATGAATGGGAAAAAGAGTTTGTCGACACTTGGGATGCCAACGATATGTTATCTCTTCTCATAACGTGGCAACTCGGTGACGTGTCTAGATTAGATTATGCTTCTACTGCAGATCTAAGCTTGAAAGCTACTGTGAAGTCGTTGAGTCCTTCTGCTATTACTCCGGATACAGAAGGTGACTTGGAGAGTGTACTGGGGAAGATCAAAGCGAAGGGGTTGATCATGCCCTGTAAGACTGATTTGTATTTCCCTGTGAGTCTTTGTTTCTTCTTTTGATCGACAAGTGCTCATTTGCAATCCAGCCTGAGGATAGTGAGAATGAAGTGGCCGCAATGACTAAGGCTGGTGTGGATGCTAAGCTTGTTATCATTCCTTCCGTATGGGGACATTTGGGTAGGTCCTTGCTTGAGGTTCAATGTAAAGTTTATTATTTTTGCTGATCTCGTATACTAGCCGGGGGAGGATCTAACGACGCAGACGATAAATTTATCAAGGACGAAGTCAACAAATTTTTGGAAACATGATATCGAGTTCTATTCTTCTTCCATTTCTCTTTATCTAGCGATCGCCACATTGTCCTCGTTTCATGCCCATTATCTCTGTTCGAATATATCTTTGAATCTTCTTCGGAGTTCGAGAAAGCCTCGAAATCTACGAATTATATGCATAATTTTGACGTTGCAGTATAACTACTCTAAGTACTTGGTCTATTCAACATGAATACTATGTAGCCAAAGAAAGCATGTATAGAAGTTAATAGTACCGGAATCGGATGGATCGCTTGGAGGGGAACACGTAGATGCATCTGCTGGTTCTTATATGTATATGCATATGTCAGAGTGAACAGAACTTGAACATTGTACAGTGAGCGAAGCTTCAAGCCAGGGATAGTTCATTAAATGAATCGCACATAAGAGTTCTTCACGTTTGAACGACCCCAACTTAAGGGAGACGATATGATAGAAGTAAACAAGAGTAGTAGTACTAATTATACATGGCTAGTGTCGTGGCAATCTTGAATCCATACAACATCACGATAGAAAAACATAACATCGACCAGTCCCAAAGTTATGACTGTTTAACCTTTTTGAAAACACTTCTTGAGACACCATCATCTTGGACTTCAATATGTCTTTCCAATCGATAATGTCCCCATCTCGGGAATAACTTAGCCCAGAAAATCCAATAAACGCCACCAACACCGAACACCCCGACTGAAATGACGACGTGCAACCAATATGGTAAGTTCTCGTATACGCTTTGTCCTGGCGCGGGAGGTACGAGAGGTGCGATGGTGAGGAAAAGATTGGAGAGGAAGAAAAAGAGTACAACAGGCCATGTTGCGCGGAACGGTGGTCTCCAGTCGCCACCCCAAGGAGTATATAGGAATAGCAAACCGCCACTGATGAAAGCGTTGATGATAGCCAAAGGATATGATACCACTAAAACATGAATGAATCAGCACTGAAAGCTTGTATGAAGTTGACATTGGGTAAACGCACTGTTCAGAACGAGATTGTATGCATCGCCAGGTGGAGGGGCCAAAATGATGATCACAGTGACCAGCCATTGGAGACCGAGACCAGGGAGAGGAGCGTTGAAGGGTTTGTTCGATGCCCAGAATTTGGAGAAAGGCAGAACACCAATTCTACCAAGCTCTTGGTTGACTACGAAAGAAGATATGTCAGTTTATACATCTCTTAGAAATACCAAGTGCGACACTTACTTCGACCTTGACTGAACAAGACAGCCATAACGTTACCAAGGGCACTCAAAGCAACAAACACGTCAAGTGCTTTTTCGGCCCTTGCACCAAACATATTGCGGAAGTAAAGCGCACTGAACAATTTTGGTTAAGTACGAAGCAAGGTTTCATTCAAACAGACACTTACGCGACAGTTTGACCAGAGTTGAGAATTTCCTGTTTTGAAACGGCAGCAAAGTAGGCAATGTTGACGAGAATGTAAACGACGGAAACTGATGCGATAGCAAGAGGGCCTGCAATCTTCAGAGTGCGAACAGGATTTTTGACTTCAGAAAGCGCGTAATTCACGTTGGAATAGCCAATAAACGACCTGTTGGATCTCGTGAGAAACACAATTGACGAAAGAGAGGAACAGAGTAGCGTACCAAATAACGTTGTAAAGACCGGTAACGAAAGCATTTGCGTTACTCTCGGTTCCAGCAAACGCATTGTGGAAATTATGGGGCTTTTGATCTTCTGGCAATTTGATATGACCGGCCAGTGCAGCGAAACCGGAAAAGGTGATCAAGAGCAAAATGACAATCTTGAATACACCGAGAGCGTTTTGAAGGCGAAGACCCCATTTAAGGAAGCAACTATGGATGACCAGAGCAAAGGTGACACAAGCGATACCAATACCGCGTTGGTTCCATCGAGTGACTTCTTTTCCGGCAGCGAGGAGAATGTCTGAAGATGATCATCAATTAGTCCGGTGATAATTAGCCGTAGAACTTAAGATTGCACTCACATTCTCCAAACACGACAGAGTTTCCTGCTGGCCAAGGCATTGAAGCGGCATAAGCAGCGTAAAGGGCAACAGCAAGATATCTTGGTTTTCGGTAAATGTAGCTCAGGTATGTGAGCTCTCCTCCCGATCGCGGTAGACCAGTTCCAAATTCGACGTATACGGCGAGACCTGAGGCGGCGATGATGCCACCAATCACCCACATGAACAGCGCCAAACCAACCGATCCGGAACTCGCAAGAATAGCGGACGGTGTAGCGAAAATTCTACATTGAAAAATTAGTGAGCTTACATTTACAATCGAAACGAGAGTGAATACATACCCAGTACCAATGATACGGTTAAATATCAGGAATACAGCAGACCATAGGCCAATCGTCCGCTTTTCAGCGGGTACATCGTCATAATTTTCACCTGCTTAGAATAAAATAATGAGAAAAGATTTTTATTGAAACGGAAGTGAAATACTTACCGACGCTGTCATCTCTTGTCAGAGCAGCACCAGCTAAGGGATCATGAATTTCTTCTTCTTGTACTTGCGTTGAACTCTTGAAACTACCGTGATCCAGAGGCAGTTTTTCATCGCGGGGGTCCGTGAATATTGTTGACATCTCTGCGTTGAGAAGTGTAGTCTACCAGCCATGAGAACTATTTTCTTTATGTACTGAGAAGAAACTCTGCGCTATTCGACGCGTCGATTGCGTGATCGCGTATAATTTTCTAACCGAGTGTCCTCGGCTGGTGCGAGTGTTGGCCATCGTTTTGCACAATGTGGTTGGTGGGCTGGGCAACACTCCGGTTAACACTCGGTGCCTCGTTGGCCAATGCGAGACGTGGATGTCACACGATGGCGTGATTTGGATCGTGTGCCCCGGTTCGGAACTGGAAATTTGATTTTCAATTTGAATATCTCATCGTCTATGTAGAATTGACTTGTTTGAACAGAAATGTCCCTCATAGGTTCGACTCCCCGCCGGGCACTTTTCCGCTATAATTCGTAGCCATTTCTCCACCCATGGTGGCCAGTGCTGGGGTGTCCCCTTTTTTAAAAATTTTAATAAAATTTTAGTAGTAAAAAACACAGGCATGATGTCAACTTCATGATGATGGTGTGTGAAGGTGCCATCTGAAAAATTCCAGCCCAAGAAACTAAGACCTTAGACACTGAGCTCCAAGGTTGCAAGGTACGAATAGTATTCTTATAAAGGCTAGGCTCAAGTCTCAGACTCTCGGGTTGCTGCTAAAATTTGCCCATGACACCTCCCCTGTGGAACTACCAATTGTTGAGAATGGAGTTACCTTTTTGTCAAATGTTAGCGTTACAGGCTGAAGCACGAAAGACTTGGCCATCACTGTTGTACGAGGAGTACATATGTTCCTGTTTGAACGTACCTAAGAGGTACAATGTACTGCATTGGCGAGTTGAGACCAAAATCCATCCTAATGTCACATTTTCGACTAATAATATAAAGTACAAACCATTAAAAATATGATCCCGCTCCTGCGTATGTCGTCCTATCCTTGCTCTTGAACGTGGAGTCGCCATCGTCCTGAGCATTCAACAAGTCCAGTTCTTCGGTCTGCCTCCGGATGTATTCGATAGAACCGGGACCGAAAGCTGGTTGAGGACGAGTGTATGGTTTAATTGCAACTGCAGCTCGTCCTGCTGGTATAGAAGCCTGAAGATCTGACTGTGGCGGGACCGCTTGGAATGCATACTACAACGACGTGAGCAAGTTGAGAGATGTTTGCGAATATCGAAGGTCGAAACACTTACCGAGTCATTCATTCGTTTGTATCCCTTCAAGAATTCGCTTACACTGAATAATTCGGCCTGAACTCTTGCCTTTCGGCATTCTCTCATCTCCTTTTCCCTATCAATTGGTAGGAATCCGCCGTGTCCCAATCCCCCGCTCTTCAATTCTTCTAATTCCTTCTTTGCCCACGCTAGGAAACCAACTGCGATCCCTTCCTTATTAGCCTCTCCATTCTCACCGACATCGACACCGAGCCATTTGTGTGCCAGTGCGTTGTGCAAAGCAACTTCATCTGCCAGATATCTTCTCAGCTCCGGAGATACTTCTTCTCCCGAACTGCCATTACTATCATCTTTCGTTTCCTTGTCTTTAGAACCTAATTTGAACATGGTTTTAGATTTGGACGGTTGAGATGAATGAATAGGTCGTGAAGCTCCTGGAGTTTTGGCCAAGGCCCTTGCAGATGAGTATAACGAACCGCATTCCAGGTGGAGTTTAGCGGCGAGAGCTGGAGAGGGATGGGATTTAGGCAATGGAGGTCCTGGGTTAAGGGTACTATCGTATGCAGCCCGAGAGAGTAGCTTGCGGACCGCCAGGGTTTGGGCATCTGCTAATGTCATCCTGCATTGCAACAACGATATGTCAGTCGAAACTTGTTGGCGAAAGGGAGGTTTAATAAAACAATCACTTGCTGAGACCAATGAGGATTTCTCTGGTTAAGTCTGGAGGCTTGGGACACGGTGTCCCTGCGACGATCGCGAGCTCACGAGCTGTGTCCCATGATGCAAGAACTTCTTTTGCGATATATTCGAAGATGCCTGCAGCTTTGCATAATAACGTCACTGCGAAACCTAGACGATCATCTTTAGCCTTTCGATCTGTGTCCGAGATAGCCCTTTCGGTTTCATATGAGCCTAGTGAAATGACCACTGCTCGAGCGAGGTTGGCGAGCGCAAATCCGTATGTGAGTAAGGTGAAAGCGAGTTCCGTGGATAAGGAAGGTAGCGAGACACGAGGTGATGTGTTGAACAATGTTGATGATAGCGTTGTTCTCCAGCTAAAAACTAGATGCTTCATATATGTATGAAATAGAAGAAGGGGGAAAGAAGTCACTCACTAGGCTCTGTTCGGAGGACTAATTCACCGTTGTCCACACAAGCAATTATACCGCAAAGTTTCGGTATGTAATCATCTAAAATCTTCCTGAATATTAATATTTGAGGAGATATTTTTCACAAGACATACTTTTACGAGTTTAAGATAATCCTTCTCATCATCATCGGACCTCTTATACTCTTTGAGAGCAGCTCGGAGATTGGCCCTAGCCTCCGTCGTATCTGCGGTTTCTGATATATATGATGCTGATTGGTCATAGCAAAAGTCCGAGAACGAGATGGCACCCGTAGTGGGCAATTCGAACAAATAAGAGGACATCGCGGAAGAAGATGAAGCAAACAGCTTAGATGTTCAAGTTGTTCATTAGCCGGAGCGTGGGAACTAGAACAATGGACCAGATATTTCTAAGTATCTCACGCCATCTCACGGCCGGGGCGTTGCTACATAGTAGCCGCATAGCTCTTGGTACTTACGATGATTATCATTATAACTCGACAGGCGGAACATAACTTCGCATTCGTGTTCTTGCTGAAGACCACGACGACGTTCACCCCAAACTGCCATGTCGAATTCAGAGGTTGTCATCTCCGATGATGCGAGAATCTCGAGCTCGAACAGCACAGGTAAGATCACAAGGATTAGACGACACTGAAAATTTTCACCTTTCGACATGTAGGTCTTATCCTCACGCTGCCATCGGAGATCATTCTCGAGATCTGTGGTCTTCTGCTTGGTCCAGAGCTGGTCTACTTCGCCCAAACTTGCAAAATTCTGTATGCGTTCTTGCGTGAACCATACCTATGGAGAAAATTGTGCAGCCAACATGGTGTCGTTGATCCGTCAAGATACGGCGTGAAGTCCTTTTTCACAGTTTATACCCAACTGTTATACCCGTTCGGTCCTCTACTTGGACTCTGGGCGAATGACCATCCCTACTCAGGGAATATCTTGCAGTTCATCTTGTGGTCAGGGAGTGGCGAAGAAAATGGTGGCATATTAGGTGGTGTGTGGAGATTTCCTGATCCCGACTCCCATTCAATGGAGGATGGTTTACCTGTCTTTTGCCCTGGGCAACCCGTCTTTGTGAATATTTTGAAGATAGAGCTGCATGAAGATGAACAACGAGCATCTATTTCCTGCATTCGACGTCCAGAAGCTGGATTTCAACCTCACAGACTTACGATGACGGTTGCCGCATCATCTAGCCAAGGACTCTTCCTGCAAACTCATCGACGGAGTTTTACTCACACACCTTTCCCTGGTAGATCTCCTCCCTGGCTTGACCAATCAGCTCGAAGACTTCCACGATTGATACCCACTCATCTACCTCCTGTCGATCAAAGAGGTATGGCCAATATGTTCCCCGCAATCCAACTCCCTATCCTTTTTTCTGCCCCTGTATATGATACTTCTCCAGCTTCTCTCGTATTAGATTGTGACAACCCTACAACTGTGTGTGAATTATGGCATCAGCCGCGGATAACCTTTGACGGATTACTCCCATACCCTCCTTCATATTTTCCAATTCATCCGGTGATTCAGCGTAGTCCAACCAGTTCTCCAGACAGCAGTGCTGTGGAATACCGCTTGCTGGAGGGACTATGGTTGTATGTTGACGGAAGACATGGGACGCAGTGCTTGTACATTGAAACACAGGATTCAGACAACAACTTCTCTTATCTCTTCCGTGCTTGGAAGATTACTGGAGATGCTTATGTACCACGCGGAGAAGTTAAATGGTCGGTTACTGGGGAGGTCAACAGTCAACATATATATCGTGGAGCTGGCGTTGTTGGGGACCGCGGTTTTCTGTATGTGTCTCAATTGCATCTTCCCGGATCTTTGTTGAGCATATATTGTCTGCTAAACACATATATTTGACAGGGTGAAGAGACATGGTGAAATTATTGTTGAAATTCAGACGATGGACAGAATCAGGGTTTCGTGGGTCGATCAGCATGATATTCAACTTTGCGTGAGGTACACGTCATCTTCAAAACCCAGTTTGCAATGATCAATAGATAGAGCGATGATACTACAGTAAAATACACCAATAAACTGTACCCGGAATTCAAGACAATAAATGGCAACATCAGTGTTCACAGAGATTGAATGGCCTCATGAATACTTCATTCGTCACCGCATCTGTTGCATATGTTCTCTCTTCCATTAATTTCAACCGATGTTCTTCCGCCGACTTCCTAGTCATTGGTGATAATGACTTCTGAACCTCCCACTGCAACTCGACGGGGAATAGCTTCTTCATTTTATCCACGGTTTCCGCCATGAACCAGGACGGGTCTTGAGGGGGGACATGGGCGGTCGAAGTAATTCTTTCGGTCGGGTCTACGAGGAAGAACACAAGAATAGACCGATGCCCTGGTTTAGTCTTGTCCTTGAGAGAAAACGGAGAAATAGCATGCTGATAGATGTTGGGGAATACTATCACTCTTCCCTCCTGTGTTAGAGAAAGAGGAATTAGATTTCGGTATAAACGAGAACGTAAGTTCAAAATCATACCGAAGTTGAGAGTCCTCCAAGATCTTGCACTAGTCCTTCATCACGATGGAGTCCCCATATCAGATGCGCTCCTGGATCGTCATCTTGAGCAAAGTCATAGGTATCCTGAATGAAATGGTGAGATCATCTACGTAAATACTGCACAAAAGAAGGACTTACTAGTTCAACAGCTTGTCGGAACTCAAGTCTATCGCCTTCAATATTCTCCGAATCGAAGTAGTAGATTGCAGTCGCAACAATGCGTTCATTAGCCATTCCCTTTATTGAACGCATCAGCATACTTGGATACTATATCTTCCATCAATATATAAGAACATACCTCAACGTGCCAATTACCTCCGCTGTAGTCAGGACGTTCGGGAGTCAGGAGAATACTCCCAATCTTAGTGATAACCTGAAGTCTGTGGCCTCCAAGTCTAATCTTGTCGCTCTCCGCAACATTCAATGGTGGAGACTTTACATTGAACTCTGGTATAGGAGGTGGAAGAGGATTGAAATGTTCTTCCCAGTATTTCCTTAGCCCAGATTGCCACCCAAGTCCTTTCTGGCGACTATCCTCTAACAATTGGATGGTGATCTCATCGGGTATGCTTGGTGGCTCACCGCCATGTTCTGCCCACCAGTCATAAGTGTACGGTTTCGGAAATCGTACAAGGCCGTGATGTATGAACAAGCTGCTCAGCACATTTTCGAATAACGGGACCGTTCGTTGAAAAATCTCTGCGAGAATCTTGTACATTTCAGGGCTACCTTCAACGTGAACTGGTAAACCATTGATGTAAGACGCGATTTTGGTGCTATTGTCGCCGTCAACGAGGAATTCTGCCGGAAGCCATTGGTATCGGTGTGAAAAGAGCTTAGGATGAGGACGCTGTACTCTGTTGTAGTATCGTGGATTCGTAAGTTCAACTATCTTTTCTAGCCATTCAGGTTGTTGGATCTTCTTGCCGTCATTATCCACAGATTCGCCGTATACTAGACAGAACAATGAAGGATGAATAAGGTTCTTCACTTGACCGTCTGAACCTGGATGAAAGTCCTCAGGAAGTGCCTTCTCAAGTTTGTGCACACTTTGGACAAACGCATCGTGAAGACCAGAGTCAATGAGCTTGTCGGATTTCTGTTAAGCAAGAAAACCATTATGTCAAAGCACGTCAAACGTTTGATAACCACCACCAACCCAAATGAAATCGATACCGGCAGGTTCAATGCCTGTGGTATTATTACGAACTGTAGCACACCATTCAAGTTCCTTGAGAGCGTACTGCGCTATTTCAGAACGTATGTTTTGGTCTTCAGCTTCCTGAAGCCATCTCTGTCGAATCGTGTCGTCGTGAAGTTTGACATGCCAATTGGGTTTCTCGATGATGGTCTGCATCAAACGTATCATCCGAATCTAATATGAGACAGAAATGAGAGGGTATTTTGAATGATAAAATCATGAGTATCTTGCCTCGTCGAGAAACCGTGCTGGAGGAACCAATTCACTATACCTGTCAGGATCATGCTCATACACATGAGCGGTAGGAAACTTGAAAAAATCATCCATGACCGCATATTTGTCTTCGTGGTCAACATCGCCAGTCTGAATGGTAGATGAAGGTGCGGCCATGTCTGTGGGATCTGCGACTGACATGAGAGGTCGTCGAAGGAGGGTTTATATAGAGTTTGAATCTATGGTGAATAATTTCTCAGTCCGTCGTGTGAGCGCATCGGAGTCTTGTAGCCATGACTAGGGCGCTTCGGGATACAGTCACCTTGTCGGTAAACGTGGCATTTTGATGGCGGGATATTTCCTAAGATGGCGAAGGGCGGGGGAAAGCTGGACAGCCGACCATGATTACAAGAGCTTGGCAATGACTACTCGCTATTCATAGCCGTTAATCGAGTCGATTCGAGTCAACTGTTGTCACATAACCAACGATTTATTATGATATCAAGATTTTACATGTAAGGCAAAATTCTACCAAAGTCCAATGACAGAAACACACAACGTTACAAAACGACAGCGGCAGTATGGTATAGAAATATTCACATCTATTGATACATTCCTTGACTGAAAAGAAGGATGAAGCGTCAGTGGATCTTGTGGTGATTTGAGAGGAAACTCGACATCGCTTACCTCGCGTCAAACTGTTCCATCATATCTAGGACTCTCACCAGATGTTTGAAGCCCAGAGTTTCTTGCTTTCCACTAGCAAGTGCGCTAGCCGTGCGAACAACATTTTTGATTTGTCTTCCATTGATCTTTCTCTCACCTAACTCACGAAGCTCTTCGATCGACAATCCACCTTTGCTCTCGGAGCTGCCATGGATTTTCTTCAAAAATGCCACCCAAATCTTGCGACGTGCTTCTGAAGTTAAATCATGATATCGGAGTGAGACATGAATGCGTGATTGGAAAGCTTCATCGAACACTTTGACACGATTGGTGGTAAGAAAGAGAATTCCTCGGAAATATCTACATGAGGTAGTATCAGAATGTCTGAGGTTCAACGCAACATATATCAATGGATAAGCTCACTCAAGATGTCGAAGGAAGACTGCTACCATGGCGTTTCGTTCCAAGAATGCGAGAGTCCGTTCTTCCATAAAGACATCTGCTTCGTCAATTAGAACTACAGCGCCCCACGTCGCGGAAATTTTCAATATGGAGGTAAGGTTGGTATTCAAAGAATCTGCACTGGTTCCAAGGTCCCCGGCTCCGACGATGTATAGTGGCTTGCGCAAGTCTGGAAGAAATTTTGAATAAGTTTGAAAATGGATGTAACAGATGTTGTTCACGTACATTCACTCATCGCCTCTGCGGTCAAACTCTTGCCTTGAGAAATAAGCACGAGATTAGATCGCTGTAGTGGTTGGAGGAGAAGACATTAGCGCACCTGTTCCTGGGTTGCCATAGAGGTTGATGACAAGACCAAGACCCTTTCCTTCAACAAAATCGTCAAATTTGGCAGCGGGGCTAGAGTTATGTGCTTCCACAAGTGTTGTAAGGACAGTTTTATGTTCAGCGGGAATGACGAGATTTGCGTAAGCTTCATCGTTCCATTGGAACGTCTCTACGAAGTCAACCGCAAATTCCACTATGCGTTCTATCAGTATGTGAACGAAGAGACTCAAAATTAAACCTAACATACACCATAATTTGTCGGAAAGACTGAATCCATAAAGAATTGGTGTCGTGAGCATGAGATGCTCATCAGTAAGGTCATCTTTGTCGATGGCTTGTTCTTGTTGATCTGTACCCGCAGTCAATCTGAGAACATGTCGATCTATTTCACCGCCTGCAAGAGTCTTGTGAACAATTGGGAACTTGTCATAATTGGGGACACACTCCGCGAAACTCTCTGAAGGTCACTCAGAATTTTAGTAATATTGAACACTGCAATGCCTGTCAACACTTACTCCGATCTATCATAACTCTCGAGTTGACATTGCATTTAACATAACCAGGAGGCATCTTGCGATACTGATGTGCGATACCTTGATAGAACAAGTGATGAGTACCGCCTGCCATTTCAGCCCACTTCTTGCCACGGGTCACCAAGCGTTTCTTAAGCCCTTCGGGTCCACCAGGTCCAGAATAGTATTCGATCGGATAGACACCAAGATGGGATATTAACCGTGCTCCAGCAAAACCGGCAATATCCAGCACAGTACCTAAACCTGCGAAGCCGAATCCAACTGCTCCCACTCTGGGTTCACTTTTGGTGCCAACATCGACTTCGACGTATTCTACAACAAGTCTCCAAAGAAATTTAGAATGCTCGTTGCTTCCATCTGCAGCGACGCTCAATCCAGATGGGTCATATGCGGCTGAAATGGATCCCGGTCCCTGGTCTTGTTTCTGACACCTTTCGGCATGGATGAGACGAACAGCTCGAGGTTCACCTGTTGTAGGACATAGCATATAAAGTGTAGTCTTACTAGGGATAAATAGAGCCCAGAGGAGGTCGAAGGTGATTTGACCATTTGAGACCAATGCGTGAAGTGTGGAGAGAGTAGAAGCGTATGTTGTCTCAAGGTAGCTCAGGAGGTGGTGTAGATGGGTGTGATCGAGATGAACTGGACTTTCAGGAGCTTCCTTCTTGATTTGAAGCTCCAGTTTGTCACGATGCGCTTTGAGCTCTGGCATCCACCCTAAAAGGATATGTGGATCAATCTGGTGGTTACTTCAAGTTGTCAGCAGGCTCTTCGAAGATATAGGGTGTAACGTACGCGAAGAGGGTTCGCCGTCCACGAGATGCCCTGAACATTACCAATGACTTCCTTTCCAATGCTCTTCAGGCTTGAACTGTGGATTTCCATAACCTTGGTAACATTGTATGACGTTGCCTTTCGATCTGCGTTCATACCTGCAGGACTGAATTTCCTGACAATAGTAAAAGCATACGCGTCATATTTTCCACTCTTGTGAGGTTGGCTGACTGCTTCAGGAGGTGTGGGCTTTGAAGACCACTGCCCAGTGAACATGTCATAAACTTCATCAATATGCTTGACTTCGAGAACTGATCCCGACTCCCCGGTTGCGACTTGTTCAGGTTCCTCTGTGAGTGCAGCGACGGTCGGGTCGTATTCAAGCACCTCCCCAGACGGAGCTGGCATTGTTAGTTGAATTGAACCGCCGGTGGATTGTCGAAATGGTCCACCAAAGGTGATTCGAGGCGACAAAGGGGTTCCATCCATCACTACAAGCACGAAATCAGCGAAAGGGGTTTAAAAAGTTAATGGTTCAAGAAAGAGAAGAAAAAAGAATCAGAGGGCAACAATACCGATGACATATATGTCATATAGTTCAACCACGGTAACACGGAGCTAAATACATTCGCTCGCTCCGGAGTACAAAGGGAAGCGGCGTGGTGCTAAAAATCTCGCTCCCGCCGCTACCGACGGGAATCGGAAATGGATTCGAAGCGACTTCCAGTTGTTTGCATCGCCACTCAACTACCTGGTAGAGGTTGAAAGATAAAACTCACTAGCACTTAGACTTCTGTTCACAGATAATGCACGTTTGAGAGCGCTTTCTTGTTCTTTACCACCTGAGAACATGATAGGAGAAGATATGGTTGGGCTCTCTTAAAAGGCCAATGACGGACGCTTGAAATGGACTGGCTGTTCAAATACTGTGCGTTGGAGTCACCTCCGTTCCAACACACCTGGATCCGTTGTCAAGATGTCAAATAACGCAGCGCCAGAAGCTATTATGATCAAAGGGAACGAAAAGAAAGGGAAAGTACAAAGTGAACGCAGGCAATCGATGGCCCAAACATCCACTGCTTTGCCATGCGGACATCACACGTTGTCCCTTTATCAAACGATACTCGGAGTTTGGGTGTCGCGATCCGTAAAATGAATATTGCTATGCGGCAACACTCCCTCGTAGTCCAATTCCGTTCATGAGAAGAATGTCTCTATGGAATCCGCAACCTGCTCCCAGTGCCCGTCGACGAAAACAAGGTAATGGGAGGCACCTACAATAGGGACAATTTGAGCCTGTGGGATAAGTCGTCTAATTTTGTTAGCTTCTTCGAAAGGAACAATCTTGTCATCGGTTCCCTAGATATACAGCTTCAGCCAAATAATGATGGTTCAAAGGTTCTCATGACCTACGTGAATAACCTGAACTTTAAAAACGTCAGTCTTTCCTGGAGGAGGTCTGGCTAGTGTTCCAAAAGCCCATTCCATCCCAGTCGCTGGACTCGATGTTAAATCGTGCCTCACTATTGTCTTGAATGCGGGCAAGAACTTGTTTTGCAGAATCCGAAGCTATAAAGTATAATATTCATTGATAGTCAAACAGATTATGTAGAGCCGCACAAACCTGGAAAGCTAGGTCACTAGGATCCAGATTAGCAATCTGAACAGGTTGGCGCTATGGGGATTCCAATCACGACGAATTCTGAAAATGTCGTACAACAGGCTCACCTCTGCAGCCTTGTTTCTGGGGAGCTGATGAGTATATAGTGAGTTCTGGACATCAAGAGATATGGCGGAAAATACAACGTACTTCAAGGAGGCCCGCCGAGGCGAGGAACACAATCCTGTCATCGACCAAGTGAGGGAACATTGAAGCAAAACCTGCAGTGATGGCACCGCCCTTCATACAAAATTTAGTTAAACGAGTTCTGTCATTTAAAGCATCCCTACCCACCAAAGAAAAGCCAACAATACGTGCTTTCGGCCACTCAACATATTGCAGCAAGAGAGCGAGTTGTATGATGTACAGATTAGCAGTGTCGAGATTGTCTTTGGGCGATTCGGAATAACCCCGTCCGAATAAATCTGTATATCTAGTGTATATTAGGCGTAGGTAGAATAATGAAGGAGGATACCATATAGTAATACTCGAAATCCGCGGCCGGCCAATCTTCTGGCAATGTTGGTATATGCGACAGAAGGTACTGAGACTCCGTGGATCATCGCAACCTAGCTGAGTGTCAGATACATCTTAATTGTAAGGAAGCATTGAAGTCAAAAACCTTGACTCCGTCTTCTGGGCCAAGCAAGTAGTAACGAATTTTCCCCCATGGAGACCTGAAGTATGCACCTACATGGACTTCAGCTTCCTTGATTGATCGACCATATAACAATGCCAAACCATTTGGATAGAACTCCTCTGGATAAATCTGACGAAGTTCGTTGTCCTGCTCGAGCAGCTCCAGAGATGGATTTACTGAGGCTGGAAACTGTACCAATCAATCAGTATTCGTACGAGGAAAAGAGATCTAGTTTGGTAAACACATACGACGGCATCCATAGTCTAATCTCGATCTGTCTCGCTGTTTATGCTGGTGCAAACTAATTCAGTGAGCGAGTAGACTAGTATCACCTCTCATGCCTTTATATACCTATCCTTGAGGTTCGAATTCGGCTTCGTATTCTCACCATTACTGTGCCCTAAATTGCTATCGCGTCATCTAGAGAATCGTACTTTTGTGCTGAAAATTGAATCCCATGAGATTTCGCAGACTAAAAAAGATCAATTGACTCCAACAGGTGAGAGGCATGAGGTGAACATTGAATTTGGTGGTGGTGGCTGAGACAGACATTGAAAAGTACCTAGCAGTGTACTCTACTCTACACGCATACAGACACAAAGCCACGTGGTGTTATGGGCGTTTAGCTTTTTCAGATCTAACAATCTAATCTCCTCCCGGACCTACACCAAAATTTATTACTCTTTCACGTCTGAGTATACCCCGGTCATAATCCAATCTTTCACTAGCCAGAATCCAAGCCGTCTCCTCTATTCCCGACGAAGGCTTTAAATTCAAGTGGAATAATGGTCCAACAGGTTTTCCATCATCGACCAACTCTAAAACAAGTGAGATCTTGCATGAAAGCACACTATTTCGGATATTCTAAAACCTTTTCATCCAGCAAAATAAACCCTACAAATCGAAGCATGCTTCTAAGGGTTCGTTGAAGGAAGCGGCGAAAGGTGTGTTACAGTATTTTTTTGATTGCAAAGGAGATCTGAAAGTTTCTTTTCTCGACATATTCCAGGTCGCCTAGCTCAACAATCTCCAAAATCTGTCGCCACAGCTAATGCCGCTGCACAATCCCGATTAAATCGACGAAATCAATCGAAACAAGTCCAAGCTGCCAAAAGACAAGCTCTGATTTCCGCGACTCGACTATTCAATGGAGCAGATGGAGCTCCTAGAATTGTCGCAGTTGTTCCTCTGTCTGCAGACGTGAATGCCAAAAATGTTGCTTCAGCTTTATCAGAATCTCTTGATGTTTCAGGCGACGAATGTCCGGATAGCGGACTGTGGAGATTAAGGTGAGTTCAGTTGCATTATTTCACCTTTTCCGAATCTAATCGCGTTGTGCGGGATGCAGAGCAGATCGATTCAAGACGTCCCTCCAATTCATCACCCTGCCTTACCGAAAAATGTACGCGACTCTCGACGCATGTAAAGTTGCCGACTATGTTGTCTTTGCACTTTCATCTGAAGTCGAGGTTGACCAATGGGGTGACACATTGTTGCGTTCTCTCCAAGCTCAGGGTCTTCCCGAAGTTATCACAGTCGTCTCCTCTTCAACCCCCATGGAAGCAAAATCAAAAACGGGGATTATGAAGTCCCTCCTTTCATTTATTCAATATTTCGTCCCCAGCCAAACTAGAATATACGACATTCACACCAGTTCAGATACATTAAATGCAGTTCGCGCACTTTGCGAAGGTAAACCAGAAGACGCAAAATGGAGAGAAGATAGGACATACATTCTGGGAGAGAACGTCGAATGGGATAGCGGTATCCTTGGTGTCACCGGTGTCATCAGAGGAGCACCACTTTCACCTAACAGATTAATCCATATACCGAATTATGGCGACTTTCAAGTAGCTAAGGTATGTGCTTAGATCAAACTGGTTGATCTAGTGTACTAATTTGTTGCTTGGTAGGTCATGTCGGCTCCGCTTCCCAAGCAGCCAAAATCCGGTCATGGAAATGCTTCGATGGATGTTGAACCAACTATTCTCGTCGAACCGACAGCGGACGATGCGGATTCCCTGATATCAAGTAACGATCCTGACGATATGGCTAATGAACAAACCTGGCCTACAGAAGAAGAAATGCGAGGAAACCATGGCACCTCTGAGTTCGATGATGCTCCCATTCCTGACGCTCACAATGGTACTACACCTAAAGTTGTGAAGAAAATCCCTAAGGGCATGAGCGAGTATCAAGCTGCTTGGATTATTGATGAATCCGATGACGAGGATGAAGGTGAGAATGACCAAGTGAAGGGTAGTGATGAGGTTGAGATGGAGGAAACTGAAGAGGAAGAAATGGTCGACTTTGATGATGAGGCTGATGGCAAGAAGACTGTTGATTTCGAAGATCTGGATATGGAGGAAGAAGATCGACAGTGAGTAAAGTCTTTTCTCTCGTATGAGACAGATAACGCCCAATTACTCACACATGGATTTAGGTTAAAAATCTGGAAAGACCGAAAACGAGAGGAAGAAGACGATCTTGCATTCCCAGATGAAATTGATACACCGATGGATATCCCAGCTCGCACCCGATTCCAAAGATACCGAGGTCTGCGCTCATTCCGTACAAGTCCATGGGACCCATACGAAAATCTCCCAAGGGATTATGCAAGGATTTTCCAATTTGAGGATTATAAACGCACAGAGCGGGCGGTGCGCAGACGGGCTGAAGAGGAGAGCGCTGTTGTTGCAGTAAGTGTACAGAATTTGAAAGTATCAATTTTGGACTAACTTGAACCTTTCATTGTAGCCCGGAAATCGAGTGACCGTATATCTCAAGGATGTCCCGCAGGAAGTTGCCCGGAATCCGACTTTCCCATTTGTGCTCTTCAGTCTTCTACAACATGAACATAAGAAATCGGTCCTTAACTTCACTGTCCAGCGAAATACCGAATACGAAGGGTCTGTTCGATCTAAAGTAAGACCTCACCTCTAGTTCTGTTGTGATTGCCGCTGATTGCTTGATTTCTGGTAGGATCCCCTCCTTATGTGCGTTGGTCCCCGACGATTCAGGGTCAACGCTGTGTATAGCCAGCATCTTCGGGGAGGATCGAAAGGTGCCAACAATGTTCACAAGTTTGAAAGATATCTCCGGCATGGTACAACTTCTGTTGCTACAATTTATGGACCAATCGTTTTTGGTAACCAGCCCTGTGTACTCTTCAGAGAGACTGAGGACAAGCAAGGTGTGTATACGTGACTCATGTAACCCTGATTAGTATTCAGCTACTTTGTATACAGCCCCAGAACTTGTCGCGATGGGAAGCTTCTTGAATCCAGACACCACACGAATTGTTGCAAAGAAAGTCATCCTCAGCGGACATCCTTTCAAAGTACATCGAAAAACTGCTACCGTTCGATATATGTTCTTCAATGCTGGTGAGTATCACTTCCGTATTGTTGTCACTGTTTCCTGACATATGGTATCTTGTTGTAGACGATATCCACTACTTCAAACCCATCCAACTGCATACTAAACTGGGCCGTACCGGTCATATCAAAGAGTCCCTTGGTACACATGGCTACTTCAAAGCTCACTTTGATGGACAAATCAGCCAAATGGATACGGTCTGTATGTCTTTGTATAAGAGGGTATACCCCAAATGGTGCGAGTTATGGACGGAGCGTGATGTTCAGTCTCGAGGAGAAGGAGAGGATGATAAAATGGAAGAATAATTGTTTAGGTGAGATGAATGGTGTATCTGTCGACATTTTATTGCTACTAGACGTGTATGTGTGTGCTATCTCCGTGTTTAATTGTATCGATATCTCACAATGTTGCAGTGGAGTGCAACAATTTCTCGGAAGCATTTTTGACCTCGAGCAGGCCGTGCGGCGTCTAAGGGCGCCTAATCGCAATTCGCGAGCACGGCTTTGAGCACCCTATTCCCCGACATCGACCAGCCCGATGAGCTCGATACCCTTGCCTTCATTCTGCTGCCAACTTTTCTTCTATCGCGGACTTGTATAAAGAACTTGCTGTATTATTAGCCTAATTTCCGACTTATGACTTCAAATCCGAATCTCAATCAAAGTTATGCTATTCCGATAGTCTGCAGATTTGGTACGCTCAAACATTGACTGTCGGTATCCTCGCGCTCATATCTTGTCTTCGTAATACAGTAACGACAGACCAGTGGTTAACGACGCATGTAAGCAGTGCTTGGAAGATCGCGGACGTTAAACATTGGCTCTTGGCCAAGTTCCAACCACACCTCTTCCCCGTACCGAATCTTCCAAAGGCGCTTTCATCTCATCGGAAACGTGCTGTATCGCCCATTCGATTTGCTTCAAGACAGGAGGTTCAAAAGAATACTGGCAAAAAGGCTTCAGACGCGTATTACCATGAAGATGATTACGACGAGGATGAGGATGACCTGGACGATGATTTGTACGACAAGTATAAATACGGTGGTGGTCCTGCAGGTCGACCTTCCACTTCTTCAGCGTTTCCTTTGAACCCCTCACTTCTAGGTACGGACCAGTCATCCAGCGCAAAAGGGCTTCCGAGCGTTCCGTCAACTTCTTCATACCTATTGCTTTCGTTCTCTACGGGGCAGATTTTGGAGGAGCACTACACCGTTCAGTGGTATTCAATACAACCACATCAGCTCGTTGAACTCTACCGCGGACCATATTTCGTTAGACTTCCAAGAGCGTTTCCAGAAGAGTATGTTCAACCTTACTTCGAAGCCCGGGCATGGGCGTTGAGGACGGTTGTCAGAGAACCAGATGGAAAGCTAGATGGCGGAGCAAAGTGGACGGAAGAGGGCACCAGTGCTAAGCTGTCAGATGGAGAAGAGAAAGTTGTTGTAGGACGGGATAGACTATCAAAGAAACGACGTTCAAAGATGGAGTGGAAAGATAGATGGGTGGTAATACACCAAGGCCTCTTCAAAATATGCAGACACCGTAACGTGAGTTTCAAACAGTCTTCGTTCCCCTGATATCACGCGGCAGGTACATATCCGCGGGTGCAAACCCCGGTGACAATACCCCCTTCCATATTAACTTCGAGAATGGGGAAATGACCGCTATTTCATTTTCTTAATGTGATATAAATAATTGCTAAATATGACAATAACAGGATGAGGAACCCGTCCTGAAATCCAATCTCTCATCCATCCTTGCCGTACGTGGAGCCGAGCATCTTCATCTTACAGGTCTATTACCGTCTCACAGCCACCTTCCTACTTCGACTTCCGAGGGTGGAACTTCGTCATCCCAATCGTCACCTCGAGATAGCTCTAAAACTACTGTTTGCATTATGTTCAAGAGTGAGAATTCGGTTAACAAGTCGAAATCGAATGTAGGCAATGATCCTTGGCCAATCAATGCAACAAGTGGCGGAGGAGGTTGGTGGCGGAGAGCTTCAAAGGATGCTAATGTCAATCTGAACTTGAACGAGGGTAGGAGAGGGAGTAAGACAGCCCTCGATAGTTCAGAGGATCCTGAGCAAAGTGACCTTCCCTCGGAAGGCAGAGATGGTGACGATAAATCCCAAGATGTCATTGTTGATGACGGAATATGGATTATCTTGGATATGCTAGAGGATGCAAGTAAGATGATCTCATATCGTTTCAGCATGACTGTATACTGACATGGACATGGTAATAGATTTCCGGAACATAATACGCCTCCTTCATCGTGAAGCTTCTCCGTTGATTCCGACGACGTTTCTGTCAGAATATAATCCTTTCGACCCATCACAACCATTTACAGCTCCAACGTCCCCAGTTCTGCCTTCTCAAGGGTATTCATTTCCTTTCTCAAGTAAACAGTCCGATATTCGTTCTCCTTCCCCAATCTCGTTTGTCTCCCGTTCAGGCTCGAGTGTGGTCTCCCGCGCTGGCTCACCGCAGTCAATCTCTCACCCAAAAACTACTCAAGATGGCGAACAATTGTCTAGACCACCTTCAATTGATCCTACTCCTGGCCCTTCGAAATTGCAATCAGCTCTACTCAAACAACCATCTTCATCATCGACGACACCCAAAATTGCATACCCGCGATGGAGATTATCCGTATTGAAGAGAGCTAGAAAAGTTGGGTTGGGAGATGTCGGTCGAGCTATGGAATGGGCTATGTATGGAGGGATTGCCCCAGGTTCTCATGCCCATGATTCAAGAGAGCATGGTCGTGTCGATGATGGGAAATGGAGGGGTAGGGCTGGTGGGCGGAGACGAGGGGTCACCTCGATGGATGATATAGATGGTGATGGGCGAATGCTTGGACCTATGAGCGAAAGTGAAGAGAGTGAAGAGGAAAGCACTAGTGAGTTTGAATGGATGAATTGGACGGAGGACATCAAAAGGAGAAGGATGAAAGCATTAGAAGCCTTCGTAATTGATGAAAAGAGAAGAGGGAAGGAAGTAGCTTCAGCTAGGACGGGAAGTGAGATATTAAGAGAGAAAGAGAAACATGTCGAAGTAAAATGGGAAGGAGATTGGGGAAATGGGGCATTTGGATCGTCTTCGATTACCAGGACGGTCATTTCGTCAAGACACGAGATTCCTCCGGACTCTAGTATGCCTATTGGAATCCCGCCTCATAGCAGGACACTGAAAACGCACAAGTCAGCCGATCAGTTGATCCCTAAACGAACTGTCCGACGACAAGGATCGAAGAAGTCATTAGCTACCCAGTCTCCAACAGTCTTTGGATACTTTGATGGCGAAGATGATGCAGATGAATATGAGGAGGAGGTATTGGATGGGGATGAAGAAGACTACAATGACGACAATGATGAAATACCACTTTCATCGTCATATCGTTCTATAGAACTTGCTTATCCTCACCTTCGCCCAGGATCACCAAGACGTTCTCCTCGCACGGATTCAGCATCGTCGAGTTTCTCACAATCTCATATCTCTGGAGGGAGTAGTCATGGCCATCAACGTACAAATATTCCAATGCCTATGTCGATGACGAGTATTACAAGCACGGTCACCGTAGGTCCTGTTCCTTCCAGCTCCACGTCTTCTATCTCCCCGTCAAAGAAGAAAAAAAGATCCTCAGCCATCGATCTTGTATCTCCCTCAACCAGTGAATTTCTCTCTAGGAGCAGTTCGAAGAGCGCAAATCTTCTGAAGTCGAAGAATAGTAGAGACGAACTATATCCTAACAGGCAGAGATCGGATCAGCCCAAACCATCGTCAGGGTTAGGCAGACTTAAGCTGTCATTACCTTCTTTTACCAGTGCGAATGCGAATTCCGCTTCAACTTATTCTCATTCAGAGAGTAGAATGGGTATGGGAAGCGCAGCTACTGCAATGGCTTTAGCAGTTGGAGCCATGATACCCGCCCCTCTTCCGATCCCAGTCTCACCTTTGTCGAATACTCCAGCAAGTGAGGTTACGACTAGCGATTTCGAAAGCCCTCGTTTTGCTCATCCAGAGGAGAGTGATTGATGTAGTATTGAAGCCTTTTTTGTTGCAAGTGAGTCGCCATACGCTGGATGCGAACGCGTTTTGAAATTGCTATGCTTTCGATACACTTTTTAACATGCAATACATGTTTGTTAGAACATAATGTAGTTTTAGGGATGGAATGTTTAATATTAGTGATGCTTAGTCGGTATGGTTGTGCGAGGTTGTAGTTGCTGAAGTATACCGAATGCCGGTAAGTAAGAGTTGAAGAGGTACGTTGTATACGTCATTATAATAATAGTTCGCAAAATCTAAGGAAATTTTTGACTTTGCAGTGATCTCCGAATCTATCGTAATCCAGGGTTTCAAGTTGTGGGTCCATATGTGTGACCCGCCATCAAAGTCTATCATAGGGGCTGTTGACCCACAGTAACTTTGAGTCAACTCATCATATTCAACGCTTTTCTCTTGCACAACTCGGAAAATGGTCGCAAGTCTTCGAAGCCGCGAGAAGACGCAAGTCCGCGGGATGAATTTGATGGGTTCATTTTTGTAGTAGACCGTGCGGTCGCATATGAAGCCCTGTACGCGTACGCATTCCTCCTCTTCCGTACTACGGAATAATCTCTCTGACTCTCCGTATAATGCATATCAAAAACATACAGGGTCCGTTTCCGTCGGTCGCATTTCAGCGTGGGTCACACTGAGCTGACAATATATTTTTCAGTCATAATGGGCGCTCAACGAGCGGTTGTGGCGAAAGTTAGACTTTGCGTCCGCTTCTCAAGGAAATTGGCTGACAGCGTCATCGTTCAGCCTAGTTCAGCCACCATACCGTCGGGGTAAACTCAAGATGTGAACGAGATTACAAAGTCACCATCAGTACCACCGTTCTCACTTGCGAATGTTGGTCAGCCACTAATCAGCCACTTTGGACGGTCGCCATTCGAATAAATATCAACCCTCGCTTATGGAATGTTCCTCAGAATTTCCCCGCTACTCTTGGGAACCCTTCCATCACCTCTCTTCATTGTCCATCTGGTCAGAGACTTGAAGATGTCTACCTTGTTGCCCATCGCCTTGGATAGGAATGCTCCCCAGCAACTCTCTAGCTCCAGTTACGGTAGTCGAGATCGAGACTCAGTAACTATAGTCGATAGAACTTCCCGTGACCTTCGACGTCACTTACCAGAAGAAGACGATGATGACGTGAATTCTGCTGTTCATGCAGAGGCCTACGGTGCTCAACCAGGAGAGAAAGGTTGGGATGCCTTTGAGGTCATATTTGCACCGGATGACCCAGAAAGTCCTTTCAATTGGTCTCGACCAAAGCGGTGGTACATGACAATCATGTCAGGCATTCTGGTACTTAACGCGTAAGCTTTCTCAATTTCGTGTCAACTTTTCCCCAATTAATCGACTATCTACCTGTAGGACGTTTGCAAGCTCCGCACCATCAGGCTTTCTGAGGGATCTAGAGCAATATTTCACCTTCAGTTCGGAAATCGGCTCGCTTCTGATCGCATTGTTCGTTGGAGGATATTGCGTCGGTCCACTGTTGTGGGCACCATTATCAGAACAGTATGGTCGTCGGCCTATCTTCTTGATCACATTCATTATCTATACCGGATTCCAAGTGGGTTGCGCACTATCACGAAACACGGCGTCCATCCTCGTATTCCGATTCCTCGGAGGCGTTTTTGCATCTGCTCCGCTCACAAATAGCGGGTAAGTATCTTTCTAACATCTGCCGTTGGGACTGTCTAATGCTGATTGTTTGTTCCTCATTCTAGTGGTGTAATGTCAGACATGTGGGACTCAAATACACGAGGAAAGGCACTAGCTCTGTTCACCATCGCGCCCTTCGCCGGCCCGACTCTGGCGCCGCTTTGCAGTGGCTTCATGGCTGCTTCTGGAGTATCATGGCGGTGGATTTTCTGGCTACTGACATTGTTTGCTGGTGCATGCTTGTTCCTTATCTTCTTCACAATGCCAGAAACCTATACGTGAGTATTGACCTTATGAGGCTCGCAGACAAAACCCAACTCACCTTATTTTATAGACCGATTCTCCTTGTACACAAAGCGCGAAGACTTCGTAAGGAAACTGGCGACGACAGGTACTGGGCTCCTCTAGAGAAACAAGATGTTGGCATCTTTTACCGCCTGAGTACGATCCTTGGCCGACCATTCAAGATCCTGGCGATGGAACCTATGCTCATCGCAATCACTCTTTACATGAGTGTACGTACTGCTGCTCTCACTAAATGGTTGGATACTTGACTGAGTTGTTATTTTTCTAGTTTGTTTACGGTTGCATTTACATTCTTTTTGAATCCTACCCCATTGTTTTCTCCGAGGGACACCACATGAATGCAGGAATCACGGGATTAATGTTCCTACCTATATTCGTCGGCGCCGTCATTGGTGTTATAATCTACATGATCGTTTGGAACCCACGATACGCAGCGGCTGGGGTGAAATTCGCGCCAGCATCCGTTCCTCCTGAATACCGACTCGAGCAATGTCTCTGGGCAGCCCCAATATTCGCAGCATCCTTCTTTTGGTTCGGTTGGACATCCTACTCTTCGGTTTCATATTGGGCTCCTATGATGTCGGGTTTGCCAATGGGAATCGCCATCACTTGGATTTTCCTTTCCCTCATCAATTACATCGTCGACGCTTACTTGTTCGTCGCTGCCTCAGCATTGGCATCTATGACAGTCGTCAGAAGTCTGTTTGGTGCTGGATTCCCGTTGTTCGCATCTCAAATGTATAACACACTCAATCCTCGTTGGGCTTCAACTCTTCTTGGACTCCTGGCTATCCTTATGGGCCCTATTCCATTCATCTTGAGGAGATATGGTCATGTTCTCAGGAAGAAGAGCAAGTACGCGCCTTCCAAGCCTGTACCGAATACGGATACAGAGGCACAGGCTGAGGCTAAACCTACCATCATTGAACCCAAGAAGACGGAGGCTGACGACGTTAGCGTTAGCGCATAAGAGAAGGAAAGAATTCGGAATCGGATCTTCCGCATGGACTTATATTGTTGATCTTTTGCTTTCGTTTTTTCCGGGCTTACGATCTAACATTATTCGCTTGTTCACACTTGCATTGTCATTTTCAGCCTTTTTTTTTTTACCCACAATCATATATCCTGCTTTTCAAATGTAGCCTGAAGCTGCCATTTCATAGAACGTTCAACCATGCACATAACTAGCTTCTTTCGCATTCATCATCATCGTTATCTCCATAACATTTGTTAATCCATATGTCGAGTTTTGTATCAGTAGTATTAGATGCTTACGACCTATAATGCTCTACGGAGATCTTCGTTTACCATTCATCATATGTCACCAGTTCTTTCTTGCTGTCGATAGATTCATTTCATTCAATAAACATTGAATTACATTTGAATACCACTGTCGGATCATTTCTTCATTTTGCTGATGTAAAATCTCGAAGTCCGCAATATGCTTCAAAAGAAATAGAATTCCCGAAACTCCAGTCACTTCGGTAAGCACAACTTCAACACTGCACAAGTACCCAAGCTCTACGCTTCAACGCGAAGAAGAGTTGGTAGTATTTGCGGGTGCTTGGAAAGTAATCAGATCACTCAACCAACTGACAAAATCGTCTTCATTGGTAGGATCTCCAGTGACTTTGAGTACGCGCAACAAAACACGATATGTTCCGTTGGGAACAATTGTGCCATTAGCGAAAACGTTGACGAACGCCATAGCATTGAAACCAGTCCCATCCTAAGTAGATGTCAAAAAACACCTCTCGTCAATAAGTGTAACACTTAAGACTTCAAACACTTACGTCGACGTCAGAGTTTCGTGGAATGAAATCGAGCTCGAATAGTGGACCTAATGTCTTCACTTGTGCAAACGTTCCTCCTCCATTCGATCCCTCTGGAAAAGTGAATGTTTCCCTTTCAAAAACATGTTTGTCGTTTGCTAGAATGCTCCTTTTCGTCGCTGATCTAGGTATGGTGGTAGTAATGTTGATATCAGGATCAACTAAATCAAGTCTAAATTCCGGAGTACCGAAATCGAGTCTCGAAATGAGGAAAGGATTATCACCATTTACAAAAGTGAAATTCGACGGTCCTGAGATGAATGTACCATCAGGAGCACCTAAAGCAGGAAGATCGACTCCAAAGAAGGTATCTGTATTATCCACAACTTGAACGTTCTTCAAGGCTGATGCCACTCCGAGGTAGGTTATATGAAAACTTTCCGATGTCGTGTTGTCTGTGTTCGTGATCTGAATGAAACCGGAAATGATAGGAAGAAGACTGGAGTCGATTCCTTTCGGTTGACTGAAGTGAGCAGTGAGTTCCTGAATTTGACCTGGTCGAACGGTGAACGTGGTTTCGCTGAATGTGACACCGGCAGAGGCGTTAGAGAAAGGAGGACTATCAGCAAATAAAGCTGTCCCCTGTAGAATGAAGATCATCAGAGAAGTAGTGAGCAGGTTGGACTATCACACGTACGGGTTGCAATGACAACAACGTCCCAGCGGGAACATGACTTAGTTTGAATGACTTATTCGAGGTTCCCGTATTCTTAACGGTGAATGTTTGTCTGGTCATTGTGATGTAAGAAGCTAAGAGCACGGGGGCAGAAGAAGAGGCTTACAATGGTTTGAAGTTTGAAGTATCGTTCAACAGGAATTCTCCAGGAGAAACAATGATGTCCGTATGTATAGCTGTGAATGCATCCACCAAACCAGCGCCTTGGAGAGCGGCACTCTGCAAAGGACCAGAATCGGTATGATCTGAAGCCAACATCTGAGCAGTGGTTTCAATGAGGTCCCTTGCACCAAGGCCAACTGCAGCACTATTCCCTTTAACTCCAAAGATCAATGCGGATACTCCGGCAATGAAAGGTGTGGCCATTGAAGTTCCAGATTCGACGCCAAAGCTCCCGAGAGGAACAGGAAGAGTGGAGAGAATGTTACCTCCCGGAGCAGCAATCGAAGGCTTGAAAAACATGTCATTGGTTGGACCAACTGACGTGAATGACGAGATGAGACCTCCAGATACATCAGGGAATTGGAATGAGCCTCCCACTTGAGGGAAAGTGACTGTGATATTTGCCCCTTGAGCAAACTCATTGACGAGCTTGACATGGGAATGGTAAGATAGTAGACGAACAATCGAGATAATGAGACAAACGGCAGATACATACGAATACTCCATCTTGTTGTTGAATGAGGGTGGCAGAAAAATTGCCTACATCGATAGCAGTAAAGCCGGTACCATTACTGCAGCAAGATTAGGTTTCAACAAAATTTGGAAAATAATCACTCTCTGCACTTACTCGTAGATGATTGAGACGTTTCCGCCTTTCGCAGCAACATTGGTCAACTTTTGAACCTGTGAATATGATGTTCAGTTGCCATGAATACTACCATTTTGGAAATACTTACGAAAGTGCAAGTTCCTCTCTTGACAATTACCAGGAAGTTGCTGAGGTCAGGTGTATTATCCGGGAGCGGATCGCAAGCATCATCCACAACCGTAGTATCAGTACTGGTGGCAAAAATTGGGAGAGTGCGATTCTCGGGGAATGGAAATGTACTGAAGTATGTGATGGGATCATGTTGTACACCTTGGACAGTGAGATTCTGTAATGGGATGACGGTATTATCCGTCGAAGCAACTGAGATGCTGTTGATAGCATTTCCGGGAGACGAAGTGAAGAATGATCCCTTGCCTCCATCGTTACCTATGACGCCGGTAAAGAGGGAACGTGTATGGAAAGTCAAGTACTGTATGATACGAACCTGCAGCGATGGTGACAATCTTTCCGGAGGCAGAAATCCTACTCGAGACGACTGCAGCAGAGCTCTCTGTCCATCCATCGGAGCCACCAATGGACATTGTCAAGATGTCCTGCCCTTCGGAGACACCACGTAACAATGCTTCTACAAGGACTAAGACAACGTGAGGTCGTCATTCAAATGAGGATAGATCAAAATGGAATGCACGCACTATCATCGGTTGTTGAACCTGTGCATCCGAATACACGATACGACGTCAGCGAAGCACCAAAAGCAACACCACTGATATTGAATTCATTTCCTGGGTTGGCACCTATGATTCCCTGTAAAGTGGACTATCAAGGAGATTCTTAGATGATGCACTAGTCGGAAACGCACTGCTACATGGGTTCCGTGTCCATTGCATTGATCAAGTGGATCGTTATCTGGTACAGGGGTGTTGCTACCTGTCCGAAAGAAAAAACGACATGAGTATCCGAGTTCCAGATTTTACTACGAACTTGATTTACCTGTAAAGTTATCTCCTACAAAATCAAACCCGCCTATGATCTTGTGCCCTGGGCCGATTCCACCTCCGAGGACAGGATGTGTGTAATCAATACCGGTGTCAATACTGCGAAAGGCACCGGTTGAGCAACGTCGAGATGTAGAGCAGTAGAGTAAAAACGCACACGCCAATTTTAACGCCAGTACCAATGATATTCTGAGCATGAAGCTTGTCTACTCCCTGCAAAACCTCTTTATCAGTCAACCAAATGTGATTTGAAATCATAAACGTACCGTTAGGATATGGGTAGACTCGGTATCAGGCGGAAGTTCTGGATCATCGAAACCAGTGACGACGTGAATCTTTACAGGCCTAAGGATAAGATGTCTGATTCAGCATCCATGTAGACAGATCCGACGTTGAGAACCTACTTCGGGATCGAGACACTGATTACTGGACGAACGGCTTTGACACCAGGTATAGCAGCAATCTGCTTCCTATCCTATACTATTCATGAGTATTTACGCGCTTGGGAATAATTTACTACTCACGGTGGGATTCTGCAAAAAAATAATAACTTCTATGAATATTTCGACGGAAACGGTTTCCGTTATCTCAACTTACATCGAGAGTGATAGATGCTCCAATGAAAAACTGCTGGTTATTAAACTCTTTCTTGACTGTAAATCCAATCTTGCGTTTCCTGAAATGAGAGTAGAGATTCTTATGAACCTATGGAAAGACTTCATGAATAACGCAATCGTACGGCGAGAACATGGCGCTACGTACGTCACGAGAGGAGAAATCCCTCTTGCTTGGGATATCATTCAAATTCTCCACTTCCACGATAAACTGGTTGGGTATAGCATTGCCAGGTTGGTGTTCTGTTCCATTCCAACTGTTGGGAGGAAAAGTAGATCCTAGAGTAGAAGTAATCCAGAGCAATATGTTCAAGAGAGCTGGCCACGTGAGTGAGGCCTTCATCTCTTGTAGAGCCTGAAAGTATCAGAAGACCAGAAAATTGCTGAGGGTTGTTCGATGCAGAACTTGAGCCATGTTTCCATCGTACTTTTAAGTCGGATTGTTTATAGGAACGACCAAAAATACTCCAGGGGTACATCCTTCTACCAGTTGTTGTGTGACAGAAAAACAGCAAAGGCTGATAATAGCTGGTCATCTAGAAGGAAATGATGAGCATGTGGACGTGCGAGTGATGCTGTATTTCCGACGAGAATACAATCACATCTATAATTGTTGATTCAACCGTGCAGCGAGTATCGAGCAGGTTCTTTCGTTCCGGGATCTCTCCATTGAAGGGGAGAAGGACCTCGCGTGAATTGTTGCAGTTGGATGCAAATATTGCGATTGATAAGATGGGACTTTGTAGAACGTATTCATCGGTATTGCCGAGCCCATGAGAATCCTGTTGGACTTGTGGTGCTCGTACAAGTGCAATCGACACGAACACTCGAATTTATTGGTTACAATTGCGAAAATCTTAGGGGGTACGTTATTGATATGCATAATTGATGTTATTGAAGTAAAACTCACTTGACTACTCATACTAGTGTGACGGTCGCAGTCTGAAAAAACTAGAAATGCCTACACAATATATAGTAGTATTTGAGCTCGAGCTTGGGTCTTCTATCAAGAGATGAAAAAGTGAAGAACCGACTACACGAAAGAATGGGTTCGACTTCACTGGCAATGATATGATTCAATTAGTGAGAGGTCCACCAGAGATAGCCAGCCTGAGAATCCGAGAGATTCCTCCGAAAAGGAGCACGTGATACCCTACCCAATGATGTAATCACATTCATACCAATAATATTCACCAAACAGTAAGTACACACAGTCAACTAATTTCTAGTCTATTGCCTCGTAGGAGGAGGAGAGAAAAAATAATGACCACCGCAGGGGTCGAACCTGCAATCTCCTGATTCGTAGTCAGACGCGATGCCATTTCGCCAGGCGGCCATGTATTAAGCTACGGAGTGACAAATATTCGAAACGATTACCAGGAATTTGAGAAGCAAAAAACCGCCCATCTTCAACTTCAAGCTTCAAAGTCCTTGTAGGCTTGCCATCACACTCCAATGCAGTGTGAAAAAACAGTCCACCTCCCTGGCGGGGAGTCGAACCCCGCTTTCGCGCGTAGAAAGCATCGATTCTTGACAGGCGCGTGTACTAGCCGATATACTACCAGGGACATGTTGTAATCGTATTAGGGGAAAGCCATTTAATCTACATAACCGAGGCAAACTATACTAGGTCTTTCTGCCTGTGTTCACCAATTTTGAAGTGTGTGGCCAATCTCGTCGCGATGGTGGTGAGTGATTCCTAGACGTCCCAGACGCGCGCTCTTTTGCCGATGTAACAATCTCATCCCTACGCATGACCCGAAAGCTTGAACACCCACGCAAGTAAGTATGTCGGTCAGTGGAAGCCAATGGACAAGTGTTCCAGAATTTATAATTTACTAGATACATAGATAAACATAGCCCATTAGATCTTAGACTACAGAACTTGTGGCATTTGTTGGTGCATGGAAGTCAATGGTATCGCTTAACCAACTAACGAAGTCATCCTCATTTGTAGGGTCCCCGGTAACTTTGAGTACACGCAACAAGACACGGTAAGTCCCATTGGGCACAGTCGTTCCATTTGCAAAGATATTTGAAATGGCCGTAGCACTGTAGCCAGTCCCATCCTGTAGATATTGGTCAGTCGTCGGAATGTCATGGTCAAAGGATTGGGTAACTCACATTGACATCTGAGTTTCTCGGGACGAAGTTATACTCGAATAATGACCCCAACGTCTGAACTTGAGCAAACGAGCCTCCCTTGGACTTTGAATCTTTCGGAAATGTGAAAGTTTCCCTCTCGAAAACACGCCTTCCATCTACACCTCTCTTTGTCGGAATGGTTGGAGTTAAGGTGACGTTAGAGTCTACCAGATCGAGCCTGAACTCGGGTGATCCAAAGTCCAAACGAGAGATCAGATAAGGAATGTCATTTCCTACGAATGTGAAATTGGAAGGTCCGGAGATGAAGGTGCCATCAGGAGCACCGAGAGCTGGGAGGTTGACACCAAAGAATGTATCAGTATTGTCCACGATTTGAACATTCTTCAATGGAGCTCCAGCTCCGATGTAGGAAACGTGATAACTTTCCGCAGTGGTGTTATCAGTATTCGTGATCTCAATAAAGCCGGAGAAAATGGGGAGGACCCTTTGGTCTATTCCAGGTGGGATAGTGAAATTGGCAGTGAGCATTTGAGTTTGGCCCACTTGGACAGTGAAAGAGGATTCGCTGAATGTCACATCCATAGAAATGTTGGAAAAAGGAGGATTATCAGCAAATAAAGCGGTACCCTATAGACAAATCAGGATGTGTCGCAAAAATACGAACTGAGCACAGAACTCACAGGTTGTAATGACAATAGAGTTCCCGCTGGAACATGAGTGAGTCTGAAAGACTTGATTGATGTTCCAGTGTTTTTGACACTGAACGTATGTCTAATGAAAAAATAATCACATTAGTCATGCAATAGAGACGACATCGAGGGAAGACATACGACGAGTTGAAGTTAGCTGTATCATTCAACAATATCTCTCCAGGGGAGACAATAACGTCCGCATGTACAGCAGCGAACGCATTGACCAACCCGGCACCTTGCACAGCAGCACTCTGCAAAGGTCCAGAATCTGAATGATCTGAGGCTAACATTTGTGCCGTCGTTTCTAACAAATCTCTAGCACCTGTTCCGACGACTGTATTGTTTCCTTTAACTCCAAAAAGTAACGCAGATACACCAGCAATGAATGGAGTAGCCATGGAAGTACCCGATTCGACACCGAAACTTCCCATAGTAACTGGGAGTGTCGAGAGGATATTCCCTCCCGGAGCTGCTACGGCTGGTTTGAAGAACATGTCGTTGGTTGGGCCAAAGGAAGAGTATGTAGACATAAGACCTCCGGCTGGGTCGGGGAATTGATAAGATGCCCCTACTTGGGGGAACGAGATCGTCACGTTGATACCTCGAGCGAACTGGTTAACTAGCTGTATAAAGAAGAGAACGAGTCAGAGACAACCTTATAAATGTGTTAATTTGCATTTTGACTCACGAAGATACCATCTTGCTGTTGAATGAGAGTCGCAGTGAAGTTCCCGACTTGAACAGCGGTGAATCCTGAACCGTCGCTGAAAGAAAACATCAGGTGAGTCCCATGAAAGATAGTAGTTCCTCTCAACTCACTCATAGATTAGCGAATACTGAGCGCCCTTTGCGGCAATATTAGTCAACTTCTGAGTCTGTTGAGGATAATTATGATTAGTTCGTAATCACTGATAACAGGTGTGAAGCTCCGAGTCTTACCAGAGTGCAATTCCCTCTCTTTACAACGACCAAGAAACTACTAAGGTCCGGGGTACCATCGGGTAGGAAATCACACGCGTCGTCTAAGACGTTTGTATCGTTGCTGGTCGCATAAATTGGTAGGGTACTATTGGTTGGGAACGGGAATGTGCTGTAGTAGGTGATAGGGTCATGCTGGACACCATGAACGGTGAGATTCTGCAGAGGAACGACAGTGTTGTCACTTGAGGCGACCGAAATACTGTCGATGGCATTGGCGGGAGATGAAGTGAAGAAAGTTCCTTTCCCTCCATCGTTACCTGATAATGCCAGATATGAGTGAGAACGTGCTATGATATGACTGCAAGTATGACACCTACCTGCCGCCATGGTCACAACCTTTCCTGAGGCTGATATCCTACTAGCAACAACTGCTGAAGAACTTTCCGTCCATCCGTCGGATCCTCCGATGGACAACGTCAAAACTTCTTGACCATCAGAGACACCACGTAGCAATGCTTCAATGAGGACTGGGGACAGGACAACCGCATTAATGCTCCCATTGAGAAGATAGTTGGGCTTCAAGGGACTCACTATCATCTGTCGTCCCACCTGCACATCCGAATACTCGATAAGAAGTCAGCGATGCCCCATAAGCAACACCACTGATATTGAACTCGTTTCCTGGGTTAGCACCTATGATTCCCTATAGAATTTGTGATGATATCAGAACTCGGAGAACTGATCAGACAAAATATTCAACGAAACATACCGCAACGTGAGTTCCATGTCCGTTGCATTGGTCCAGTGGATCGTCATCCGGGACAGGTGTATTGGTACCTGAAAGGAGTTGGTGTGTTCGCAGATTACGAAGATTCACTTGAATAAAAGATATGTTTACCATCGTAATTGTCTCCGACAAAATCGTAACCACCAATAATCTTATAACCAGGACCGATACCCCCACCAAGAACAGGGTGGGTATAATCAACGCCTGTATCGATGCTAGAGTAAAATGAATTGAGCAAGATTGATCACGTTATGAATATTAGAATGGAGTCCTACATTCCAATTTTTACGCCTGTACCGGTGATATTTTGTGCGTGGAGCTTGTCCACACCCTGGGAAATATGTAGTCAGTATAATACACCACAAAGGTCAGAAAAAATGAGCACACCGTTAAGATGTGAGTAGATTCAATGTCTGGGGGAAGTTCTGGGTCATCAATGCCAGTGACAACATGAGTTTTCACAGGTCTAGAGAAATACTATCAGTAAATCAACGGCATTAGGTGTAAGTAACACTAAGTTTACTTCGGAATAGATAGGCTGATGACAGGTCGGACTGCCTTGACTCCGGGTATAGAAGCGATCTGCTGTCTATCCTGTACCTTGTTTCAGTGTTTTCTTCAAAAGAGTAGATGTCATCGGGCGCATACAGCAGGATTCTGTGCGACAAATGTTAAGCTTCACATTACACGATTGAGTGTATAACGACGTACATCGAGAGCGATGGAGGCACCAACAAAGTATTGTTTGTTGTTGAATTCCTTCTTGACAGTGAAACCGACTTTGCGCTTTTTCAAATGAGCGTATAAAGTCTCGTGTGCCTATAGTTGAACAGGTCAGAAATGCATACGAGAAAGTGTGAAAGAGCAACACAACCTCACGAGAATATATTTCATCCCTCTTGCTTGGGATGTCATCGACGTCTTGGACTTCTACGATGAACTGATTGGGAACAGCATTGCCGAGCTGACGTTCGAAACCACCCTTCCAGTTGTGAGATGGAAAAATGGACGCGACAGTAGAGGCTACTAAGGAGACAGTGAAGAGAATCCACCAAGCCGAAGTCTTCATGATTGTTTGGGGTGAAAGCAGAGAATGCAGTCTGTCAGTCAAGTAGACCATCGTCATCCGCCTTTATATCCACATTTTCCTAGTCTTGAGACTATGAGAAACTGCTATGAATGAGTGAAAAATATGGCGAAATGTTCTTCGAGCAACTTGGTTGATTCGCTTTGGAGCTCTCAGTGCAGCTCACACGACAGATGACCAGAGACCGGTTTCAACGAAGAGTCGAAGTTGGCCAAGTATGTATGCGAGTGGAGATGTATTTCCGGTCACCAACCAGCTGAATATAGGATTGGAGTAAGAGACACAGCAATGTTCGTGATTCGACCGTGTAACGAAGAAGACATGTGTTCCTTGTTTCCGGGATCTCTCCGCTTGAGAGCAGAGATACTTCTGCTAGCGAGACGACACGTCGTCGGGTCTCAATTTAGAGAAAATGTCATGTCATAAGATGTTATACATTCAACACCCCATATTTCTGTGCAGCGGATGAAGTCCGAAATATAAGAATAAGTCAGCGTAGCCCCACTTTTGTCCTTCGAAGAATCGATTAATTCACCTTAGTTTTTCAGCAGTTTATTAAGGAACTTGCTCATCAAATATACATATTTGCAACACAGTCCTTGTGATTCGCGGCATTATTGTAGAAGGTAAGCGACAAGTCAAACATTGGAGCGTCAGAAAAAAAGTTTTGAGTCCAAAGGGAGTTGAGCTCAAGGGCCGCGTAGTCACTCAGAATACTGTGTCACAATAGGTGTCACTTCGTGACTGTATGCGTGACATATGTATCACGTAGTAGCATGTCTACATCCGTCGATTGAAATAATTTTACACTGGAATACATACATGAAGATATGTTATTTACCCAAATCATGAAGTTCCTCTTCATGTAGAAGGTGCCTGGACACCAATGATAGGACTCAACCAGCTCTCGAAGTCAGCTTCATTCGTAGGATCCCCAGTAACTTTCAACGCTCGCAAAAGTAGACGATAAGACCCATTCGGAACAGTAGTTCCATTCGCAAAGACGTTGTCGATGTCCATGGTGTTGAATCCAGTACCATCCTAAAGTTTTTCATTGTAATTATCAGATTGCTAAAATTTGGGGTCGATAAGAAATAAAACTCACATCCTCGTCAGAGTTCCGGGGAAGGAAGTCGAATTCGAACAAAGATCCCAAAGTCTGGACTTGTGCGAAACTTCCACCCTTAGACCTTGAATTCTGAGGGAAAGCAAAAGTCTCCCTCTCAAATACGTGTATAGTATCTCTCTTCGTGTTACTGGATGGAATAGTAGTCGAAACTTGAACATTCGGGTCAACCAAATCGACTCTGAACTCCGGAGTACCAAAATCTAATCTGAAAACCAAAGTCGGCAGATCACCATTCACAAAAGTGAAATTAGCAGGTCCTTCGATGAATGTACCATCTGGAGCACCCAAGGCTGGAAGATTGACACCGAAGAAAAGATCAGAATCATCAACGACTTGAGCAGTTTTCAGAGATGCGGCGACGCCTAAGTAGGTGATATGGTAGCTCTCGGAAACGGTCTTGTCAGTGTTCGTGATTTCGATGAATCCAGAATACACTGGGAGGATTTCGGGGTCAACACCCGTCGGTGGGGTGAAATGTGCGGTAAGCGTTTGAGTTTGACCTGGGCGTACAGTGAAAGAGCTTTCGCTGAATTTAACGCCAGCAGACGCACTGGTCAATGGGACCGGTCCATCAGCTGGGAATGGTGAGCCCTAAAAATGAACCCGAATTACCATTTCTCGAACAAAATCTTTTGGTATGCACAGAGAGAACCTTACCGGTTGAAGCGTCAACAGAGTACCAGCCGGGATGTGACTCAACTTGAAAGCCTTGTTCTTCGTTCCAGTGTTGGTCACGGTAAAAGTTTGCCTGTTAAGATAGAAACAAATCGCCCAATCAGTATTGAAACAATGGGAACACACAGTCTAAAATACTCACAGCGACTTAAAATTGGCAGTATCATTCAACAAGAATTCTCCCGGCGAGATTACAATGTCCGTATGAATGGCAGTGAAAGCGTCAACCAGCCCTGCTCCTTGAACAGCAGCACTTTGGAGAGGAGCAGAGTCTGTGTGGTCTGAAGCGATCTTCTGGGCAGTAGTTTCGAGTAAAGTCCGAGCACCAGTACCAACACTCGGGCTCTTTCCTTTGACACCGAACAACAGTGCGGAAACACCAGCCAGGAATGGTGTCGCCATTGAAGTTCCGGATTCCACGCCAAAGCTTCCTAAAGGAACGGGGAGTGTCGAAAGAATGTTCCCTCCTGGAGCTGCAACAGCTGGTTTGAAGAACATATCGTTCGTTGGACCGATAGAAGAGAATGATGAGATAAGACCGCCTGCGGCGTCTGGGAATTGGAAACCTGCACCAGTTTGAGGAAATGTGACCGTGATATTGGTACCTTGAGCGAATTCATTTACGAGCTATCAATTTATACGTTAAACTGGCATCTGTCACTAAACAAGATAGAATACCACTCACGAAGACACCGTCTTGCTGTTGAATCAAAGTAGCGTTGAAATCACCAACGTCGATAGCGGAGAAACCATTCCCGTTACTTTTATTTCCATGATCTTGTCAGTATCAATAACGCCGTTTCAACAGTACTCATTTGACTCAACTCATATATCAAAAAGACTTGGCCTCCTTTCGCAGCGATATTCGTCAACTTTTGAACAAACGTGCAAGTTCCTCTCTTCACCACGACCAAAAATCCGCTAAGATCCGGCGTAGAATCTGGCAGCGGATTGCAAGCATCGTCTACCACAGTCGTGTCTGTGCTAGTGGCGAATATAGGGAGCGTATGAGTTTCCGGGAATGGGAATGTGCTGAAGTAGGTTATTGGATCGTGTTGAACGCCGTTGACTGTCAAGTTTTGCAGAGGGATCACGGTATTGTCCAATGAGGCAGCTGATATGGCATTGATGGCGTTACCGGGAGAGGAGGTAAACCATGCTCCTTTGCTTCCATCATTTCCTGTTCGAAGTAATTAACACATACAGATGAAAAGATAAATATTTATGAGACTAACCAGCAGCGATAGTCACTATTTTTCCAGTAGCGGCTATTCTACTTGAAAGAACAGCGGACGAACTTTCAGTCCATCCGTCTGAGCCACCAAGTGACATAGTCAAAATATCTTGTCCATCGGATACGCCACGCAACAGTGCCTCGACAATGACTAATGGAGATCGGTCAATATCGTGTCTTTGTGAGGGAACAGAAGAGACGTACTATCATCGGGAACACTGCCAGTGCAGCCAAAGATCCTATACGAAGTTATAGAAGCCCCGAAAGCAACACCGCTGATGTTGAATTCATTTCCTGGATTAGCTCCAATTATACCCTAAAGACATAACTTTAGTTCAATTACCGTTGCTAAAAGATAACATTCAGAAATCTTACAGCGACATGAGTGCCGTGTCCGTTGCATTGATCGAGAGGATCTGGATCAGGCATTGGCGTATTTGTTCCTGAAAGCGAGTCAACCTGAGTGCCGAGCGCATTGAATCGAATAGAAAATTACGATATACCATCGAATGCGTCACCAACAAAATCAAACCCTCCGATAACTTTATGTCCTGGTCCAATACCACCACCGAGTAATGGATGCGTATAATCAATACCTGTATCAAGACTAAAGCATCATATCACTCAGAGGATCCAAAGATACATGGAAAGTAGTCCTTACATCCCAATCTTGATGCCAGTCCCAATTATCCCTTCAGCATGAAGTTTGTCGACACCCTGTTGGTATCGATGAGAGACGGGTCATACCTCAAGATGAAACGTGCGCCGCCAGAAGACAGACTTACCGTCAGAATGTGTGTCGACTCGATATCAGGTGGAAGTTCGGGGTCATTGGGACCTGTGACAACATGTACCTTCACCGGTCTACGTATAAATAAGGAAGCTTAGCAAATTACTTCACGCCGAAATTACTTATTGACTTACTTGGGGATTGGAACTTGAATTACTGGACGAATAGCTTTTACACCGGGGAGCGAAGCTATTTGTTTTCGATCCTATCAAAATGAATAGTTGAATTTAATTTCCTCAACAGATGAGCAGACGCTCTCTTACGGATGCATTCTGCGACAGAGAGTCGGTTGTTACTATCTTAGCTGCTTTGAGACGTTGGGATTGTAGCAAAACATACATCAAGAGTGATAGATGCTCCAACAAACAGGTTCTTGTTGTTGAATTCTTTCTTGATCTCGAATCCAACTTTCCTCTTTCTCAGATGAGAGTACAATGTCTCGTGCGCCTAGTATCAGGTTGAATTGAAGTCAGAATATACGATACTCAAACTTGTGAGAGCGCTACTAATTCACCTCACGAGAGTTCAAGTCTCTCTTGCTAGGGATATCACCAACGTCTTGAACCTCAACAATGAATTGATTTGGGACCGCATTCCCAGGAGCTTGCTCCACTCCTTTCCAACTCGTAGGGGGGAAGGTCGAAGCAAAGGCAAAACTCGCGTTAACGGTGAAGCTGAGAAGAGCAGACCATGCGAAAGTCTTCATCTTGTCCAACGGGGTGTGAAGAAGATGAGGAAAGAGAAGAGTGCGACTCTGGGGAATTATTTATACACATCCTTGCTTGGGAATCGAAACATTGTCAGGGATGGGCTATAAGACGTGAAAGCATGATGAAATGAGTATTCCTAGTGCAATTTGGAGGTCAATTCAGACGTCCTATACCCGAACGTCGGTAAGGGATATGGTAGCCATGTGGACGTGCGAGAAGTCGTTATTTTAGTCTAGAGACGAAGTGTAAGATAAGGATGGCTACGGCAGGCACAGGGAAAATCCTGTCTTTTTTGACTGATAGTTGGGAGAGAATATCGAGATTCCAGGACTTCTCTATTGTCGCAATACATTGAAAGGATGGTAGCTGCTGTCAGACGCACAAGCCACTGATACTGCTACTCGTTTACTTGTTACTAACTCAAATTTCAATATCATGGTATTAAGTAGAATCATACCTGGTGTATACCATGATCACTGTTGTTGTGCGTGATACTGTTGACTGCTCGTGCCAAGAGCACAACCACGAACTCGAAGTCTGTGAGCCTGAGAATCTGAATCAGATGGTCAATATCAGAATCTATTCGATTCAATACCCATCTAACCAAAGGCTTCCATAAGGCAAAATATCAAAGTGTATCTGTCGTGAAGAGGTAATACTTATACATTGCCAGACCAGCAACTTGTTGATCTGAGTCCGTTAGATCTGAGTCCGGGGGGATTTACGGTGTCGGACAAATCCGAGCGCTCGAAAACGAGGCTACCAGTCTTCTCATCGTGCGCTTATTCCGAAGTTATTCGCTTTTCTTTACAAGTAGGCTTCAATGTTCAGATAATGGCCAATTACACATGCTTCGTGTATCAAATTAAAGGATACATCTTATATATAAAAAACAACATGATTGATGGAGGCTTTGTGAATACATGAAAATGGTTAAGTTCCTGAGAGAACAAAACAGCGATATCGAATGCGAGTACTTGTCCACTACTAAGCCTTATCAGGTTTGTGGAGATCCTGTGCCCAAACTGGAGGTTCATCCTTTCCGGCTTCTTCCAACTCTTCTCCTTCTTGCAAGCTTTCGTGGACGGTATCCGCTTTATGTTCGGCAGGGGAGTAGACAGTTGACAGGACTAGAGGAGTCGGTCCTGCGTTCACGAACTTTTGGGATAACAAGTGGATCCAGTCAATATATCTATATTCATAGGAGAGCATAGAGAAAATCCTCACGTTGTGTTCAGCGCCAGCCGGTACGATGACAAGGTCTCCAGGTCCCACTTCTGCCTGTTTCGACAGTAAGATGTTAGATACTCGTACTAGAGTGACCATTGACTCGGATTCTACTCACAGTCTGACCATTCACTATAGCCTTGGCAGTTCCGGAATGGAATGAGAGATGTTGATCTACCGTGTGAATTTCCTAGTGTAACGAACAGAATCAATATCTTATCTGGCTTGAATCTAGAAGTTACATACCTGGCCAATCTCCCCTCCAACGGGGATGGTCATAACGACAAGCTACATATACGACACCTGAGATTAGAATGACCAGAGTCACTCGATGATAGACTGACCTGACTGCTTCTACCGGTCCACAGGACTCGTCTGAATTTCTCGCTCTGGGAAGCGACCTTGGCGATGTTTTTGAACACAGTCATGTCCTTCGGGGGCTCCGTGTTTGGCAGGTATGGAAACGACGACATGGCGTGAGCTGACAAAGGGATTACAGGGATCGCGGTGTTACGAAGTTGAAGTTTTGTGAGAGTGTTGGTGGATGAAAGAAAAGTGCGAAACATGGCGGAGGGAAAGAAAGGGGGAGCAAAGTGGGTTTTATACGTTGAAGTCTGAACGTGTACCGAGTTAAGTAAGAAAAGTTCATGATCGCCACGGCCGCTGTTACAACGTTGTGTTGCACGATCAAAATCCGGCGACAGACGGTCAAAGAACATCTGCATCCCGTGTCGTCATAGCCGTCCAAAAATGGTACTTACTGGAAATGCTTCGTTGTCCTTGGGCGTTTTTGACAAACATTCCTGCAAAAATGCTGCAGATATCAGCGGAAGTAATAGTGCTATCAGTTGAGAATCAATCGAGGCCAACTCTAGAAAATGTTTGGTAATTGTGTCAAGGAAGTGTCAGAAGTCAGGTGATGCAAATATAGGATTAATTGCGTGAAAACGATCTTCAAAATAGACATGGTTAGAAAATTCGCATCGCAAAAGACGAAGTAATAAAACACATACATATGAACAAAAGGAAGCCGAATAATCATGCATCCATGATTTCCCATCGGTTTACTGAAGTTGCACCGGGAAGTGATTTTCTGAAAACAAGATGATCAATATATATTGAATTGGCAGACTGTTGCTAACGTACACTTGCCTCTCTATGCTTGAATTGTAGTGGTCATCGAATAAGCCAATACTCATTGGATCTTCAATGAGTTGCTTCTCGGAGACAGTGATTTGATGACTTGGAGCGTCAAGATCTGTGCACCCGTCTCCGCTCGTGAACTGCGAATCTAGAGGAGCCCCAATATTTCCTATAAACCCGACAGAACTGACTTCACTCGATGAGCCATTCTGGAGAGATGCAGTGCAGACTTGATCTATGGTTTTCAAATCAAGTAGCATGCGTGATATTATAATGGGCATGAACCTGAAGTAACTCCTTGGTTAAAAAACAAAAACGAGAGACACGAGGGCTTGGCAACATACCAGGTGGAAGGTCCAGATAACACCCATATACCCGCCATGTGCTGGCAAGACATCCAAACAGCAGCGATAAGTAGATGACAGTTGTATGAGATGATATCTGACCGACCTCTTTACTTTGAGTGAGGTAGCCAACCACCTGCAATACGTTCAGAATAAATGTTGCACTAAGTATGAAAGGATACGGCAGGAAGATGAGCCAGTTATTGGTGTGTACAAATTATATCAGGATTTACCATAAAGATATTGCACCTAGTGTTTGAACCGGATAGTTATGGGAGTCGGCAGAGGGAGATGACGATGAACATGTCACGTACCATCTCTGATGAACAGCGACGCAAGCGACCGCTCGATTCCTGCTTGACTTGCAGCCCTCTTCAACATCAATGTCTTAGCCAAAGTACCGCATAGGGCAAGGAAACTAAATATAATGCCAAGAGCACATGCGGCATCCTGGACTGAAAGATTCAGGTAAGACACCGGTTGTGAATACTGCGATACTGGGCCTTACATCTGTTTTAGGTTATGTTAGCAAGTTGCTCAATTGTTACAGTTCAAGGAACTTATACCTGAACGTCCCATTATTTGAAATGCTTGGGATCAAAAGACACCCGCCGTACGGGGATTGCATAGGGGAGAAACCTTCGTATGTATGTGCCAGGTTGTTCACCTGGAAAAGATGGTAGATACATCGAAAAATGTCATGGGAAGGGGAGAATTACGGATTATAAAGTTGGAACTTACCGCATCGAGAGCTGTGACACCGAGTGCCAAAGGAGTAAGCATTACAAGAGGAAGGAAATGCCGTCCCCAGATGGCCCATGTCCGTATGACAACAAAAGCTACCAAAAGTCATAAGCAATTTAATTCAGGTCAGGTTTCTCATTGCTCACTTAAAATGGCCAATTGTGAGACTGAAAAGAACACTGAGGCCGAAAAGAACATCCAGACGCAACTGAAGTTGATTTTCAGCGAACTTCGGTGATTCATTTTAATTATGTACTAACACCAACCTCTGCAAGCAAATCTGAGCAATATTTCCATTTTCACAAATAATGTTGGAGAACTCACGAAATGTGTGCGAGCAAAGAGCTCAAACGCAATGATAGCGAAAACAGCGTATAGATTGCTGTATCGATTGATAACAAAAACTATAGATGAAAGATTACATCTTCTTTTCCATACCTGTTCAACTTCTTCGTCGAAGGTAATGCAGTAATCATACAAGGCCAGAGCTATGTTTTCCATCAGTGAGTATGTGATATCGATGTCAACACACATACATACCAGCCATGGAAACGTAAGATGCAGTACCAAAAAAACTGGGATGAATTCAGTCAGATTTGTGCATAAGAAGATGTCGATGGAACTTACTCTACCCAAAAGCCCTCCACTATCTCGGTTGATTCGTTCGACATATGCTACTAGTATCGCAGAATGTACGAAGCGAGGTCAAGGATTAGGGAGCAAACCAAGTGGCCTGAAGAAATTTATATCATGCAGGCAAGCTATTCATTTCCGAGCCTGTTGACAAATCTTTTAAGCTAGAATGTATCATAATCACGACCCACAGACGATGTGAGATGAGGTGACGGAGATATGAGGCCTTGCAATTTAATCACAATGCAAGGAGGGATGGAAGTTGACTTGACCGTTCGGTGCGGAAACACTGGCATTCAAATCTTATCAGAAAAAAGGTTCGGTGATCAGTGTATGTCGCCCTAATACACTTGATTTGAGATCGGAGGAAAGAGGAGCTGGGAAATTTGGGCGACTTCTCTCGGCGAGGAGCTTGTACTTCATAGCATCGTTCAGGGTTGTGTCTTCAAGAGCTATGTGAAACGATTTGTCTTTTGTGGTGGGTACAAACCGGTACCAGATAAGTAGCCTGCTCAGTCAGTAGGAACAGCGACAGGCAGTTCAAATGATCAACATACTCATCAAAGTGAAGTGCATGCATAAACCGATGTTCACTTCAATGATATTGGTTTGAACGTCGAATGTTGGATCATGACTCTTGCCAATAACCTTTTCGGGCAGTGAATCCAAAACTTGGTCGCATTTCGGTGGTCAACTTTCAGGTTTTATAAGCAACCGATGCATGTATCAACAAGCTAGCTCAGGCAATGGGATGGCATATATCCAAGTAATCGTCAACGGTTGTTAGACTGTAGTAAATGAGCTAACGAATCAACTAGCCAGATTGCGATTCTCACCGTGATGTTGCAGATGAGACACCATCTCAAACTCTTTGGGTTTTGCAATGCTCAACAAAAAATCTATACATGTGGATCTTTGGCAGAAGGGCCCACGTATTGTGATGATTTAGCTCAATAAAGACGACAATGAAGTCCGAGTCGCGTTCAAGTTTGCAAGAGAATTAGGTACGCCTCAGGCTATAGAGGTCAGCCACGGAGACTAAGTAAGTACGAGAGAATGATATCGAGCGCTCGACTCTTCCCTTTTTGTCGATCAAAACGTCTATCTGATTGGCTGAACAGAACAATAAGAAAAGGCGCCAAGGTTAAGTCTGTCACTAAGATTCCAAAATCATCGCACACAAAGAAAAGAAAATGTTTCAAAGACTCTAATTATTTCTCATTGATTTATAGCGAGAATTATAGTATATTTTGAGGAGTGAGAGCTCAAGACCATTGCCCCATGCAATGTCATATATCATCTACTTATTATGAGTACTCCAAGTGCTGAATCGAAGAGGTAAACGAGAAAAGATCAATGATAGCGGTACAACTCACAAATTACCATGCTGTTAGCTGGTAAAATATCGGGACCCTTTTGAGGAATGACAGGAATAGCATTTGAACTCATTTTTCGGGAAAAGGCTTGCATCAGGAGAAGGCGCGATATGACCCGTATGTTGTACCGTAGTAGATTGAGATGCCGATAGACATCCAGGAAGGAAGGTGTGCTGTTCATCTTCGTCATACATTGAACATGAACTTCGAGAATCGGCTTTGAGAGTCAGTTGTCCGACGTTTTCGCATTTCGGCATATCGTTCCTGAGAGTGTCATCTCTGTGAACCATCGTGATTAGGATGAAAAATGTGACAAGAAAGTATATCAGATAAAATTAGAAATACTCACTCAGGCATGTAAACAACTAGCTCTGCTGGTAAGATTATGTTCAATGTATGACGATAGGTTTAGATTGGTAGACCCTCGATCCTTAACATCATGTTGCGCTCATTTGAGCTGGCTCAATACTTTCTGATTAACCGACTTCTGGAGGAGATTGAGTCGGATATATTAGGGTCATCGAGATCTCTAGGGAGAGGATGCAATCCCAATCACATTGAACCAAACATATATATGTCCTCGAATGATGGTGCTTGGTGTGGTATGATTTTGTCGTGGCATTGTAGTGTGAAGAAACGAAACGTATCCGTGAAAGAAGACTAGATGTAAGAGGCATATTCAAGCGATTTTGAAAGTGGGGAGGAAGGATGTTGGAGAAGAAATAACTCACCACAGTCGAAGTATATATAGCCAAATTTCACTGGACAAAAATTGGTCCACAAAGGCCATGGCCAAAATTCGGCGTCGCGAGACGCTTTCCACGAAAGATCGACGGAACATGAATGACACCATGACAACAAGCCCGAGCACAATGTGAGTAAGTGGCCACTCCAAGCTCCGTGAATTCACCAGTGCATAGTTCGTCCACAAACTACAGTGCCTAATTTGCACAATGGGGGTGATTATATGGCAACCTAGTCTGGAGACAAAGGATCGAGGGTGCTGGGCTCGAAGTGGCCGGCTTGGATTGATCCATAGTAAGGAGTACGGTGAAGGTGAAGATAGCCTGTACGTGATGGAGTCCGTGAACCGGTCGAATTTCAAGTGCGTATTAAAAAACTCATCATTAGGAAAAGTTTCATGGGTGTCTGTCCGAAATAACATCAATGCTCAATGAATCATCTAATTGTAACTTTACTCTACTAGCACTCACCGTGACAATTTGAGTCAGAGGTTCTTCCACAAAAAATCATAGAATTTGAGTTTTTTTCTTCCATGAGGGCATTGGCCGCTCCAACATTGAACGCTAAAAATTCATGAAACTTGTGCTAGTCCGTTGATGCAATGACGACAGCAGCCTCGCGTTGAACGCTTCAGTTACGGTTCATTCTCAGTTTCACTGGCAGATGCGCGGAGTTCAACGTCGAATTCGACTGAAGTTTTCAAATTCGCACGACTTTGAGCGGAGTTGTTACTCTCACTCTCCTTTGATCCTGGTTGAGTGAATAATATGAATCCTATGTTTCTATTAACCATTAAGGCTGAAATTTCGATTTAATTTTATCTGGATCTTTGAGTAACTTGAATAGAATTTATTTCATATACAAATTTGAGGAGGGGGAGGGGGAGGAGTTTAGTAGGTAGACTAGTATAATATGCACATGTAACAGTAGGAAATCCAGCACCAATACCATGACACTGATCAACTGGAGACGATCCATCCATGACTTTGTCAGCTCGCTTATGACTCTTTTTCATGCATCGTCATCAAGTTTCTTCTGGTCTCGTTGCGCGACTGCCCGTAAATTAAAACCATGTTAATTTTGACTTGCGTAGAATTTGCATTAAGGGCATGGGCTTACCTTTCCTTGCAATTGGCTGACCATTCAACACTACGTTTAGCGGTCTCTATGCTCGGGAATTGAACATTGCGGAGTGAATGAATCGGGACAAACAGTGCGTCTTCAGACACTGCAGAGTGATCTAGCATGATGAGGGAGGTAGATCATCACGAGAACAGATATCCGCGAGAGTGCATGGTGAGTATTGGGGCTGAGGGGATAGGGTAAGCCACAGTGATGTTGGTGACAATAATAAGTGCATACCTCATACAACCTCTGTTGGAAAGAGATCAGAAACCTTGCGTATTGAAAAGTACGGCGTCTGGAAATTCCAGCACGTTGGATGTGGAAACCATGTGTCCCAACTTTCGACGACCAGCAGCCACCCATGAAATCTATTCCTACAGCATGTAGAAAAGTCACTGTAGCACCTGTGAAGAAGTCGTAGCTGGCCCATGCAGCACAATGAGATGCCTCTGAATCAGTCATTTCGTATCGATGACAGCACTCTCGGCCTATGGGCAATCCAACGGACTAGCGCAGATAGTTGTGCTCGATTCTCCACGCTTGCGCAAGGGATTTGTCGTGGTATTGTAGAAAGCAGAGGATGAAGTAAATGCGAAAACATTGCGAAAGTAGGAAGGAACTTGTCGAAAATCTTACATGCCGAAGTCGAGGTATATATACCCAAATTCCCTATAGGAACACGAGAGGCGAATCAACAAAACTTTTGGGGTGCGTACCAATTATCCTGTGGATTGGCGTTAGAAACAATGACGATGGGCCAAAAGACAATCCACCGTTGAGTGGCAACTGGAAGCGTGCGAATTAATCGGATTCTGCACAATGAAATGGGGGTCTCCGCTGAAGGACAATGGGTTTGAGATGCAGAGCGATGGTGGCCACCCGAGTTGGCATATGAACAACGGACCAAACTACGTCGATATGATCAAGTGGCCCAGGAGACAAACAAATTATTTCATGGTGATAATGCAATAAATCAATTTTTTTTGCCTCGAAGCTTCTACGGTACAGATATGCCTTGAAGAATCTATACGAAGGCAAAAAAAGAAATCCGCGGTGGTAGGGACTGATCACTAATTGGAGCTACACTTTTCTTTACAGAGCGTACTCACCATGTAGCATCATCGTCTTCCAATCGGTCACTCCCGCGAAAGATAACGTGCCCGACTTTTCTTTCGAACAAAGGAGGAACGCGAGGTAGAGGTGATTTTTTGCTTCGTCGGTGATGCTGTCGGACAGAGTGTTCTTTCGGGTTTTCCATTGATATCGGACCATCTAGGATCATGGTATGTGTTTCGCCAGCCCCAAAATCAGACCCAATTGCATTTGCGTTGGAAGGATTGCTAGCGGAAACTGAACTTGGATCGCTGATAATATTAACGTCTTCATTATACGGAGGTGCAGGTATACGTCGAATCTTGTTACAAGATAAACAAGTGTATGCGACGCCATTTCCATGAGAAGATAGAGCTGTAGGAAGACAGGTCAATAACCGTAGCTATGTAGCAAATCCACGGTGACATACCCTTGACTCGAACTGAACATGTGACACCAGGCATGAGTATATTGTTGCATTGTTTACATAGCGTACGTTTCACTGCCGGATCCCTGTTCATGGAAAAAAAAGAGTTAATACATTTGACATTCGTGGCTATGTAGCGGCTTACATTCTGACAGTTGTTCTATGACCGACTATCTTCATCGTTTGGATATACGATTTTGATAGATCGGATAGTGAGGAGGGATGTTTCGCTCTTCTTTGGCCCGATCTTTTTTGCTCTCTTTTTGTCAGAGGCAAACTTTGATCAGCGACGTGAGGAAGAGGGTGATTATGAACTGCATTGCCGTCTGCTTGGTGTGAGGTGCTTGCACCGATATTACTGAGAAGGGCACCGGCTTGATACAGAAAGTTCATCCGTTGAATGATATCTCTATTTGCAACGCTGTTTGGATTCGGGACCTCATCTTTGTTTTTTTTTGCCATTGCGGTGAGAGTGGAGGCAGTATGATGTGAATTTGATTTGAAATGATAAACCAAAAGAGGTGAATATGAACTGTGAAAAGCTTACCTAAGCTGAGAGAGGGGGATGTGTACGTGGCAGTTGTCGTGGCCGCAGCTTTCTTTACGACCACCACGTAGGCCCTTTGCCTTCACGCAGCCACTTCTCCTTTCCTACAAGACTCATTCTTTCTTTTCATCCTCCACCTTCCTCAATACGTATCTACACGTCTTCTCTTCACGAATCCATTCTCTCTCAATTGAACACCACAATGAAGCGCCCCGCAGACTCAGCTTTTGACGAGCAGATCGCTCTTCCATCACCTCCCGCCGACTCACCCATTTCAGAACTCGATCCTCCGGTTGCGGGTTCCTCGCGCAAGCGAGCACGATCAGAACTGACTGCCGAAGAGCGGAAAGAAGCCCGTGCACACCGTAATCGAATCGCCGCTCAGAACTCTCGTGATCGTCGCAAAGCTCAGTTCCAATACCTCGAGCAGCGTGTTGCGCAACTCGAGGAGGAAAACAAGCAACTCCGAGCAGGCTTGGGATTAGCTGAACTTAGCCGATCAGACGAACAAACTAGTGAGCAGCGAGAGCGGGAGAAAGCAAGAGAGAAAGAGAACGAGGAATTAAGAGCGAGGATCAAGACACTCGAGAATGGTTGGGATGCCGTCGTGAAGGCCCTAACGGCTTCAGGTCTCCCCCTCAACCTCCCTGGTCCTCCCCCATCTTCATCCGAATCGTCGTCCAACCATCCTTCAAATCCGCCTCCGTCAGCATACCCCGTGATCGTCCCACCGACACCGGTATTCCCAATTTCCCCATCACCCACCGCCTCCCCTTCTTCGAGTCTCAGTGTTGATTTTGATGAGTTTGAATCCACTCGCCACCTAGCACGGGTGGCGACCACCGATGCCCCTCCTTTATCTTCGGTGACCCTGCAGCGGGTGGATCCAGCAACACGAATCAACTTCAACTCGAGCTCACTCCTTCATCTACTCCTTCAACAACGACGTCAGCGACTCCATCCTTTGATGCGACTTCCAATGTCGACGAGGTTACCATGGAAAACCTCCTCCGGGAGATCCTCGCGCCAAGTCCCACCATGCCGTCGTCGTCTCTGCCTATTGATTCCCTCGCCAAAGCGGAATCAGAAACCAAATCCACAACCTCGACCACCATGGTCCCGCCGGTGATCATTCCAGCGGAGACTGTGGACTGGGAGGGTGAGGCAGAGATGCAGAGACTCTTGGATATGCTCCCCGCTGTCCCTCAAGATGCGTCAATGAATATAGATGTGGATGTGAACGCTGTTGACTTTCCCTCGGCTCTTGATCTGGAGTTGTGTGGCTGGGATCTAGGAGCACTCTTACCACAACAACCTCCTTCAAGCGTATCCTTGGTCGGCGCGTTCTGAACAAAATCAACAAATGTACCCACATCTATTTTCTATGTATCCTTATTCACTTTCGTCGCATCTCCGGGTCTCTGTCTTCGTTGTCCATATGATCGTCTCTTATTTTTCATCATCATATCACCCTTTCTCCTGGTTTCTAATTAGTTCACTCTCTCCGTTATATCTGTTTCTTTCATCTTATCCACTGTCAAGGACCTTCCTAATCATTCTCTCTACATCGTAGTTTTCATCATGCCGTTTGATGTTCTCCTTCTTCCTCTTGTCTTATCTTGATGCTTGTCTCCCTTCTGTTGTTCATGCTTTTCTCCCCCTCGGGGTTGATGAATCGTCTTTGGATGATAGTTGGTGAGCGCTCGAGTTGGGCTTTGGGTCTTTTGTAGGCATTTTGAGCATGATGTTTTTTGTCGTAGTGTAGAGAGCAATCGTAGTATGTTGGAAGTTCAAAGGTTGATACTCGTGAATCAAGCTTCAAGAATATATAAATAATTCGAGCAGACGTTGAATCGGATGCTACTCTCACATAAATTTACAGCTTGTATATTGAATTTTTGAACTGCGAGGCAACTTTGGAACCACACTGAGTACAAGATATGCTCTATACAAAGGTACGACTACAGAGGTCAGCCACGGAGACTACAAGATAAGTAGATATGTACTCTCTAGATCTTACATCGCAATCGTTTCATTGAGATTTGTTAAACGTGCACGCGGAATTTTTCAATGAGCTTGAACAAATTAGTATGAATTTTTACTGAATTTAAGTAATGGCTGTGTGGTCTAATGGTTATGACGTCTGCTTCACATTGTGTGCGTACGCTGAAGGTTCCCGGTTCGAACCCGGGCACGGTCAAGTGCTTTTTTCAGTAGTTTGAAAGTTTTTGGCTTCAAGTTGAAGTGAGACGGAGGGTTTACAACCAATACATACCACAAAAAAAAGTCAGTAAAGATTCCATTTCGCGCCAGTGTCGTCAAGCAATGGAGGTCATATATTCTACGATGTCTATAATATGTTTTAGTATGTATAGATTCAGCTTTCCTGAATCACGTTCAATTCCTCCAATTTCTTCTTATAAGCATCCAACTCGGTGTTATCAAACCCACTAAAACTTTCAAAGATAACATCCTTCAATGCGGGATAGAAATAATGCTTCGCATTGTTCGTTGAGGTCGAAGTTGAAGTCTTTTGGACTTCGAGGAGATAGTCCGTGAATTTTGAATAACTTTCCGCGGTAACTTTCAATGTAGAGATAGACGAAGTGTCTAAACCGTGAGTCATCTCCATGAAATGTCTTCCTTTGTCCACGAGTACGTGGACAAAAACAACGGAAAGATCTGGGAGCGAGTCGGAATCCACATACATCCACAGGTCGTCCTCCCCTTCATCTTCGATATATGTGCCACGTCTAAGGTCCTTTGGATCTAACACCTGTGACCATGCTCGGAATTCATAATCCTTAGGCTGCTGGTCTTTAAATCGATGCTCCATGGCATAGAGTGACAGGAGAGGGGGATGATTTGTGTCCTTCAACCTGGCCGCAAGGGAGTTCATCAAATGAACAGAATCCGAGAGTTTCGAATAAATGCAAAAGATGTCTATCTTTGTAGTTGAAGGAAACGAGATGTGATCCAACAGATGAGTCAAATCTTCTGAATCTTCGCAGACGTGGAGGAGTTTGAGGTTCGGCAGATAAATGCATCGTTTGAGCCCCTCTCCAAAACTGGATAGATAAGGCGTGGATTCTGTTATTGAAAGTGTCTCTAATTCCCTCAAATTCTCCAAGGCATTGAGCATGCCGACGAAAGAGGCAGATGTAGCGACGATATCGGTTGAACGAATCAATGAGAGATGTCGAAGATTGGGAGCAAATACGGCATCTTTCCAAGACATACTGAATCCACGAAGGATCAACCGTCGTAGATGAGTGGAGTGCTTGAAATGTTGGATGAAGGAGTCAGCCTGGAATAAAGGTCCCCGTAACTCCAATTCATGGATACGATGAAGCTCTGCTTTAAGTGCGTTGAACGTGAGTTCTTGACGATTCAAAGAGCCACTTTCGAAGGATCCATTCAGTTGAATAGAAAGTGGTGCATCGTCGCTGTTGGCCTCTAACTCATCTGCTCCTTGAATAATGTTCGACCTCTGATTTTCATGAAACCGTGATCTTTCGATGAACGCCTCGACACATTCCAACCTCAAAATCACGATATGATTCCAGAGAGATGGAATATTCAGCGCGATTTCTCTCCAAAACTTGCATACGTGTGTGATGCGAAGCCATTCGTATGGATTGGGATGCCCTGAACGATGTAATCTGGCGTATCGGATAAAAATGGCTGAAAGAAGTTCGAACGGGAGATTTTGGATCGTTGTTTTCGGAATCGTTGACCCCACGGTTGTTTCATGCATATGATTGTTGTTGGATATGGATATGGAAGAATCAAATTTCAACGAACTGTCAGAGGACATCCCTTGTTCTCAGATTCGTCTAGAATCTGAAGGGTGAACCTTCAGTTTAAAAACTATTCGGGGACTCGGCGAAGTCAGATTGCAACTAGTGTTTTAGATTGAACCTTCAGCAACGTCTGAGGTCTAAGTGAAGGATTACACGTACCTGACTGCTGCACGTTGACAAGATGTAGAAGAGTATCCTACTTGCAACCTTAGACCCTGGCAGCTTAAATCGACACCGTCGTCGTTGTCCGATATTGGTATCTACAAGTCAGCACTAGTCAGCGGCGATATACCGAGTTTGTAAGCAGCAATACATGCAGATAAGCACCTATATATCGAAGTCAGGCTTTCTGCCACCAGAAGTCTATCTGTCACAAGTCTGAAATCCACAGTTTCCTACTGTAAGTAAAAAATCAATTTGACAAAAGCGGGTTGGACTTTGGCTTTAATCACAGATTTGTGAATACGGATTATGAAGCCACGGCTGCAATTATCATAATGAGAAGTTGGACGTTTGTGAGAGTCGCAGTAAGCTCTCACCACCGAATACCTGGGTTGAGATCCTGAGAGGTTGACGTATCCCGTTCTGTTAATAGTACCCCGAGTGATTACTTTAAGTTTGAAGTACGTATCGACCTATCAATTCACGGTAAGTTGCAACAAAGTTGACCCGTGACGTTCAAAAGATACTTACTTGGGGTTGAATTGAATAGTCCCTGCATCAACTGATATCCTGATGGATAAGTGACAGTGAATTGAGAGAAGCTACTAGGGTTCAAAAAAGTCAGCGAAAGTGTAGCACACACTCCCAAATTAGCAGCGGAGATCTTTCGTCTATATCATCATGTTGCTGTGAAGTAGAACTATGATGAGAATCAGCAGATATTCAAATTCGACTTACACGAGGAAAATAAAGAGGAGGAAGAGGAGGAGGAGAGGAGAGATGTTCGTACTCGGAGGGAAAAGGCGCTTCGAGTAATAGGTATCACGTGTACGAGTACTTTCAAGTTGAACTCGATGTCTGAACTCGAACTTGGGAGGACTAGACAATTCGGAATCAGACGAACTTCACAACAAAGCAATTCGAGGGACCGAAATGAATCTCGGGACATCTATGATCAGTGATAGTAAAAGTAAAAGTAAGTAGATCGTATAATACTGCGGTCATTGGTCCGTTGACAATCATCACAATGCATACAAGCTCAGAACAGGTGGTAAGAACAAATGTACAATGGTTAGAACTCGATATGCGACGGAGGAAAAAAACAAAACGCAGTAAATCGGGGAAGAAATGTGATTTGCGCAGTGGGAAAGACGTGGAAGTTAAGCGGTGATGGGATGCTCAAGTGAGTGGGTGGGGATATGTACAATGGCACACGGAAAGGTGTGTGAAAACCCTAGGTATGGATAGGAGGAAACCACGATGATAAATTAGATTAAATGAATGAGATGGAGGGAACCCAAATGTGCGAAAAGCTTGAGAGGTATGGCAGAAACAAATGCAAAATATGAAGAGCAGTCATGAGTGGTATGAATGGAGAAGTGCGGAGGAGAGAAAAGAAAACCGTTCATGTCATCATCATCATAGCAACAATCATTCGTCATCATTCATCACTTCCCCTATGTCCTATTTTATCGCTGTTTCCTTCGTAAAGAAGTAGACCTTACACCGAAGGTGCTACCACTTATCGAAGGTTTAGGACGAATAGCTCCCGATGTTGATGAGCCCGAAGGTGGAAGAGCGGATGAAGAAGGTGCGTTTCCGATACCGAATGTACTACTTGCAGTTGCAGTAGGCAGTGCACTTGCTCTTCCTGATGGACCTGAACCGGACGAATGAAACGCCGGTATTGTAGGACTACTGAATGGCGTTGAAGGTCCCGAACCAGTTGGCATCCCCAGTAATTTCTGAACAATGAAGGGACGAGTTTCCGGCACGGGGGGTTGCGATTGAGATGCAGAATGTGGTGAATTAGGTAAAGGAGGATGGGGAGAACGTAAAACGCCTTGTGCACTGAAAGGTTGAACGGCACTCGCTCTTCTCGATTCAGATTGAGAGACTGTTGAATAGGATGAATGTCGGAAATGAATATCAGATACTGTTAATGGAATAGAATCTGTTGGTGAAGGTAGCATCTCGGGCAATTCGGACTTCATCGCATCCGGTTCTGGCGAAGATGAACGGTTGAACTGAGGATGATTGGGAGAATCGGAATGAGTTGTCTCATGTGACACTATATCCATTGGCAGTGTAGGTAATGGTTCTTGAGGTGTTGCCGGAGACGGTAACGATACTGGTTTTAATGAAATGTGGGGACTCGCAGAGGGTCGGCTTGAAGATGGTGCGCCGATCGCCATGGAAAGGTGTAACGATTTTCGAAGGTCAGGAAGAAGTAGGGTGGGAACGTCGGGTACTGGTTGATCACTACTCGTGTTGTGCGAGGACGTTCGATTAGAACTCGATCTTGACTGCCTCGTTGACTGAGCACCACTTTTCAGAGACGCGGACGCAGAAGACTCCATATCAAGAAACGAGTAATGTGATTCCCGACCACTACGCCGCGACTGTCCTTCATGCGGTCCGGGAGGGGGCAGCACAAGTTCGTCACCGCCATCCTCAGCTCGTTGAGGTGCTAAAGATAGAGCTTGTTTCAGTGACTGAGGAAGGGAGAAAACTCCAGCGCTGGTATACCGGCCTTCTCGTCTCTGCAGACTAGTACCGAATGCCTCGTCCTCGAAGTTTACTCTTAAAGGACTAGCCTGAGATGGTCCACCGTAAATCTTCGACTCAGACGCGATATCACCTTCTGGGGATATCACGGGCTCCATATGTGATAGGAGAATTCCCCGACTGCTGTCTCGGGTGTGGGGAGAGAGCGGAGAATTCATATTCCTTGGACCTCTAGGTCGAGGACTCCGCGTAGCTCCTTGTGAAGCTGAGGTTGGTCGAGAGACTGGTGAAGAGCGCGGCATGACTGATATTCGCAAGGGACTGTATGTACCCTGATGCGACAAGTCGGGTAAATCAATGGAATAACTGCCGTCCGAATTTTGTGAAGCATGTCGGCCGCTCCCAACTCGAGATATTACTCGAATATCTTGACCATGTTCATCATCATCATCAGACTCTTCCTTCACAGGGCTGATGTCCAAAACAGCGTCACCCGTAGAGCGACCTACCTCTTGAACATCATCTCTGGTAGGGTCTGACTTCTCGGGATCACCTTGACGAGAATGGATAGAACGCGCTATGAAGGATAATCGACGGAGTCTCCCTAAACCAGGATTGATGAGTAGATTACGCTTCCGTTGTGTTGATTGTCGTCGTCGTCTCCATAGATAGATAACAAGGATTACCAGGGAAAGGACAACCACTACTGCGGCAACTACGATACCCGCAATTGCACCGCCAGGCAAAGAGGAAGATGAAGACGACATGCCAGAAATCGGGGTTGCACTGCTAGAGAGATTTATATAACAAATATTTCTGCATGAGCGTAGCTCCTGAACGCAATGAACGTAGAAATCAAACAAAATCACGCACCCTGAATTATCAAGTTGAACTGTTGTAATATTGACAACCCCTAGTGCAAGCATGCTACCTTCGCCTTCTTGAGTTGCACCGACGTTCACGACATCAACTACGTGGTCTCGATTGGGGTCGAGTCCAGTACGATAGTAGAGGACAGTAGGCGCTGAGGCGTTGAATGATGAACGAGCCGAAAAAGTGAGTGGGGTTTCATCATCGACCGAGATGTTATAAGAACCAGAAAGCGTCGTGCTAAGGCCAGAGATGGTGATTGCCGTGCCTTTGGGTGGAAATACGCCCATTTGTATATCAAAACAAAACAAGATGTCATGACGGGTCGACCGCCGAGATGATGGCTGTGAGAATCTGAGAATAGTCTAACGTAACTGCGAAACTCACCATTGAATACAAAATGAGAGGAATCACCAATATTAGTGCTCATGTGGAAGGGAATACTCTGATTGATGAGAAGATTCCGAGAGAATGACCACTCTCCTCGAAAGGATATCGAATCATCTGGAAGAGTAGATGTTGCGACTGAAGAGCTGTTGAGAAAGTTGTAAGCACGCGCTGAACTTGAGGCAAAGCATGCAAGACAGAATGGCATAAGTGAGAGAAAAAAATCCGTTCAGACGTGGGTTATTCCGCCGTTGTCGGAAAATGCAGTGTACTGTATCCAAACCCGCTTATAACCCAAATCGCAAAAATTAACACGGGGTGATTGGAAATAAAATGAAGATCGGAAACACAAAAGGCGCATCAAAAGTTGCCGAAAATCGATGAAATTTACACAATTAAAAACAAAAAGTGAAAAGGTCAAAGCTCAGCCGCAAACGCGAAAGTTGCTAAGGAAGGGGAGACTAAATAGAGGACAGAGAAACACACCTAATATTCGATTGGTTGGAGGGTATAGGGGGAGCACCCGTTGTTAAAACCGCGCGATCAAATTGCAGAAGCACACTACCATCGATGATATGATCGGGATTATGCATGGTTAGAACTACAGTGTGGTCCGAATTTGTTAAATTCGAGAAGGCTGCGAGGACATTGGTATAGTAGTTGGGTGGTGTCGATGACGATGAGGCATAATTCGTAGTGGGTACACCATCCAGTAAGACGGAGTATGTGGCTGAAGAGGGAGTACTTGTTGGTAGGAGAATCCCGAAGACAGATATTGCAGACCCTATGTACCAACATGAGATTAGTTATACAATCCGCATGGAGATGGAACAAAAGATTTGTGGATGCACGAAACTACCGCCATGCGGAGAACCCACACAGGTAAGTACAGAAATACTTGAAACCACTCCATGACAAAATCAAAATGACTTACCATTCCACCCAATAGTAAGGGATGCACCATCTGCAGCTGTAACATGCAAGCCCGTCCCACTACCAACTAGATCCGGAGAATTTGAAGCAAAACCTGAACCTGAAAAGAATGGATTCCAGCCAGATGTTATGTTCGGGGTACCAAAGGTATCTGCGAATGGACTGTAGACAACAGTGGGTGAATCGTCTTCTATCGTGATGGAAAAGCTGTTCCTATCGCTTGTTGAAGGAACAGAATCTGCCATTCATACGGAGAACCACCAGCGGGGATGACAGTGAGCAATCAAGCATCAAGGTTGTAAGGAAAGTATCGGCTATGATGCCAAAGCTATGCGAGACCCAGCTCGTCAGAACCTGGGGTGGTGGAGAAGAATGGGATGATGAAGACAGACCTATTTGTGTGGTCTGTATCAATGGTGCACCGTAGCAAAAGAATGCGATCAAATGACCGATGTCGAAGCTGAGAGTATTTAGGAAGGCCGGTCCCCACATTCCGCGCTTGGAAGCACATTATGCATCATGCTTTAGTAGGTCGTGTTTTGTCCCAAAGTCTCTGAAAACTCGGCCAAGGGTGCCGTCACTTGACACTACATACCCGGACGCTGATGGTGTCCCTTTGGGCGTCGAGTCTCCAGTCATGTTGCACGACTATGCACACAGCCATGCAGGATTTGAAAGCACCCAGAAGTCTCCATATAGAGTATATGTTCATCGTCATGTCGACACCTGTTGAGACAAATTAATCGACTCCATCAGTGTGGAAATAAACAGGCCGCTTACCAACTCGTGTTCAGGGTGTTCAGGATTGTGGTAAGCGTAGGCAAAAGCAACCGCACAATGGCAACCTCACTTGCATCCCTGGATGGAAGCAAACAAAGCTCGACATCGAAGACTTGTCTGTAGATTGGGTTCAAGTCTAGGACCAACTAGGGATATGGTTCGTAAGAAAGTAAGTACAGGCAAAAGAGTGCGAATAACGTGGCCGGAGAAATCCATCATCAAATTATTGTTGAGAGATTATTGATCTGTATTGCTTATCAGATACTACGAAATAAACTCTGTCTCCTGCTGTCACTGTCAGCGACACATCTTACGAGTGGCCCTCAACATTATAATGGCCTTTTATCGTCCAAATACTGTTCAGTACATGTTCAACTCAGACCCTCATACTGCGATCATGCGGATCCTTCAATTCCATCATGTTCTTGCACTGTTTGGTCTCCGCGGTGGTCCTTCCAAGTCTAATACATAGCCTCATCTAATCTAAGAATCTGAAGACATATTTGGACTTACTGGACATCCTGACAGCTAGGTTCCTGCTCGCGTAACCTCGAGCGGGCTATTTATCAACGGTCCAGTAAACTCATTGAGCTGTATTGATCAACTTATAACGCCTGAAAGAAGTAGCAAATCACGGAAGTTGGTGGCGGGAGCTACGTGAAGATTTTAATGAGGACCATGCGCTCCATTGAAATAGGAGTCCGTGCGTTGACAGAGAACGTGAGTCCCAATCCTGCCCTCTCGGAAATCCGTCTTGTCGAAATCAACACGAGATCACACAGACGTTGACATACAGTCCAAGGGTCTGTTGGTACCTTGAAGAAGTCCAAGTGGAGTCTTGTAGTGATGAATGAGGGCAGTGTTTTCCTTGTAAGTGCCGATGACCCTCTTTGGACTTATATCATTGAGCTGCTACTTGCTAATACCGACTCCAAGTGTAACTCTAGATGCATTCTTCTCCACCAGTTTTGAAACGCAATCCTTCAAATTCGATCGCTAATATTCACATACATACCTAATCCCGTCAATGCAGTCCAAGATTTGATCCGAGTCGAGAGTATCATAACAAATGCCCAACTTATCCGTAAACGCGAAAGAGTCTCGACTGTCGATTCTCCTCCCTTCGATATACTCTCACAGTAACACTCAACGGCTTTTCCAGACTACAAAGTGTTCATCAGTTCTCCGCTCTACGTTTATTTGCTACTGATGTATTTATGAGCTGGAATGGTCTTTACACTGCTTATGTCAAACTTTGTTGTCGGCGAGTATATGATCCGCTAAATTTGAAAGAATACTGAAACGTATAAACGAACGCTTTCAAATTCAATCTTCATCTGATTCAGAGATGGTCGAAATATTGTTGAGCTATAATTGAGTTATAAATGTGTAAGATGAGAGCAACGATATCACTAGTACTTCGCCCCGATTTGAAGACCAAGCTTGACCAAACAGTAGACGCGTCCCTTGCACGTGCGGATAACTTGGTGCTACGTTGGCGCTAACCACTGGTCAACTTGTTCAAGCAACTACGTTCAACTGCATCCAGTACATACGACAGGACAGTTATTTCTTGGTAAAGAGCTCAACAAAGCATAACAGAGGGTTCAAGTTGAATTCAATCTTGAATAGACCCCTTCAATAAACTCCTGGTAACTCGATCCTACTGCAAAAACTCCAATATACTGACATATCATGTTGTCAAGGGATGATGAACCAATCTTTGCACCACACATCGCCCGGGACACCAGCTTACTTCCAATCTATTCTTACGCGCATTCGTGATACACATCCAGACCTCCCAGTTGACCCTGTTATCCTTCAGGCCATCCTTCTCTGTCTCATTGCAGGCAGGTATGTTCAAACCGGTGGTTTAGGAAAGGAACTTCCCAAGACCAATAAGCATCTACTTCTTCGTACGAAGAAGGATGATGTACCGATGGTCATGAACCTGACTGCTATGGTAAGAAACCGAATGTCTGGACTGATTATCATGCTTTCATTCGGATTCTATGCTACGATGAAAACAAACTGTCCGATGACCCTTATTTTCCAAGTTTTTTTTAGCTGCCATGCCTCCATCAAGCTAGATATCGTCAACAAAAGTGCTTCGGCCCCCGCTTTGAATCCCTTTCGTTATCTGCTTGGAAACGGTCTGCTCTGAGCATTCCCGTCTCCCCTGCGCCTACGTTTTAGCTTCTAACCCTGGTGAAGTTGAAATCAACGATTACAACCCAACTGCTACCGCAACTCCGACCACACCGGAGTAATAATGCCGCAAAATTACTATCCATTTGAGTAATTTATAGTGGCCTTGTTGTGATATCATACACAGCTTGGGGGGCATGTCTGCTGCGTGTTTTCCCTAATTCGTTCTCATCTTTGATTGACTCTCAATCTATCTTTGGTCTATCCTGTGATGCCATCCCAACTCATCACAATTGTTGTTTGTTTGTTTAGATTCTAACGACTATCTTTGGATTTCCTACTCATAAATCGAAACTCAGAGATCATTCTCGGAGTCACTCCCGTCCACCAAGTGATCCCACTCAAAGCATACCACGATCGGCTCCTGATGACTTTCTGAGGTCGCTCTTCTTCAAAGGACCAAAAACTTCAAGGTTGGTGAACGAATACGAACGTGACCGTCGAGATAGTTCTATCAGGCGACAAGGAAGACATACCCCTCGGCGGTCGTCTACGTTTCCCCTTCCGGTTACACATGACGATGTCAACACTGCCCCTTCCATCCCCATTCATGCCAAGGAATCCACCGATGATTCGGCACTTGAGATAATGTCACTTGCCTCTTCTCGACGACCGTTAATCTCGCCGCATTCTACCGTCAGAAGTCGCCCTGGAGGTGGTCGAACAAAGCCTGATGGTTCCCCTCTCATGTCGATATTTGCTCTACCTCCGTCCAGCACTCCGCCACCAACTTTGAGCCATAATCAATCAACGAACTCTGTGACCAATGGGGTTCTATCGAAGGCGGTCGTGGTGTCAGGCTTAGAATTTTCAGACTTACCAGCACAACGTGCCCTTACTCAGGTTTTGAGCGAGATGAGATTGGTTTTGGAAAATTCCCCTGCAACTCGCATTCAACCTATCGAAACGCGTGATGGAGGAACTTGGAACCTACCGAATGACTTCGTCTTCATCTACGTTTGTCCGCTGGAAGCCAGCGACAGACCGCAAATATTGCGAGGCCTAGTAAAACTCTATCACTCCTGTTGATTTGCTTTATGCGCTAATATCGATTTCATTATAGGTTGACAAATTCGCCATGAGTGTCGATGTCAATATTGCACTTCCCGTTCGCCAAGCATACGCAGCTTATCGTACATCACATCTATCGACTCCCTTATCCTCTTCATTCGTGGTTCCGTTACCTCGTTCACCGCTTTCACCACCTCACGTCCGGACACCGTCTTCCGATCCCCTCCCCGGTGCTAACGGAAACCGCACATCTTTTTTCCGGACTGGATCTCATTTATCTCAATCCTCGTATTCACCAAACAATGTGACCAACACTCCTCCAATAATCACATCCAGAGATCTCACATATCTACGCTCACTTGCTAGTCCTGTTCCTTTGATACCCCATCCAATTCAGCAACAGAAGCAAGACTCGTTTCCATTAATCAATGCATATACAAGTATTCATGATTCGTTGAATTTGTATCTATCGGATCTCTTTTCCGCCGCACGCCATCATCCAGAGTTGGACGGAACTCTACTTTCATTTCGAGCTCAACGAGATGCGACAGATTTAGCACGAGCTTTCCGTGCAATTGGTGGAGACACAATAGGAGCAGATGTAGTCATAGAAATGGCTTCAAGACCACCTAACCTACTCTTAAACGGCGATACTACCACAGAAGCTGCCAGTAGTAGATCAGAACTTGGAAGTTTGGGATGGGGTCGATCTCATGACGATGGGGACCAAATATCGTTAGGGTTTGGTGAAGGCGGAGGTGGTGAAAGTAGTGAAGAGAATATACCTATTCGGATACAAGCACCAGATACTCCAAGAGGTACACCGTATCTGTCCAATATTGACCTCGAAGGATCAAGTTCAGCATCATTACCTCCGCCCGTGGTCTGGGATGTCTCAGAGGTTGATATAGCGAGGGTGTTTCCTCGTGTCGTATCTCACCGGTTATCGGTCAGACAAGGACCGAGTGATGAGATTTTAGGCAGTCTGATGTTTCCTGCGGCGGGTGTTCATCCTGGTGATATACCGAGCGAATTTGAGCTCGATGATGAGGTTGGGCGTGTACCTCATAGGAGATCTGTGAAGGATATCTTAGTTGGAATTTTGGCAGATGTTTGAACTGGAAGCTTGTGTTCAATCTTCATCTTCGTATGTTGATTTTGACAAAATCTCGACGTGCCATGGGTCCCCCAGTGGCTCCAACTGGGGCGCCCATGGCACGTGACTCGTCGTTTTTCCTCTTCGTCGTTTCAGTATCCTTTGAGCCCGGACTGAGTAGGATTTCAGACCATTTCTTTGTAAGTTTCAACAGCTTAGAACCTACAGCCTTTTGTGTAAAAAGCTTCCACCGCCGACGAAAAGACGTATCATATTGTTCTACATTTCTGGTAACGCATACCACTGGCATGGACTTCAGATGAACAGTGAAATGCCGTGTCACATCGTGGCCGTCACAGGAAGAATAACGATACACAGTTAATCCAGACATCCTATTAACCAACCTAATTACGATAGAGGAGACATTGCAAGTCTATCTATATTATAACTATAAATCCAAGTCCGTCATAGTCACCACAATTTTCAAACGACTTAACAACCAATCTACGATGGTTGGGTAGAATCTCTTCTTACTGCGAAGCTTACAAACCGTCTGAAATCTGTGAACTTAGATGTATGATCTCCTCCAGTACCAACACCAAGTCCAGCATAACCACTCTTATTACTATTGCTAGCGTCGCTTCCCGTAGCGGGCGAGATTATTCCTGCAAACAGATAATTCAAAGCTCAATTGCCAGCAAAGTAAGGGCCATGATCAGTGACTTACCTGGGGAGATTAATCCAGCTCCAATCGACGAAGTAGTAGGCCCAGTGGATTGTCCAGGGTCCATATCAAGGGATGATAGGAATGATGTAGATTCTAAGTCATTCTTCGTACTCGTGATGGTAAGGAAAGTATCCATCAGGTCGTTTTGTTCCAGCTTAGGTGTTCCTTTGAGGTCGAGTATCTAGAAGAGATGAAATTTGAGAAATGTGATCATGAAAAAAAAACATGAGGGACATACCTTCTGGAAATTCGAGAAGGAAGCATCACCAATTAGAAGAGTATAGTTGAGAACGAAGCCTTCCGCGGGATCCTACAGAACCGAGAGATGGTCAACAAAATAATAATAAAATGCAAATGAATTTTCGAAATGAGCATACAACTGGTGTAACGATGACTTTCAGAAGGGTTTCTAGTTTCGTGGTATTCTTGGTCACATTCCGGGTATAGCTGGATGATCAGAAAAAATAAATGAAAAATTAGTATCAACGAATGAGTTTTTGAAGTAGAAGTGCACTCACTTGGACGTGCTCAACTCTTCTCCCGGTAGTTTTAGAAGACTTGTCTTCAACGCCGATAGATCAATCAGCAACTAGAACGAAGCAAAAAAAAAATCCAGTTGAAATAGGAAGAGTGCGTGGCGAATCGTGGCAACGTACTTGTTCAGCACCAATCTCCATCAACGGTTTACTCTTCACCAACGCCGTCGTGAATCTTGCGAATACCGCGCTGTTGAAGGAGAACAATCAGAAAATAGCCAAATATGAAAAAAGCGTCAAGACAAAATCAAAAAGGGGAATATCAAGATGTCAGGGTCGTCAATCAAGGGTACAAGTAAGTGCTCGAACAAAAGAGAAGTCAAGTCGAACGATAGAACATATACACTAGAAGACGAGAATGAGGCGATGCAAGAAGCAAGTAAATGCATACCTAGATATTTTATCAAAGAAGTTCCGTTCATACTTCTTCTGTTCAATCAAGGGTTTCATGACCTCCACCATTTGTTCCATCGCATTCGCAAGGTCATTCACATAAGTCGACTGTCCACTGACAAGTGACATGGTTGACCATTGACTCCGTTGCATTGTCATGAAGTATGGTTCACAGGAGTTTTCGAATTCTTTGACCAGATGTTGGATTGCTGAGGAGATTACGCTGGACCAAAAAATTGTGTTATGACGAAGAGATGAGAGGGGGGAAGAATGGCAACAAACCTGACGAAAAGGTCACATTCATCTTGAAGTGAAATTCTGTCTTTAAATTCGTCGGTTACTTTCTCTTTTATTTTCTCTTCCATCTATTGAATCGAAAAGTAGGTGAGCTGATTGACCAAGCAGAGGAAGCGAAGGGAAATCGTACTTCTAAAGCAGTAGTATGACAATAGTCTGCCGTATTCACAAGAGTGCAAGCGTTCTTGACTTCATGTGCATCATAGCTGGTTTCAATAGACCGTCGTACGGCAAACATGGTAGGTCTTCGATGTGCTTCAGTCAAATATTGCTCCAAAGAGTACGAGTAGAAGAAACTCACTTCTTCATGCTCGCGATCAATACATCCTCTATAGAAATATAGATCGATAACGATTCATATCAAAGTGACCAGAAAAAAGCAAAACTCACCAGCATAAATCTTCAACCATTTCTTGAACAATTGGCAAAGATCATACAGAGGTTGACCTGTGAACATCTTCGCACATTGCTCTAAGATCTGAGCGTAGAAATAAAACAACTCCGTTGAACTTGGTAGCAGTAACACTGGGGTTGCGCCATCGTTTTCTGAAGATGTCATTGAACTGTTTGTGGGATTTGGTGTTACAACAGCCTCCAGCGATGAACGAGATTTAGAGCCTCGATATTGTGAAAGCATGTCTGATAGGACTCTAAGTTTGACACAGTGATATGAATACGGACGAGTGGACTCTAGGGGACCAAGATCACGTACTTGTCTTGGGCATCAATGTAGACACCCATGTGTGGTTCGAAAGCCGACGAGATTGGCCTTGCAGCTCTGGTAACAATTGTCGGTTGTGTCGCTTTAAGAATATCCGCAAACTAATTGTGCATTTATCAGTCAGTGTTACCTTTCCAAAGCTCAAGAACAAAAACGCGTATATGCGTTTTGGTGGACCTACGGGAGTAGCAAATTTCCTCGTCATTTCCCTCTCAAAATCGACCGTCTCTTGCAAGGTATCCAAGAACACTTTTACACCCAACTTCACGCCGACTTTACCCAAAAGGACTGTCAAGTCGTCCTTTGTGATCTCTGCAAATTTAGATAACAAGAACCAACCCGCCCTCCATTCTCCAGGAAAGACTCTGCCCAGTTCATTCTCGTGTGTTTGAAGCAGCCGTCTGAACCAGGCGAATCGTCTCGAGAGGTTGTCCAACTGACCTGCTTCGTCTGATGGTTTGAATATTCGACGATATTCCTTCAGTTCTAGTCCGACGTAACGGTCTAGGAATTGGGCTCGGACTTCAGGACCTAGCACATCAATAACTTGGCAAGCATGAGACATTGTGGAGGCTTTGATTGGTTTTGAAGGGTCTTGAGCGTAACTGAACGAGTATATTGATATTGACTTTCGTGAATGAAATAAAGCAGAATATACATACAAATTCTCCCAGTCTGAATCAATCTTCGCCCTTAGCTCAGTCTGTATCTCTTGAACATGTTTCCAGATTTGGGATATTCTGTACACTGAAGTGTACGGTTTAAATGAATGCGCGATTCCTTTGACTGCCTATATGCGATGCTAATCAATACTAGCGAGATGGAACCAAGTATCCGTACTTACAGCCAACGTTTGTACAATTTCAGCGTAATTCTTCTCGTGTACTTGAGCTTCTAATTGACTCAACGCACTGACTGTGAAGGTTTCATAAATATAAGTACAGATGCTCAGAAAGGTCGAAGATGCCATATTACCACGTACCTAACATTTGCAACCTCTTGAACGTTGTCATACTGAGGATAAGATTCTTCTTGGCCAAATCCAAGACTTGAATCTCTTTAGTTATGTTCCTCACGACAGCTTCCGATTCTGTAGCTTTCTCTCTTATACGAGAGACTTGACCTAATAAATCCTGGTTGCAGAAATACACCCGCCCGGAATAAGTAGATAATCCCATTTTTGAAATAAATTTTGGACAGAACGCACAGAAATCATCTCTTGTATGAGTTGCATTCTACTGGGATCCTGGTCCTTCTTTAACTCTTCCTGCAACTCGTCAATCTGTTTCATTAACTCCAATTCATTTTGAGCAAGATGTGATTGAATCCCATCCAAATGTTCGAGGGCAGTTTCTATATAATCAAATATTAACATCATCCGAGTAAATGCAATGGGGATATACACTAGATTTCAGTTTCAAACGGGAACGAACTTACTAACTGTACGTACCGTTTGGAAAGTAAGTATTTAAGATATCAACTGGATTAAATTCTCCCCCAAATACCTCTATCGGATCCTCTTCTCGCTTTCCTTTGTTGCTTTCCTCTCCTTCCGGGTGCGAGTCGAGGATACGTTGAATAGAAAGGACCAGTTCGTGAGGTAAGACTTCTTCCCGAATTCCAAGAACCGATGTGTAAGGTCTTTTAAGGTCCATAGACATTGCGAGTTTGACGTTCTCTCGCAATGAGAGCAATGTCTATAAGGTGAATCGAAAGCGAACGCGATGAAGATGGTAGAAAGACTCAGAGTTGTCCGAAGATACACTATTCTATGATGTAGCAGGCGCCTCACAACTTGTAATATCAGAGGCGCCCATTTACTGGAAAGTTTCTTTCTTCCTCCATCTCGAGATGACCAAGGGACCTCCACCATCCGAAGCAGGACCTTCAGCATCAACATCGTTTGCTAACCTGCATCCTTCGTCTTTCTCTTCTGCACCAGTTCATACGCCTTCAGAACCAGCTTCAACCAGAAGGCAGGCAACACAAGTCGGGCATGGAGGGTTTATTCATTACACACCTCCATCTCAACAAAAACAAACTCATGCAACCAATTTTAATGTCTCTTCTCAACAACAACAATACCAGCAATACCAACCACAACAGCAGCCAAATCCAAGTGGTTCTTACCCGTATTATGGATACGCTTCTAATATGAACGTATGGCCAACTGCTGCTACTACTTGGTCTGGATATAATTATGCACCGACGACGGCTTCGTCAACAACACCTTATCCTTATTCTTATAATACTATTCCGCCTGCTCAGGTTCAATATCAACAGCCTTATTTGAATGGAGTACCGCCGCCGCAACCTCCGCAACGTACCATTGCAATCGTACCTACGCCCCCACAACCAACGCAACCCCAGCCAACACAACCCTGTGATTCTCCTCCTCCTTCCGTTTCTAAGAATGCGCCATGTTCTCCTATCTCTTCTCCTGTCCCTCCAGAGCTGCCATTCCATAAACACTGGGATACAGTATTTAAGAGCTTTTTTCAGAAGATAGGATTCGCTCAAACTTTACGAGGACTCGAAAGTGACATGATCGTCTTGAACTCAGATTGGGAACAGAGAATCCTTCCCTCCGCTTTGAAAGAATTGGTCAAGGGTGTGGAGGTGTGTTGTCTTTCTCCAGAGCCAGAAACGTCGCTTCCATATATTTACATATGATCCGATTCTTTAGGAGTTAGGGAAACAAGAAAATGAAGCCTCGAAATCAACTGTCGATGAAAAAGGAAAAGGAAAGGAAGCGGAGATGCGTCTCGACGAACGTAAACTTGGTTATGTTCACTTCGAACCTGGGACTGAGCCTAAAACACATACGTCGGTGAGTTCATAATTATGTTCTATTCTTTCATTTACTAAATACCATCTTTGTTGTCTTCTCATAGATTACAAGATCCATCTCCCGTTTCTTGGCGCAAAATCGTGCCCGGAATGATCAATCCAACAAACAAGAATTCTTACTGTCACTCGCTGAGAAACGAAGAAAGTTGACTGAACAAGGAGAATATTCCTCAACTAATCCACCAGACTCGGAGATTCCTTCGTGTGCTAGGACAGATGCGAAGACGCAAAATCGAGATATCCAAATGAAATATGATATTGCGAAGAACGAAGATGGACCGTTGAGAAAGACGATGAAGCAACGACCGAAAGACCAGGAACCCAGTCCTAATCGTGTGGACGAAGGACGGAAGGAGACAGGGTCGCATCCACCAACAGCTAGTCGGTATCCTGCTCTCGACGAACGGTTGAAAAACATCGAAACTCATCTCGCCGTCCGTTATGGTTCGTTAATGAATCCATGCATATTCAAGTCATCAGAGTCTTTAACCTCGGTTTCTGTTCTTTCTCTAGTGCCTTCAATTCCATACTCTCTCTTAGACAGATTAAGATTTCTAGAAGACCATATAATCCATCTTGAAAAGGAATATCCACCCTGGGCCGCTCTTCATTTCAATCAGCCTAATCGTGGTGTACGTAGCTGCCGTCTAAATGCTGCATGCTCTTTTTAACTTGACGAGATTTGTCTTCTTCTAGTGGCCACCCCCTCCCAGGCCAACACCTATAATTGTCCCCTCACATCTAACTTCCTCTTCTTCTCATCACAATTCCTCATCGACCTCCACCATACATCAAAGTACTCAAAATACGAATCAAACGACCTCGCATCCTTCCACAGCGACAGAAAGTAATCAAGATCCGAATAATGGCGGAAAGACGAAGGGCGGGAGCGGTGGAGTAAGGAGTACCAAGTCGAGTTTACATCGAGCAGTTATGGAGAGGCTGGAAGTTCAGAAAGCGATCAATGATTTAGCTGGAGGTAGTGAACATGGTCAAGATAGCTAACACAAATCATTGGGTTCATATTTAGTACGACATTGTCCTTTGGTACAGTTTCTTTTGCTTTCTACTTCCGTGCACTCGGATGAAGAGGCATAAGTAGTCAGTCCTAAGGGAATTCGCTGTTTGAGCAATAGAGAGACTTCAGGGTAGGGCTGTGTGGTCTAATGGTTATGACGTCTGCTTCACATTGTGATGTACGCTGAAGGTTCCCGGTTCGAACCCGGGCACGGTCAAGTAGTTTTTTGCTCTGTTTCATTGAATCTTCTTGTTTCACGTCTAACAGAATGACGGTTTGAACAAAATGAAATGCGTTTTCTACACTGCACTTGTCGATAAAACAGAGTGTCCCAAATTTGTGGTCATAGATTGATGAATCTGTAACTTTCAATCCTCATTGAAAGGAACAACCATCTTCCACTCCGAAGTCTCTGGAGGAGACTAGGCGCTCACCGTCACTGAAATCATATGTCTTCAAGTTGTTGAGTACAAAAAAACCTTCAGTACTGATATTCAAAGCAAAAGAATTGACCGTGCCCGGGTTCGAACCGGGAACCTTCAGCGTACATCACAATGTGAAGCAGACGTCATAACCATTAGACCACACAGCCATACAGACTTTCCCTCATACATTAGACTTGTACTTTACTAACTTTTCAACTACACCACCATGGTAACTAATACTAGACTATTGATACTGTACCTTCACCAGGAACTTCCAATGATACCCTAGCATTGATACTGTGATTGGACTGCAAATGTAAATTATATGAAGGCGTCGGACTGAGGTTTGTTTCTGCTTGAAATCTCTCAAGTTCGACTCTCTCAGTCTCAGAGCCACCTTCAATATATAATCCATTTGATGTTTATTGAAAAATGACCATACTATTACACTATTATTTATACATTTGAATGAACAACAACATCTATGGAAAGGGGTGTGCACAGTGGGGGGAGATTTTGTTTCGAGAGAAAAGAAAGTGATAATGAAGTGAGAGAGGGAGAGGAGATCATGGAGGGAGAGTTAGAGTTATACATCGATGTTGGATACTTATTGACTGTTCGTTACAAAAAGAAAAATTCTAGAATGCTATGAAGTCGTATAATCATTGAATGTTGAATGGAATGCGCGATGAGATATAGTAAGAAACCAAAGGGAAAAGAGAGAAACCACTGTTAAATCAAAACGAACCGAGGATGAAAAACCAATAATAAGAATGCTTCCAGATTGGAGACCGTGAAAGTCTTGAAACCAATCATAACCAATCAAATGTTTTAAAATGAAAAGGTAAGTTATTAAGACGGGTTCAATGGATATGATGGAAAATCTAAATCATAGTGCAATGGAACGAAAAGGGTCCTGAGGTGTTGGATGGATAAATGGGAGGAATGGATAGAATGACCGAGATGTCAAGGAAAAGTTTTGGATGGCGATGAATAAACGAACGTCACTGCTGCTGGTCCAAATCACGGTCTCGGTGAAGGAGGAGCAGTTTGTGTCACCGAAGTTGAGGGTATCGAAGTCATACCAGACACAACATTCGAAACAGCAGCAACCAGATCGCTATCACTTCTTCTCCTCGTATCCCCAACCCTTTGTCCAAGCCCAGATTCATTATCACCATCACCTTCTTCATCCCCAAGACTGAACCTAACTCGAGAAGACCTTCTATCATGAGCGCCACCAGTACCACCACTTCCACAAACCCCAACTGCGTCTTCATACGAAGGTAAATCTCTCAACGAATCTAAAGGTGGTATACCACCTCCCAAGAATCCCCTGCTAGCCATTTCATAATCGGGCGTTTCAGTGAAAGCTCGATGAAGAAGCATAGGACCAGAGCGTGGATCTTGAGTTGTAGGTCTTGCGGTCGTTGAAAGTGGAGCGATCTGTAAGGATGACGATGATCTTGATGATAGAATATGTTCAGGAGAAATCGCAGGTGAAACATCTCCCGAAGATGATCGTGTACTAGTCCTAGTTCCACTTCCATCAGGTAACGAAGTAGTAGTCGTAGTCGTGGTTATAGGTCCAATCGAAGATGTCGACGTAGGTAGATGGTTATTACCACCTGAAGCATTCGTAACAGCAGCTAGATGCGAATGACCATGAGGGAAATGAGCAGGTAAACTTTGGAGACTCGTATTCCGACTTCCAAGCGTAAATCCTGAAAAAGGTTTCATGGATGCATGGAACAAACCTTGCAAATGTCGACTAGCTGTGCTTGAACTATGAACGAAAGTATCGCCGCCGTGCCCATGGGGTCCATGAACTCCTTCAGCAGGACTGACAACTGCAGCTGCTTGCTGGTGATGACTGGAAGATATCGAAGGTGCATGATGATGATCTCGTTCCGGGCTAGCAGCACGAGAATTCGCTCTACTACCTCTCCGGCTGGGGAACCTGCTAGCATGCGCAGAGGTCATTGTAGAGTCGGCTATTGGCGACCGAACCTGATCGGAAGAAACTGCAGGTAACATCTCAGGATTCTGCGTCAAACTCAACAACAACTCCGAATTGACCCAATCCAATTGTGATTGTGCGGCAGTTGAAGGTTGAGGATTAGGAGGAAGCTGATCCCTAACTCGAGGAGCGGGACGCGAATGCCGTGAAGAGATCGGATGAGCTTCTAATGCTTGCGGGGATCTCGAATCACCGGAGGGAGATTCAGTACCATTGATAACTGGACTAACTCCTTGAGCCACCCATGGATTCGTAACACGCATGGTAGCGTTTTCGGGTAAGAATGCGTTGGCAACACGATCGCGAACATGTTGGGGATAACTTGGAAGTTCCAAATCATCGTCGATGTCGCTATTTGCACCGTTCGTCCCAACGGCTTCACCACCTTCGATATCCTGTGATCCAAGAAGTAACCTTCTGGTTGCTAATGTAGCCGCACGAGCTTCTTCAATTAAACTATGATCCAGGATGTGAATTGGGAGTGAACAACGAAGTTCGGAAGTATGCCCATCCTTGTTGCCGATAAGTATTGACCATCGAATTCTGTGCGAAATTTGAATTGGCTAAATGTCGAAGACAAGGAACGGATGTCAGTACCGGGTAGACAAACAAAAATAAGATTGAAGGAATACTCACCTCGAGTCCATGTGAAGGGGTCGTATGGGTAGGAATAGCTATGTTCAGCGTAGTTACAACATCGTTAGATACGTCTTCATCATGCGGGATAAATTCCGGAGGGAGATCCATAGCGCCAGCTAGTTGAGGTTGCGACGTGGAAGAAGCTGGTTGAGTTGAACCCGACGCGACAGGTGGATGAGACTGATTCGATGCGCTATTACTTCCAACTCGAGATAATGCAACATTCGACGCGGAAGAGTTAGCCGACGGAGAGGTGAGAGGCGACATGTCTCCGGAAGTGACTGGTGGGAAGTAGCTTCCTGTGGAAGAGTTGGGAAATTGTGCGGTAGACGGAGATGCGGAAGAGTGTGGAGAGACAGGTTGTGAACTGTGGAGCAAGGGGATCCTATACCGATGTTGTTGCTCTTCTATCAAAACCGCATGACCATCGACAATATCATGTCGCGCAGTCGCGATAGATCTCGTAGCCTCCTGAGGACCCAAACGAGTATACAACTTAACAGTTTCGTTAATATTCGTCGTCACGTTCAAAACGCGTGCTCCTTTGACAAGAGGGGAGAATTTGACGACAGCCGTCACGCTCTCTCCTGCAGCCCACGCCTTGTGTGGAAGCATGATGGAATACATGAGCTTCTCAGGCCAAGTGTTCTCGATTTCAAGTGTTTGTTGATACTCCAGTGCCTCCGATCCGAAGGTTCGATGAATGTGGATTGGACATGCAGCCGAGATATCTCTGTGCGTTAGAGAGAATCCAGAACGTATAGCTGTAGCGCGCAGCTTGTAGCTGACAGCGGCACCCCCGAACACCGAAGTGCTAATAGAACATGGGAGAGAACCACCTAGATGTAGCTGGAAAGGGAAGAGGTGGCGGCCCGCTTTCAGTGTATGCGAATGACCTTTAGATCCTTCCAGGAATGCCCAGTCATGACTGCAAACAAGATATTGGAGATGATTCGATTGTAACGAGATGCTGGAAGCAGGAACAAAGTGAGTTCAATTGAAACGTCGAGCATGAAACATTCAACGTACGCGTCATTTCCTGCTGCTGGAATCTTAGCCTTGCCCTTGAACGACAATACAATCTGCTTTAGCGAGGTCGGTTCGTAAAGCTGCAAAACCACATTTCCGCTGAGCAAAGCGGGATTAACGTCTACACCTGTACCCCTGAGATAGAGAGTCTCCGAATTGACGAGGATGTCAAGAGTTGGTTGATGTTTCTCTGTTTTGTCCTTCATTGTCTCCGGGTCTAGGGGAATGAAGGTGGGGTGAACTGCGAGGGGTCCGTGGTTCACAGAAGAGGTGTTGCGATCCCTTTGAGAGGGGGAGGTAAAAGACTGAAAGGCAGCATGTAATGCAGATGCTAAAGAATCTTCTTCAGGGTGTTCGCGTGGCGGTGGTGGATGGGCTAAGATAAAGGACATGATCGTAACAATGAAGACAAACAAAAGCGGCAAGCGGAAAATTGAATCTTGACACTTCTGTTTGGGTTCTTCTGTTGTTCAGGTTGCCGAAGCTGAAGAGAGATGGACAGAATTAGAGCACAAGGAAGGTTGCGAAAACGGGGGCAGTCCCTGAGGTATGCTGTTGTGAGTAAGGGGTATCGAGAGAATCGCCTGGTTGCAGAGATGGAGTTAGGAAGCAAGCAGAGTAATCCTGGTGTGAGCTGAGACGTAAAATGCGGATTTTCTCGAGGTCCGGAAAGGGTCTGAGCTCGAATGTTTCGAGGAATTTTGTTTTGAGCTCGCCCATTTTCATTCAGCTCTCGTGCGGTCAAGTGCGGCAAACGGGCGCCTGTTGGAGCCCATACTCAAGAGTTCCTAATTTGGGCGCGGTCTACCGTCCCGCCCTCCGTAAACTCCCTCCCGACACGAGATCCGGTTTGCAGCCAACTTGCAGGTACCTTTCATCCGAGATTCTCTTAGATCGCCGGCGACTCACACCGACCTCTCCTCTCAACAAATATTCGTAGCGGACACTCGTCGGGACTTCTGTCAACATATCTCCTCCTCTCTTGACACTGGGAACTGCAAATTCCATCTGACAATTCGCTTAGACCAACAGTTTCCAATTTTTATACGAAATAGCCGTCATCTTTTCGCATGGTCTTTCCAAACCTTTTCCATGACACTGGTCAGCAACGTTGAGCCTCAAAATTGTCGTCTCACAACGCATCCACAGCAACAGGGGTGAAATCTTGGCGTACCTTTCCTTTTTCTCCGAAGTTTTCTCAAAAGCATGGCTCTTATCTGCTCTGCCATCCGCGATGATGAACAGCCAGTTGGCGACGTGATCATCAAACATTTTACATCCCCTTGGACCATCGGGCCCAATCATAGCCTCGCAACATTGAGGGGCTCTTCTTAGGATTGGAAGATACGTATAGTTTCTCACTTTAACAACAATAACTCATCATTACAGGGTATAAACCTTCCCCTCAATTCTATAAACACCAACTTGATTCTAGCTGCTGCAAGTAACTTGAAAGGGCTCCAATTGTCCTCGTAATTCGAATCCAGCGGAAGCAGTGATTTTTTTTCGTATAAGCCAGGGCTAGATCATTCTACAGACAAGAAGTCTTTTGCGATGAAAGAATTTAAATGATCGACAGAATTCTTCCGAGCAGAATCGACTCAAAGACTCAAAAAGGTCGATCGTTCACAGCTCCGTTAACCTTTGGACCATTAGTTGAACTCAAGCCTTGCTTTTTGATACTTCGGTAATATGTCGGGTGGGTATCTGACAATCTGTACTAGGATTATAAAGACTCCATCTCTCTCTTTCTCTTCAAGGTGATGAAAGCCTCCCAGGTACCCTTGCAAGGACAGAACTCTACTACCCAATCGTAATCGTTATCTATCAAGCGTGATATCTCTTTCTACAGGTCTTATGGATACAAATGATTACACGGAATATTCTCGAACACAGCTCTCCCTGCTGGTGCTCTAGCAACTAGTACTTACTTACAGCAACTTTTCGTCGACCTTTCTCCTTCCGCTCCCGGCAACCCTTTCTCGCGCCACGGCAATTCCCATTCGTCCGAACTCATGCTTCATCAAACATGCATTCCCAACTTCCAGAACTCGACATTGACCAGCCAAAGTCCAGGCAGATGGTCGACAAGGCAGCCAAAAAGTGTTCTCTCTCTGGACCATTCTGGATATTTTTGATCTTTCCTTTATCTTTCCTACCAATATTCAGCAACCCATCTAACCACATCGGGATCATATCCTCTCGGAATCTACGTTTTCCTTCCGTCCCCGACTAGCGCTTTTATTTTGGTCCGAACGCACGTTTTTGGTAGACGCGCATGTAACCCTGTAATGGTTCACAAATCTCCTTAGGACCCAAGCTAAAGTACTAGTGTAACACCGCAGCTCAGCAGATACTCTACTATCTCCTATGAAGATTCCTTATGACTCGAATCATGTCCGGTGCAGGCCGTTTTATTAATGAAAAGACGTCACGCGTCATTCAAGATGGTAAACGATCCGTCGGTCCGTTGAAATTTGGAACCTGACGAGGACACCGACTCCGAGGATCTTCAGATCAGGTTTCTCTTCTTTTTCCAGTTAATGTACCGGAGGATCGAGATTGAAATCTGTGCTCTCCGAAGATTTCCGAATACTAAGTATTTTCTTATGTGCTTTAGACTCTAGAGTCTACTGAACACCCGTTATAAACGCTAGCTTTAAGGACTACGGTATGTCATGAAAAATGAACGTGCATACTTTATTCCCCCAAGGAAGACGAAGTCGACATCAATATGTGCTTAACGGTGGGTGTTGCTTGTCTGAAATACTCGACTGCACGAATCAGCACCATAGTATCATTTTGGGGGGCCATTGCGATGTTCCCTTTGGCGAAACTCATCCCGATTCTATACCGTTCGATAGCCCTTGGCGAGCTCTAGTATAAGCATATTGTTTTCAGTGGCGATAGCTGTCGTAGAACTTTCAGCTGGGAGCCGAACGATCCTGGTGTTCTTGGGTAGTTCTTTATTTAAAAACCATCACACAGGTGTCGCAATTGCGTATTACTGCGCAACATATTGAAAATCGGACTTGACATTCATGCCCAGTGAGAATCGACAACGCGGAAACTTGCCGAAAGTCGATGAAAAGCGCGGTACCAATAAGCACGACTCAACACCAAGGGGCGGCAGAAAATGTTATCTCAATTTCTGTTGGAAACCGTTTGTAGTTGTGGACATTCGAGTAGGTTAAAGAGCATCATATTCCGCGGTTTTGCGCGTTTCTAGGGTAGTACCAAACAGAATTATTCAAACGTTGAGAATCGTTCTAAATTGCATTATTTCCACCACAACTTCCCTCATACTGCTCTCGATTTCATCCTAACAAACCGATACAAAACCATCCATAGAAGCTAGAAGAGATGTGATTTGATCAGCGACAATTCGGTAAGTACTGGTGCAATTAATGTTTACAGGTCCTAGTTAGCTTTCTTCTCAGCGCGTTTCTTCGAAGTTCGAAAGTATTGCTTGAGTTAGTCGAAGAATTGATCACAATGATAGTTTCAGCTTACCAAGATGGCACTACGTTGCTGGAATGGCTATTGAGTGAATAGATATCAGTGTATAAATGTGATTAAGACAAGGAGTTTAAGACCTTCTTTTCATCTGCTGATAACCCTCGCCAATAACCTTCAAAATCTGACTTCAAACCTTCTGGATGTCCACGGAGCCACTCGGTAATTGCAAGGTTCCTGACAAAAATATGAATCAGTTGGGAGAAGATGAATGGCAAGAGATACAGGACAACAAACTTTGCAGTATTGGGGTTGTCAGTTGGTAGTTGGAGGGGTTCTGAATTTGACACATCCATACGTTTTTTACTCTTCTTAGTTTGTCGGGGATGATTATGAACATTGTCAAGGTTGTCTGTACAAAATGACAGTGCTGTCAAGAGCTCAAATTACTATGAATAGATACAAGACACATACCAATTGCTGAGCTGTTCCCACCATCAGAAGTCCGTCCAAGCCTATCATCGTGTCCGACATTCATGACCCCGCTGTTAGAAGCTGGCTGGATGGACTCTGATTGTGGCTGCTGTTGATTGACAGGTGATTGTTTCGGTGACTGGGCTGATCCTGACTTGACTATAGATGCAGATAAAGAGGAATGTGACACCATACTAGGAAGTGTTATTGTGCCGTCATTGGGGGGTGTTGGATGCGGGGGAAACTTAATTATTGCACTATGAACTGGAATCAGAACTGCAGGCGATATTTCAAAGCTTTGAAGCGACTTACAATGGGTTTTGGACCTTTGGAAGAGACAAATACGATGAGAGCAATAGTGAATCATATGGTCGGTGGCACATACCACAACAGTGCAAGATTCGGAGTCCACACTAGCAGGTTTCGAGGGTGCAGATGTCACAGCAGAAGTCCCAGTTGGCATAGAATCTACCCCAAGTTGTATAGCCTCTATATTACTATCCAGATCATCTTGCAACTCGGACAGGTTTGCTAGTTAATCGAAGTCAAATCACAATTAAAAATAGAGTATGGGAAGAACTTAGCAAACGTACAACTTATACACTGAGGCTCTTTGTCATCTGATTTCGCTGCCTCCTGGACCAACGAAGTGAGCCCAATTGATTTAGGTGACTGAGGGAGAGTAAATAGTCCATCTTCATCCATCTTCATCGGAATTCCACTTGTATTGTTGAATGGGTTTTTGGGAATACGATCTTGATAGCTATCAGTTTCATTTGCAGAGGAAATGGAACGTTGCCGTTTTCGGGAGGTGTACGCAGATTTTGGTTTCGTATTGAAACCCGTATATTGCTTGGAGCGAACGTGATTTCGGTACCAGTCAGCATAGTGTCCAAGTGCATATTGCTGAGCTTTCCAATTGTCACTACATAACCTGAACTCGATGCACTTACGGCGCATTTCCCGGGTAAAGTACTCGAAGGTTTCTGCATCAACCTCACCCCACTTTGCTGGTGCCTTGCCTGCGTTAAGCAAGGACTGCCAAACTGCCCGGGACCAGGTACGTATCTCACTCAATCGCGAAAATGAGATAGTCATGCCATTACTGTCTTCAAGATATCGAAGATCTGAAGGAACTTCATTCTTGCGGTTGGATCCATCTTGATTATTCGAGATGACTGTGACACCATTTGTTTCATGTTTGAGCTGTTCCCAGTCATCAAAACTCCAGTACTTCAGTCCAGGAAAACTGTCATGGGAGAGCTCCTGACATTCTTTGGCACTGTCAAGGATTGAGTAGAGTAGGGAGATTGGATTGTCGAACTTGTAGTGTCCAGGAGGTGTCAAGATGCCGTCATCTCGCAGAACAATCTTATTCAGAATGGCAGTGAGGGTATTGCTAGTAGTTTATCCAGAGGATTAGATTGAGAAAAAGATTATACAAGGTAGTAATGGTAACGTACTCAAGCATGTTCCTTTCAGTAGATAGTCTTTCCTTCTCCTTGCTGCGACAGTCATGGCGATTTAAATTCCAATACACAAATCATAATGATAAACTCACAGCAAATCCTGGTAGATTGTTTGAAGTACCTGAAATTCTCGTTTGAGACCCTCATGTGTATTGTAAAGCTTTGAAAATGCAATGTTGCCGCATTGAACCAGCATGTCGTCAGAAGCTTCAGAAATTGACTTGGTTAAGGTTGCAAGCAAGTCTCTGTTTCCATTTTGAGGCTGTAATGTAAGACCGATGATGTGAGTCTAAGTTAATCATATATCATTTGGATTTAGCTGACTACATACCAATGAAAACGAAGAGTTTGGGTATATTGAACTCGATGTAGAAGGTGTACTTAAGTCACCTATGATAAATGTAAATGAGAAGGTTCGCATGAATATAGAGATTATAATGTTAGAGATACAAACCAGAGCTATGATTTACGGTAGCACCAAGACTAAGACCAAGACCACTCAATTGCCCATTTAGTGAAAAGGTGGAAGTTGGAGTGGTTGAATCAGTTGTTGCTGACTCCGGGTGGCACTGTGGAAATTGTAGAACTGAAGGACTTGAAAGTGGCATTGCAAAGCTAGAGGAGATTCTGAAGAGGAGGACGTGGTATTGGAGAACAAGTGCCAGTTGCAATGACAACTCTCGGATTGCAACCTACTTGGACTTGCAAAATGCAAATGGCAGGTGGTGACCGAGATCATTCTAGCATTGCAAATACACAATGAATATCGCTATCTATGTCATAGTTGATTCCAATTATTAACTGAGTCAAGAAAGATAGAGGAGTTGAACGGAGACATACCAAAGTATAAGAAGAATATGACAAAAAGAATTTGAGTAAAACAAGATTCGAATCAAACCTTTCAATAGAAGAAAGTAAAGATCACACCCTTTCTTGCATCACTCGTATCACAATTCATCACAATATCACATAGTAGTATGTTCCTCTTGTACTCTCGAAGATAACTTATAAGTACTTTAGTGTTTCTCATTACCAGCATTCTCGCTACTAGTATCATCATCGTCATTTTCATCATTACCCCCAAGATGGAAGATCTCTAGCCCAGGCTTCTCTGCAAGAAAAACCCGCCCTGCGTATTGTCCAGGATGTACTTCTTCATCGGCTTCCTCCTGTGGTGTCAGTGGAAGAGGAGGCATTGCTACCACAGCCTTTATATTCTTCACGCTGATGATGTCAAGACCCAAATTACCCAAGCACTGGTAAACGAGTAAAGTGTTATGTGATAATGCAGCAAGTGTGTGATCAACTTCACCGAAGTAAGCTACAAGAGCGAAAGCATGAAAGCAGTTGTTGATATTTAGCGCAAAGTAAAACTTGACTTCTGCAAAGTGAACATAACCATCGATCTGCTAACAATGAAAATAGATATACGATCAGTAAATTATAAAAAAGTTAGAAATCAAGTAAAACTTACTACTTTGACCATACGAGACATGCGAATGTTGCTTAAAGGCTTTAAGTACTCTTTCCATGCTGATCTGGCAATTTGTCCATTGGGAAGGCGAAGATGAGCCCAACGAGTAACTTTTGGTACCACACTGCCAGAAAACTGAAAACCTTTGGCTTGGAAGAACCGACGAAATACAGGAATCTCATAGTCCTGAACAGCATGAGCTGTTCGCTCTCTAGCTCTCAAAAGTATGTATCCATCCCCTAGTTCAGATGAACCTCTTGGAGGACTAGGATCTGGTTCAAGCTCAGGAAATGAAGCCTTCAGTCCATTGATCTGTGCACGGCACAAACCAACTTTCATCAAATTTGCGAAGGGATTTGAGTCTTGTCGAATTTCTCGTGTGAGGTTCCCGATTGCAGTTTCCATAGTCCATTGAGCATGTAGGGCAGGTGGGCCGATACGATGAGTTTCAGGGGAGACGTGGATTAGAAGATGAATACTTTGGCGACAGAAATGGAGACGATTCTTGTTGCGTTGGTAATATAGCAACTCGTACTCTTCAACAAATTGTACAAGGTTCAGATGAGCTTCGAGAAGTTGTTCCCGTTGAATCCGGTGTTGAAGAAATACCCGAATTCCGGCAACTAGTCGACAAAAATGTCGCCAGTATTTATCTGGAAGCACTCCTCGAAAAACAGCGGGACCTAAAACAAACAAATAGACGAGAAACTCCCAAGCCTTATAGCCAGAATTCATTTTGAGTGCAGGATTACGAGGAGCTTGATAGAATGATCCGGGGAGATAGGAGGCAAGTGAGGCTACCGTGCGTCCATGCTTCTCCCAGATATCACCTCTAAGAACAGCCCAGTCCCAAAATTCGTATTTGTCTGAACCTTCTGTATATAATGTTGCGCGCCACAGCCCAAGTAAAATCTCTGGAAGATTCAACCCAACCAGATGCATGATGTCAATCACGAAACACTGAGGGATACCGAGGCAGTGATTCGGAGGAAGCCCGCTAAGAATACTTGGCTTAACAACCCCAGTTATAAGACGTCGCTTCTCGTATTGAGTCTTGTTAGGTGAGTTTTGAACATATCGTAGATTTCGAATATAACGGTCAGGATCAGGAGGTGGAGGCTTTCGCAGGTCGACATCGGGATGATCGCAGCCTCGAACGTGAAAGTTATCAGGTTTCAGTGCAACAGGAAAATAATGTCCTTTTGGTTTATGTCGCCCTTTTAACCCGCAATTTACCCGACACCCATTCGCACCTTTGTGACCGACATATCCATTTAAGCTCGCCATCCCAGGACCATCAGCAGTACCAAGAGCAAAATATGGGTCCGAAGAATACACCTCATCATCTGCAGCATCCCACACTCTCAAACCCTCCTTTTGCAAAGCAGCGAGATGATGTAGGCCAGGAAAAAGGAATGAATCGAGGTTCTTTGGCTTCTTGGGTCCAGGAATGAAACCGCCAGGAAGAACAAACTTCTTTTTGTAGCGTTTGTTGGGGGAATGATCGAGGATGACCCATATGTAGATCCAACAATCCGACTCCTTGCTCTCGTATAGTTGGGCTCCATCGAGTGAAAGCATGAGTACAAGGTCCCTGTCCTTCAAATCACCTCGTTGAACTGCCTGCAGGTACTCCTCGCCACAATAGAGATCTGTATACTCATTAAGTATCCCTCCATTCTGCCGCAGCCGCATAAGAATCTTCCGGGTCTCTTGTGACCGATAATGAAGATTTGCCGCCGTCTCAGGCGACCGGAATAACATTTGAAGTTGGGGGCCAATGGGAATAGTGTAGAATTTACGTGTGACTAGATCTTTACCATTACTACCAAGTTGATGACGGGGATTATCACAGATAGGACATTTCTCATCCTTCTCAAAGGGCCCAGTGAATCCAACACAGGTGTTCCAGCACATATCCTCTAGTATCGGTACAATTCCGGTGATTTCTTGAATATGCTTTCTGACCATTTCGTAGGATTCCATCTCCTCATCTTTGTGTTTTCGGAGATAACCCTCCCGAACACCACGATAGACCTTCTCGGATGCATCGATGGTCGAGAGGAATGTGTCAAGGGAAAATCGAAAGGCGGGGGTGATTTCATCTTCGATTCTCGTCTGTGGAGGGTTTCGGAGGCGATGGATAATGTCAGGGTCGAGTTTGTCATGGTCAAGAGATGCATTCTGCAATGCATCAATGAACCCCTGCACAATTTTCAGGTCCTGAATCTGCAGATACACTGGAGGACCAGGATCGACGAAACGAGCAGTAGGCTGTAGCGCAGGCTGAGGAGATGGCATGTTAGGAGGTTCACGAGAAGATTCATCCACAAACTCTTCATCTTCGTCTTCATTTTCGGTAACACCCTCTGGTGGTTGAAATGGTTGGACGATAGGATCGAAGGGATAATTTTCTTGGGATGCTGAGGGCGGATGATGCTCCATATCTGCTAGGCTTCCCGGATCCAGTCTTGTGTCCTCACCTTCGCCTTCTGGCGAGTCAGATTCGTATTCCGGGTTGGAATCCATAGAATGTGAGGGTGGTGATTGGGGTGATTGGTATTCCGGGACCATCGTATTGGAGCCAGCCAAGCCGGAATATGGAAGAACCTCTTGCGAGGCTTTCGGATCGGTTGACAACTGTGTAAAGAAATTAGTATCCCTGTTGCATAATATGATTGACAACGAGTACTTACTGGGTCGGTATCATCTCCACAATGTGACTGCAAGTTGAAGGATCCTTTCGAAGAAGAACTATACTAATTATTCATGTTAGTCAGATTGAGAACAATTCCCACAAATGCTATAACTCACTGAATGTCGAGAATTTGGTTGATGGCTCTGAGTGCCACTGGATTCACCAATGGATTGTGATCCATTGCCCACAAAATCATTGAACTCTTGACTGAATTGTGGCTCTCTTCTGAACTTGGCATGCTTGTAGTAGACATTATCAGAGACAAGTTGTCCGGCATCTCCACATTTTGAACAAAAGCAGGACCTTTTCATGGACTTGTCTGAATGGAATGGTGATTTCGAACGTTTGCGCTTGTGTTTGCGAAGTGGATTTGAATGAGATAATATTGAAGGTATCATGTTTGTAAGTTACAGTAGCAGTGAAATGAACGATGCCAAAAAAAACAAATAGAAAGCGCCAGAAAACCGATCGAAAAGAAAAGTGTGTATCCCAGTCAGTGAAAACGCAAAATTGATCTTGCGCTTTCGAGAGAATGGACGAGAGCATAAAGAAAACGGAGAAAAAGCGAGAAAGAGGATTTACGCGCATATACGCAGGCTTGCGCGTCCTCTAGGCGCTTAGAAAAGGGTTTTGCCGAACATTTCCTCCTCTCATCGCTTTTGCGCAAGTTTCCGCGTTGTCGATTCTCACTGGGATTCATGTTTCAGGGCCTTGTTTTGGTGCATATGGATATTTATTTTTTGAGACTGTCTGCGACGGGAGATCTGGAAGACATCATTTGAGTACCTTGGGCGTTCAAAGGGAGGGAGTGTAAACCATGCATTCGTCTCCTGGTTCTCGCAAACGAAGGGATATGGGTCCCAAATTCTGTAGAAGAGTTCTATATGTATCTTATTATGTACGGTGATTTTATCAGATTTTTTTCAAATTTTTAGAAGGAATTTTAGGTAGTTCTTAAAAAATCGCGATTTTAAAGAACCCCCCAAATGATAGTACTAGTAACGGAATCTCGTTCGTCACTACAACTGTGAGAACCAGTAAGAAATAGCATTACAGTAGAATTTTCGAAAATAATACACCGTAATTTGTTCGCAACTTCTGTCGAGTCTATCCACGATAGCAACCAGGAAGGTCAGGAAGTCCAAAGGTTCGACTACGTTCATTCATCGAGATTGATCGCCCGACCGAACTTTGCATATAAGACAACCTTGAGTTCCTTCATCTCCTTTTCACAATTTTCGACGGACGATGAAAGTTTAGACAGTTCCTTGTCAAGCGTTGCTTGATCTCGAGCGAGGCGTTTTAAAGCACGATTATGTGGGATGTGGACGAATGCTTCTCCAACTCGATACCTTAACGATATAAAAGAAACTAAGATAACGAAAGGTTATGATAATGAACACCTAAACAAAACTCACATGACCAGTTCATCTTCATCTGCGAGTTCGAGCTCCATGGACAGATCGTCAAGAGCTTCTTTCTCTTGCTATACATATCCGCGAATTGTCTTTGAGATGTACCGTTGTGCAAATGACTAAGATCTGAACATACTTTGAGAGCTTCGATCTTCTCCTCAATTCCTCTCGCCCTGGTGTTTAGTTTCGAAAAGGAGTTTATACGTTGTTGATCCTCTGGAAGATGAAATCGTCAGTTTCACCCAGAAGATACATGAATCTCAGCGTACACTGACCCCAGGTAACCTCAGCATTGTCCTCATGTTCGTCCTCTTGAGATAGCTGCACATCGACGCATCTTGTTAACAAATAAATACTACTGCCATGCAACGAGAAAGAAACAGACACACCATACGCATGGTGGAAAGTAGTGAGGGTCGGTATTCAAGATTTTCAAGATATCAAAGCGACGGTCAATTCGGCTTAGAATTACATAATGAAATATTACAAATTATTGATCGTCTCCGTATAATTCGGTTACTAAAATCACAAGGGGTGTAACGTCAGACCCTGACCTTTCCTTTCAACCACGACTGTGATTTTTTACTTCCGTGGTCTGTACTCAACGTCGAGGTCCGTATACAGGCCAGATGGACGCATCTGGGGTCACTGCATTGACAACCAATCTGGTTGTAAGCACCAGGAAAGCGGTTGCTAAGCCTCTGTCTTTCGATACTGTGAAGACGGTTGTATTTCTCTATATCGTGTTCACGCGAGTTATCAAGGTTCACAGGCATGTACGAGCTCGCGGTGTTGTTCCTACCGTCAGCGATCTATGGAGATGGCTTGCTCAGGTAAGTTGTATATCTGTCTATTTGGACGATCGAATTGCTAATTCTGCTATTGGTTTAGCAAGTTATATTCCTCGCGTTGAAGGTCCCTTCCGCTCGAAAGAAAGTGGATCAAGAGATGGGAAAAGCACGTCTTGATATTGAGAAGAAGCTGGTCCCTGAGGGTGCAAATGTGACGAGACATCTGAGCTTGCCAGAGAAAGGACATACACCCGACTGGATCCTTGCTGAAATGACGAAGATGGACGATGAAATCGCTCATGCAGATTGGAAGAGTGGAAAGATTTCTGGAGCTATTTATCGTAGGTTTTCCATTTCTCTATCCTCCTACCGTTTGCTAACATATCAAAATACACAGACGGAGGAGACGACTTGAATAAACTCATCGTATCTGCGTACGAAAAGTACACAGTATCTAACCCTCTTCATCCAGATGTATTCCCCGCTATCCGCAAGATGGAGGCAGAGATTGTGGCCATGTGTTTAAGGATGTTCAACAACCCTACCGGCGCGGGGGCTACCACTTCGGGAGGAACCGAATCCATTATCATGTCCGTTAAGACGCATCGAGACTGGGCTAAGGCCACGAAGGGCATAACAGAGCCCGAAATGTATGTTTTTGGCTACCATCATTGCTTCTGTTTGTAACATGACTCTAATGTTTTGACACAGGATCGTACCTATCTCTGCTCATGCCGCTTTCGACAAGGGCGCCGCATATTTAGGTATCAAGCTACATACCATTCCAGTAGACCCTGTAACGCGACAAGTTGATTTGAAGAAGGTTGCAAGAGCCATGTAAGACATTATTACACGATTCATCATCATTGCTAACTTTTGTAACAGTAACCCTAACACGATTATGCTCGTGGGCTCGGCGATTAATTTCCCAGATGGCTGCCAGGATGATATTGTTGCTCTTGGAAAGTTGGCTAAGAAATACAACATCGGCCTTCATGTCGATTGCTGTTTGGGTAGTTTTATTGTTCCTTTCCTTGAAGCTGCTGGTTTCTCTACCGAGCCATTCGATTTTAGAGTGGAAGGAGTTACCTCTATCAGCTGTGACACCCACAAGGTATGTATCATTACTACGACCTTGACGGATTTCAATAATTTTGTTGCTGTTTATTTTCATTTTCCAGTACGGATTCGCTCCCAAGGTATCTTAAACTCGTCACGTGCATTCCATCTCTGCAACATCAATAACACGGTATCTATAGGGCAACTCTGTTATCATGTACCGAGACGCAGCGCTTCGTCGTCACCAGTACTACGTGAACCCAAGCTGGATGGGTGGTGCATATGGCAGTCCAAGTATGTCTGGCTCCCGGTATGTGACAATTTCTCCCTCTGCTCTGTTGAACTGCACATTCTCATTCCCGTTCAGACCTGGTGCTTTGATTGCAGGTACATGGGCCGCAATGCAATACATGGGTTACGAGTACGTACAATATATTACCGTTACTTGATCTATCTCATATCTTACTGTTCTCACAGTGGTTATCTTGAATCATGTCGCTCGATTGTTTCTGCAACTAAGCAGATAATTGAGCTCATCAAGACTCAGGTTCCTGAACTTTACGTTCTTGGTAACCCACCTGCATCGGTTGTAGCGTTTGCATCAAGACATCCATCCGTTAATGTGTTGGAAGTCGGCGATACTATGTCGAAGAAAGGGTGGCATTTGAATTCAATAAATAATCCTCCTGCTGTTCACATCGCAATGACGGTGCGTTTCATATCTAACTCGCATGTAGGAATCGTCAACCAAGCTGAACAATTTTTCTGCAGAGGTTAACGGCGCCAAACGTAGATGTGTTCATTGCTGACTTGAAAGATTCTATCCGAGAAGCTCGTCTTAACCCATCAGGGAAAGGATACATGGTCTCTCTGTATGGTAAGTTATCGTCTTATTACTTTTTTTCTTGCACGAACATCTGGCTGAACCCTTCGTATCTCCTTCTAGGCCTGGGAGAGTCGAGTGCAGTTGGCCCTGCGATGGTTGGAGAGTTGGCCAGCACCTTTTTGGATACTTTGTATAAGGCGTAATCTTTGGTATTATTACCTCACTACGCTTGTTGCACGATTACAATGTATCGGTGTACTTGTAGATTTATTTTTGTTGGTATCATAGTGATCTAATACTTATATTCATAATTCTCACTCCTCAAGGACACCAACTGCTCTGTTTTGATCTAGTCCGGATCCGTCAGAAAAGTTCGGAAATGAGGTTAACACAAGGCAATGGTCCTCCGAAAAAAGAGGAGAAGGATGAGGAGTTCACTGGGCGAACGGATCAGGAATGAAGGTGTTCAACGTCTCACTTCTATCGCTTCCTGTATCGAACGCATGCCCATCTGCATGTATAACGGCCGCTGTCCCTCAAGACACTGTTCAAATTGTTGCGGATATGAAAGTCAAACCACGGGCCATTTCCTAGAAATCCTGCGGTGTTAGTGCGGCCTAAAATCTTCGCGGACTTCCCTCAGGAAAAAACTCCCAAAATCGTACACATTAGTTCAAATAAATAGGCGGTAATTGGACCACACCTTGAGTTGTAGTACGGATCCCCGTGAACGTAGGAAGGACTCGGAAATGACAATGGCTCAGGCTTCAGCGGCCATCCGATAATTCGAAACCAGTTGAATCGTAGTTCTTGGAACGCACATTGAGGCCACTCGGATCTGTTCTCCTCCATTCGTCAGATTACAAGGAAATTTTCCCTTCTATTTCCCAGATTTTTAGATTTTCCCGGTACGATAGAACAGACTTACTCAGATGGGCCTTTTTTGATGCTTGGAGCTCGAGGACAATATTGATACTCAGCGGAGGAGAACAATGATATTTTGACTCGAAATCAAGATACCAATATATCGGCAACAGAGGTTAAATACGCACCCACATGATGGTCACAACGCTAGTACGCAACGCCAAGGAACCGAGCGACTGGTAATTCAAAGTGGCGTTGAATAACAACGTGGCATTGAGTATCCTCTTGGCAGGCATTGAGTAAATACATCGTACCTGCCAAGATACACCATCTTAATCTCTAACTTCCATCATCATCCTTACTGCTTCACTGCTACTTGACTGTCCTTTTGTCGAAAACGTTGGCAACACCACGGCCGCAAGTCAGAAAAACCCTCCTTTCGTATGTGGTACAGTGAATGATCTGTTGAAATGATAGCTCAGCACGTTTGTCTTGTGGTTTTAAACCACTTACCCTTCCAGTAGCCGTATTCTGATCATTGGGACTCAGTACAGTTATCCACGCAAGGCGAGCGGCGTGTTCTCATTGACGAGCCGGATACCTGACTGTTTCATATAGAGTGTAAAGAATCTGCGGAGCACGCTGACCATGGAGGTGGTAGAAAGTAGATAGCACACTGGCAAAGCACCGTCTTGCGAGGATGCGTCGTGATCATAGGACTCACGCCACTGCCGGAGTCCTGAACTTACAGTGCATCCGATAACTCTCGATACAGTATCACCCACTCTTAATTCATAGAGACGGAGGGAGCCAAGGTTCGTGCGTTTTTTCCATGAAACACGAGTTGTTCCGACTACTCTTGAAAACTTGTTAGTCAGTTACTCATCACGCATATTTCTCGCTACTACACCTGTGAGTTACATGTTCAGAGTGTCTTCTTTCTTTTGCACCCATACTGATGTCGTTACTTGCCGAAATGCAGGATAAAGGCTATGATCCGACTCATCCGAATTATTCTTCACCATACCTTTGTCAATGTGAAAGATTATGAACAGTAGCTGAACTTTACGGTCAGATGTTCAAGAACAAAGGTGGAAAGGTGCAAGCGAGGTACCTAAACTAAGCACGGTATAGTATCATGACGCAATATGCAATCTTTCTCAGGACTGAAATGTTTTCGCACCTAGCCGTTTCTACAATCTGGACCTGAAGGCGGTGAGACGCAAAGAGATGCGGACAGTCGGTGACCTCGTCAAGAAACTTTACAACACAGGGAAAGATTCTCCTTTGTGCGTTGGGTATGGCCTACGAACTATGACAGAAGAGGCATCTACCCTGCTTATCCGAACCTTGTGGGGCATCCAATCCCGTCGCATCTATTATATTTGGAACACTTCCTTGGCTTCCGTTCCCATTAATGGAACATACGAATGTGGTATTTTTAATGCTCTCCACCGACGCTATATTTACCAGTCAAGCTTCAACCTCGGAAAGGGCCTGCTGCCGCTGTACTATGGAGATATGAATGCCAGCATTCACCATATAAGCACTATCATATCAGAGCCCCCGGAATACATCTCTGCCCAGGATTTGACTGCATGAATCGTTGGAGGAAAGATACAAAGTCCACGTACTTCCTCTTTTTGTCAACGTCTGTACCTTTAGTACGGGGACAAAATTCATAAACGGGCAACACTGCCGAGTAAATTGGTTCGTGGTTCGCAATAACCGATATCTATGAACTCTATTGACCGCTCAATTGTCGGACAGCAGTTCTTAAACATCTGAGCATGCGGTTTTGGAGAAAGCGTACCCATGAACGACAGTACAGGCCAGGCAAGCGTTCGAGTACCACATAGCAGCAGAACATGACGAAATACTTCTGATTTCTCTTCCGATTCACCTCAACGACTGTCATATGGATGCAATCGGATCGCAAACCCATTGTTTCTCCACAGGATACCTGAACATCCCGAGAGACAACAACTCGAAAATGTTGAACGGCGAGGACGATGACGAGCCACCTTATGATACATCACCGGTTGACGGTGAGTGAATATCAAACCAAATACTCCCAGCTGAATATCTGACGGTGAATGGGTTCATATTTCACTTAAAGTCATGCATCTTCAACCAATGACGTCCGAGTCGGTATACAATGAGAAACTCAAGTGGCTTGACACGGGTGCTGATAGGTCTGACAAAGTGCTCATCCTATTGAATTCTGCATGGAACTACAGGTACTATCGTAGCAAGTCGGGCCTGTTCCAACTTTTTCTGTCCCCAGTCCATCCGTACCTTCGCTCATGTGAGTCTTTGGTCAGAAGCGTGGTCGCGTATAGTCGCATCACACTACAACAACAGTAGTATGACACTCCGTCTTCCTCTGTTGATGTGTTGGATGTTTGCTATCCACACCACCTTTCTACGTGGCCATCTGACCAGGTGTTATCCACTTCAACATTCAGTCTTCGAAAGGTGTATCCTCCTTCGTCCCTTAGAAGCTAGAGCATCGTCTCCCGTTTCCTCCCGTTCAGCTCAACAACTCTACATCGAGCAGCTAGTTTTCACCCGGACATCGCCTGTTAGCATGGTTGACTCTTCGTTTCTAGATTGCGACAGGTTAGAGCAAAGAGAAATATAGCAGCCAACAATGTATAAAAGCTCTATGGGACGTATCTAGCTTCGTCAGTGGAAATTGCCCAGCCAACCCATCTTCAAATTTTGCAGATATCTTGGACTCACCCAACTGACTAAGATAAACCCAATGCCTTCTCTCCAGATCACCAGAGCTGTCATCTGCGCCGTTCTCCTCGCAAACTTCTCTTTTGCGGCACCAGCAGCCAGCAGCTCTACAGTTTCCACACATAGTAGCGGTATTGTTAGTAGCAGCAGCGTACTCAGCTCAGCTACGTCCGTTGCCAGCTCCCAACCTTCTTTTTCGACAGCCCTCGAGGATCAGACGAGTACAGATACTCCTTCCTCGACTTCAGCCGCACCAGCAGCCAGTCAAACAGTCCCCTACGCCAGCGACGATCCAAACGACGTTCTCTGGAGTCCAGATTACGACGGCATCCCTGAAGCTATTCGTGGAACTTACGGCGCTACAGTCCTTGGACCTCAAGATATCGACATGGTCAAGGAAAACCCCGACTTACTCGCACCGCCCACGACTGATTCTGGTACCGTGTCTAACGCGAAATGGCCTTTCAGTTTGAGTCATAATCGCCTTCAAACTGGAGGATGGGCGCGTCAACAGAATGGTATGCCATGCACCTACATTCAATTCAATTGCAGCTGACTTACATCTGCCTTCTCAGTCGGTGTCATGCCGCTTGCTTCAGCTATGGCGGGTGTTAATATGCGTCTCGAAGCTGGCGCAATTCGGTGAGGAGATTCTGTAATTATATCGAACGGTTTTATTTTTAACAACTCAATAGGGAACTTCATTGGCACAAGACAGCCGAGGTATGTTGATAATGCAGTTACTCGTATTAAAACTATTCTCTAACATTTGTCTTTCTAGTGGGCCTACATAATGAATGTACGAATGATTCACCATATTACTGATTTGTTGATACTTATTTTCTTGATCTTAGGGCACTGTTCAAGTCACAGCTGTAAATGCTGACGGTCAAAATTTCCTCGATACTGTGGTATGTTTACATCTAAACTTGATTCAGTTCTCTATAAATAACTTTCTTTCTCAACAGAGCGCTGGAGATCTCTGGTACTTCCCACCCGGTATTCCACACTCCCTCCAAGCTACGGCTGACTTGGCAGAGGGTGCCGAATTCTTGCTGGTAAGTTGTGGAAAATTATTCTAATCTCTGTATTAACAGACTGTTCTATAGGTATTCGACGATGGGAGTTTCAGCGAAGATTCGACTTTCCTTGTAAGTGCTTCTAGTTGATTATTGAACGAATCTTAGTCTAATATTGTTGCTCTCTCAGCTGACGGACTGGCTCGCACATGTGCCCAAAGAAGTGATCGCAAAGAACTTCCAAACTAACATCTCTGCCTTCGATCATATTCCCGCCGACGAATTGTACATCTTCCCAGCTGGTCCGTTAATACCACACATACTACCTCCTACCTGCAGATATTGATGTATATATTCAGCTGCACCTTCCGACGATGCCGTGGCTGTATCTAGTCCTCAGGGTGTCAGTCCGATTCCATACACTTTCAAGCTCTCTCAAGTCAATGCTACATCTTTATCGGGTGGTAGTGTCAAGGTCGTAGATTCTACTACATTCAAGATTTCTGAGAGCATCGCTGCTGCTGAGGTTACCGTTGAGCCTGGTGCTATGAGGTGAGTTTCAGTCACAACTTATTGTACCAATTACGCTCAATATTGATGACCATTGAACATAGGGAGATGCACGTGAGTACTGCTCCGAGTCGAATGTAATCAAAATACTTGTGTTGCTCACGAATTTGATTGACCCATGATAGTGGCACCCCACTCAAGATGAATGGAGTTTCTACCTTGAAGGAACCGGACGTGTCACTTTATTCGCGGCTAGCGGACAGGCAAGAACCTTCAACTACCAGGTAATCCTAATATACAATTTCCCTCTATCTCCTTTTAACTCACCTTACTTGAACAGGCCGGAGATGTTGGATATGTTCCCGCTTCGTTTGGTAAGTTCCTCTCCCCCCTTTCTCGGCAAATTTGTGTATTCATCTAACGGTCATCGACAGGCCACTACGTAGAGAACACCGGAAACACCACCCTCAAGTTCTTAGAAATATTCAACTCAGGTGAGACAACTCGAGTTCATAAGTGATTATGTGTGCCAACAATTCACTTTCGTGTTTTCTTACAGACCGCTTCCAAGACATCAGTCTGAATCAATGGCTCGCTCTTACACCTCCTGATCTTGTCAAAGCTCATTTGAACCTCGATGATGCCACCATTCAGAAATTGACCAAGACCAAACAGACAGTTGTCGGTCCGGCTGCTTGAAGGTCGCGAAAGCTAGAGTTTCAAGAAGTGAATGAAGTACAGTATGGATGTATGTATATCTGACGGACTTTCTTATTGTATTTGTACTTGTCTCCTGAGTCTGGAATGCCCTCTCGCATCTTTTTGTATCAGTTTTGTCCTATCTCGTTCGAATGAATTTTCTGTCTGCGACTTCAAGCTTCACGTGTTCGATATGTTATATCAGTATCGACATCGATATTCTACGTATAAGTACAAGTGAATCCTAGCCAGCCAAGTAAAAATTCTTGGTCAAAAAAAGCAAGAGAAGGGAGTGAAAGAAAGAAAAGGATTGACAGTACGTCAGAAGATACAACGTGGTATATAAACTTATTGAATCATCTTGGAATCTACAAAACATCAGAAAGATAAGAAAACGGAGTCTCCAGAAATACTGCACACAGAGCCAAACGAATGAGAGAGTATCAGTATAATCCCATTATTCAATGGAATCGCCTCATCCGACAAACCAGTTACTGATACTTTCCTCCCATCGGAGAAGATGTGGAAAATCTAGAATGAAGCGGTCGAATCCACTTCAATGGTGGGGACAATCGAAGCGATGAACTTGAGGAAAACCACAAGATAGAAATCGACTCTCATTCCCTCGACATCTTCCTCTCCAGTAGGAGTTGCGACTGCCGATTTGTCATCTTTCCCTCCACTTGTCCTCCTGCTGAAAAGCCATTTCTTCTGCTTATCTTTCGGAGTAGAAGTTCCACTGTTGGAATTGGGACCTTTCCGTTGAGCTTGTTGTTCCTCGATTACACCTGCGTTCATACGTTCGATGACCTTTTTCATAACGCTTGCGTGTTTGCATGGATGAACTGACGCTGCTTGTAGAGTAGTAGAATGAGGGAAAGCTTCGATGGTGACAGTCTTGAACGCATGATCAGCAGAAACATCTTGGAAGATTTGGGAGGGTGTTAAAGGAGTTCGGTTCTGTGAACGATGTTACATATCGAAAACGAATATCATGGAAAGAATGGACCATACCTCGTCGTAGCCGATGAGCCAGATACGTGGTGTTTGGTAGTATTTGTCATATGTGATCATGACATCGTACGTCCGCACTTGCAGAAGATTTCCCTTCGCGACTTCAACCTCACTAAAGGATATTTAAGCACCGAAATCATAGACACTGTAGTAGAGGTGGGTGCTTACTCCGCAGTGATCACCTTTGGTTGAGACTTTGAAGGAGCGGCAGTAGCTTCATCCTCCTCCTCGACCACATCATCATCAATATCGGGAATATCGTCTATGTCTGGAATGGCATCCTCTCCGCCTTTCGAAATCGACAAACCACCCATTGCACCAGACACACCATCATCGACATCTGGAATATCATCAATAACTCCAACGTTTCCTGCACTGTCATGATTCGACGGTCTTCCAGCATGAGTTTCGACCCATTCATCAGCTTCATTTCCTGTTGAAGAGAGATCGCCGAAGGAAAGAAGACGTTCAGCGTCTTCGTCTTCATCTGTGTACGCCAAAGATGTTGCCCGTCTGAGACAAGGTACACCGCGAGTTAAGAGGTATTGTTTATCGTTTGGAAGGTATTCTCTAGCTTTGGATGCGTCTCCCTTCTCCCTGCCAAACACATGATATAGAAACACCGCATTGAAGATATGGTTTTAACCTAAGCGATAGATATTCAAAATACTCACCATGTCCATACTGGGAATTTGTATGTTAAGAAATCTCCAGCTGCAACGAATTCCTCTAGAGAACATTATTTATTGGTTGAGGGTCCGTGCAATCACATGGGAAGAAAGTACTCACCTGGAGTGATACGACCGTGTTCCTTGAACTTGGACTCCTTCAAAACCTATACAATGCCATTTGCGATATCAGCACCTCCATTCTACGACGATAACCCTATTATCAAGTGGCGTACTGGACTCAGGTAGTCTCGGACTGCCCAGTATTGTTGCTGCACGAAGATGCATAGATCAGCAGACCATTCACGAGATCGAAGTCAAAGTACTGACCTGAATTGCATGCATTTTCTGCGCGTTGTCAGAAGGTCGTGAGCTGGGATAGTGGTGGTTCGGGGTAAAGAGTTGATTCCAAGTTCTTGAGGCGAAATTGAATCGATCTCAGTACTACAACACGTGGTTCCCAATTTGGGAATCAATGGGTATGTCATCAAATTCGACAAAAACATGTTATACATCCAGAAAGCAGAGTACAACCTCCTCGGAGGTGTATAAAAGTATAAAGATATGATACATCTGATAGAACAGAAAACAAGAAGAAAAAGCTAGGCATCCAACTTCCACGCATTGTCTTTAATCAACTTCTCCCGTTCGAGGAGGTACTTTCCTGATTGGACAACCCATTTCTTCAGATAATATACAAACGGATGAAGAAAAATATACACACCTTCCTTATACTTCTGGGACTGATCAGAGGCTTTAAGATAATACCAGCCTAAGCGTTCATTGCATCCAAGGCAGAAGACATCTGCAACAGTATGGACTCCTGTCCTGTTCTCGAAATGAACACCACAAACAGCCAAAAGAGAAATTTGAAGTGCTTACAATAGTGCCCTGTCCTCTTTCTTGCCCATCTTCATATTGACAGCGGAGTGAATCAGACTGCGACGGTTGAATGTTGGGAAACAAGCGCGAAGAACGAATGACAGCGAGGCGAGACATACTATCCTCTTCCGTCTCTTCCTGAAAATGCTTTACTTATCAGTTCATCCTGGAGAGCCTGAGATAACACAGGTATTTGTTAGATGAAAATAGGTTGGTAAATTAGCCAGAACTTGGTACGAACAATCACGGCTGAACAGTTTGAACATGAAAAAGTGGGATGATCATGGAACGTGGAGATGACTTGAGACTTTGTATCTGTATGTTGGGAAGAAGACATAGGCTTCGACGGATAATTTGTCAAGATACGAATGCTAGTTTGGATTCTGGGTATTCGGCCAACAGATTGGGGCTTGATATATGTCCGGTTTGAGTGCATACAGACGCCCTCAGATTTAGAGGTAACAAGTAGAATCACACCATTTGTTTCCTATACAGACAATATGAAGAGATGGCATCCAAATCGGTTGCGCGAGGTAGTAGTAGCTGGTAAGAGCCAAAGAATGGAGAGAGCACAAACACCCAGTTGCACTGTTACAGCGAGCGCTCCGAAGTTTTTGATCCGCTTCACGTTGTCTAATATTTTTGTTGAATGTTGATAGAAGTTATTGCTACGATTCAGTGTCAGTGTGGTTCTTCGTCAGTATCATTTGCAACTGATAATCGCATACAGTCTTGAATGTATACTATGTATATTTTTCCTCGGGCAGGCCATTCAACGGCAGAAAGGCTGCCGAAGATATTTTCCGTACCGTGTGGGAACATATTCAAGCGCTTGATTTTATTTTTTGGTTTTGGGAAATTGGCAGTCGCTGCTCGTTCTCCTCCACATCCTCTTTCCAAAGATGGTTTCATTTCAGTGCGTATGCAACTTGGTCACAATTTATTAAATCTCACTGATAGATTTCTTACAGATGCGAATGTAAGATCGCCTGACTGCGATAACGTAGGCTCTAAAATCTCACTGGCTTCGACTTTTTCTTAGCGTGCGGCGATACTCTGAAGAAACCACAACTCGATAAGCATTCCTACCAATGCGGTTCGGTGTTTACCTGCATAGATTGCAGTAAAACTTTCAACGGCCAATCCGAGTACAAGGGACATACATCATGTATTTCAGAAGCGGAAAAGTATCAAAAGTCATTATATAAAGGTCCCAAAGGCAATGTGAGTTTTTTCGATCTCGTCGTCATATCGCGAACCCCCTTCATGATATCTCCTTTTATCCCCTTAATAATGGCAATCAGAAACAAAATGGTCGTGAAAACAGCACAGGAAATCAACCATCTAATGAGTCTCAACCGCAACAACAATCCCAAGACGAAAAACCTTCATGGTCAAGAAATACTGCTCAGAGTCAAAATCCATACGGTGGCGGTCGAGGAGGTGGAGGCGGATATAATAACAACTTTCGGGGTGGAAGAGGCGGCGGAAGACCTTCGTTCAATACTCCTCGATATAACCCGACTGGTGCCAACTGCACACCTCTTGGAACTCCCGCCCGAATGTCTCCTTTTGTTTCTCCAGTACCTCAGTCTCAACCTCAGTCACCTAAAGGAAAGGAAAAAGAACAGGAGAAGCAACAGAATGGTGCCGATGTTGTGAAGAATGGAGAGAGTAAGAAGGATAAGAAGAGGAAGGTTGAGGATCAAGTGAGTGAATGCTGTGATTTATTGACTACGCTGGCAATGCTGATGTTGTCGAAATTTGTGCAGTCTGAAGAGCCGAAAAAGAAGAAGGCCAAAACTTCGGATGCATCTGACGATGCTACTTCATCGCCGTCAAAACCTGTAACTGACGGTGAGGAGAAGAAGAAAGACAAGAAGGAGAAAAAGAGCAAGAAAGGGAAGGAGGTTGAAGTCGAAGGGTCCGTAGAAGTCACGGCAGAGGTTGAGTCGGATAAGAAGAAGAAGGACAAGAAAGAGAAGAAGGATACGAAAGATGAAGTTGTCGAGGAAGTGAAGGAGAAGAAGAGTAAGAAAGATAAGAAGAAGGACAGGAAGGGGGACGACGCTATGGATGTTGATGCCGACTCGATATCACCGTCCAAGACGAAGAAAGAGAAGAAGGAAAAGAAGGAGAAAAAGGAGAAGAAAAGTAAAAAGGAGTCTCGTGAAGTAGAAGCGGATTCATCATGATCCCGGGTCACATTTCGATTTCTACTCCCTCCCAAAATTCTTGCTCGTGGATGTGAGCTTTTCATTTTCCTCTCATGGTTGCATTCTATTCACTCCTTGCGGTATCAGCTTTGTCACTGTATACCGCTGCTTTGTCTTTGCTGCATCTATACCTCATCTGTTTCCATGCACCTCCATGTATTCGACCGTCTCCATCGTTTGTTTTCATCCTACACCATCAGCGACTGTAATGGGTGAATAGACAGTTTACTCCTTCTATCCTTCACTTGCCCCGTTGTTCAACCGTTCGTTCTGCGACACGACCATCAAATGACAACTCGACAGGACTCCAGGTTACTATTACCTGATACTGAAGAAGAGTTTGTGGAAAAAGTTGGACAAGTGTGAACATCGGCACAGCGCATAAAGAATCAATGTTGCGGCCAATACCAATTTATTCAGACAGGCTAATCGTAACCCTTTCCTAAGTCTCGCTGGTTCAAAAGCGATTATACGGACATGACAGCCGGCTGGACGTGCTCGCGTCGCGGTTTGCTCTCATAATGAATTTGAATCTGATAATACAATTCGAGATCATGTGCACTTGACGATGTCACGTGTGCGTCAGCATGATTGCTTAATCCCTGGGCTGTGATTGGCTGGCTAACGTCATTGCAGACGCTTACATGAATTCTTTGAAATCTCATGGACGTCTCCTGTCCGCGCGTTGCCATTCGGAGGCAAAACGTCGGCGAGACCGTTCTTTAAACTCTCACTCGACCCTCAGGAGTCTCCCACAACCCCCTTCATCTCCAACAGCAAACATGTCCTTCGCTGCTCTCAGATCTTCTCTTCGCAAATCAGTCAACGTTCGCGCCGTCCAGCGTGTCGGACGCAATAACGCCAACACCTTCCGACGCTATACGACGGAGACACCTGCACCTGCTCCCAAGAAGTCCAATGTTGGCTTGTATGCTGGACTCGGAGCTGCTGTCGTCGGAGGGATTGCATTCTACATTTACTCCTCTGATTCCGATGCCGCAAAGACTGCTGGTACAGCTTTGAAATCAGGTGTTCAATCGGCCAAGGTTGCTGCCAACTACGTTCCAACCAAGGCAGACTACATCAAGGTACTTCTCCAATTCAATACTCGTCCTGCTGACGTGGTGTCCTGGGAGCCAAAATATAACTAACTGAATTACCATCATTTATTCTCGCTCGGTTCGCACACCTTCAATTTATACTACGCTATACATAGGTCTATAATAAGATCGCTGAAGTACTTGATTCCGCTGGAGATGTTGATTATGATGGTCTGTGCCGTTCTCAATACATTGAACCAGCACCGCTTGGTTCCAATAAATGTCAAACAGAGAAGCTAATCTCAATCTGTTGAAACAAATATAGATGGTTCCTACGGTCCTGTCCTTCTTCGTCTCGCCTGGCACTCCTCTGGTACCTACGACAAGGAGACCAACACTGGTGGCAGGTCCGTATTCAGTTACCCCAATTCAATTGAGTCCTAACATGCCTGAATCTTTCCACAGTAACTATGCCACGATGCGTTTCGAGCCTGAATCCCTCCACGGTGCCAATGCAGGTCTCAAAGTCGCTCGTGACCTGATGGAGAAGGTCCACGAAGAGTTCCCTTGGATCTCGTATGGTGACTTGTGGACTCTCGCTGGTGTCGCAGCCGTTCAAGAGATGGGAGGCCCCAAGATCCCTTGGAGACCCGGACGTATTGACGGCTTCGCCGCTCAGGCCACACCCGATGGCCGTCTTCCCGACGCTAGTCAAGGTTCTGATCACCTTCGTAACGTGAGTGCTTCATGTCAATCTTGCAAGACAAATCCCGTGATTGACTGAATCGCTATGGGGAACACAGATCTTCTACCGCATGGGGTTCGTTTAAATACTCCTATGTCATCACGATTTTAAGTCACTTATCCTTGTGAATTACAGCTTCAACGACCAAGAAATCGTTGCTCTCTCAGGCGCACACGCACTCGGTCGTTGCCACCGTGACAGATCTGGATTCGACGGTCCCTGGACTTTCTCTCCTATCACTGTCACCAACGATTACTTCACCCTTCTCTGGAACGAGAAATGGGTCTGGAGGAAGTGGGATGGCCCCAAGCAATTGGAAGATAAGAAGACTCATTCATTGATGATGTTGCCGTATGTGCCCTCTTCCATACCTTCCATCGCCTAGAGGAAACTGATTCGACGTCATTTTTTGTACTCAGTACTGATTATGTTCTCGTCGAAGACAAGAGCTTCAAGAAGTGGGTCAAGGCATATGCTGAGGATCAAGACCTCTGGTTCAAGGAGTACGTCTCTTTCTTTTCTCTACTGTCCTTTCACTTATCAGCATCTGTATCTATTGCAGCTTCTCAAATGCAGTCTCTCGCCTCTTCGAACTCGGTATCCCCACTTCTCAATTTGTCTCTTCTGAACCCTGGGTCCTCCCCACCATCGACGAACAAAGCGAGGAAAAGAAGCAGTAATTGGATACCGTTCATATTTAGCCAGGAATTTGGTCGAATCCATCAATGCTGCTCGATGTTCATTTGATGTAGTCCTGCTACCTACTCATGTATCTACATCTACTTAGAGGTTTCCTGCTCCGTCGTCTCGGCCGTAGAGGTACCTTAAGATCACTCATTTTTCTATTCAAGTCTTGTATCTTTTTTCATTCATTTGTTTGCTTGTTGTCACTTCTCATTATGTAGATGAGAATTATTTACTTATTGTAGGATTTGGTTTCGGATGGGAAGCTTCATTAGTTTGCTTTTACCAGTGCTTTGAAATGGATGGATTCCCCCCTCAATGTGTGTATGTGTCGAGATGAACAATATTCAGACGTGACTTAGAACACATCTTGATATCATTCCAAACATCTTCACATTCTCGGAACTTGTTGAGTTTCTAACAGATTGTTCACAAATTGGAGAAAGAAGATATATAGAAAATAGAAATCAAAATTTTGTCATGGTATTGTAATGCTAACAACTAAACACATTCCCAGGTTGAAGGTTCTGCAGCTGGATGTTGACACATGAAACTCATCAGTGCATATGACATCTTATACCATCCTCGTCTTCCAAAATCGTGCAGGATGTGCAGGAGAGGAAGGAGGAGTAACTTGAATCATAATCAGATGACATGGTTGACTTGAAAGTTTTGTGACCTTGTCATAACCCATATTGGCACCATATTTCATGTATGATGGAACGCTTCCTGACATGGATGTCGATGAGTGGACAAGGAATGAGTTGAGAACGAGAGAGTGTTGACATGATATCTTGCTCAGGCCTGGAGAAGAGGCCTGGTACGAGTTCAAAAGACATTGTATCTGCTGAACTTGATAAAACCAGGCTTCTTGTGAGATGTACCAGCCCATCCATGTTGAAGTTTTTCTCTCTTCTTTGACTCCCAGGTGATGTTGTCAATAATCGTGACATCAGGATGGAAGGACGCAGATTCCAGGGTTTGGATGGTGCCTTCAGGACTGATTGTCATCCCAGTCACCTGGTTGTGCAGGTTGTTCCGATGCCGTCGAACTGGATACCCATACTGTAAACTTTGAACAGCAAGGCTGGATGCCATTGAAGTTGAGCAAGTAATCGCTCCCGTGATGACTCCATGCTCCAAGTGCATGTCTCGGTGTCCGTTCAGATTTCATCGGTCATGAGAATGAGTGGAAGGATGGGGTGTGAGTTATGAGGGTATACACTCCCACCATTTCAGACTATCCATGCTTCAAACCTGGTTATGTTAGGCCAGCCATTTGTCGTGGTATTGTAGAGTCGGAAGACTAGCTCGTACGTTGAAGTACAGGAGATGATGATGTGTGCGCCATACTAGGGAAGATCATGATTGGAGTTCAGTGGCAGCGGCAGAGAGTTGGTGTGAAGGACGATGAAGCGAGGTTGATTTACCAAAGGACGATATGAGAGATGGTGATGCAGGAGGATGAATTCAGAGAAGAATGAGATTTGTCGGGTGTTTGGAGCGTTGAGGAAGTTGATGTGTTCTTTCCTGAGAATGAAAGGGGTTTATATACCATGGATCGAAACGGATTGTACTCGACCGGGTAATGCATTGTTCTTTGTCTATTGGCCTCCGAGGATAGTATTTGTCCTGAAACAAGTTCATGAATATCCCCCCATTGGCCATTGTCACGGTTACCTTGACCTTTGGAGCACGCGGGTGGCACAACATAACGAAGGGTGATGAATTCTCCTTCGGATCCCTACGAGAAGAATCAACCGGTGTGTTTTACGTGGATTGAACCGTATACAAACAGTAGGGACCATGGAAAGGATTTTTGGGAGTGGCTCATGATCAAACCTGAAGGCCAAAGCTGGGTAAAGTCGAACGCTTAGATTTGGATGGGTGTTTTGGTAGACCGGATCATCTGGAAAGGTCAATTTAATACGATCTATGTTCACCGGCTCACTCAACGCAGCAAGGACCCTCTCTTGATCAAAATTCGATTGAATCAACTTGAACGCCCGATCGTATCGAGAAACTAAAAAAAAAAAAAAAAACAGGGTGAACTAGAGAACGAATATTCACAGACGTGTTTTGTATCAAAGGGTAAGTTGCTAAATGAATTGGAAGTCTCAAAGTTACGAATTTGAAAGCAGTCTTTGGAGACGCACCAAAGCTGGTTCAGCCTGAGGGTTATCTGCCATATTGGATGTTGCCTTTTGAATACTTTTTCAGTCATTATTTTTATGTGAGAGAAGGGTACCTGAAATTTCTCAGTTCGAAGCTTGAACTTGCATCCTGATGAATGAGTAAGTAGACAGTACTATGGTTTGGGGGGTTCTTGGAAAAAATTTGATGTTCGCCGATGGAGGGGCCTGGTTGCACAACTGCTTAGATATTTCTACACGAGTAGATAGCTGCTGAGCCCTTCTATTAGCTGTATTTTTTTGGTGTTCAGAAAGAGAGTCTGAAGAGCAGCGGAACGATCCCGGATTTTCAGGTAGTTCTTGGAAAAATGTCACTCGAAGGGTCACAGAAGGATTTTCAGTCTCAGCAGCCGGCGCGAGGCGCTTACCACTGACGGTATTCGTTCTCCGCTCGATTTGACTTCCTTTTTGAGTATCAATATCACGGTCTTTCAGCCACCTCTTCGACAATAAGTGGGTAGAAGCTCCAGCATTCGTTCAACAAATAATCGGCTTCATAAAAGGGCTTTATTTTATGAAGTAAGTGTCTACAGATGTTATTTACTCTTTAAAACGACCTAATTGTTGTAGGATCTAAGTATAACTTTCAGGCGCTCGTTGTCACAGGGTCGTAAACATAGAATTCTTACCCAATCCTCAAGATATTGCAGAAATATTGTGTCATCCTATTTAAATAGTAATCTAATATGTGCTCTGAATTTCAGTTATTTTTGTCATATTTTTAAAGGGGGGTTTGGGTAGTTCTTGGAAAAATCGCCGTTTTTCCAAGAACCCCCCAAACCATAGTAATACATCATGTGAATTCAACTGTTCGACGCCTTCGAGACAAAGCGCGCCAAACGTATATTGATTTGTGTAATGCTCAAAAAGGAGGTTGAGAAGGAATGAGTCGAGACGTTGCGCGGCGGGTGGTGGTTTCTCTGAGGGTAAAATAAAACTTAGGAGCCCATTATTAGCTTGAAAAAGGTAAATAATTATCGGTGACGAGAAAATAATGATCTTCCAAGTCGAACATGACTCCAAAAAGGTCGGAATGGTCGAAGTTGGTAGGCTCCCTTGATTGTACTATTGTCAATGCTGATATTGTACATTGAGAATAAACTGCCTCAGACGAGTCAAGATGAGAGCCACAAGTAGTCAACGGTGCCTAAAACCACGGCTGCTCCAGCGAAGCGGCAAGCCATAGCCTATGCATGATCCCTCACTTCCAAACTAGTGACTACCAAGAGAATCATACGGTCAAGCGCAACAAATCTGGGATTCGATGTTGATCATCCACCGTGACTACCGAATTCAGTATACAAACAGAAATTTCTACAATTTATTGTCAGACAATACTATATATGAGCGATCCAAGTTTCCCAGAAGTAAACAATACAAATTGAGAGTACGATACCGTTGCGAATCTTGACACATTAAGCTAAGACCTTGGGCAGTCCATCCTGTCCGAGCAATCCTTCCTCTGCCGATAACACTCTGGGTCCATCCCCAACCCTGGTATGAATTAAACTCTTCACGGAACCAACTGGGAAGGTTTTCGCAACCGCCTCATTGAAGCCCGGTACAACACCTCCAGCTCCGACACCCTGAGTACCGAATAATTGGAAGGGGTCCTTGAAATTTTCGGCTTGAGGGAAATACTTGACGATCAAAGAAATGATCTCTTTCAAGTTCTCCTTCGGCGCGTAGATGACAGCGTTAGGGCCTGCATCATACGTGTAAGCTGCTTTATATCCACCACCATTCGCGACCGAGACTCGGTTGTATTCGACAATGAGGGCGATGATAGAGCGCGAAACATCGTTCATGTAGAAGATGGGTGGTTCGGTATCCAAGCAAACAGCATGGAATTGGTTAGAATCTTTCATGGTGATACGAGCGAAAGAGTCGAAGTCCTTTGCAAGAATGGCTTTCTTGATAGCTTCCATGCGCTCAGGGACAACGTGTTTGATACGATGTTGCAGGAGAGCGGATGTTTCAACGGTTTGTTGCATGCCCGATGTTGAGCTAGTACCTTTCTTGTCATCGGAAACGACACAAATCAAAGCATGAAGATCTGGCCAATGGGATTGGGGTGCGACTTCGACTGCGAGTGAATCGCTTCCATCTGGTTTGGATCCCATCTCCCAAGCAACGTATCCTCCAAAGAGAGAACGACATGCAGATCCAGAACCTTGACGAGCAATCAAGGAGAGTTGGGATGGATGCGCGGGTAATTGATACAATGTAGCAAGTGATTTAACAAGAGCTGCAAATCCGGAGGCAGAGGATGCTAGTCCAGCAGCTGTGGGGAAGTTGTTACGAGAACTGATGTGGACGGGGAATGTGGAAAGCTATCGTGCACCGCTGTTTAGAGTCTACGATATCCATCGAAGAAATTGGATACATACTTTTGGTGCGTTGGGTTCTTTATCTTCCACTTCACGCCTCAGGCGTTTCATCTCTCTGATACATGTCGCTAAACGACCACCCTCGTTGATCTCTTCTTCCTTTCCGTTCAACCATAATCTATCCTTGGTGAATGAGGGATCTGCTCTGGACGTAGTGGTTGATCGTAAATGGTCCTGATCAAGAGTAACAGACAACGAGGAATTCGTTGGCAGGATCAACTTTGTGTCCCTCTTTCCCCAGTACCTTGAATGTCAATGTCAGATTTTATTGCAGATCGCAGATCTAGCCCGAAAACATACTTTATACAGGCGATGTTAACAGGTGCTGACGCGGTTGCCTGGTAGATAGACATTTGGGATGAAGATAAGGGGTGAGCTAGTGTTCTCTGAGACAAGAACGCAGGGATTTATGGGGTGAGGGTATATTTTACGCCTGGTACGATGATCTCGAAATGAGGCTCGAAATTAACCGACTATGCTTTATGGGCGCTTCAGAAACACAATTACCGGATCACGTGTAGTATTCCTATATCGGGAGTACGGAGTGCTTAGTAAGCGTTGGCGAGAGGAAGGAAAGACCGCTTTTGTTTACTCGTCATCCTGTGCATCGACCATATCCCCCTTCACCGCCGTTTTTTACGACGACCACAACGACGGCGACGACGACTAACCCCACGACCACAATCCTTCATTTAAAACCTTGTCTTTGCTCAATTCTCTCAGATCTTGCTGATTGTCGAGTTCAATCGTCCACAGGCTTACGCTAGTCCTGTAGATCGGCGGTCTTCCAATCTTCACGCTCATCCTTTACCCACAAACTCTTGAGGACACCGTGGCTACCCTGGCTCCCAATGCCATGTACTACCCTCAGCAATCCCCGGGCATTGCCCAGAAATTACCAACTCACCAACACCCAGGACAAATGCACGACCAGTCACCCTGGTCTCGAACGAGTCACCATCCTGTCCTAGGTCCCCCACCTAATCATGCTCAACAGCCTACATCCCCAGGCTATCCGATATTTCACGCTAACGGTGCCATGACCGCTTTGCAGCATCACCACCATCCCCATATGGCTGGTCCAATGACTCACCATCACCACCAGAACTCGCTCTCTCATCCACATTACCAGTCGCCTCCGAATGGGAATGGTTTACAGGGAGCCGTGTCAGCTTTGGTGCAGAATGGGTCCCCTGGGAATGGTGTAGTAGCGCAGGCGATCACTCCACATTGGCAGAATCAACTATTAAAGTGCGAGGTAAGTACAGTGTCAAAGCTCCTTTTTCATTCGCAATTAATTCCTACATAAGATGATTCGCGCCTCGCGATCGCCTCACCATCGAGCGCGCGCCAGTGCTATGGCTGCGCGTACAGTACAGAAATCTGCAATCCCTATTCAGAATCCCAATGCCATTAAACTAGTTGACCCCAATGCACCGAAGGAGGGGGAATCCGAGACAACGAGCTCGACACCTATCCCAACACCGAACGGTGCCTCTCAATCATCACCCGCATCCGGTGGCGCGAGTTTCAGCCATCCATCATCAACTGCTGCACCTGTGGAGGCTAATCGACCCACTGTCTCGAAACCTCCAGAAAATACCTGGAATTCACTGGATATGGGTGGGGTGAACATCAAGAATATCCCTCATAATTCCGGTCTCTTTACATTCACATTCCTGATCAACCTTTACCTCAATCACAATGCCCTCACCACCGTTCCTCCTGAAATCACTAAATTGAAGCATCTGGAATTACTAGATCTGTCAGGGAATCAACTTGTCTCAGTACCGCCTGAGCTTGGGATGTTGACGTCGCTCAAGGAATTGTATCTCTTCGACAATCACTTAACGACATTACCTCCTGAGCTTGGTAGTTTGTACCAGTTGCAAACATTGGGTATCGAGGGCAATCCTATGGATATGACGCTTAAGCACATGGTACAGGAGCAAGGTACACCTGCTCTTATCGCTCATCTACGGGATTCATGCCCTGCCCCAGTACCCCCAGCTCCTCGGGTCATGAACTATTTGACACCGCAGAATGCGCGAGAAAGTAGTGACCTGGGCGTAGAAACGTTTTCTGTTCTCTGTTTCAATGTGCTCTGTGAGAAAGCTGCAACGGCACGAATGTACGGATATACACCTTCGTGGGCCCTGGCGTGGAAGTTTAGGAAGGATCTGATCATGAGTGAGATCAAGACTCGTGATTCAGACTTCGTGTGTCTTCAAGAAGTGGATAGCGGGCAGTACGAGGACTTCTTCTTACCAACGTTAGAAGAAAAGGGATACGATGGTCTTCATTGGCCAAAATCGCGTTTCAAGACAATGAATGATGCGGACCGGCGAATGGTCGATGGTTGTGCCATTTTCTTCAAGTCTGACAAGTAAGTTCCCCTATTTAGACGATCGGATTCGCCGCTTATTCGTTTCATATAGGTATACACTTGTGGAGAAACAGCTCTTAGAGTTCAGCGCCATCGCCATGCAGCGATCTGACTTCAAGAAGACCGACGATATGTTTAACCGAGTGCTGGGCAAGGATCATATTGCTATTGTTGGCTTATTTGAGAACAAAGAATCTGGCTCACGGATTATTGTTGTCAACACTCACATTCATTGGGATCCTCAGTATCGTGATGTCAAGCTCGTTCAAGTTGCACTACTTATTGAAGAGGTTGAAAAGATCGCTAATAGCTTCGCCAAATATCCCCCTCGACTTCCACCTTCTTCAACGCCCTCTGCAGCCAATGGTCCTTCGGCAGGAGAGAACAACGCGTCGTCGCGGCCACCACCTGTATACACCGATGGTAGTAAGATCCCGTTGGTGGTTTGCGGTGATTTCAACTCAAGTCAAGACAGCGGCGTTTACGAATTCCTGTCGAATGGCTCTGCTCCACCCAATCATCCCGACTTCATGTCACATCTGTATGGCAAATATACCTCGGAAGGACTACGACACAAGTTAGGGTTGAAGAGCGCGTATTCGGTCGTAGGAGAGATACCGTTCACCAACTTGACCCCTGGCTTCCAGGGTGTGATTGATTATATTTGGTTCTCCACAGCTAATTTGTCGGTGAACGCTGTCCTCGGAGAAATTGACAAGAAATATCTGGAGAAGGTGCCAGGATTCCCGAATGCGCATTTCCCTTCAGAGTAAGCATTATTTTTCGCCCTACCGATCAGTCATTGACATATTGATACTGATTACTTTACAGCCATGTCTGCATCGTCTCTGAGTTCCGAGTAAAGCCACCAAAGGAACCTCTACCTACCAGGCCACCGCCTGTCTTCCCCGATTCCTCTCGTTGACACTTTTAGGGTTTATACTGTGGAAGTTTCTGTACTGCCATTATACTCTTCCCTTCTTTGTCATTAATTATCTCTTTGTCGTATTATACTCTTCCGCTTCTTGTAAATACAAGTTTCCTCACATTGTTGTAGCGCACCCCCATCTCTTTCTTTCCTCGACCTCTCTATCCGTTCTTTCTTTCCTCAATTCTCTGCAATGCATCGTTGTGGAATACATCGTTTCCGATTTTTCTCTTTCTCATCTCGCTTATCGTCTCTCTCTGTGTGTCTTCTTTTCTCTGATTTACCTATTGAGTTGTCATGTTTGTGTCGAACCTCGTTCCCTTTTGCTTGATTCTCTCCCTGTGGTTACCGTCTTCTCGTTGCGTTAAAACCTCAACTTCTCCTTTTTCTGCAAAATTGTAGCATGTGCGTGTACCTGTTCTGTTCAATACAATCATATTTCAAAACTCTCAAATCGGCACGATTGATTGCTTGTGTTTGATGTAAGTGATCCTCCAGAGACCTCGGAAGGGAAGATAGTCGTTCCTTTCTATGTTTGACGCAGGAGGAGGGTCGAGTAAGGGACCAGGCTGGGACAGGAGGGAGTCACAGTACGATGGATATTTCAAACACTCTGTTAAGCATTGAAAATGTATCAATTGGTTGGAGCACGGTATGATTTAGAAGTACAGGTATGAGCATGCGAGTAGTAGGAATGTTCATTGCAGTTTGGAGTAGCTACGGTATGTGGGTATGCAAGATAAGAAAAAGATATTAGTCCAAAAGTGAAATGAATGATACTTGAAGCAAATTGAAGAAATGAAGAAAATGAGGTTTGCGAATATCAATCCCTACAACGATTTTCCTTCCAGAGAACCGAGGAAAGCGAGCCATATCTTCTTGTCAATGATACCTTCGTCTAGAAGCAATAATGAGTGTTATTAGTTATCAGTTTCAAAGTTTATTGGATTCGAGGTGAAACAACTTACAATAACCATCCGAATCGATGACCACGACGTATCGCGCGCCTAACTTTGTGAAGAATTGTTGAACAAGTTCCAGAGGTGAATTCGACAAAACAGTGAGCGGTGCCTGGATTTATCATTGAATAATAATAAATCGTCTCGAACATTAAGGAAGCAATAAGGAAGTGGCTTACCTGATCCATGTAAACACTGAAGTCGAATGGATCAACGGTACCTTCCTCGACTAGAGAAGAAACGGACGAAGCCATAAATCCATGACCAGAAGTTGCATGGAATTTGACCAATTCATCAGCCTCGTCAGCAACAATGCCTGTTACTTTCATTTAGCATACAAACTACCTTTCCAGTTCAAAGTGAGAACTCACTCAAAGCATGTTCAAGTTCATTAGCCCCAATATATCCAACCATCTTCGAGCCGATATCGTCTGAACGTAAGATAGGGAAACCACTGTCATCGCGACCAGAGTTGATGAGGTTGAGCAATTGATCCCTTAGACTCTTGACAGTGTTATTATTTTCAACATGAATGACATCTACTTCGCGATCCATCTTTGCACAGATCATGATCAGCGTGAATTCCTTGAATAAAGAATGGGTCGAAGCATACCGCATCGCTGATGTGAAGATGTCCCCAGATGTGCTCATGTTTGGCGTCAAGGTAAGGGAGTTGAGAGAGCCTACGCCATGATCAATTATAGAGTAAGATTAGAAACTGACCACAACATACCCTATAACCAAGTCATAGATCCCCTTCGGCTCGAGTGCATCTGCCACAGTCTTTGCTACTAGGATAGACAACATTATGGGAACAGCATATGTCAACGTATCCGTAAGTTCGAACATGATGACTGCTAATGAAACCGTTCCTCGCTAACGAATTATCAGGAAATGTAGTTACGATATAAATGATATGACTTACAGTAACACCAGACAAAGATGCGGCGGCACCAACCATAGCGTACAAGCCAGGAATGACACATTGAGAAGTGCCACCACAACCACGGAATACAGGACTATCAGGATAAGAATGTTGCCACCACATCACGAGAATACCAACAATGCGACCAGCACAAGCACCAACTGACAATGACAAATATGTCAATTATACCGTCACAAAGAAGAGGGCACAGGAGACTCACATCCAAGGGAAGGAATGAAGATACCAGCGGGTAATTTTATTCCAAACGTTATGATAGTCAGAACACCCTTGACAAGCATAGCGACAAATATAGCACGCATGACTGGGACAGCTTGAGTGACTGGATTGACGACGCATAAACCAGCATGTGCATTTGGACTTCCGGGTTTACATTCAGCGAACAAGTTGTAGACTAGTTCGGCACCTCCCATCCTGGTGTAAGGATTAAGGAAGCATAGCAGTGTTGTTAGCAAAGTAACCTGGGATCATCGTATTAGCGATACCTCGATACAATGACGAGAATGGCATACCAGCACAACTTCAATGACGGGGTGACTTTTCAACCAAGTACCGTTTCGGACGTGTTTGGTCCATAGAACGTTCAGCTTAGAGAAGTATGCGCCCCACACACCCTGTAGAACAAGGAACAGATTAGTCGGTCGCATATCTGCGATGCTGAGTGAACTTACACCGATGACTCCGAGGAATAGGAAAAACACAAGTTCAAACGCATGCCAGTCCTAAAACGCAACGTTAATTCCAGAATTCCCAGCAGACAACGATGGACCGCACCTTATCATAAGTAACCTGGAAGAGTACAAGTTTTCCACTTCCAAAAGGATCCAAAAACCTCAAAGTCATGGCGGCAACCATAGCACAGAAGAAACTTCTCCACATAACTTTTGCAGGGAAAAAATACGAAACTTCTTCAAGACTGAATAGCACCCCACCAATAGGTGCTCCGAAGGCAACTGCGACCCCAGCAGCACTAGCAGCACTCAGAATCTCGCGTCTTTTGCCTTCGTTGTTCTCATATTTGCTGAAGAATCTGGATATGGACGATTTCAGCAGCAGTACGGGTAGGAAGGATTGTTACTACAAACCTGCTGACGATATTGCCGACACATGAAGCGATATGAACGAATGGGCCTTCCTTACCTGATGAATAAAGTATGAGATAATGCCGTACAGTTAACGAGCGTAAGCACTTAGTTACCAAGGGATAGGCCAGATGCCACAGATAGAGCAAGGCCAACGGCTTTCGTGAACAAGGTTCGACCACCAAGGTAACCATGAATTACAAATCCAGACAGAATGGTCTTGATTTCCGGGATACCACTTCCAGCAGCCTACATAGTGACAAGTAAGTAACAGTGGCTCCGAAAGAATCAAATGTAATAATGACATACATAGTACATTACTTTGCGTTTCTCGACAGGTTGGACATCATCGATTTTATTTTCCGATTCCTCGAATGTGCCAGAAAGAACACCTGAGTCCTTACGTGTAGAGAACGATGTAGATGCCGTCAGATGAATAGTCAGAAGTGAAGAAATCACTGCCATGGTGATCTGACATTAAAGCCTCATCAGTCTGTTGTACCATATTATGCATTCGCAACGACAACTTACGGCCAAAACAGCATAAGCAATGTAGGCTGTAAACTCTCTTTCAATCCATGTGTTGGCGTCTGCGATGGGTGCAAGCACTTCGCCCCAGGTCTTCCAAGCAGCACATGCTTTCTCAGTCGAGGTCAAAGAGAAGGGAGATACAGGACCAGGAATGATTGGAATAGACTCGTCGATTACATGGCAACAGAATCTTCTTGACTGGTACCAGGCAGTGCTGCAATATCCTTCTTTGAGATCGAATAGCCATTGTTCGCTCCGTACCACAGAAAACGCTACGAGCGCAGTAAGGACACCAACGATCGTAACGATGAGCCAACCAGTAGTTCGGTCCAATTGTCGCCTGATTTTGCCCCGAGTAGATCTGCGTCTTCTCAGACGACCATGACGCGAGGAATCTTTTATGGCGTCGTGCAACCAATCGACGGACGTGAAGGAGGAGTACCAAACACGAATACCATTCGTCTTGACATCTGCTTCAGGTTCTTCAGCAAGTTTGACTCGTTTACCAACGTTGACAGGTTTGTCATAAGCGGAAATTGGCCTTTGCGAACGGAACAAGGAACGGTGGCGGAAAGACAGTGGAGATGTCGACGGAGACTGAGGAGCTGAGATCGTATCCTTTGGAATGTTAATTCCAGGAAGTGAAAGGATTCCCCTACGGATGTTTAGCTTAGACTTTGAATTTGTCCGAGTGGTAGATCCGCGCAGTGTTCCATATGATGGGTGTCTTTCCAGGTCAGGTTGGAGTGCTCTTGTCTCTTCATCACCAGATCGTTCTGCGCCAATTTGAAGTAAACGTTGGCGGCGCCATGTTGTGTTAGATGGTCCACTAAGCGGTCCTGAAGGAGGTGCTTCCTCGTCGTCTTGAGCTAAAGATGTAATTGACCATGTTCTCGGTAACGGAGGCATGCTCTATCTCGCTTTCGCGCGCGCGTCTGGACTATATGAAGACCGCAGTTCCTGGCGATCTCAGAAACGCCACCTAAAGGTATGATTTTTGGGAAACTGCACCAGTGAACGCGTCAATTGGAACATCCGAGTCGTGTGCCAATCTTGGGAAAATGCACTTACAATCCCTTCCTTCGCTCCAAGGAACCACTTGTTCGGCGAACAACGGCGTAAGGCTGCCCTCGGCTCAGTTTTAAAGTAATGATATGTATATGTCGTCCGCGCACGATCAAGGGTGAGGAGAACAAGCGGGTGGTAGTACAGGTGAAGTGACCACAACGAAAGAGATCCGAAATTGGGCCAATCTAACTGTACTTACATACTTACGTAAGTGTTTCTAAATACGGCCACTCTACTAGACGCCCTTAGAAACAACCTGCAATTAGACGACGACCTCCTCCAACTTTGCCTCTTTCCTTTCCTTCTAGACGACATAATGGCAAACACAGGCCTCGGCGTACCCGTAAAGCTCCTTCACGAATCACTTGGACACCTCATTACCGTTGAGCTGAAAACAGGGCAACTTTATCGTGGAAAACTTGCAGAGGGTGCGTAGTTTCAGCTTACCTTTTTGTTTATACTGCATACTAAAGAAATATATCGATACTTTCAATCATCCAGCCGAAGATAACCTCAACATTGCATTGAGGGATATTACAGTAACACAACGCGATGGTCGTGTATCTCAATTAGATCAAGTCTATATTCGGGGGAGCATGGTCCGCTTTTTCATTGTACCAGACATGCTGCAGAATGCGCCTATGTGAGTGTAGTCCTTTTCTATCGATTTTACGGAGGATCTCATTGTCTGATAGGTTCAAACGTGTTGGACCTAACGCTATGAGAGGAAGAGGTATTGGTACAGCTCGTGGTAGGGCTACGATTATGAGAGGTACGTCCCTGTATTGTGAATTTTTGCAGAAACATCCCATTAATACAATTTCTCTCTTTCAGCTAATGGTAAGACTTCCATCAACATTCTGATCTGTTCATTTCCTTATCTTGATATTTTAGCTCGTCGTGGTCGTGGTGTCCCTGCCGCTCGCGGAATCAGACGATGAAGGGATATGTATATTGTTGTGTTGCAAAATAAAACCACCCGTTCAGGGATTGTTTTGTGTAAGCATACTCCTCCTATTGTCCCTAGACTTTCATGATTGACTTGCCTTGCATTCATGAAGTGTTTTCATTCGCTTGGAGCGCATCCCGACGCGCACGATTCGCGCAATAGTCGCTTTCACGTTACCCGTTGTACTGTATGTAACTTTGCTTTGCAATGATATTTTTGTATTGCTGTTTCTTCTCGAAACATCTAGCCAGTCTTCAGACAACGAAGGAGCAAGGGTTTGTTCCGTATAATACTAATTTACATGATATGAAAAGCCAATAGATATTCCGACCCGACAGCAATAAACAGTCCATGCACCGATTCATTCCTCTTCAGTTAAGTTTAGCCAGAGAAGGTTTAATGACAAGCCATCGACTTGCTTGCGACACCACCAGCCAAGACGCTCTCGATATCCATGTCAGGGTTGAAGATATAATGACCAATCGCAGCGCCGGCTACAACAGCAACGATGAGATAGGCCTATTGAAACAATGTCAATACACCGTAAATGATCGTACAAAGGAATCAACTTACATTGTAGGTCATGAACACCAACATGAGGAAGAACGACAAGAATACCGAACTGCCATAGAGCAAAGCTCGAATGGTCCGGTCAGAAAAGGGCAAAGGGGTTCTTAAAAGTGAGATACCAGTTTAGATGTCGAATAATGCATGCTGCACCAGTGCTGTAAGTACTCACCCAGTCTGGAATTTGGAAACCCGAATGCCTGTTAACAAACCCGTCTCCTCCGCAACGCTCTCACCACTCACCGATTCCTCAACGGCCCTAGTCTTTCCTTTTCCTTGCGCACTCAATCTAGCAGCGATCCTTCTATCCATATTCTTCTGAGCTTCCCTTAACCATTCGTAGAGTACACCGAGTAATAGGATGATTAAACATGAGAATATGAAAGCTGATTTGGTGTGGATGTGCCATGAACGAAAGACAATACAGGTGTTCTCAATTTGAGTGTTCCTAGATCGTACGAAGGTTGGAAATTGTCGTTGAATACTGTAACATTAGTTCTTGCGCACCATAACATATTCATTGAGCATCTTGGTGCAGGGGTGGATGGCATTTCATGACCTCCATGACCACCGTGATCCATTTCAAAAGCAGTAATGAAAGTTGTTAATAAAGATTGGAGAGAATAAGTACGACTGCAACTTGGTTGCTAGTGGTTGTGATAGTGGTGTCAAGGAGGTGGTAGGTGGACCAAGACGAGCCTCAGGACTGCGATCAGGCGTCTCGCCCTTTGTTCCTTTCCACCATTCCGAATGAAATCCTGCTATCTTCTCCGAGTCGTCGCATTGACAATGATATGTCTGTAAAGCTGAATTACAGAGTATATAGTACTGACAGCTGGAAGTTCTTACTTTCAGCTATTTACAGGTCTTAACTCCCGTACTGCGTGCTCATCTGGTGCTCTGAGGTAACACGCTGCTAACCCGGGCCCCGGTATGTTTGTCAGTTCTAATAGTATAATGGCAGTTGATATTTTGTCCTAATACTAGTCTAGTAGGATTTAGGATGATACAACTATCTCTTTATTTCGAAGAGAAGAATTTGGTAGAGACAGGACTCAGTCTTCACAGATATTCTTTCTCTTCGCCGAGCAGAATAAGTTCATAAGTTCATGTTGTAAGATCTTCTTGCATTCCTGCATATCTGTTGTTTATCTAGCAACAATTGTTGCCATATTGATGATAATGGAGGAGTTTTTGTAGATGTTTTGATATTTCCCTGAAATTGTTGCTGACTTCTTCTTATATAGTCTTTGCCTCTGAAATACAAAAGATATCCCAAACAACACCCTGACGAAAATTTGTTTTTAAATTGAGGGTAGAAAAGGAGCAGAGAATACTTATATTCAATTCGTCTCAGCTTGCGCCACAGTCACTGCATCATAGTCCTATAAGCTTTCAATGGCTTCTAACGGTCCATCCAAGGTATCTCGAGACTTTCCAAGAGACCTTTTTGAGAACGAGATCTTCTGGCGAGACCTTCAACCATGGCTGGAAACCAAAGGATACATGCTACGTCCCAGGTATAAACCTGACTGGAAGCCATCCTGGAAGAAAGGTGATAACGAGTGGAAATTTGAGGATAGTAATGTTAATGTGGTACGGCTCTTTCTTCATGTACTCCCAAGTGTGTTTTTCTCTAATGTTGCAGTAGCAACGCGCAGTAATGGACGCCACGCGTATCTCAGATGGAGAGATGGTTATGTTGAAGAAGGTCCTTCCATCTGTTCATCCTCATGAAGCCGACATAACTCGATATTTCTCCACCGAGCCAGTTAAATCTCACCCTCAAAACCGTTGTGTTCCACTGCTGGACATGTTCGAGGTGCCCGATCTGACTGGTGCAGACCGGACCATCATTATGGTATTTCCGTTTCTGAGATATCTTGATAATCCCCGTATGAAATCAGTCGGGGAAGCGATGGAATGCTTTCGGCAGATTTTTGAGGTATGATCCAAGCTCTCGCTGAGTTGAAACGATACATTTAGATTCTTGCAGGGTTTACAATTCATACACGACTGTCATATTGCTCACAGGCATGTGGATAAACAACTGTATTGTCGTAATCATGAACTGACCGTATGAGTAGGGATATGATGGACATCAATATTCTGATGGACCCTAGACCTATCTTTCCAAAAATGTTCCATCCAATAAACACAAGACTGAATCGTAACTACAAGGGAGAGGCCAAACATTACACTCGCACTGCTCATCCCACTAAGTACTATATAATTGACTTTGGCCTTTCGCGTCAATATGATCCTCGAAATGGCCCGCCACTCGAATTGCCAATCCCAGGAGGCGACAAAAGTGTACAGGAATTTAAAGCGGATTACAATAATCTTTACAACCCGCAACCCGTTCCACACTGATATCTATTATGTTGGAAACATGATCCGCGAGACCTTCTTGAATGTAAGTGAAACCGTATTTTCATCACAAATGGTCCTGATAGACTCTCTATACATTGGCAGGAGACTCGTGGACTGGAGTTCATGTCATCCCTTGTAGCTGACATGACACAAGATGACCCCGAGAGACGACCAGATATCCACGAAGTTGTCAGGCGTTTCAATGCCATACTTCGAGGATTACGCTGGTGGACTCTGAGATCGCGGCTTGTCTATATCGACCGGTGGTCTCTCGCGTACCCTGGTCGTAGAGTTCGCCATTGGATTCGAACGACCTGCCACATTTTTTGTTTTCGATCTGCCCTTCCTACTCCGCGATATAACTAATAATGTTCAGTTTAGTTGATAGGTCGACGCTTTATCTGCAATATCATTTTGTTAACAAATGACAAGCGGTCGGCATTGGTGTATAGAAACCTCATTCATTCTGTCCAAATTCAGAGTTACTTATACCATCACGTTGAGGTGTCGGTTCTTGGCTGAACATCCGAGTACTGGTACAGATAATGGCATTGTGACCGCGAATTTTCGGATACCGAAAGATGACAGCAACATGTACTGTCCGACAAAAGATGGTCATTCACGCTGTTTTGTTTTCAGACAAGCACAACTTTTTATCATTGGAGAACAAACAAAATCAGATTCATCACTTTGCCGTCGCCACAGGGCTAATGCCACCGAAAGGTATGTTGAATTGGCGTTATTCTTATTGTGGCTGATCATCTCTTTGTCCGACCATCCGATGCAATCATGGAAACATGCTATTGTTTTTTTTCGTTGTGCGACAGATGCAGGTATCCACTACATGTCATTTTGTAACCAATGGTTTGGTGTCAACGCTACCAGTGGTGTTCAGTAACCTTCAGATGCCTTCAAGCTTCAAGTTAAACAACAGCTCTCCATTTAATTCCTATACAAATGTCAAACAAGCATCTATTCACAAGCACCCACAATTTTGCATCCTATTCACCTTCCGCACTTTCTACTAATACCACTAGCGCTTTGACTCCTTACAATGTCGACTCTCACATCGAATTGTGGCGCTGTTGACAAGAAATCATCACATAGTGCAGAAAGACGGCCTGATTTTCGCCGGGACCTGTTCATCACCGAGAAATTTTGGAGAGATCTTCAACCCTACTTGGCTACGAAGGGGTACATGCTACGACCTCGTTACATGCCAAATTGGACACCTTCTTGGAAAGATGGCGATTTCGTACTAGACTTTGAAGACTCTACAGTCAATTTGGTGCGTCTATACTTTGTCTTGACTTCGATCTCTTTCATTTATGCTGTACCAGCGATCCCCAATTATGGACGCGACACGTATTTCAGATGGAGAGCTGGTCATATTAAAACGCGTTTTCCCCTCCGACCATCCTCAAGAAGTTGAGATGACCCAATATTTCTCCACTGAGCCAGCAAGATCGCATCCTCATAACCATTGTGTTCCGCTGCTGGATACCTTCGAGGTTCCAGATTACAGTGATTCCCAGCGACTAGAGATATTAGTATTGCCTTGCCTGAGAGAATTCAATGATCCACCTATGAGGACCATCGGTGAGGCGGTAGAGTTCTTTCGCCAAATCTTTGAGGTATGCTTTGTCAAACGGTTCTTCTGCTGCCTGAGCTGAATCTAAGCTGTAGGGATTACAATTCATGCATAGTCTCCATATTGCACATAGGTATGTCTATTACCATTGACTCTGTATTTGATTTTATCTTCTCATCTCGCGGATGAATAGGGACGCTATGGTCTTAAACATTATGATGGATCCTAAGCCTATGTATCCGAACATGTTTCATCCTGTCAAAAAGTTCCTAAATCGAAATTTCAAAGGAAAGGCTAAGCACTACACACGCACTGCCCGACCGACGAAATACTACTTCATTGATTTTGGTCTATCATGTCGATACGATCCGGAGAATGGCCCATCACGCGATATTCCTATCTTTGGTGGTGACAAATCGGTACCAGAGTTTATCGACAATCCTGATCAACCACACAACCCATTCCCCACTGATATTTATTATGTTGGCAATGTGATTCGTGATAGATTTTTGAATGTAAGTGGATATGTGTTGTCGCTTTAAACTGGAACAGACTCTAACTTCTTTGCGATGGCAGAAGACTCATGGTCTTGAGTTCATGTCCTCACTTGTGAATGATATGACCCAGGATGATCCGAGTCGCGTCCAGAAATCGACGAAGTCGTTAGTCGTTTTGCTTAATACTCCAAGGACTTCACTGGTGGATACTGCGATCTCGTCTTGTCTATTCGGATGAGACACCATTCAAGTCATTTCCTCACTATATTGAACATTGGTTCAGAACCACCGGGCATATACTTTGCTTCCATCATGCACTTCCTGCATCACCGTCACCTGAAGCAGTCACAACACTGTGAGCATGGACCTCATGCTTTCTTGTTCCTTTTTGATACCATCATTATAGGTTCAGCTATTGTATTTGCAGTAATTTCCTTGAATCATTTCTAAAGATGGCCTATTGTTCTTGATCGATCTGGTCAGTTTTCACGTCGTGCGCCACAGAGTCAGTTACAAACTCTCGCACTACGAATATATGTGAATTGTTGCCACCGATAATACTGGCTCCCTTGCTTTGTCGATAGGAAGGTTTGAGAACAAAAAATCTTCTGGTCTCGAAACATACTCACTTACATCGGCGTCTAACTTTCCAGGTCCCCTGAGATGTTGGTTATTGTTGTTCTAAGTTTGCCATGTTTTTGTTTTCGATCCATGACCCTTCCTACTTCGACGTCGAATTCCGGATGGTATTGGCAGTACGACATAGCTAATACTATGTTTAAATGTTTTCTTCGACGGTATCAAATCATCAACCTGGGAACTTGAAGCTCATTGACAACGTAAGTCGTTGTGTGTATAGGTTAGTGGTTTGCAACAATACTAGTATGTAAATCCTACTCAGGTAAACATACTGCATTGAATCCCATTTCAGGTCAATTGTTTCATATCTGAAACGACCTGCTTTGTTTTCCGAAAAGAGGTTATGCATACGAAAACAAAACACCCTGCCCGGCGAGTTATTAGTCGATCATATATTTTAAGGTGATGTCCCTTTTTTACTTGTAGTGAACAGGTTGTTTCCCTTTATAATCGAGTGGCCCAGGGTGGATTTGAGATCGAATAACGGATTCCGATAAGTACAACAATTTTTGACATCGATCTCGAACTCAGTCTTTTGACCCTCAGCCCTCCCCAGCCTCACTTTATTCTGACGACGCCACAATCTTAAAAACCAACGCGCAGACTCTCCTTCTAGATACTCCGACTTTTATATGCAAAATACTACTGTTGATACATCGCCGAAGGCATCGGAGTCCTCACACAATACAAAGGCTTGCCCGGATTTCCCCAGAGACCTTCTGATTAACGAGAAATTTTGGAGAGACCTTCAACCCTACTTGGCGACAAGAGGATACATGTTACGCCCTCGATACCACGCAGGTTGGACACCATCTTGGAAAGTTGGTCAGTTTGCGTGGAGCTCTGAGGATTCCGCGATGAATCAGGTACATTCCCATTGATACTGGCAATGATCTCTCTTCTTAACGCCTTTTTACAGTTATCTCCCATCATGGATGCAACACGCGTTTCCGGCGAACTTGTCATACTGAAGCGTGTTTTCTCATTCAAGCACCCTCGGGAGGTTGAGATGACCCAATTCTTTTCAAATGAACCATTAAGATCACACCCTCGCAATCATTGCGTCACGTTGTTGGACACTTTCGAGGTACCAGGTCACAGTGGCCAGATAGATTGGTGATATTGGTATTTCCATGTCTCAGAGAAATTGACGATCCCCCGATGAAGACTGTAGGTGAAGCGATGGAATTCTTTCGTCAGGTATTTGAGGTAATATCGTTTGTCTATGTCCTGATCTTGAAGTTCATCCAGTCTGAGTTCTAGGGATTACAAGTCATGCATAGCTGTCATATTGCACATAGGTCAGTTCCGACGTGATTAGACTACGGACCATCCTTATGTATGCAACGATCAGGGATGCTATGGACCTCAATATAATGATGGACCCCAAGCCCATGTATCCGGAAATGTTTCATCCAATCGAGACAACCCTCAATCGAAACTACAAAGGGAAAGCCAAACATTACACTCGTACTGCTCGGCCACCAAAGTACCACTTCATTGATTTTGGTCTATCAGAGCTATACAAACCTGAGAATGGCCGACCTAGATAGTAAAACATAGCTGTGAACCTCTTGGCTAGTCGGAATACGTTTTATTCCTGCCCCAATTTAATGAGCACTTCACTTCATAATAATGATACCATTGATAAACACCCAAAGAAAGTACAAACGATACAAAATAATCCCTACAAATACAGGATCAATAAATTGATAATGGGTGACTTCAATCATTCAGCAATAAAGACCTTCGATCCCCGCGATCACAGTCCTGAACCCCGCAACCACATTCATGTACCCCAAAATATGAGACCAGTTGACGGAAAATGTCTTCTATCCCAGGGCGGTGTTGTGGATTGAAATGAAAACAAGGATTCAAAATCTTCCATAAACCGTCCTCCATATATTCCATTGTCGACTTAAAACGTGGCTTTGGAATACACCGCCCGTCTTCCCAGAACTTTCGAATGTGCTCGATTTTCACGGAAATAATCTCCGCTGGGTTGTCTTCATCGGGAACGCCATAGGCATGAAGGCCGTTATGCATCTGGATTTTAGTTTCACTCTCAGATTGCGGGTTACAATAAATGCGTGGATTCGTTCACATACCTGTGCAGATACACTACCAAATGAGAAAACATCACCTGCTTTTGTGGGTCTTTTATCCTTCAAGTCATATGGATTGTGCAATTCTGGTAACATCTCTGGTGCAATAAAATGTTTTATTCCACCTCGACTCTCCACAGAGCCATTTGAGGACACCGGAGCATCATTATAAACGGCAGTACCAAAATCGCTGATGACGGCATGCATGTTTGCATCCAAGAGGATGTTGCCCTATTAGAAGTGGGTCATAACATTAATGAAGATTATAAGACACCGATAAAGAAGGGTCACGAACTCCATGAATATCTCCGTGTGCGTATCCCTGGAGGTGTAAATAAAGTAAACCTTCAGCAATGTCTAGCATCTGTAGCTCAGAGCGTCAGCCATGGATTTCGAGTGAGCCGCCAACTTGACATACCCAACGCCGACAATCAATTCGGATAGTTTCGAGTGGTGTTTTATTCAGATAGTCTGTAATTTGACTAGCTAGACTACCGTTGGAGAAGTATTGAATTACCATGCAGTGTGATTTGCCTTCTGTGAATAGTCCTATGAATTTCGCAATGCATCGATGGGACATATTTCTCCACATCATCAACTCGTATAAGAATCTCTAAAGGGGTATGATCAACCAGCCAGAATATAAATATAAATTGTATATAACTACCTTCGAGTAATGGCGGTTTTCATTCTTGGTATGAGTGTCAAATGTTGAAGCGTGATGCATCTTGATTGCTACTGTCGTGGTTTTGTCTCGTGGAAGATGACCGAAGTACACCAATGCAAATCCACCTCCAATTGCCCGACGAGTAGTATCGAACCTAACACTGACTGCCAAACTTGATGGAAAGGATATCAGGTCGCATTCGCGGCAGAGATTCCCCAGTAATCGACAAAGGCGAGATCGGAGAAGATTGGGTTTCCTCCAATCGAACTGTTGGGCATCCAAAATCTGAAAATAATACTCATCGAGGATCAAAAAAAAAGATAAAATAACAAAATAACTACCTGTTGCAAGCTATCGAGCGCAAACTGAGTAAAGTCATGACTGCCCTTGTATTGTGAAATGAATGCATCAATGCGCTTTTGGTCATCTGCAACAAGAATGACAGAAAGCTCATTGAGGAAATCCCCATGACCAAAATAGATAGTGAAATCAACAAAATTCATGCCATTGCCGACAATGTTATAAACAAGGTTCTGTACTTCACCCACGAATGACTGGCAGAATGGCTGGATGGCACTATCGCAGAGGTGATATCTGTCCCATGTAACCAATTCTTCGCAGTATCTTGAAGAGCGACATACCTAGATGGAAAAAAATCACGTCAAGAAGTGTTGAGAGAATGAACATAGCCCAACATACAGTACAAAATATGTTTTGAGGAAGACAAGGTTGCTCAGCGAGTGACAACTTGTTCATCTCGACTGTAACAATTGCGTCTGTTTCACAGTGACCGGCATCCATGTGATTTTCCTTGTCAATGCTGCATCTCTTTGAGCTATTAAAGCGTTCGCGAGCAGCTGTGGATGTTTTCTACACAGAAAGAATTCAGTCGGAATGATAGATCGACTAACCAGAACTCACTTTATAGAAGTCAGTTGTCATATTCCCCAAAGAAGTGAGCTCCTTCGATTGGGATCTCTTGTACGCCATATGTTTGAGGTACGCCTTCAATTGTAGTATCTTGAGAGTCGGTGAAGAACTCCATTGGAATGTAGGAGTCGTGCTGTATCTTCGATACTTTTTATCCCATCTAGCATCGTATACCGCCAAATCAATTCATAACTTTCCATGGAGTAGATCTCAGCTCAATCACTCACAGGTCAAAATGGGATTGCAAAGCTGACACGTCCTCTTTGTCCTCGAACTCATCCTTGAGCAGAGCAAATTCCTCCTTGAACTTTGAGATATCTGCCTCGAGAGACACGACAGCCGGGGTAATCAAACGTGTCAATACCTGAGGCATGGTCGATGATCACAGAGAGTTATGAACTACAGGAAAGCTCAATGGATGTATCATGTATGAGTGGGGGAAATCGTTCGTGTGCATTATGATGTCCACCTAGCTGGGACTGGAGATATATGTGGCCGCAAGATGCCATACTAAATCTAGGTGACAGGATCCTGTTGCGATAGAACTCGGAACAATAAGCACTTACTTGAAAATACAAGAACAGACCGAAAGGCTGTCACGTCTTTCACACGTCACGGAGAGGCTGTACTCGAGTACGGGTGGGAAACTAAACAAACGCAAACAACGTACCACCACGGTCAAACATTCGACCTGATGGAACCAACCAAACCACTGGATGGTTTGGACACGAAGTTACACCACTCTTCCAACCTCCAATGTCAGGGAATCCTCCTCCCCCGCAGAAATCATCTCAACCTACAAGCACTGGTCCTGACTATCCCAGAGAACTTCTTCCGACGGAGAGGTTCTGGAGAGATATCCAACCATGGTTACAAACTAAAGGGTATATGCTTCGTCCCAGATATATGCCTGACTGGAAACCATCCTGGAACGACCACGACAATGAGTGGCGGTTTGAGGATGCTGCTGTCTGCATGGTGGGTGATCACGTTGTATTGTGTTCTTCCAGTTCACCCATAGTAGCACCAGCGAAAGCCAATAATGGATGCAACTCGTATCTTGGATGGTGAATTGGTCGTGTTGAAACGCGTGTCTACTTCTCGTCATCCACATGAGCTCGAATTGACCCAGTTCTTCTCCAACGAGCCAATACGTTCTCATCCGCGTAATCACTGTATTCCGTTATTGGATAGTTTCGAACTCCCAGATCGTCCTGCAGATCCTATGGTTATACTGGTGCTCCCTTTGCTCCGGGTGTTGAATGATCCTCCTATGAAATCAGTGGGGGAAACTATGGAGTTCTTTCGTCAAGTATTTGAGGTATGTTTTCGCTCATGAATTAGAGAGTAACACTGTTTAGAACATCACTTCAAGGGTGTACAATTCATGCATAGCTGTCACATCGCACACAGGTTTGTCCATCCCACAATTCTGATACCTGTCACTAATACCCTTGATTCAACACAGGGACTTGATGGACTTGAATATCATGATGGATCCCAAACCCATGTATCCCAACATGTTTCACCCGACGGTACCCGTAAAGAATCGAAATTTTAGAGGAAAAGCGAAGCATTACACGCGTACGGCTCGCCCGACGAAATACTACATCATTGACTTTGGCCTATCACGTCAGTACGATCCTACAGGTAGCCCTCCGCTTGAGTTGCCCATCTTTGGGGGCGACAAGAGTGTACCAGAATTCAAAGCGGATTTCAACAAACCTATCAACCCATTTCATACTGATATCTATTATATCGGTAACATGATTCGTGAAGACTTCTTGCAGGTGAAAACAATTCTTTCAGAATAGTTCCGTCTTACTTCTTACTCAGCTCATCATATTTTATGAATTTGCAGAAGACTCAAGGTCTCGAGATTATAACATCTCTTGTAGCTGATATGACTCAAGATGACCCCGAGAAGCGTCCGGACATCGACGAGGTTATTAGCCGTTTTGCCACAATTCTTGGAGAATTGCACTGGTGGACATTGAGATCACGCCTTGTTTATAACGATGAATCCAGTTTCAAGTCGTTTCGTCGTCATGTTGCCCATTGGATCACAACAACTGGGCATATATTACTATTCCGTCGTGCACTTCCTACACCACCTCAAGCGTAGAGAACATTGTGACTGTGAGCATGGATCATCGCCGTTTACACGTTTTCTCCCTCTATTGTTGCTCTCTTCATGTCTCAACTTGTATTTGATGTTGCCGGTTTAGGTCCGGATATTGTATGGGAATGTTCCATTGTTGACAGCACCAATTCTTGGTCAATAGCAAATCGATTTGATCAGTTTTTACGTCTTCCAATACGCCACATTGTTACGGATGCTTGAACAACAATGCGCAAGAATATCATATGTGAATGGCTCGCCCGTCAATTGCTACTATAGCTACTGATCGGCGAGCCGTTTCATTGTTTGAAGGTTCGAGAACAATGAATTTCTAGTATCTGAACAGTCTCACTTACATTTACGGCTTCGGATTTTTCAGGGCTCCAATTGCATTTTCTCATGTCGCTTGCCATTGTTCCAAGTTCAGATTGTCGTCTCCGCTCATAGAACGCACGCAGTGTTCAAACGTTAGTGACGTTTATTTTTCGAAAGCGACAGGTGGTCATTGCCTTTCTTTTCTCAAGGCATTGATATCGAAGCTGCTAATCTTCAAGTTAGGATTTGTGCGTCCATCGGTCTTATTCCCAGAGTTCAGCATTCACTAAAGTTGAACAAAGTTCACTATAACAGTGTAAAGTAAGTTAGCACATTCGCCTATTATTCCTCGACGCTGGTCTCAATGATTCCAATCATAGCAGATATATCTCGTTTGTTTTCAGAATTGTCTCCATGAACTATGCTCACATAGGTCGGCATCATGTTAAGGAGATGCCATGGGCTTCGATGCAAAGTTCGTTAGAGCCTCGTAGTATCTCAAGTTTCAACCACGGACTCTGGGGACAAACAAATATGTCTGTAGATGTTGTCGTGGCGGTGACAGTGGGTGTCGGTGGGTGTAGAAGGCCACTCCCCCCATGTCTATTATTTGCTCATAGACTGTGGCGCACATCGACACAGGTCTAAATCAAATGACTTGTTCCCCATATTGAATAACAATAATGGAGATGTTTTCTTGTAAGTATTTTGATAGCTCCCTAAAATCGTTGCGAAGCAGCTTTTCTTATAGTCTTGTTTTCTTGCAGTCTTGACCTCCGGGATACAAAAGACATCACAACAACGGCCCTATTAAAAACCCAGTTTTAAACCAGCGGTGACCAGAAAGGAGCAGAGGAAATTCTACTTCAATTTGCGCCGCACCTATAACTTCAGCACAGTCTCATAAGCATCTTCCTATGTCTCCTGTCAACGAAAATTCAACGAAACCTGACCTGGTCCATAGGACATCAAGCGAACACTTTCCAAGATATCTGTTAGACATTGAGATCCTCTGGCGGGACCTCCAACCATGGCTGGAAACCAAAGGATATATGCTGCGTCCCAGATACAAACCTAACTGGAAGCCATCCTGGAAAGAGGGTGAAGATGAGTGGGATTTCGAGGATGGCAATGTTAATCAGGTTCGCTTCTCCTTCATTGACTTCGTCAAGTTTTCTCTGATATTGTAGCAGCAACGGGCTGTGATGGACGCAACGGGTATCTTGGACGGAGAGATGGTCATGTTGAAGAAGGTCCGACCTTTCGTTCATCCTCATGAAGCTGACATAACTCGATATTTCTCCACTGAGCCAGTCAAATCCCGTCCGCAAAACCATTGTGTTCCACTGCTGGATATGCTCGAGGTGCCCGATCTGACTGGTTCAGACCGAACTATCATTATGGTATTCCCGTTGTTAAGATATTTTCATGATCCTCGTATGAAATCTCTCGGAGAAGCAGTTGAATTCTGTCGACAGATTTTTGAGGTATGATCCAAGCTCTCACCTCGTTGCTTCGACGATAGACTTAACTTCTTGCAGGGTTTACAATTCATACACGACTGCCATATTGCTCACAGGTATGTGGATATAGCTTTCGTATTGTCATGAGTTTGAACTTATCGTGTGAGTAGGGATATGATGAGCATCAATATTTTGATGGACCCCAAACCTACGTTTCCAAACATGTTCCACCCAATAGATACGAGAGCAAATCGTAACTACAAGGGGGAGGCCAAGCATTTCACCCGCACTGCTCGTCCAACTAAGTACTATATCATTGATTTTGGTCTTTCGCGTCAGTATGGACCTCAAGATGGTTCACCGCGTGAGTTGCCCATCTTTGGAGGCGACAAAAGCGTACCGGAATTCATTGCGGATTTCCACAAACCTTACAATCCGTTCCCCACTGATATATACTACGTCGGAAACATGATTCGCCTGAATTTCTTGAATGTAAGTGAGCCTTATATCTACTGCAAATGGTCGTGGCGGACTCTGACTTTCTATTACGCTCACAGAAGACTTGTGGACTTGAGTTCATGTCATCCCTTGTAGCTGACATGACACAGGATGACCCCGAGAAACGGTCAGATATCCATCAAGTTGTCCAGCGTTTCACCACTATACTCCAGCAATTACACTGGTGGACATTGAGATCGCGGCTTGTTTATATTGACGAGTCGCGTTCCGAGTCCTTTGGTCGTGAAGTTCGCCATTGGATAAGGACTGCGGGACATATATTATGCTTCTGCCGCGCTCTTCCTACGCCGCCAAACAAATAGACAAGAGTGAGAACATGGACTGAATGCATCATTGTGACTTCATCTTCTTCTATTGTTCTTCTTGTTCGACAACATCCTGTGTTATTCCAATATTGTCTTGTTTTCTGACTTTTTCCTATACATTTCTGTTGTGCAACTTCACATCGCTCACACAAATATATAAGCACTAAATAATGCAACCGTTGTTCGCTAGACATTCAATTGTCATGAATCCCTATCCGTCATATTGAAAGGATGGTAAGATATGGAGTCCCGGCGATGGAAGTGAGATGATAAGGTAGTATAGGTTTACTCCGACACTGGAGGAAAGTAATATGAGGTGAAGCCGTCCTAAATTCGAACTCAAAAAGAATGCAATATACAATACAAGTACAGGATCAATAAGTTAGTAATCTGCATTGGTGACTTCAATCGTTGAATAATAGTAAAGAGCTTCGATCCCCACGATCACAACTTTGAATTCCACATCCGCATTCATGAATTCCAAAGTATGAAACTAGTTGACGGAAGATGTCTTCAATCCCAGGTCGGTCTTGTGGATGGAAATGAAAACAGGAACTCAAAATATTCCATAAGCCATCCTCCATATATTCCATCGTCGATTTGAAATGTGGCTTTTGGATAGATCGTCCATCTTCCCAGAACTTCCGAATGTGCTCGATTTTCACGGAAATAATCTCCGCTGGGTTGTCTTCATTAGGGACGCCATAGGCATGAAGGCCGTTATGCATCTGGATTTTAGTTTCACTGTCAGATTGCGGGTTACGATATATACGTGGATTCGTTCACAGACCTGTGAGGATACACTACCAAACGAGAAAACGTCGCCTGCTTTCGTGGGTCTTTTATCCTTCAAGTCATATGGATTGTCCAGTTCCGGTAATAGCTCTGGTGCAAGAAAATGTCTTCTGCCACCTCGACCCTCTATGGAACCATTCGAATACCATGGAGCATCGTGATAAACAGCGGTGCCGAAATCGCTGATGACAGCGTGCAAGTTTTCATCCAGGAGTATATTGCCCTGTTTGAAGTCGAACATAGAATTAGTTAAGATTATAGAATAAGGATGAGGAAAAGTCACGAACACCATGAATATCTCCATGTGCATAACCTTGAAGGTGCAAATAAAGCAAACCTTCAGCAACATCGAGAATCTGTAAGTCAGAGTATGATTAATAGAACTAAAATGACCTGTCAAACTGACCTACCCAACGCCGACAATCGATTCGGATAGTTTCTATTGGGGTTTTATTCAGATAATTGGGAAGGTGACCTTCTAGACTACCGTGCTGGAAGTATTGAATTACCAAAGCGTGTGTTGTGCCGTCTGTCGAGAATCCTATGAATTTCGCAATGCATCGATGTGACATGTTTCTCCAAATCATTAGCTCATATAAGAATCTCTGAAGAGGTATGATCAATCAGTTAGAATGTAGATAGAAACGATGGATCACCACCTTTGAGTAATTGCGGTCATGGTCATTTTCTTCAGGAGATCGAATTTTTTGCGTCTTGATTGCTACCATTGTGGTTCTGTCTGGTAAAAGATGGCCAAAGGAGACTATTGCAAAGCCACCTCCAGTTGGTGGAGGTCTAGTGACAGGCTCAACAGTGACCGCCAAACTTGACGGGAAAGAAATGTGGTCGCATTCGCGAGCAAAATTCCCTAATAATCGACACAGTCGTGTCCGAATTATACTTGGCTTCCTCCAGTCCGACTTTGATGATAGTTTTGTATCTAAGATCTGTATATGACGAATTGTTCAGGATAACGTTAAGAATATTCAACAGAGTGATGGCATGAATACATAGATTGCATACCTCTTGCATAGTGTCTAGAGCAAGTTGAGTAAATTCTTTATTGTCCTTGTATCTCAGAACGAAATTTGCTGCAAGACCGTGGTGGTCGGTGACAAGAATAATACGAAACTTGTCAAAGAATTCGCCGTGGATGCATTCCTGCAAATCCGAAATCTCACTGACTCTCTTATTGAGACCCAGCACGCATTCTTCGACGATCCTGTCAACAGTTTTCGCGATCCTACCGCATTTCGGTTGCACCGTACTCGTACATACGTCGTAACCTAGTAAGTCATAGAGATCGGTCGGATGCCTTAGAGTGTGACAAACCTACACCACACTGCCCGTGAGTTTGCGTATTCAGCCGTAATAAAAGGGGTCAGCTTACAGCGCAGCGTGATACCGAAGCACCTCCGTCCGTACGATCGACATTATCTTGCATATCGAAGTCGGCTTTTTTGTTTCCCAGATCGATGGTTGCATTTTCTGGATTGCGGCGACTACTTTGCTCAGGTGATGCGCCGAGACCGGCTGGCAGCGCTGCCTTGTTCCCAGCACAATCTGCTTTGGGATCTATCGAAGGAGATATTTGCTTCACAACGACAATATCATTCATACCTAGTACAGCACTGGAAGCTCTCTTTACACGGGTTGAGATGAATAGCAATGGTTTTTTGTTTACTATGCGGGACGTACCGTATAGAGGTCTTTCGTTACCCGGGCTGTTACGAGCAGCTGGGCAGCACGTCTTCGACGTTCTACCTTTGACAACATGTATGAAAGTATCTTGGCGGGATTCAAGCTGCGTTTGACTACAGGAATATCGATATATTGCTTATGTTGTTTCTTCCATCTGCATTCAAGAGAAATATTAAAACAAGCGTCGACCTCTATGCTGAATCATTCTGTGACTGACGTGTTAAATTGATCCTCTAGTAATGATCTGTCTTGGTCGCTGAGTATGCCTCTGAAGATGGTATCAAATGTCGCCTGCAGCGCTAAGATTTCTGTATTCATGTCGAGGATTTTACTAGACATAGGCCTCGTGTCTTTTTGTTCCATGGACTGACGTCCCAGAGCTGTGGTGTCAGAAAAGCTAAGCATACTGTTGAACAGTATACAAGTTTATGAGGAGGGGAGTTAACTTGAAGTAGAGACGATACTATCAGAGGGGAGGGGATGATCAGTGGAAAGACGAGGATACTACTTATTCGCTGAGATTTGGACGCATATTAGTAGGCCCATAAATGTCCTTTATTTAAGTAGCAGATGGGAGCGAAAGTATGTTCTGTGGTACAGTCACAGACACTGAGTTCCGATCGCACGATTGAACGATCAGTGAATGTGTAACAGTATCAGAACTTGATCAGAACGGACAGAAAGTCTGAGAGCGTGTATCATCATCAAAACCAAATACATCAAAACAACACCCAACGACAATAGTGGGTGTTAGTGGGTGTAGGAGAGGCCCTCTCCAGATGTCTCCCACAACTTCTCCTCTCAACGAAAATCCAACGATACCCACCCAATTCGGTAGAAAGCCCAGTCGAGACTTTCCGAGAGACCTTTTTGTAACGGAGATTTTCTGGCGGAATCTTCAACCATGGTTGGAGTCCAAGGGGTATATGCTACGTCCCAGGTATAAACCTGATTGGAAGCCATCCTGGAAAGAGGGCGAATATGAGTGGAATCATGAGGATTCGTGCATCAATGCGGTGCGTTCTCTTTCTTGTCCTATAATGCGATTTCTTCTGATATCGTATCAGCAACGTGCAGTTATAGATGCAACACGTATTTTAGATGGAGAGATGGTGATGCTAAAGAAGGTTCTTCCTTCAGTTCACCCTCATGAAGTCGATATAACTCGTTATTTCTCTACCGAGCCAGTTAAATCGCACCCTCAAAACCATTGTGTTCCATTATTGGACATGTTTGAGGTGCCCAATCGTACGGGTCCAGACAGGATGATCATCATGGTGTTTCCATTTCTGAGAGCATTTCAAAACCCTCCTATGAAATCCATCGGGGAAGCTGTTGAGTTCTGTCGACAGATTTTTGAGGTATGATTGAAGCTTTCACTGAGTCGCAATTGACAAACCTTACCTTCCTGCAGGGTTTACACTTCATGCACGACTGCCATATTGCTCATAGGTTTGTGTACAACTGACTACATGCTCATTTATTTTGGCTAAGCGAATGATTAGGGATGCGATGGACCTAAATATCATGATGGACCCGAGACCCACATATCCAAACATGTTCCATCCGATAAACACAAGAATGAATCGTAACTTCAAGGGCAGGGCCAAACATTTCACTCGTACTGCTCGGCCTACTAAGTACTATCTGATTGATTTTGGTATCTCGCGTCAGTATGATCCTCAAGATAGTTCTCCACTCGAGTTGCCTATATTTGGGGGTGATAAAAGTGTGCCAGAATTCATCGCGGATTGTACCAAACCTTACAATCCATTCCACACTGACATTTATTATGTCGGTAACATGATTCGCGAGACCTTCTTGAATGTGAGTGATACTCTGTATTCACATTAAACTGTAACAGACTTTGATTTATGTACACTTGCAGAAGACTTGCGGCCTTGAGTTCATGTCCTCCCTTGTAGCTGACATGACCCAGGATGATCCCGAGCAACGTCCAGATATTGACGAAGTTGTCTATCGCTTCACTGCCATACTTAGCCAACTGCACTGGTGGACGTTAAGATCACGACTTGTTTATCTCGACGAGTCATGTTTCAAGTCTTTTTGTCGTGAAGTTCGCCACTGGAACAGAACCGTTTGGCATATCTTGTTCTTCCGCCGTGCTCTTCCTACGCCGCCACACAAATAATTGGCTGATTACTTTTGCTGACGGCGTTATTTGAACCGTCCTGTTTCTTTTCTCTGGATCTTCACTTCTGTTTGTGCTTTGCAATCTCACATACAACTAGTCTGGGTTCGCATTGCATGTTATCGATATGGCTCCGACTGTAACATGTCACCTTCGAAGACACGGTTCATTGTTCTAATTGGTATTTACGTCTTGCAATACGCCACATTGTTACGTGAGTCATCAATATTCAATTCTCAAGTGTCGTCGTCCCTTGTTGCCATTGAGACTGGTACGTACGAAGGTATAAGAACAAAGAGCTCCTGGCATGCTCACTTACATCGATGTTTGCAATTCCAGGGCCTCGATAGCATTTTCCCATGTCCTGTGCTATTGTTCCGACTTCAACCTGGTGTTCAACCTTTCTTATCAAACGACCTTGTGCATTCGTATTGCCTCAATGCCACTCATTGATATCGAAGTTGGGATTTGTGTGTCCATAGGTATTGTTGTCAGGGTCCAATTGGCGCAAATCGTATACGTTGTACAGCAGGTTCGTCCTGCATCATCCATCACGCGCACAGACTTACTTCCTATTCCTACAGACTGGTTTCGCAATTCCAATCATAGCAATCATGTCTTGTTTTCTGTTCGTCACTCTGTAGGGCCTGCTGTCATGAATTGACATTGGTAACGAGGTGCGATAGCAGTCCCGGATTCTCTATTACACAGGATCAGGGTCCGTCGTTGGACAAACAATACACCAACATCCCAAGCACATCCTGTCTCTGAGCTCCCGAGGTACGCCCAAGTCTCGAGGAGCTTTTTCTATTGTTCGTGGTCTAACTTGAGATATACAGCTTCAACGACTTGAAACATCTCGCTGCAGTGAGGATTTGGGAAGTCATTGTAATTCGATTTGGACCAGTACGTTTACCGGTAAGCCGATGTCCAAGAATGAAAGAGAGTATTTAAACACTTTGTAACACTTTCTCTTTGCATGCACCAGGTTTCACCTTCCCTCTGAATTCTAACGATCTGAGCAACATCATAGTCAAATTATCAGTGACTTGTTCCCATATTGAACAACAATAATGAAGCTGTTTTCTTGTATGTATTTCCGTATCTCCCTAAAAATCGTTGTTAAACAGCTTTGCTTATAGTCTTGTAGTCTTGACCTCCGAGATACAAAAGACATCACAACAACGCCCAGAAAAAAAAAACCAATTTAATCAAGTGATGACCAGAAAGGAGCATAGGAAATTCTATTTCAAGTTGCGCCGCACCTATAACTTCAGCACAGTCCCATAAGCACCTTCCTATGTCTCCTGTCAATGAAGATTCAACAACGAAACCTGACCTGGTCCATAGGACATCAAGCGAAGACTTTCCAAGACATCTGTTAGACATCGAGATCTTCTGGCGGGACCTTCAACCATGGCTGGAAACCAAAGGATATATGCTACGTCCTAGGTACAAACCTGACTGGAAGCCATCCTGGAAACAGGGTGATCCTCTATGGAAGTTCGAAGATGCTAACGTCATACTGGTGCGTTTCTCCTGCATAGACATCGTGATTTTCCTCTTACTCTTGTAATAGCAACCTGCAGTGATGGACGCAACACGTATGTCAGATGGAGAGATGGTCATGTTGAAGAAGGTCCTTCCTTCAGTCCATCCTTATGAGGCCGACATTACTCCCTATTTTTCTACTGAACCTGTGAAATCCCATCCTCAGAACCGTTGTGTCCCTCTGTTGGATATGTTCGAGGTGCCCGATCTGACTGGTGCAGATCGGACTGTAATCATGGTATTTCCATTTTTGAGACAATTTTTTGACCCCCCTATGAAAACCGTCGGGGAAGCGATGGAGTTCTGTCGGCAGATTTTTGAGGTATGATCTAAGCTCCCGCTGAATTGTGGTCATAAGCTTAACTTCTTGCAGGGTTTACGATTCATACACGACGGTCATATTGCTCACAGGCATGTGGATAAGCATTTGTTTTGCCATGATTCCCAACTGACAATATGCGTAGGGATATGATGGACATTAATATTCTGATGGATCCTAAGCCTACGTTTCCGAATATGTTCCACCCCGTAGACACGAGAGTAACTCGTGACTACAAGAGAGAGGTGAAACATTTCACTCGTACGGCTCGTCCCACTAAGTACTATATTATTGATTTTGGTCTTTCGCGTCAATACGATCCTCAAAATGGCCCGCCGCTTGAATTACCTATCTTTGGAGGTGACAAAAGCGTACCGGAATTTCTCGCGGATTTCAACAAACCTTACAATCCATTCCCCACTGATATATATTACATCGGAAACATGGTTCGCCAACGTTTCTTGAGTGTAAGTGAGACTCTCTTCTCTTAAACACTCGTAGTATATTCTGACTTTCAATACACTTGCAGAAGACTCGCGGACTCGAGTTCATGTCCCCCCTTATAGCTGACATGACACAGGATGACCCCGAGAAACGGCCAGATATCCATCAAGTTGTCCAGCGTTTCACCACTATACTCCAGCAATTACACTGGTGGACATTGAGATCGCGGCTTGTTTATATTGACGAATCGCGTTCGGAGTCATTTGGTCGTGAAGTTCGCCATTGGATAAGGACTGCGGGACATATATTATGCTTCTGCCGCGCTCTTCCTACGCCGCCAAACAAATAGACAAGAGTAAGAACATCGACTGAATGTATCGTTGTCATTGTTTCTTCTTCTATTGTTCTTCTTGTTCACCAACATCCTGCGTTATTCCAATATTGTCTTGTTTTCTGACTTTTTCCTATCCATTTCTGTTGTGCAACTTCACATCGCTCACACAAATATATAAGCACTAAATAATGCATCCGTTGTTCGCTAGACATTCAATTGTCATGAATCCCTATCCGTCATATCGAAAGGATGGTAAGATATGGAGTCCCGGCGATGGAAGTGAGATGATAGGAGGTGATACAAAGTAACTTTTCGGCTAACTTTTAACTTTTTCTATTAGTGACAACGTTAAGTTAAGTGAGATATGTATCTGCGGGCGTACCGTCCCCAGGGGCACGGCCGGTACGGGCGCTTCACCGCCAAAATCTTATGTCATCGACCCTCGTGGTGACGGTGGCTCGGCACGCGTCGGGGGGCGCGACCGAGTATAGAAATTATTGCCAGTTGCGGCAACTTTCGTGCGTTTTGGGCAGGGACCCCAGTGTGACTAAGCATTCAGTCACTCAATTTTGTGACTTCAAGGTGACCGATTCAGACGACTATTTTCGGAAATGGGTCCGGTGGGATTGCGGCTGAAGTAAGCACAAGGGTGCACTGAGGATTCAAAAATCTTGGAAAATTTGAGCTCAATTTTTGTGAAAAGTGCGCGCTGACGCGCGCAACGCCTCGAGAAGATCGTCTGAGCAGTGAAACTGAAGATTTTGCCCAGAGAGATTGATGCCGAGCATTGTTTCTCGGTTCTCGGTATCAACTTCCAGATTCGGGAGATGCACTCGCTTATATAATCGGCTTGGAGGAAACCACTTGTTGAATATGTGCAGCGCCTTCCTGCCAATAAAATTTTTTCATAGTCTCAAATTCGTTATTTACAATAGCTATAAGCTCCTTGTAAAATTTCCAGGCTTGTAGAGCCGCTGGGTGTACAGCAACAAAAAGAAACAGAAAATGTTCAATATAATAAAAAAGCGCCCGTTCCGAGAAATACCGGAATTGTGGTATAAATCGTATATTTCGGTGGTACGCTTCTTTCCTTAAGCGAACCGTCCGCACGACCGTACCAGAGCCAGACGGTACCCCATGGTATACTCTATTTACCTTGAGTGGGGCATCCGGCATGAGTTATATACCTCATGATTTCATCAGTGTAGAAGTACGCTATCAAGCACACCGAGAATTCGAAGTATATAATATCCATGTAAGTACTATGAGCTCGGAAAGTGGACGTGACTTGTGACCTATGTGACTACCTCTCACCATAGAAGGTAGGTCACGTCACTCGTTGTACCAACCGCCAAAGAGGGCCCCGGTGTTTCCAGACAGCACCTAAACGTGTATCACGCCGTTTCCTCACCGTGTGGATTTTGATTGTGGTAGGAAAAGGTTTTCAGTATTCTGGAAAATTTTCTCTTACTATCCCTTTTGTAAATTGAGCTGTACTCGTAGTCTAGTAAGGAATTCCACGCAAATATTGAGATATACAGTATAAATCTGACTACACTAATGAAAGCTGATATTATCAAACTTGAGTCTCAATGATTAGAGCAAAAAAATTCTGATAATTTACTGATTGACACATGCTCCCGTCGGACTAAAGTGAAAAGTTAGGCAAAGTTAGAAGTTCGGCGCTTATCAAACGAAACAGCGATCCTGGTATGAATCCCGTCAGTATCTACTCGAAAGACATGTATGGTACTCAGTAGTATGGTCAAATGTAGAGATATCTGTCTTATTTGGCTTTATCTGGACTCTATCTGTGTTGAAAAGATAAAACATTCTGGAGATGAAAGTAACTTTTAGACGCTAAAAGTTACGGATTTCTAACTTAACGGGGAAAATCTAACTTCCCCTGCCAAAAAGTTAAGTTAAGTTAGTTTGTCAATAGAGAAAAGTTAGCCATAAGTTACTTTGTGAACCATCAGATGATAGGTAGTATAGGTTTACTCCGACACTGGAGGAAAGTAATATCAGGTGAAGCCGTCCTAAATTCGAACTCAAAAAGAATGCAATATACAATACAAGTACAGGATCAATAAGTTAGTAATCTGCATTGGTGACTTCAATCGTTGAATAATAGTAAAGAGCTTCGATCCCCACGATCACAACTTTGAATTCCACATCCGCATTCATGAATTCCAAAGTATGAAACTAGTTGACGGAAGATGTCTTCAATCCCAGGTCGGTCTTGCGGATGGAAATGAAAACAGGAACTCAAAATATTCCATAAGCCATCCTCCATATATTCCATCGTCGATTTGAAATGTGGCTTTTGGATAGATCGTCCGTCTTCCCAGAATTTCCGAATGTGCTCGATTTTGACGAATATAATGTTTGCCGGGCTCTCTTTGTCAGGAAAGTTATAGGCGTGAGATCCGTTATGCATCTAGATGTTAGATCCAATGTCAGGTTGAAGTAACCTGTGCGTGACTCGTAGACAGACCTGTGAGGATACACTACCAAACGAGAAAACGTCGCCTGCTTTCGTGGGTCTTTTGTCCTTCAAGTCATATGGATTGTCCAGTTCCGGTAGTAGCTCTGGCGCAAGAAAATGTCTTCTGCCACCTCGACCCTCTACGGAACCATTCGAATACCATGGGGCATCATGATAAACAGCGGTGCCGAAATCGCTGATGACAGCGTGCAAGTTTTCATCCAGGAGTATATTGCCCTGTTTGAGTCGATCATAAAATTAGTTAAGATTATAGAATAAGGATGAGGAAAAGTCACGAACACCATGAATATCTCCATGTGCATAACCTTGAAGGTGCAAATAAAGCAAACCTTCAGCGACATCGAGAATCTGTAGGTCAGAGTATGATTAATAGACCTAAAATGACCTGTCAAATTGACCTACCCAACGCCGACAATCGATTCGGATAGTTTCTATTGGTGTTTTATTCAGATAACCTGGAAGGTAGCCTTCTAGACTACCGTTCTGGAAGTATTGAATTACCAAAGCGTGTGTTGTGTCGTCTGTCGAGAATCCTATGAACTTCGCGATACCTCGATGGGACATGTTTCTCCACATCATCAACTCATATAAGAATCTCTGAAGGGGGATGATCAGTCAGTTAGAATGTAGATAGAAACGATGGATCACCACCTTTGAGTAATTGCGGTCATGGTCATTTTCTTCAGGAGATCGAATTTTTTGCGTCTTGATTGCTACCATTGTGATTTTGTCTGGTAAAAGATAGCCAAAGGAGACTATCGCAAAGCCACCTCCAGTTGGTGGAGGTCTAGTGACAGGCTCAACAGTGACCGCCAAACTTGACGGGAAAGAAATGTGGTCACATTCGCGAGCAAAATTCCCTAATAATCGACACAGTCGTGTCCGAATTATACTTGGCTTCCTCCAGTCCGACTTTGATGATAGTTTTGTATCTAAGATCTGTATATGACGAATTGTTCAGTATAACGTTAAGACTATTCAACAGAGTGATAGCATGAATACATAGATGACATACCTCTTGCATAGTGTCTAGAGCAAGTTGAGTAAATTCTTTATTGTCCTTGTATCTCAGAACGAAATTTGCTGCAAGACCGTGGTGGTCGGTGACAAGAATAATACGAAACTTGTCAAAGAATTCGCCGTGGATGCATTCCTGCGAATCCGAAATCTTACTGACTCTCTTATTAATACCGAGCACGCATTCTTCGACGATCCTGTCAACAGTTTTTGCGATCCTACCGCATTTTGGTTCCACTGTACTTGAACACACATAATAATTTCGTATTTCGGAAAGATCAGTGTGATCCCTTTGAATGTGACAAACCTATATACCGGTCAGTTGGCGTGGTTGATGTCAATGAAACTAACTTACAGCGCAGTGCGACCCTAGAGCACCGGACAAATGTTCATTCGAGATATTGATATCTGAAGATGTAATGTCCTGAGGAGAAGGTAGAAGGTCATTCACGGTGCTGGAGTCGCCCGAATCCTCCCAACTGAGCGCTCGAATCTTCATTCCCGAGCCATGGCTTCCAGCAAGTGGTGGTACTGCACCACGATCGTTGGGAAGAGCTATGGATGAAGTTTCCCTGCGAGTAACGACAAGGTCCTCAGCTCGAACAGCACTGGAAGTTAACTGTGTAGATGGGTAGATGAGCCTGGGAAGCGTGGATTGATGGTTTAGGGAACGTACAACATAAAGAAACTTAGTTGTATCAGCCAGTTGATACAGCTTGAAGGTTTTCCTTCGCCGTTGCGCCTTCGACCACATGTATCTGAGAATCTTGGAAGGATTTAGACTACGTTCTACAGTCACAGGCGTTTCCACATATCGTTTATGTCTTCTCCTCCACCTGTGTTGAAAATAAAGGCATCGCATTTCTTGGTTAGCATAGGCTGAACGTTCTGATTAATAACATGTACTGACAAATCAAATGCACTTTCCAACGACTTTTTATCTTCTTCACTAAGACCACCTTTAAAAAGATCAAACGTAGCCTGGAGCGCCATGATTTCTGAATTCAAGTCGATGACTGTTTGAGGGACAGGCATGGTGGAGACATTGCTATGAACGGAAACCCCAACATCCATTACCTGAGGTTCCGAGGGTGCGAGTATGGTCGCAGAGGAGAGGAGCGAGGAGAAGTTACCACTCCGATACAGAGTATTGAGAGAGACGACGAGCGGTGGGGAATTGCGCACGGTTCACGTATGTGAGTTCAAGTTGCAGGCTCACATTCTGACAGTATATATAGCTCAGCTGGCGGATGAGACCGAGGGGTATGCCATAGAACATGATAAGGATTGACAAAAGAGGATTGCGATGATCGAGCGCCTAAAAGTGCGTAACAACGAACGAAGCCAAATACATCCAAACAACTGCACGCAGGTTCAACCACGGTCACAGTGGGTGCCAGTGGGTGTAGGAGGCCACTCCTCCCCTAATGTCTCCTCTCAACGAAGTTCCAACAACATCTACTCAACTTGATAGGCGGCCAAGTAGAGACATATCAAGAAACCTTCTCGACAACGAGATCTTCTGGCGAGACCTTCAACCATGGCTGGAATCCAAAGGATATATGCTGCGTCCCAGATACAAACCTGACTGGAAGCCATCCTGGAAAGAGGGTGAAGATGAGTGGGATTTCGAGGATGGTAATGTTAACCAGGTTCGCTTCTCCTTCATGGACTTCGTAAAGTTTTCTCTGATCTTGTAGCAGCAACGGGCTGTGATGGACGCAACACGTATTTTGGACGGAGAGATGGTCATGTTGAAGAAGGTCCGACCTTCTGTTCATCCTCATGAAGCCGACATAACTCGATATTTCTCCACCGAGCCAGTCAAATCCCACCCGAAAAACCATTGTGTTCCACTGCTGGATATGCTCGAGGTGCCGGATATGACTAATTCAGACCGAACTATCATTATGGTATTTCCGTTGTTAAGATATTTTCATGATCCTCGTATGAAATCTATTGGGGAAGCAGTTGAATTTTGTCGACAAATTTTTGAGGTATGATCCAAGCTCTCGCCTCGTTGCTTCGACGATAGACTTAGCTTTTTGCAGGGTTTACAATTCATACACGACTGCCACATTGCTCACAGGTATGTGGATATAGCTTTCGTATTGTCATGAGTATGAACTTACCGTGTGAGTAGGGATATGATGAGCATCAATATTTTGATGGACCCTAAACCTACGTTTCCAAACATGTTCCACCCAATAGATACGAGAGCAAATCGAAACTACAAGGGAGAGGCCAAGCATTTCACCCGCACTGCTCGTCCAACTAAGTACTATATCATTGATTTTGGTCTTTCGCGTCAGTATGAACCTCAAGATGGTTCACCGCGTGAGTTGCCCATCTTTGGAGGCGACAAAAGCGTACCGGAATTCATTGCGGATTTCAACAAACCTTACAATCCGTTTCCCACTGATATATACTACGTTGGAAACATGATTCGCCTGAATTTCTTGAATGTAAGTGAGACTTATATCTACTGCAGATGGTCGTGGCAGACTCTGACTTTCTATTACGCTGGCAGAAGACTCGTGGACTTGAGTTCATGTCATCCCTTGTAGCTGACATGACACAGAATGACCCCGAGAAACGGCCAGATATCCATGAAGTTGTCCGGCGTTTCACTGCCATACTTCAACAATTACACTGGTGGACATTGAGGTCACGGCTTGTTTATATTGACGAGTCTCGTTCGGAGTCCTCTGGTCGTGAAGTTCGCCATTGGATTAGAACCGTTTGGCATATATTGTGCTTCCGTCGTGCTCTTCCTACGCCGCGAAATTAATGGCAACAATGGGTTGACTGCATTGTCAATGTTTCTTGTTCTATTGTTCACGGCGTCGTTTAACCAACCGTCCCGTTTGTTTTTTTCTGGATTTTCGCTTCTGTTGGAGCGGTGCATCTTCACATCTTCGCTCCCACTACATGTCATCGGTACAGATCCAGCTGTAGCATGTCACTTGCGAAGACATGATTTGTTGTTCTTATTGAATGCCTGATCGAGTTGGTCAGTATTTACGTCTTGCAAATACGCCACATTGTTACGAACTCGCCAAATGCATTCAATTCTCAAGCCCATCAATCCTTGTTACCATTGAGACTGGTAAGCATCTTTGTTCACAAAAAGTTCAAGAACAAAGAACTTCTGGTCTGGCACTCTCACTTACGTTGATGTTTGGGATTCCAGGGCACAGCATATCCAGTCCACTACTTCGGGTGAAGATACCATGAAAATAGTAGCCAAAATCTTCGCAACACTTGGCCACTTTTCTCGGTAAGAAAAGTCAAAAGACTTTCGGCATTTTTCACACTTTTTCTGCAAATCCTTTGATATTTTCACAATTTTGCATCACATTTGTTGGGTCAATAATTTGTTACAAAAGTCCGAACACTTTTGCCACTTTTTTCATGATATTTGCACATGAAATCGTGGACTGGATTTGCTGGTGGGGCCTCAATCGCGTTTACACATGTCCTCTACTATTGTTCCGAGTTCAGCCTAGTATCCGGGACCAAAATTAATTCAATACCGTTAGACTAACACGAGGTGTTCGACTCTTTCTCATCAAACGACCTTGTGCATTCGTAGGAGTATTTCTATTGTCTCGAAGCTGGGATTTGTGTGTCCATAGGTATTGTTGTCAGGGTCCAGTTGGCGCCAATCGTATACATTGTACAGCAGGTTCGTCCTGCATCATGCATCATGCATCACAAGCACCGAATCACTTCCTATTCCTCCAGACTGGTTTCGCAATTCCAATCATAGCAATCATGTCTTGTTTTCTTTTCATCACTCCGTAGGGCCTGCTGTCATGAATTGACATTGGTAACGAGGTGCGATGGCACTCCCGGATGCTCTATTACACAGGATCAGGTTCCGTCGTTGGACAAACAATACGCAAACATCTCAAGTGCATCTTGTCTTTGAACACTCGATGTACGTATGCTTCAAGTCTCGAGAATTCTTTCTATTGTTCGTGGTCTAACTTGAGATATACAGCTTCATCGACGTGAAACATCTCGCTGCAGCGAGAACTTAGGAAGTCATTGTAATCCGATTTAGGCCAGTACGTTTACCGGTAAGCCGATGTCCAAGAATAAAAGAGAGGATTTAAACACTTTGTAACACTTTCTCTTTCCATGCACCAGGTTTCACCTTCCCTCTGAATTCCAACGATCTGCGCAACATCATAGTCAAATTATCTTCTCATCCTTAGAGGCAACACTTAATAGTACTCATACACCGATGTCGCAACCGTCTCCTACGACACCGGCCGTCCATCAAGGCCTCAACGAGGTGTGCGAGGTGCGAGATGTTTGATCAGTCTGACGAGAATCACGCACTCACTTATATTCGATAATCAGGACTGCGGTGACAGCTTGAAGAGAGCAAAAAACCACTTCCTCGAGTATGCTCCAGGTTCAAATAAGGTGTGCAAGCAACTCACCGCCCATGCGAAGAATGCTCTGTCAAACAAGAGCAAATTTGGGGTGAAAAACAAATTAGTCCACCCAGAGAACATCACCGAACAGTCTTCCTCGTCAAATGTCCAAGAGTCGGATATCCTCATGTACCTCTATCCTCTCATTGTGGACTGGCACACTGAAGAAACGAAAACTTGTTTCCTTGAACGATTTGATCCACGAATAAACGAGCTCGATTGTCAAGTCATGATCACTTATATAAAGAATGTGTGTTCGCTTTCAGTTACCTCTATCCATATTGAGTGTATGACCTGATTTCATTTTACTAGCGCTTAGAACCTTTGGACGTTCAAAATGCTACTTCGATCTCAAAAATCGATTTTACAGTACGGGATCATCTCCGACGTAGCTTGCAACGACTGTGCATTGGTATGGGAAGAGATGACCGACTCATATGGCCGCGAAAGTTGACGACGAACCTTCAAACACCTGAACCTACTATAAGAGAGATGACAACACCAGGTCCACTTATTAGAGAGTTGAACGGTGTAGTATACGCTGTCAAAACATTTCGAGGGGATCAGATGAACGATCATGAGAAGCGAGCAGTAAGTCCTAATATTTGTTGATTTTTTACTATTTCGTCAACTAATCTTCAAAATGTAATCATTCGCAGGGAATACTTGCTCACGTACTCGTGTGGTGGCACCTTGATCATCGACGATTGCTCAAACTTGAAGGTATCACCGATATTGTGTTGAGACAGGACGTAAATGCGTCCATGAGGGACCTGGAGATGTTACAACGACACGAGAGACAGAGACGTATGAAAGATATACCTGTCCCTGGTTTAATGTCACGGTGGATGAAGAATGGGTCAATCAAGAGTTACATTGAGAAGTTCTATAACTCGGATCGAAACCCGTTACCAGCGATAACCGAACTCGAGCCATTAGTCAAAACTTGGGTATGCGCTATTGTCTTCTTGAACTCACTTCGACTCGGAATCCATTCTGATCGTTTCGTATAGATGGTGCATGTGGCTGAAGGATTGGACTACCTTCATCAAGAAGGCGTCACGCATGGAGATTTACATATAGTGAGTAATCGTCGCAGTCGTTTCTGTATTCAAACACATCTTGAATTGCCTTTGTTTATATTTAGGATAACGTATTGCTCACAGATGAGTTAGATGCGCAGATATGCGATTTCGGTCTATCTCTCTACACGAATAATACTTCTGGCCGTGGAAAATCAGACAGGTCCACAAGTCACCTTACCGTACCTCCAGAAATTCTGATGAACGAGAATGACAAAGTTCGTCAATCACCGCAAGGTGACATTTGGGCTTACGGTCTACTCTGTATACGTGTATGTTCTCAAAATCATCGTCACTACTACACCTTCACGTTTTCAACTTATGGGAAACAATTCTAATTTGATAGATGTTCATGAATCACCATCCATATTGCAAGTTTCAAAGTTCCGATGGAAAGTGGATCCAGCCAGACCTATCCCAACTCTTGGTCGCCTGGCAGAACGAGAAAACAAGGGATAGGTTCACGCCGACCCGACCGTCTTTTCATGGTGGCAAAATGATGTCTCTCAAACTTTGGAATCTCATTCAAGAATGCTTTACTTGGCAAGCATTGAAAGAATCTAAACGACCACAACCCAGTGCGATAGCCAAAAAATTGGGTAAGATCAAGAACGTGGTAGAATGAGCGTTTTATCTAGTAGTTGTTTATTATTTTCACTATGCTTTTTTATACTGGATTTTTTAGTTCACGAGTTGATTTAATTCCGGACAATGATGAATGCGTTATTTATGAAGCCAATGAAGAAATATAAATTCTCTTTTTTTCAATTAGCAAACGTCGATCCCCTTCAATGATGGTCTGCTGCCATCCCAACGACGTTGAATATATACATATGGATCTGCAGATTGTGTGAATGATTGTTGAACTTCATGTATTCTGCACCATCTACATAGAGATTGAATAGATTAGTTCAGCGATCGAACTTTGGGTAATCTGCTCTAGACTAGGTTTGTAACTTGGATACTTACTGTCGATCGAGTGATAGCCTTCACTTTGTGGCGTAAATGATCGAGAGGTTCAAAGTTGTGGGTCCATGGTGATGATTATGATCGATGTTGATCAAAACATACATCATACGGTATGCATTATGTACAGGACATTCATTGTCATCACGTCGGAGATCCAACATCGTTTGTTGGGAAAGTTGTCAATGGTATGTATGGGGTAAATTTCCCGACTACTACAATGAGACAAAGTAGAGTAGTGTTTCTAACGTACAAAAAATTTAAAACAATTCCGAGTTATAACGGAACAGAGGATGAGGAAATTATAAAGCAACCTATATGTACACTACATTCAAACACGAGATCTCAAGAGAAAGATGTGAAGAAATGAAAGAAAGAAAGGACACATGAGTCGAAACATGGTTTGAAAATTTGAGATCAGGAATGCGACGAAGAAAAAAAAAATGAGAATGAGGGAGATGGCTACAAAACGTCTGTATCTAACACACATTGATGCAAAAGAAAAGATTGAAACTTGCAGTTGAAATGAAGTGAAGTAAGTGCTGACAAAGCAGAAAAAATGAGGGCGACGAAGTTAAAAGTGTGATCAATGATGAAATTTTGAGAAGGAGTCAACCATATGAGTATCAACAAATGAATGAATGTCCCAAGGGCGGAGTGGTAAGGGAAAGAATGAAAGTGTAGGATTTGTCAACAAAAAAGAGGGAAATGAGATCCGCATGATTATGGTATGACTAAGTTTGGGGGTAACGAAACATTGGTAATTTGGTATGGAGAGGGAGGAAGAAACTAAACCAGTTAAAGAAATATCGAAGCAGAACGATGAAGCAGTGACCAAAAATACCTTACAACGCGATGAAAATCGTGTAAATCCAATCTACGAGATCCACGTATATATGAAAATTGACGGAGGAAGTCAAGCCCCGAAAATGGGCGGACCGAGCCGGATGGTATCATGTTGCGCAATATAGGGCGGGGCGGGATACGTTGAGCGGATGGTACGCGTGTCCCCTTCTTGAACGATTCAATAGTGACGATGAAGTCGCATCGATAAGCGCTAACGTGCCACTTGAAACATCTCTTTCTCCGCAGCACAAGTGAGCGGATTTTCCATTTCATCGTCCATTTTGAGCGACCCTCAAGTGAGGAAGGGAAAAATCGATGGCGTCGTAAGCGGGGGGAGGAAGGTCATAGATGGTCTCCGCATAAGAAGCTCGAGCACGAGCGTTTCTCATCATCACCATACCAGCGTCGACGTGAGACCCTCCAGGAGGTAACACATTCGAGTGGTTGATCACCACTGGCTGTTGATATTGATACCTGGTACTCTCAGCAGCGTTAAGCGCCACCATCTGATTGGTGAGTTCACGAATACGTTCTTCGTCCTCGTCAGATAGGGGATCAGGGTTGGTTGCTTGTAGTGATGATCCGCCGACTGGTGGAGGTGATACCACGTTTGGTTGACTAAGCGGCGATGAGTTGTATGTTTGGGAACTCCGTTGAATCCGTTGCTGCGATGAAGATGGACCAATGGCCGTCAATTCTTGCGCTAATTTGGGTGGTAAAGGAAGCCCATGAGACGGAGGGGGTAGTGTGGGGGGTAAAGGTCGACCGCCTGAGCTACGAGCACTGTGGCGACGGGAACCGGTGCTGCTTGAACTGTTGGATAGTACAGATGGACTCGGTGATCTCTCGCCTTCAATTGCAGCAGATCCACCTGATATGATCAATTCATTCGAATGACGATTTTCCGTAGTTTGCCAGGACGGCCGATGAGAAGTTTGCATTGGTAGTACGGGCGGTCGCGGAAGCTGCCGAACAGGTCTCGAGCTCGAGGATGTCGACATGGTTGCGAGCTGAGCTGATGAGGTGGCAGCTTTCAAAGCCAACTGTGGAGTCGACTGTGATGCAAAAGTATACCCAAAAGGAGATGATTGATGATTGTCGGGATGAGGAGATCTGGGAATGTCAGGGAGAGGGGGAACAGGAGGTATATCAGGACTGCTAGCAGCGATAAATGATGTGGAAGCTGAAGTGGCCGGTGTTGATGGAGTTGAAGGATACTCTGAAGTAGTTGCGCCATACAAGGAGCTTGTACCGGAGATTCTCCTACCAACAAAAGAGCTTGACGTGCCGGATTCTCGATCTCTTTCCTCCGAGGACGAAAATGTTGGACTCGACGGGATTGCTGTGTTATGGATGATTGCAAGCCATTTCTGCACGGAAGGTGCCGAACTTCCAGAAATACGGACAGTGCCAGAAGCGGTCTGAGGACGATCCAGCCATTCCTGTACTTCTGTTGATAGAAGCAAAGCTGTCGTAACAAGGTAATCCAGTAGCTTCACGGGAATCCCCTTATAGTTTTCGTGGTAGTTGACCTGGTCTTCTTCCAGACAATTGTGATAAATGCTCAACCGAGCAGGCGAGTTCAAGACAGCGCAGTCAAGGATCGCGAATGGTCCCTTGGCGCCGGCTGTTGTACACTAGAAATATGCATAAAATATGTGAATAAGATATCAAAACGAGGGTAAGACGTGGATGCGCTCACATAAAAATGACCGCCGGGGATCAATTTCCACTTAAGACTGTGGGGATAATGGGGAATACTGAATTTACGAGTGCTACAATGAGGATTCAGCATGGTTTATGACGATCGCCGCGAAACAGCACAAAACTTACGCGACGTTGCGAAGGGGACCTAATTTTAAAAATTCCTCCGTGTCTCTCCAGCGTCCACCTTCTATCTGTACTGTCCTGCCTGATTTGTTTCTCGTGCTAGTGATGGAATTGGGCCAAGTTACAGTTGCAGCTTTGTAGGCCTCTTCCGTTTCCGCGTTCAAGCGATAGATAGACGTGCTGTCACGGACAGTCTCAATAATATACAACGGTTCCTTGTTTTCTCTATCCTTGATAACCACGTCCAGGAAAGAGGGACCACTCAGTCTCAGGCTGAGCAAAGGCGGCGGATGTTTCGAAGAACTGGTCGTAGCGGTTGAACTTTGGGCAGTACCTCCAGCAGTAGATGAGGATGGTTTAGGGGATGTAGAACTAGTATCAAGTCTTCGCAAGGAGGGGAATACGGAGGAAGAGGAAGATGGTCTTGAAGATGGTGACTGCGACCTCTCGCAATCGCCAGTGATGAGAGACTTGCTGCGAGCGAGAAAAGGGGTGATTGTTGCCTTCACCATCGCTGGAGGGAGGGAAGGATGGGAGGAAGAGGAAAGCAAGCAAGGGAGATACAGCCGCTGGAAAGGAGGTCGAATTTCACCATGAAGGTATTAGTATGTTACGTAAGGCACAGGAACTCTCGGCGTGTCTTCTCCAGCGCCGTAATCCCCGGAACCAAAATTCTTGAGCGATTTACCCAATATCTCACAGCAAGTTTCGGGTCACATCCCAGGCGGTACAGCGCGACACCCTGACACTTCGATTTGCATATGTCTCTCTTCTGCATGCGGCTGGCAGTGGCACGTAAAATTGTAAGAGTGTCCTGTCATGTTCGTATGTTTCTTTTTTTTCCTGGAGAAACACAGAAAATCCAAAAGTCACGCTTTGTCACGGCTTTCTGATGAGGCACAATGAGGATTTCCCACGTCCGAATGCGGAAGTCAGGGCAAATTGCGCGTTTAGAGTGGGCGTCTAGGTCGCGTTCAACTTTCACTTTCACCATCACCACCCAAATCACACAAAACCCAATCTCACTATGTCCACCGACGCGACGACTCCCGCAACGTACGTAACACATTCTCTGGTGCTCAACGGGATTCTAATACGAAGCTACTAGTGCCCAAACCGAGGCCAATAACGTCCACGACTCCAATGGTGTCGACTCGTCTACCATCGCCAACAAGGGTAAAGGAAAACAAGTCGAGGAGGTGATGGAAGAAGACGACGATGACGACGACGAAGAGGAAGAGGAAGAAGATGAAGACGATGAAATGGAGGTGCGCATACTTCCTAGTTCCTCACGCTGTAGACTTATCTCCTAACGCGTCGCCGCTAACCCACCACACATGCGCATATAGGAAGATAATTTGGAAGAAATTGATGCATCTGCCATCCTCCCCACCTCGCGTCGAACCCGGGGTGTCCGCGTTGACTACACCTCTGCTGAAGCATTGGCCAAGGCTGGTTTGAAGCCTGAAAATCTGGAGGAAGAAGAGGCCGAAGAAAGCTTCGTGGCCCAAGACGACGAAATGAAGGACGACTAGAACCCGTGTATTCTTTGACAACCTCCAATCTGCGTGGTGCAAAATTCTTGAACGTCTGCTGCTGTTTTTTTATATCTCTGGGTGTCGTGCTTCTCGTCGTCCTGAAGTATTCCATTCATTCACTGTATTCTGGTCTACCAATCTGCAATATTCTTGTCACCGTTTACATCTCTGGCATATTCGTGTGTCAATATGCGTGAACCATGTTGAAGCGCGTCTCTTCTGCGTGTCGCGTCAACTTTACTTATAATAACTCACCACTAGACGAACCTTACTCCCAATCTTCGCCCTCTAGTTCCATTCTTCGCCGAATGTGAACGATACCGTGTGGGTCCTCATGCTAGTATCGCGTCCTTTGTTCCAAAGAAGCTACGGTTCCAAGCAGGTGTTCCCCCACTTTGTCGAGCGAGAGAATTTTGTATCTGTGAGCCATTGTTCTCATTGTCATCTGTCAAAGTCTTCCTGACATCCTTGACTCATATGCCCTCATAACAACATAAGGACACGACTCTTCGTTTCTGCCTTCTCTAGTATCGGTCTTCTCTATACCGGGCGAGTAACCACATGAGTACGTATTCCAAGAACCCACTCAATCTTCGCCGAACATACCAGCCGATCTCATCTCAACCAATCTTCCAAATGGGGATGGGTGCAATCCTGTGACCCGCGTTTGTCACATCTCAACCAACATGTGACAAATGTGACATGCTCTTTTTGGCAGTGTTGTTTTTTTGGCGAGGTGCTTCGTTCCGAAGATGCTCGGTGCACTGACTTATTGCTTGCGAACAGACTCACAACTCTGCAAGTTCATCAATTACAATTACATAGGTCTCAACGGAAGACCTTTTCATCCCATCATCTCAACATTCGGACATCATGTATCTCACGCGGTGGTACCTTTTAATTCTCCTTTGGTGTGAATGGTAGGATTCACTTTGATGCTCAGAAAGAACAAGCACAGATTGTCGATGTTCGAGGATGATGTTTACTCCTTTGTCAAAAACGGGCCTGGATGCTAGTATGAAGATCCCGTCTCTTGTCATCCATTTTATCATCAGCCGAAGTTCATTCGCCTGTCCGACAAAACTTGTACTTGACTCCAATCCGAGATTAATCGCAATCGGTATGTTCAGAACTCCATATTTTCTCCAATGTATACTTATTTAGAACGATAAGAAGTAGTGAGTATGTTTCAAACTTTCGGTTCGGCTTTATGTCATGTTTAAAATGTCTGACATTGAGTCTCCACACTTCTTCGACCTATAGTAGTGCCACCAGTGGTAGATTTTCGGTTTCACCAAAACTTTTGACGGGAGTTCGTAAGCGTTTCGACCCCACCGGAGCTTCGACATGGCGTCCCATTGCGAAGGCCTCTCTTCTTCTCTTCTCTCCTCCGAAACGGGGATTTGCAATCGTTGGTGCAGCGTTCTGGCCAATAGTATGTTGCAACGCGTAATACTAACACTTGCCATGTACATTGCTGGTTCGGCTGCATCCAACGCGTCATTGTGCTCAGAAGGCCGATACAAAGCACAATGAGCTTAACTTCTAAGCAACCCGTACTTATCACATCAAGGCCCACAGGAGTGGATTCGCCGGAGGTCCCTTAATTATGGAAAAGGAACGGAGCGCACTGTGAGTTTTTGATTGTATGTTCGAACTTAGTACTTGCATCAAGTTTAACGAACTCGGTAATCCAAGAAATAGATATAACTTCGTCATTGGCTCCGAGTCGTTCAGACGAACAAACGTTGTGTTTCCTCCCCAACCAAAACGTTCTTACAAGTTTTCAGGCGTCTTCGAACTTGCCTTTCAATTGTGTCCGAAACCTCACAAGTTAAAACGGAGAGTTTTCACCTTTCTACCTGAAGATCCGGGGATTGGTATGCACGTGGAACGTGTTCACGCATTGATCACCGTGACCGACATCAACCTTGTCATCTCAGTCGAGGTGAAAATGTACGCCAAGTTTGAAATTCTAATCCTCAATTCCTCTACGGCCCTAATAACTCAACGTTCAATCCCCCGAACTTTCTACTTCCGAGTCCTTTTTATCTTTACGAATACATGCATGACATTACACTAGGACGCCCATGGTTCAAATAAACGAGATTATACATGTCACAAAAGTCAAAAGGGCCGGATTTTCCGTACACACCGGAGCGACGGTGGCTTGTATATAAATATTGCTGACTTGTCAAAGGGTTCTTCGACTCGGAGACGGTAAGTTTATCATATCATGACAGATTCTTTACATGGTTCATCTGACTCGATATCTTGGTCCTCTCAATAAGGAAACTTCAGGGTCCACAATCCCTATCACTGGCTTACAATGTCAAGCTGCAAGGCCAGACTACATATATATTTGTCGTCTTATGGTCCGTGTTATGCAATAGCGCGACTCTCAACCACTTCAGCGGTACGCCTACTTACTTGTAATTCAATTCAAAGCAAAGTCACTAAATATTTAGTCTCTATCATAGCGCTGAATGACGATAGTGCCTTTAATATGTTTGTACATGGTCTATGGATCTCTCATTGTCACCGCCCAGCGTTGGAGATTAGGTATTCGTTGACCAATCGTATTCTTTCTTCACTCCCGCGTTGCATTCAAAACATCACACGCACCTCAAAATTCACACATGCTTGAGCCCTTGGAGATCATCACAGGATGACCTTCTATGACACGATGGTTACATCCGAGTACAGTAGCATGCAGATCCAGGGTCTCCTTGGTAATCAACGAATGACACCTTTTATGGAATCGAATGGTTGCTCGACTGAGACTATTAGAAAAGGTGTATAGCTATAGGTATGTGTACTCTACCTCCCTGCATATTCTGTCAAGTGAGTCGCGATATTAACACAAACAGGACGGACCTTGATAACCGTTTGTCGGGCATATACTTTCCCCTTTCCTTTTCAATTTATGTCTTTCTGAAACAACTTAGCAGCCATTCAAGACATTGGAAATATTCCTACCATCGAACTAGTGCTATACTTAGTGCGGAGTTATTCAGATGACAGGTCATTCTGGTGTTTCACTCAACTCTTAGGTATCGAAGATTTCCCCCACTGCTTCTTCAAGTTCAAGTCAGTCTATACTTAGGTACTCTACTACGAATGGACTCTGTCGTTCACCTTCAAGGCCGTATCGTCAAGTTACAGATACACGAGGGACCTATGGACATGCTTACCCACAGTGATATGGTAAGTACAGAATACATTCATCACAAGTGATAGACATACCATTCACATCTCACGGTCCCATATGTCATCACCCAATCCACGAATCATCTTGCTATATATATTGCTGATCAGTCTAAGTGATCCTCTGGGCTTTTCTTAGTAGATCCGTTTTCGGGGTTGAATGTCTTCCGGAGTCCGTTGTAGTAGTGGATAACAAACACATCGATGTCAAACTCAAGCTTGATGTTTTACTTATAACGCCGACATAGACTCGGACATGTGAAAATCGATATAGCGGTGAGTTGTTCATTCATCCATGGTTTATGGATATCATGCCGCCCTTTATCATTATGGATCTTCAGTGGTTTGCAATTGTCAACGGGTATGTCGGTGTGTGTCACACACTGAAATTACGATGACTTAAGAAGATATTATGCGAAGGTGAATGCAAGTTTATTTACGGCCTTTAGTAGACTCCGTGGTTGACTAGTCTAGGAAAAAGAAGGCCTTGAGTCCAACATTGGGGGTCGATAAGTACTATAACATCAAGATCAAATTTGGCTTTTTGGCTGATGTTTCTATGTGATGCAATATTCTCAACTTGGCTCATCGTTGATAAACGTTGGTATTTGTGATGGGGCTTACAGTACTTGATATTGATTTGCGTGAGTTATGCCGTGCGTCCAACGAATCCCTCCCTCCGTCTCAAGTTCCTAGCAACTTTGATCCATTTACCAAAACCGGAGTCTGCTCCATCATTTGATAGGCGCTCGGTCCAGCTAACCACGAGTATTCCAGACGATTCTGCCTGCTTGACCATCTGAATCGAGCGCAAAGGATAAGTACGAGTACATCCAGCAAAAAAGCATTCACAGCACCCTCAATCCCATCTCTGATTTCTGAAGCTGCTATACCAAACACCCAATCTACGGATCAGTTATGTCTCCGTGGATTGTCCGCAACGGAAAGGCCGCGCCGGATTGCCATGAGATCACTAAAATAATCCTCACTTCAAAAGTTTTCGAGTTTCCACCTCTGAAGATATAAATCTCACAGCTCAGTGCACTAGAAGACCTACAAGAGGCACCCTTGAAAGCAACCTCGATGGCTGGAGATACAGATTACACCGAACCACTCGAAGATCATGCTAAAAGCACATCGAACATAACTTTCCATGACGGCCCACCGATTTTGATCATCGTCATGGTATGATTCAGTGCAACGTGTCAATTGACCTAGACCGATACTAACTATTTTTCGTATATAGGGTGTTGCAGGAACAGGAAAATCAACGCTTGCAGAGGCTTTAAACAAAGAGTTAGAGCTTTCTTTCATTGAAGGAGATAACCTTCATCCTCAATCAAATATCGACAAGATGTCAGCTGGACAACCTCTAACTGATTCAGATCGAGAGCCATGGCTTGCTTTAATTCGTACAACCGCGGAACACATGATTGCAGAACAAGAATCAAAATTCTTGTCTCAATCTGAAGATGATAATTCGCTTTCGAAACAGTTACCACGAAAACGGAGAAGAGGAGTTTTGATAACGTGTTCTGCTCTCAAAAAATATTATCGTGATATTTTACGAGGGACTTATGCACCTCCGGGTGTTCCCCAGCATCTTGAACCATCACAACCGAAATCGTTACCGACGTATTTCGTTTATATCAAGGAGGAAAGTTTGCTGCGGGAGAGGATTGCGAAGAGAGAAGGTCATTATATGAAACCGCAGATGGTGGATAGCCAACTTGCTGCATTAGAAAGTCCAGAGGGAGAACCAGGGGTGGTTGTAGTCCCTTTGGCGGATTCTACAGAAGAGCAAGTGAGGAAAGCGTTGGAACAGTTGAGGAAGTTAGTTGGGGGGGATTTGTGAAGCTGGACCAAGTTGTTTGATTTCCGCGATAAACTGTTTTGTATAGATAGAAATGTTTTAGATGTATAGACAAACAAAGGCACCTGTAGATTCTCTAGGTACACGATGGACTTTTCAGTAGATGGGTCAAGCTGTTGGAAAACGAGACTCGGAAATAACGAAGTCTAAGCGCTCATCAGCCATTTAGATTATGTCGGCAATTCCCGACGACGCGTATGCAACGCGTACACTCTGAACGTACGCAATCTCAATCTCAATTTCCTGCTATTTACTTCCACCACTACCCATTTCTTTCTCCATCGCCGACAAATATAATTCACCATGGTAAGCACTTCGTCAAATCTCCATTAATTCAAGATTCTAAATGACTATAACAGGCCAGACGTTATGATAGTAGGTTCAATCAATAGACAAGATTGACATTATGTTTGACCCTACAATACTTGAATCTCAGGTCGAACAACCATTTTCTCTCCAGAGGGTAAGTTTATTTCTCTTTATGCCTATGTAACCCTTCTAATAACATCAATAGGACGTCTCTACCAAAGTATGCATTTACCTGTTGTTCTAAACCCCAGGAGTGATTGATCACCCAAACCCACTCATTTAGTCGAATACGCCATGGAAGCTATCTCACACGCCGGTACAGTGCTTGGAGTATTAGCGAAGGATGGTATCGTTCTTGCAGCGGAAAAGAAGGTTACTGGAAAGCTTTTGGATCTGTCAAGTGTGAAAGAAGGTGGATATGGTGGTAGTGGCGAGAAGATTTTCCTCTTGAACTCGTAAGTTCCTATGTCCTCATCTTGTTCGAGATCAGTGACCTACATCTATAATATATAGGAACGTAGTGGCGGGTGTAGCGGGTATCACAGCTGATGCAAATTCATTGGTGAACTTCGCTCGACAAGCAGCACAAAGACATCTTTATCTTTATAATGAAGATATCCCCGTAGAGTTATTGGCACAAAGATTATGTGATATGAAGCAGGGTTATACACAATACGGAGGTATGTTTGTCTGTACTATTTGAGTCTTCAAATCGAATGATTGATCATCGACCTTGAATGCTTCTAAATTAGGTCTTCGACCATTTGGTGTTTCCCTCCTTTATGCAGGTTATGATCCCCATTACAACTTCCAGCTGTACCATTCAGACCCTTCAGGCAATTATTCAGGATGGAAGGCGACATGCATTGGTGCAAATAATGGAACAGCGACTAGTTTGTTGAAGCAGGAATATAAAGATGATATCACGATCGAGGAGGCGATCAAGTTGGTGCTTAGCGTCATGAGTAAGACTATGGATAGCACGACGTTGGGTAGTGAGAAATGTGAGTCTTTGCATCTTGCATATCCAAATCCCCTACCTCTTCCTCCATAGGACACTACATCGTATTACTCACATTCTTTTCCATCTTTCACTGTCTATTGCGTACTGATTCCTGCTTTGAAATAGTGGAATTCGCTACTTTGACTCTAGATCCAACAACGAAGAAACCCAAAGCCAAGATCTACAGACCTTCTGAAGTCGATGAACTATTACAAGAACAAGGACTGGCAAAGAAAGAAGAAGATGACAAGTCTGCTTAAACCACAGTAGTTTTTTCATTATGTGCTGTCGCTGTTGTTGTACGTTTGACGGACCCCTAGTTGTGCATTGATTTCGTTTTCTTCTTTTCTCCATGTATCAAATCGCTATCTCGCTCGGTTGCATAAAATCCTCGATGCATATGCGTGATAAATGCATGCTACCGGTTGAAGCTCAAAGCCTCTTGGATGCTCCATCCAAGGGGACCTATAGAGGTTTGCACTGGAGGCCAGCTTGGATGTTGTATTAGTATCGTTCAGTGAGAACTCGGATTTGAACGCCTCCTTCCGTTGATTCCGGGTCGACTACTAAACGGATGCATGAAGTTGAAGATTGACTAGTATACAGAAGATGTCGATCTGGTACCAAAATCGTAATATAAATTTGAAGTCGGTCACCAGATACTTGATATAATTCCTCAAACTACAAACTATGAGAAAAACAGAGAAAACCCCAGAGAACTCAGAAAACGACCCTATCATCCTGATCCACATTTATCATATTGACCAAGTCCCTCTCTGGCTGCCTCGCATCCTCATTAACGAACTTCAGCAACTGTTCGAAAACCTCTGTTCGTTGTTTGTATCTCGCGGCTGAAGGGTGATGATGATGTTCAGTACTAGAACCCTGTGTCCCTCCCGAAGTCGAAGTTGAAGCTGCTACTCTCTCCAAAGGATCCACATTATAAGTGAAAAGTGATTTTACACCGGAAGATGTTGAAGTGGATGATGTCGACGATATTGACGATATTGATGAAGAAGCAGAATGAGATTGAACGTTTGATTCGGTAATCTCGTTTGTAGAACTCATGGCGACATCTTCATCAGCAGTGATAGTGGTATTGGTTCCAGTTCCAGTACCGTTTTCATGACTTGTCATGCGATGTTTACCACCACTACCACCACCAGGTCCACTTCCATTTTCTTCAAATGGAGAAGTATCTCTACGGCTTCGCTTTCTTGAAGGTGTTGAGGTTCGAGAATTTGGGGGCGGTGTGCTGGGGGTTAAGGAAGATGACTTTCGAGGTGTAGGGATAAGGAGATGTGAGAGTAATGAACGGAATAGAATGGTTTCATCTTCGTCATTGTGATTGACTACGGCTGAAACTTCTGTTTGAAGATAGCTCAATGCTTTTATCGGTGGTCCGTCTTCGCACATCTCTCGGAATCTACGAAAGCGCAAATAAGGAGGGTTAGGATAATGGAACCTATGAGGCTGAGATTTGAAGAATAGGACTGACTGTTGTTGACGGATGAGGTATTTTCCTCGTCGGATAATGTCTTCCGGGACAGGTCTGTATTTTATATTCAGTTACTAGTTACTAGTTGTTCGCAGGTAATTTCAATGCTTACCTTTTCAGCTTCAACATCCAAAAATCGTCTAATCTCTTATCATCCTCATCAACACTTCCCGTCCCATTATCACCACTGACACTCTGCTCCTCACTCTCATCCCTTCCTAAACCCGCGTTCCCACCATGCATATAGACAACCTGATTCTTCTCATCGTAAACCGCTTGATGAGCATATCTTGGTAAAGGTACTTCAATTTCTTCGGGTTGAGACAATGTAGATGAAAGATGAGGAGGCAATATTGGCATCCATTTTCCAGGTCTATCAGGCCTTTCGTATCGATATATCCAATTTGGACGATCCGATTCGAGGATAGATAGTTCACCTGGAGGACCTTTGGTTAATCCACAAAACCTAGAATGAACAGGAAGTTATCAACAGTGAGAGCACATCAAGGTTGATAGAACAAGAAGGACATACACGTAGATTTCTTTCAATTGTTCGTCTAAAACGGCTCTTTGAGTAAAGCACGCATCAGGTCCTCCCATTGTTGTAAAATTAGGGAAGAGATCAGTCACGGTCTTGGTGGGTATATGATAGGCATACATATCCGAGAGATATTTGTCTTGACGTTGTCCGCCGAAGACGATGAGGGTTTGGGAAGATTTGTCAAGGACCATAGAATGGCCTAATATGATCGCCGTCAGATGAAGGCCACACAAGAACTATCAAGGCGTTCTTACCAAATCGAGATGGGATGTCAGGGTGCGTCGACGAAGGATCCGAGGATCTACGTGAAAGATGTCAGTAAACTTTGAACAGAGTGGGTTCCTTGTCAGGTACTTACAGTAACGTCTCCCATGTTCCCGTCTTCACATCGTAGCTATATAATCCAGAATACTTGGGAGGCTCCATATTAGTATCCAATATTCGCCCGCCAGAGACATATAGGATCTGGTTTTCAGAGTCTATGACCATTTGATGATCGAAAATGAGAGGTGGTCCTCCATCATCCTATCAGAAGCGACTGTGGATCAGTATATAAGTAAAAGTGGATGAAACGAGACTGACTCTAGTATCCATTGAGATGATCTCCCATTTGCCCGCATTCTCTCCCCTTGTGTGATATTTGTAGAACACTGAATCGTAGACATCATGTGGAAGCGAAACTCTTGAACTACTTCCAGTTGTCTGCGTCCCCGTAGTTGTCATCGCTCTTCCGGCTATAGGTGAAGGGTTTCTGTACACGGCTCTGGGTGGCGTAGGAGCTGATGCAATGCCACTACTCAGCATACCCGGAGCAGATGTTGAAGGAGCCAGCCGAGGCGACGACGAAGGCTGAGCTTGACCCGAAGCGTGAGGATTCGAAATATGATCGTCCAATCGACCAAACAGATATATTGAACCTGTCTTTGAATCATGAACCATTTTGTGACATGCACTAGGACCCGGTCTGGATGAGTCTTTAGGTTCGGTCAATCCGTCTGATATGAGGTTCCATGCTTGAGTGTGGGTATCAAATACCCAGAAATCATCAAGACTGTTCTTGCCGTCCCATCCTCCGAACAAGTAGATTGATCCGTTCCCTTGATCCATGCACATTGCGTGACCTCCTCTTGCACTCGGGGTTCTTCCATCAATGGTATCTCCATCCAAGTCGAGAGGTTTCTCAACCTTCCGCCATATCGCAGAAGGCTGTGAGGAGAGAAGAGATGATGAAAAGAGATCTTGAGAAGCGATTGAAGAAAGAAGAGATTCAGATTCAGAGAAATTGCCGTGCAATACCAACACGCTGTGAAGAGAAGTGATAAGAGGGTGTTCGAATGGAGCTGAAAGGTTTGTTTGGCTGAGAACTTGTTGATATGCTGTGAGAAGGCGACGTTGTCGAAGGTGTTTGAGGAGTTGCCGAAGGATGACGGTTTCCTGAAACTGAAATAAGATATGAATTGTTGCTCTTATGGTGTGACCTGTTACACTGACCTCTTCGTGATGAGAACGAATTTGTTCAACGAATGTCTCGTCCGTAATTCCAGACATAGAAACATACCATATTGATGTATGGAAGCTTTGCCCATGAGCGCTACGATACAAACGTGTTAGTGTAACGAGAAGATAGCAAATCGAAGGGATAGATTACTTCAATGGTACTATCTTGACAAATGTTGTGGGGAACGTTACACCCTCCTGGTTGACACTTTGTATATTGAACGTTTCTGGCAAATGGTCATTTTTCAGACCTGAGTGCAGTACTTCGGTCATGTTCTCTTCGGAAGCTCCAACGTAGACTTTAAACTCCTTCATATTGCATGGATGAGCTAGAGTCAAAAAGAAATTATTCGTATGAGGACAAAAAGTCGAGACAGAGTAGTGACCTACGTTTGTGGAACTACTAGAATATTAGTGAACCAAATCTTTTAGCTGAAGATTAAGACTCACTTTACCAAACGTTATCGTTTCTAACCATGAAGTAAGAAACAATGAAGTTGATACAAGGGTAGACACCACTCAACTGAGAATCGACAGCGTGTCTAGCTTCAATAACAACCACTGTCTGACATTGGTTGAGTGATATGCTCCACTCCATCTACTTCCTTGGTCCAAAGGGTTGTCTACCATGATGTTTTCAGCAACATATTTTCCGCTATGTTCTGAGCAACCTGCGATAGTGTATGATATAGGTACAGTAGGTGGCTCAGTCGTCATCGTTGCTTTGTCGAGGCTTGTAGAGTTTTTCCAGGATAAAGTCGTGGTAGTCTTGCGGTAAAATGGCCAAAGTAGGGTGATAGACTCTGTCGTCCAGGGTATGTTTAAGTCGTCGACGAGTTTTAAACAGCACTAGTACTGGTAGGTGGCCAAGTTGTTGAACTTGAAATTCAAGGTTTATTGAAGTTTTATCACGTGAAACGTTCAATCTCAGATTCAGATCTTACCGTCGATTCCTTCGACTCTAACATTGAACGTTGCCAACCCCCCGCCAGTACTTACTCAAAGAATCTACCTTCAACTCCAATCCGGGATTAATGGCAACCCAGAAAATAATCTACGGGACTGCCTGGTATCTCCATACTCTAGAAACGCTCTCAACACCATAGATTTTGATGTCAGTTTAACAGGAAGAAAGAACGGACGACTGCTCTTGTCGTTAGCGCGGTTCTGAACGGTTTTCGAGCAATTGACACTGGTACGCGTTTCACAAAGTATCATCATATGGACTTTGTGTATTCATCTCGTTGTTCTAGCTTGCCAACCTAAACATTATAGGTATCTTACTTGCTATTTCATCGACGAGTGAATCACGACAATCAAATTCCCATGTAATTCCAGGGAGGATCTTGTGGGGGAGGCTTTGAATATTTTGCAAGAAAAGCATGGTATCAAACGAGAAGAACTATTTATACAAACGAAGTCAGTTTAAGTCCACGATCTCCCTTCTGCCGACAATGGCTGACAGGAAATTGTAGATATACACCCATAGGAGGACAGGACGCAACGAAACCTCTACCCTATGATCCTCATAGTCGTCTAGAAACACAGATCCAGAACTCGCTGAAAACGTCCCTGTCTAACCTCAAGACTACTTATCTCGATAGCCTCTTGTTGCATAGCCCACTCGATACACTTCCCCGAACTATAGTAGCTTGGAAGACTCTCATGGCCCTTCAAGACTCCGGACAAGTAAAACATATCGGGGTCAGTAACACATATGACGTTCGGATTCTCGACGCACTGGAAGATGCTGGTAGAAGGGTGCAGGTTGTTCAGAATAGATGGTATGAAGGCAATGAATGGGACAAGGAGGTCGTGGATTACTGTCGTAGGAATGGCGTTCAGTATCAGTAAGTCTATCGTGCTGTTTTCTTCTATTGATCAAATCTAACTCGTTATTGGAAAGATCATTCTGGACGCTGACGGGTTCCCCGAGTCTACTCAAACACCCAGCTCTCCTCACATTGGCAGCTCGCAAAAGATGTACGCCTGCGCAGCTCTATTTCCGACTTGCGCAGATTGACGGAATTACTCCACTATCTGGGACTACAAATGAGGAACATATGAAAGAAGATGTTGCTGTGGAGTCAATTGAAATCAGCGAAGAGGATGAGAAGGATTTGACCGAATTGAGAGCTGCTATGCGGTGAATCGAGACCTTGATTTTTTTAATATTCAGAAATGAAGAAATGGATGACTCAGTGACTTTGAGTGTAAGTTTTTGTTGCGCCGATTATTATCATGAATTTCTCTGTTCGGATGACCTCTAGTCCATTCTCCCCTCACATAGGACTGAGCTTGAAACCGTTCTAGTGACTGGTTGACCACTCGTTTTTGTTTGCAGACAATGATTGCAAAGACGAAATAATGCATGTCCTCAATTCGAATCTGGAGTTTCATAATGTACTCCATTACCTCCTCCCGGTGACCTCCACAATTGATTTTTTCCTTGGACTCATTTTCAAGCATTGGTCCAAGTCGAGTTCGTCTATAATTACAATCTACAAATCTGCGATCCGACGTTTACACTCCCCTACTTCTATTGTACGAGTATAAGTTCTTCAACGCTGTGAAGACCTCTTCTGCGGTCCATCGTTCCGAGGTATCAACATGGAAATTTTCGGAAGTCTTCGTAGCCCAGCATCCTTTAGATATTATATTCCACAATTCATCTGGCATAGCTTTGCCATTATGGAACAGAGGTCGAGGTGGACGTTCCCCTTTCTGTAAGATCCTCGTTGTCCACTCAGTCACGGCGTGAACTCTATGGTTCGGAAGTCTCTCCAGAGGATCCTTCCCGGTGTACAGCTATACCAGAGGTGTGAGCATTGGATACGAAGTCATGAGTCATTGATATATATATTACCCACCTCGATAAATACACATCCCAATGACCATACATCACTAGGTTTGCTGCTTCTGGACATTGTGCCTGCTCTAGGTTGCCAAAGCTCGGGCGCACACCACGCATCCATGTCAGTTGCAGTTGATCCATTTTGACCAGGACGGCCACTGGCATACAACGCCATGTTGAAGTCGATCATGCACATGTTTAAGTTGTCGTCAACTAAGAAATTACGCTAGATGAAGAAATGAAACGATTAGTTAAGAGTTTCAAGGCGCGATGATCATGGATATGGCTAGTAGTCAATAAAGAACACCTACACCTCGTACATCACCATGAACGACATCCTCTCTATGTAAATATGCCAACGCATCGGCCATTTGGAGCATCTAGGAGCAGATATCCATTGAGATTTGAATGGTAACATTGGACACGAATACACTCACCCAACGGTGAATTCTTGGCTGAGTGATGACTGAATTATACAGTAAGCCTTGAGATTCAAGAAATTTAGCCTTGTCCATCGCCTCTAAAAAATGTCGAACATGCGAATAAGGCATGAAAGGAAGAACGATTCCTGGGCCACCGAAATTTTTTGTGGGGTGATTATATAACCCGAGAAATGGGATAATGTGACCATGTTTGAGGTTTCGCAATAGCATGATCTCGCGAACTTGTGTCTAATGACACTGTTAGAGTGAGTTCGAAGTTTCCTCCAGTTTGGAGCACACCACTCACTCTGATATCTGGGGGTTCCCATCTTGTAATTGGTCTTGGGAACTTGACCAGAACTTTCTTGCCTTTATACAGTCCAGTGAACGAAAAAAGTGGTGCTTCTGTAACGCTGAGATCGGTTATTTCGTTGTTTGGGATTGTAATGTCCTTTTCCAATGCGATGACAAGTTCACTACAGTTCAAAGCCCAGAACCTGACAAGGAGGAGACGAAGTCGTCTACGTAGATCCATCAACAGTGGGTCTGAGGCTTCCCAAATCTTGTCATTATTGACCATCTGAAATCGACACCCACTCATGATTAGAAAATGACAAAGACTACTATTGAACAGAGACTTGCCTCCTGAATGAGATCAACGAGAACCTGCGCCTCCGCTTTGTTGTCTCGATATTCATTGAATTGTGTATTGGTCCGGTTGTTGGTGTCCAAGTTAACTGACGCAGACCTCAGAGTCAACCAAATTTGAGATTGTGTGTTGTCTAATAACGCTCGAGCCATGTAGCTGTCTTTGAATGACGATGATTGCAAGCGGAATGCCTTCCAAGCAGTCCGACACTCGTCACTGAAACATAATAACTCGTCATCGAATTGTTGCACTTTTGTCTGCTCAAGGCATATCTGTGAAGTTGGTCCTTGTGAGTTGTCGACGTTAGCAAACTATATAATCAGATGATAGTTACCGCACAAGTCCCGACTTTAGACATTATCTCACCTCCCATTTTGCGACTTAAGACTATAGGACGTTTCGATAGCAGTGGAAGCTTATGTTTGCGAGATTCATTTGAAGCATGCCCATCTGAATCTTCTGTTTCCACGCATTTTCTATTGCGACGATTTGCTCGGATCGATAACGTAGAGACTCGATCCTTTGTCCGTGACATGAGTCCTCCATTACCACGATCTTCTCTAGTAAGCAATCCTGGGAAGTCAGGTTGCAACCCTCAATAAATGGAACGACGAATTGGACTCACCGAGAATAAGTGGCACCCATAACAAAGTCTTCGGGATTTATAACTATGCTTACTGCTTATCCACCTGTATGTTCCAATTGATCTCACGCAAGTAAGGGGTTTACTGGCATGAGGAAAACGTGGTATGAACGAGGACAAGAAGCCAGTGACTCAGTTTCGAAGAAAGTTCAAGCTACTCAGAGATGAGGGTGATTCCAGGATAGCATGAGTCGAAACAGGCTGTTCTATCATGGGATGTGCACAAGAGTTTAAACACAATAGAAACATGTGTGCTATATATCGTGCTGATGGAGGAGAAAGGTAATCAAGCACAAGACGAACAATCCTGGCGCCTCTGCCAACGAATCAGCACCTATCAGCACTCAGCACCTCTGTGGACCCATACCGACATCCACACTCATACATGCACATATACAAGGACAGGCCATGGAATCCTATTGGAGTAGCTATCGATATTATTCTCAAAGAAGAAAATAATGAGTGCCTACGAAAACAATAACATACATAGCTCCGACTTCAACACAAAGATCGCGATCACCTGACTTGTTAACTCCGAATCAAGAGTCTCTTTTATTTTTCACTATCTTGGATCCTCTCACCATAGCGATCCAGTCTTTTTATTTGGGAGCTCCTGCACTCCTGTCTTTACTCAGGGTTCCCTCTTGCCATGGTGATAACTTTGTCCGAGTTTGATCTTCGGTTTCACGGTTACAGTGTCGAAGTACTACAAGAGATGATCAATGCTCAGCCTATGTCTTCAACTCCAACTCAACTGACACAATCAACACAATCAACTCATAGCATCTAACTCATGGCTGAAATTGCGGATAATGTTCCCAAAAGGCCACGGTTCGACCCAACCAAACTTCTTTCTCATGAAGAGTTCTGGAGAGACCACCAGGTCTGGTTACAACAGCAAGGCTATATGCTTCGACCGCGGTACAAACCAGATTGGATACCCACATGGGAAAGCTCATATCCTTACTATTTGACACACCAGGATGGTATTGCCACGTTGGTAAGTCTCTCTTCATCGAATGACTACATGCCTCCAGCATCGATATCTCCTAGATGCCACGCGTATCTCTGATGGAAGAAAAGTCATGTTAAAGCACATTGCGGCTGACTATCGTAACCCTCAAGAAATATCCATTACTTAATATTTTTCTACTGAGGGCATAGCAGCGGATCCTCGCAACCACTGTGTTCCTATTTACGACGTCCTCAAAGTGCCGAATACCAGTTGGGATTATATTCTGGTATATCCTCTTCTTCACTCTATTTATGAACCAGAATTCGTATCAATTGGAGAAGCAGTAGAATTCTTTAGACAGATTATTGAGGTGATCATATATACTGTAGTTTCTCAAAAAGAGTCAGGGTGCTAACTCATCCTGAATCAGGGCATTCAATTCATGCACCATCACCACATTGCACATCGGTGAGTAACCAGTTCAGACCTGTTCAGACACTAGTACTGTTTGTTTGTTGTCTTACCTTACTTGATCAACAGAGATATCATGGGACGAATATCATGATGGATCCAAGACCCATGTTTCCCCAGTCATTTCATCCTCAACTCCCTCCCCGTACGCCGGATGTCAAAAAAAATTGCCAAGTTCTTCACCAGAACCGCGAAGCCTACGAGATATTATCTTATAGACTTTGATTGATCTCGCAGATACAATGATATGGATCCACTTGAGATTCCCATTCCGGGTGGTAACAGGACAGTCCCTGAATTCCAACTACCTAATGGGAAGCTTGAACCTTACAACCCCTTCCCGACCGATATATATTGCTTGGGTAATATGATCCAAGTCGAGTTTATAAGGGTGCGTGTCCATGAACCCCTCGTTTTGCATATTTTCAACTTCGCCTATATTCAGTATATGCACGGATTTGGTTTCATGAAAGCACTGGTCGAGGATATGATGCAAGATGATCCAAAGAAACGACCGACGATCGATGAAGTCGCGGAACGATTTGACACGATTCAACAGTCGCTCTCATGGTGGAAGCTACGTTCACGAGCTGTTCTCCGTACGAAGTCTTTATTAGGCTCTGTGATAAAATCTGTTCCACACTGGGTGAGAACATGTGGTTACATGTATCATCATATCGATGCTGTTCCTCGTCCTCCAGATAGCCTTCGACTCTGAATGAGGCCGAACTAGGAACTGTATACCATCAACCTCTGTAGAGCATCATGTATCATTAATGTCAGCTCCCCGTCACCCTTTATGGAAATGCGTCGTTTTCAGCTCATGTAAATTCAATTTAATTGAATACGAATTGAAACATAAATACAGGGCCAGATCTCCTGAGGATAATGTAAGATAACCGTCTGCAGAGATGCGTGATAAAACGGAAAGGCTCAGTGAGGGTGATCAATGAGTCTCGACTGAAGCTTTCTATGAGGAAATGCCTCATACAACTAAGCATATTCTGTCGCCACTTTATCAATACTAAGTCGTCGTCATCTCGGACCATCCTTTCAACGAGTGGCGCAATGGTCTCTATGACTGCAGAATGATAAGCTCAGAGAAAATTTGTATTCTACACACAACTCACTTGTATGTCTTGTCTGTCAAGCGAAAAACAAGAAGCTTGGTGTTGAGGCTGAGATGGTATTATACAACACTGGCACTACAATAAGTTTCAGAATTAGAAGGCTGGCGCACGATAGAACATTCTGAAACACTTACGGAGAACAAAAACAAAACAACATATCGTGGCGTAGGATACTCTTTGACCTCCTTGGCGTTATCAGTCCAGTATTGTTATCTAGGAACAACAGTCATCAGGGCCCCTCATCGCATTGGCTTTCAAGACCAGCTTTCATCTGTCAATTCAGAGCCTATCATCAGTCGTTGGATACCAAGATAACAATACTAAGTAGACTATACACAAAATAATCGGTTACTACCGCCCCATTAGACCGTCATCACTGGGCATAGGTACTGCATCTTTCCCCGAAACAATGAATATTGCAGTCCGAAAGAAATGAATAATGCCACGAATGGCATTTTCAATAGGACCGTATACCTTTCGTACTAGACGTGATCGAAGCTGCTTTTGTGATAACCCTTTACAAATTTCCGCAAAACGCTCCACGACTTCGTCGATGTTAGGACGTTTAGTGGGGTAGACCTGAATCATATCTGTCAGCAACGGAATCATGAACTCTAAGCCTTTATATATCTGCGACAAAAATTCAGATGACAGAATGTTTAAAAAGGAAACATAACATACGTTGATGAAATCATATCGTATCATGTTTCCGAGATAATATACATCCGTGGGAAATGGATCAACAGGACCCATTGGATTCTGTAGTTCCGGAGCAGTAGGATCTCCTCCTCGAATAGCGAGAGTTCTGGGAGGACCATTGTCTGGATTGAATCTCTCCGAGATACCGAAGTCAATGAAGTAGTATTTTGGCGGTCGAGAGGTGCGTGAGTGATACTTCGCCCGCGAAGTCGCCTTTATATCCCAGTTGACTGCCGCTGGATGAAAAAGGTTTGGATACATGGACTTAGGATCCAGCATAGTGTTCAAGGTTGTACAATCACTGAGCAAGAACAGTTGAGAAAGGGGACACACAAGGGACTGGAGACGTGATAAACATACCGATGAGCAACATTGCATTCATGCATAAATTGAATACCCTACAGAGAAAACCTTGTGAGAGTGTTTTCAAACGTATAGTCCAGAAAAGGTACCTCAAATAGTTGTCGAAAGCATTCAACTGCTTCACCCACCGTTTGTAATGAAGGATTAGTATATCTGCGGAGTAAAGGTAGAACGATAATGATCTGGTCTGGATCATCTGGCGGTCGTAGGACGTCGTACAGAGGTACACAGTGATTTTTTGGGTGCGACAAGAAGGGTTCAGTTGAGAACAGCTGTGTAATTTTCAACTCATCAGGATGACGTTCTTGTGAAAACCTCTTCAGCATGACAATTTTTCCATCCGCAATACGTGTGGCGGAATTGATCTCATCTGGCTGTGGGTTGGCATTGAATACATTAAGGATAGAAGAGTTGAATAGAAAGCTCACATAATGCATTTGTCCGTCTTCATACCTAATTGCTAGGTCATTCTTACTCTTCCAAGAGGGTATCCATCCTGGTCTATACCGAGGACGCAGCATATATCCTTGCTTTTCTAACCATGGCTGCTGCTGAACCCAAAGTTTTTCACCTGGAGTCCAGTTACGTTCAGAAGGAGGGGGCATAACGTTGGTAGTTGCTTTGAGTGGCGTAAAGTGGATGGGACCAGTGAAGGGAAATTAAACAGAGTAGATACTATAAAGCCTCGAGAAGAACAAGTTGTTGAGGCGCCGAATAAAATCATCCTTGAGGATCGCGATCACATGATCGTTACCCTGCGCTAAACTTGAACCTGACAGAACCTGGTTCTCGTCTTTTGCAATTGTTCGACCGTAACGACGACTTTGTTCCTTTTGTTTTCTATCACTTGAGGTTCTCATTGTGGCGTAAAGGGCTTCAGGAAGTTATGGAATTATGGCGCAGCTATCTTCTTGTTATTTTGCTTGATTTACAGTTTAAGTACGTTTATTCCTTGACCTCACAACTCACCATACTCACCATTAACCACCTCACTTACTCTATTCATACAGATGGATGATGCCTCTAATGTTCTACCAAGAATCTTATACGATCCAACAAAGCTTCGTCCCCATGAAGAATTCTGGAGAGATCATCAGCCCTGGTTGCAACAATGCGGCTACATGCTTCGGCCTCGATATAAGTCAGATTGGAAACCAGTATGGGCGGCAAAGGATCCATACTACATGACCAATGAAGATTCCATCCCCTCGATGGTAAGTTTACCTCAATGAAACGTAGCTTTTGCTGATCTTCATCTTTAGTATAGGGACTTATTTGAAGCGACACGTATCTCAGATGGGAAATGAAGCACAATCACTGCCGACTTCCATAACCCACAAGAAATTGCTATCGGTCAATACTTCTCGGACGAAACGATAGCCTCCGAACCTCGCAACCACTGTATTCCAGTGTACGATGTTCTGAAAGTTCCAGACACTGATTGGGATTATCTTGTGGTATATTCTTTTCTTCGCCCTATGGATGAACCACCTTTTCTATCTGTGGGAGAAGCTGTAGAATTTTTTCGACAAATTATTGAGGTATGACCGCCTATTCAGGTACTTGCAACTTCACCGCTGACAAGCAGTATACCAGGGTGTTCAGTTCATGCATCATCATCACATTGCGCATCGGTGAGTACTAAGTGACACCAGTATACGTTTCAGCGTCGTAACCTTCTTCAGTAGAGATGTCATGAAACTGAACATCATGATGGATCCCAATCCCATGTCTCTTGAGCCTTGTCATCCCCAATTATATCCCTTCACTCTTGATGCCAAACGCAAAGTCAAATTTCTCCCTCGGACGGTCAAACCTACAAGATACTATCTTATAGACTTTGGTCTATCTCGCAGATATCCACCACACGATACGTCTCCTCTAGAGGTTCCAATAAAAGGGGGGAGACAGGACGGTCCCAGAATTTCAACCTCCGAATCAGTTTCGTGCACATGATCCCTTCCCAACAGATATCTATTACCTGGGCAATATGATTAGAATGAACTTTCTACGAGTAAGCACCCCACTCAATGATCATCCACTTAACTATACAGATTTCTTCGTATCTAGCGCATGCATGGATTCGGTTTCATGAAAGAACTAATAGAGGACATGGTACAAGATGACCCAAAGAAACGACCAACGATTGATGAAGTCGCCAAAAGATTCGAGATAATTCAATGTTCATTGTCATTGTGGAATCTTCGGTCACGACCCGTTCCAGTTCGCGAATCTGTTGCTCGCCGCATTTTTGAATCGGTTCGCCACATTTTCCGCACATGTGGATATATATACCACGGCATTGATGCCATTCCTCGTCCATCGTTTACTGCGAGAAATCATTATGTCTTGGTTGGTTTGAATAACAATGCATGTATTGTCCGAAGACAAAAATACAGTGCCAATGGATATAAATAAACTTTAAACTTGTGGGTGCATATGTGCTGCTGAAGGTGCTGGTTTGTTGTTTATTTTCGGATCAGTGGTTATAGTTCGAGAACAAGATATATTACAAGGAATAGTACAAAACGGTCAAATACGCTAGTGAAAACATTGGAAAACAACAACTAGATCAAAACGAGAATAATGGTCGATGATAAGTGGCATGCACAACTTGGAAGACAAGGGTTTAAACCCTGGGGTTCGTAAAAAAGAACAATTTCCCAAGGTTGTTTCAATTTCAGACGTGTCACCATCTCAGCCTGTGGGTAAGTAGATCGACTGTCCACAGAGCATATGCAGAAGGTTCTGAACACCTTGCGAGCGACACGATCACTTCGGTGTTGGCACCGCGTCTTTCCTCGAGGCAATATGATGCGTCGACATATGAAAAAAATGTATAACTTGACGGATAGAGGAATAGATGGGACCATGTGCGTTTCGGAGCAAAAGGGATCTTAGTTTCCTGTTCGAAAGTCCTTCACATAAGTTGCATAACGTTCAACTACCTCGTCAATGGTAGGTCGTTTGGTTGGGTTCTTCTGGATCATATCGTTTAATAAGGGTACTAAGAATTCAAAACCTTTGAAAATCTACCGTACGTATTCAATACGAATACGCGACATACTAAAGAAGAATTTGCACGTATATCGATGAAATCCATATATATCATATTGCTAAGATAATAGATGTCTGTTGGGAATGGATCCACGGGGCCTATTGGATTCTGCAGCTCAGGAGCAGAAGGATCACTTCCTCGAATCGCAAGTGTCCGAGGAGGACCATTGGTAGGATTGAATCTCTCAGAGATCCCAAAATCAATAAAGTAATATTTTGTCGGGCGAGATGTGCGAGAGTGATGCTTTGGGTACCCAGTCGTCTTGACGTTCCAGTTGACAAGCGCAGGATGAAAAGTTTCGGGTACATAGGTTTGGGGTCCAGCATCGTGTTCAAAGTTGTACAATCACTAAGCATAGATTAATATATAATTGAATGGAGAGGACAAGAACACATACCGGTGCGCCACATTGCATTCATGCATGAATTGAATACCCTGAAAAAGAGTTTGTTAGTGGCATCACGATACTCAAGAGAGGAAAACCACCTCGAAAAGTTGACGAAAGCATTCGACTGCTTCTCCAAACATTTGGAATGTTGGATTGATATAGTTGCGAAGTAAAGGAAGGACCAAAATGATTTTGTCAGGGTCATCAGGTGGTCGCAGAACGTCATAAAGTTGTACACAGTGATTCTTGGGATGTGAGGAGAACGGTTCAGTTGAAAAGAAGTTAGTTATTTCCAACTCGTCTCGATGACGCTCTTGCGAAAACCTCTTGAGCATGACAATTTCTCCATCCTTGAGACGCGTGGCGGAGTTGATCTTGTCTGGCTGTAATAGTTGAATAGCTTGAATTTCAGCAACTCGTGCGAGTTAAACTCAGATACAATATCGGGGACGAAGCATGTATCCTTGTGCTTCTAACCATGGTTGTTGTTGGGCCCAAAGTTCTTCACCAGGAGTCCAGTCGCGTAGGTCTTCAGGAGAAATAACTTCTGGCATAGCTTAGTGTGGTGTACTGATGGTGCGATTGAAGAAGCTATCGAGGTAAAGAACAAGAGTTGTTTATAACCCCGATCCAGCTCCGACGAAATCTAAGACATCACGATCACATGATACATACCACTAGTAAGAAATGCACGTCAAAAGTGAATTTCCTTGTTGCCAATGGAGGTCCCTAGGGCCTATCTATCAATTTTACTGCAAATCTTTCATCAAAAACAGGGCTTCGAGTCTACGCACACCCGGGAACTTGAACAGGTTCGCTCTTATTCTTGTACTATGTACGCCAAACTTTTTGCAGTGAAGGTTCCTCCTAGTAAGGCTCCGCCCTAATAGTATTAGGTAAAATTCCTGCATAGATAGCGTACCTTTTTTCTGATGTCTTTAGAGATTTGACCCTCCCACTTAGATTTATAGAAGGTGAGTGTTTTCACCCATTTCTCTACCATTTCTCGACCTTCACCAACAATATTCAGGCTTAGGTTCCAGCGCTGCGAATTGGATTTCCGAGCATTTCCATTCGAAAGGCTCCCACTGTCTCTCCTCAGTACTCAGTCTGGACTTACTACAATGGGAGTTATTAATTCTCGGTCAGTACTCATGTTCGGAATGATAGTTACAAATACTGTTCAATTCACATGCTGACTTCGCATGGTCTTGCAGCCGTGCTAATCTCACGACTGAGGATTCTGGTCGTTATCGATGCGAAGTAGGCGTTACAACAAAGAAACATGAGAACTTGCGTGGTCTATCCTTAGAATCATCGGCACATTTCTCGTACATCTCTCCAGTCCCTACCTCAAAAAAATTTCGCAAGTTTCGACAACAACTCATGGCTCAGATTGGTACTTGCGCAGTATGTATAATTCAATCATACGCGTAGCATCTGCGACTTACCCATACTAATCCCAGATATGTCTCAAGCAAACGAAAGTGCACAAACTTGAGAATACCGAGTTATTGTGCTTCAGCAACGAGTGTCGAACTGCTTGGGAGGCTTTTCATCGACAATTGGGGACATCGGATCACTGTCATGCATTTCGAGCTATATCTGACCCCACCCAATCTCCAATTTGGTTGCTTGTGAGATCCGCGTCGGTGAACTTGGACACTAATGACCAAACAATGACACAATTCAACAACTATCGAGGTAACAAACTGCAAGCTCAAGTTCTAGTCGATATAATCCAGGAGGTACGTGACGCTCTGCCAGAGTATCTCATACTGTATCTGATCCTGAATGGTTGTTGATTCCAGATAATCAATAATGATTCCATATGGGAGAACACAAACGCCTTATTCTCGGATTTGCGTCGACGACTTCGTCTGCTGCTTGTGCGATTCTGGGCCTTAAGATGCCGGGAACTCGTCATTGCATTAGAAAGAGAAATCACAATTCCTGGCGATCATATCACGGATAGGATCGGGGGTCGTAAACCGCCTTGCTCGCAATACGGCAAGTACAAGGGAAAGAAAGTTCTAATCAAATTTCCGCTCAAAATGGGACTATCGGCTGCGGATATCAGGGTGGGTGGTACTGTATTAATGACTGTCGTAGATGGACTGACGTCGTCTTTGTAGACACAAGTCCGAGAGATCATGTTGCTACGGAATCTAAAGCACGATCGCATTATCCCTTTCCTTGGCATATATTATGATGCCATGGAAGATCATGGTGGCCCGGGGATTGTGCTCCCTTGCATGTACTATGGGAATGTGCGAGAGTTCTTAGCTTCCCTGATGGATGGAATGTTTGTCAGTCAAGGCTTGCAATTCTACTCAGTGATTACACAGCCCAAAATTCACCAATGGGTAAGTCGATCCTCCCAATGTCATTGTGGTCTCCCTTTCGACTCTCAATTTTTGTATCTAGATGCTACAAATGGCGGATGCGTTGGCATATCTACACCGGGAAGATGTAGTACACGGGGATGTGCGTGCTGTAAGTGATATTTGATAACTTCAAATGCATGTTTTCATTACCGTCTGATGTCTACAACTAATTTTATTGGCACTTCAAGCACAACTTCTTGGTCAACGATGACTTGAATCTCTGTATGATCGATTTCAACATGGCCCTCTATGCCAGTGGCCGGCCTGGTGCAAACCAATCAACAACCAATACCATGAGTGCCTGGTGCTCACCGGAGCTCTGGGCTGAAGGCGTCGGTGCAGTGAGGAGAAGCAGCAAACCGAGCGATGTATGGGCTTTTGGATGTGTATGTATTGAGGTAAGTCATCTTCGCTTGGTGCCGACGATTATCGACTGAGAACTTCTCAATTTTGTACAGCTGTATACTGCGAAAGATCCTCTCAAGATTGACTTTAAAAATTACCCAAGGACAGATAAATCTGTTCAATGGATACGAAGGATTTTGAAGGAGAACGAACGTCCGCCGAGACCGCTATTCTATGATGGTCAAGCTATGCCCGATAACTTGTGGACTCTGATTTCCGAATGCTGCTGGTATGCAAGGGTTTCTAGCGATTTTCGAACTGTCGATACATCGGAAAGGTGGACGGCAGAGCAGGTTTTTGCGGCGTTGAAACACCTGTACTCTGCCTACTAGGACTGTAAGGAAAAGCTCACTATACATGCCATTCATTGTGCTCATCATTGTATACTAAGAACATTTCATAGAATATGAGGCAAATTGTATGATATGATATGGCGGCAGTGCGAATGCCGAACTGAGTATTTGGTGTCATGTTTCTTCTAATTTACTCTCAATAATGCAATCCCTTCTATACTTATATACCTCTTAAGTTCATATTTTGTGATTCATACCTTGGCCATTCTGAAGTGTGATCGAACAAACATATTATAACATATCGGAATACTCAAATTCGAACTTGAATATTGAATACCATACTACATCGGGGGAACTACAATTTACTCCAATGCAGGTGTGTCCGCCAACACTCCAGACATCAAGGAACCGGGGTATCGAGTACCCTTGACCACATCTGCTTTCTCAGCCATATCCCGAATCTCCTTGACTTCATCCGGACTCAACTTCACGTTTAACGCTCCGAGATTTTCTTCCAAGTACTGCAACATGATACAATCGTACATCAGAAGTTCATCCATGGACAGAATGCCTAGAGATAGTATGATACGTACTTTGACCTTCGTGGTACCGGGAATTGGAATGATATTGTTACTCTGAGCTAGAAGCCAAGCGAGCGCAACTTGTCCGCTTGAAGCTTTGTGCTTTTCGCCGATCTTGGCGAGTCCATCAGCAATCTTGAGGATGTTGGGGAAATTCTCTTCGGAGAACCTGGATACATACTCTGATGAGGATACTAGATCGTTCGGGAAATGAGAGACGAACCTGGGAAGGACACGACGGAAATCATCTTCATCAAAATCCTTTGGACTAGTCTGTATGTAGATAATCACAATGAGATGAGACGAATCAGTTAGATGATACCAACTAACTCACATATTTTCCAGTCAACAAACCTCTCCCTAAAGGAGAATAGGCAACGACAGTTATACCAAGTTCTTCAGCAACTTTCAACAAGCCAACCTTCTCATCTTCGATGTCAAGCGCGAATGGCGAATATTCGACTTCAAGAGCAGAGATGGGATGTACTTTATGTGCACGACGAAGGGTCTCGGCGGAACATTCTGAGATACCCAGATATTTAACTTTGCCTTTCCTGAGGAGAAGCTGAGTGAGTTTCCGACAGGTGTAACGGTAAACATATGTACATACTTGACGAGCTCGCCCATTGCTCCGATTGTCTTTTCAATTGGGACGGTGACATCGGGCCTGTATATGATTCGGATGAGATTCAGAATAAGTATAGACGAGTCATATAGCGCACCTATGCAAATAGTATAAGTCGACATAGTCGACCCCCAATTTCTTTAAGGATTTGTCGATTGCAGCCTTCACATATTCAGGCGAACCATTTATGACACGATCTTCTTGGAAGAAAAATCCAAATTTCGTAGCGAGGAATATCTCATTCCGCTTTCCAGATCGCTTGAACCTTTCGAAATGATATTAATGAGAAATATCGGCGCATTAAGCATTGAGAAACGTACCATTGACCGATGATTTCTTCGTTGTCACCGTACACATCAGCGGTGTCCCAGTTCAAACAGCCGTGGTCGTAGAGTTCATCCAAAAACTGTAGAAACCATACGAAATTCAGGGCAATTCATCATCCAACATGAGTCGCAATGAACATACCTTCAATCTTTCCTCGTCAGGAAGAGGCTTACCATAAGCTGTGGACAACCCCATACCTCCCCAACCTATAGCAGTCACATCTGCATCACCAATCTTGCGAGTTGGAAGGGTGGGCGACATTTGGTATGTGGGATGAGTTCAAATGGAATGAAGGGAACCTGTTACTGATTTGCAGTTTTCTTCGACGATGGCTCATGGTAGGTTTTATACTAATAACTCTTGATAGCAAGGAGTCCGAGAGTTTGCAAGTTGAAGCATGAGTTGTACAGGGGTAAATCCGGGTTGAAGGCATAAGTGTCAGCCTGTATCTATAAATGTAACGCTGTACTGGTAAGAATGTAGAGCAATACACGTACTTGATCCTACAACAAGGCAAATAGTAGCGATTTCCCGAGGGGAATCGGCATTCTTGTAAGCACGTGCACATTCAAGTTCTGGTATTTTTGTAGTTTAATTGTCACGTATGAATACTAAGTATGGCAAATATTAGCTTCACGAGACTACATATCTGTGTATTGCTCGACTAAGGAGACTCACAATAAATCGAGAAGCAGCTGAAATACATCAATAAGATGGTGTTGGTTGTCGGTTTAGAACGAAAGATGAGGTACAGAAATGAACCAACAGAAACGAGCAACAACGACGGTCAGATGGATTATAATCCGAGGTCGTCCGGAGGACGAGGTATGGCATCGAGATGGTTGTGAATGTATACACTTGTGGTATACAAGTGACGAATTGATTCTGAAACCTGGCGAAAGATGGACTCGTTGATCGGGGAAGATCGTGAGCGGAGCTTCCAACCAGACAACGACTGCCGGATTTTATCGAATTTGTCGGCGACTTCATCTATTGTAGGTCGTTTATTCGGATCATTTTGTACCATATCTTCAACAAGCTTGTTCATAAAACTGAACCCGTGCATAGTCTAGAATAGCATGAGAAAGGAATAGAGAGAGCCAAGAATGTTTGCTCACTTGAAGAAAGTTTGTTCTGAACATGTTACCCAAGTAATAGATGTCGGTACAGAAAGGATTTCTCAGTTTGTATAGATTAGGCGGCTGAAATTCTGGGACCGTCCTATCACCTCCTGGAATCGGGGGCTCTAGAGGATGGAGATTGTTCTCACTATATCTACGAGACAGACCGAAGTCTATCAGGTAGTATCGTGTTGGCTTCACGGTTCTCGTAAAGAACTTTGAACGTCTTCGTATATCTAGGGTGAAAGTGGGTACTACAAGGTGTATTGGTTCAGCGAACACTGGAGCGGGGTCCATCATCGTGTTCAGCATCATTATATCTCTGTAATGAGGGGTGAGCAATATGAAGGGTTCCTGTACTGAATTGCTTACCGATGTGCAACATCGTGATGATGCATGAATTGTACGCCCTGTTGAAAGTGATATTTCAGAATAACTAAACTGGAACGAAACTGATGTAACTAATACCTCAATAAGTTGTCTGAAAAATTCTACAGCTTCTCCTATCGTTGAAAACATTGGATAATCGGCTGGACATAGATAAGGGTAAACCAGGATATAATCCCACTCGGTATCAGGGACCTTGAGAACGTCATAAAGAGGAACACAGTGATTGCGAGGATCGGAGGCTAATGGTGCACTCGAGAAGTACTCGTTGATAGGAATCTCTTGTGGGTTGTGGTAATCAGCGACAATATGTTTCAAAGCGACCGTTCTCCCGTCAGAAATGCGTGTTGCATCCAAAACAAATCTATGCTAGTAGAAATGAGGACCGCGAGAGGTTACGAATGGACAATATACAACTCACGCCTGCAGGAAGGTGGTCTTCACATTTCATATACGCTGAATCTTCCATATTCCACGCTGGTTTCCAGTCAGGTTTGTAACGAGGTCGGAGCATGTATCCTTGCTCCTCTAGCCACAACTGGTGGTCTCTCCAGAATACCTCAAATGACAAGAGTTTCGGTTGCCGTTTTGGTGCATCGCGGGGGATGTCTGCCATTGCTCAGGTGAAGCTGTGTAATAAGTGAGGCATAGGGAGGTGTGCAATGTCTTTGAGGGAGAATTAAGACAATCTTTTAGTCTTGAGATCTGCTCTTCAGCAAACTATTGGTGTCTCAACTCTTTCTCACAGCCATGGGTGGAATGGCCTGCTGCTGTGGTCAAGGCAGGCAAGACGGGGAGAATGCCATTGGTTACAGTATCATATTCCGGGCCTAGCAGCATTCAATATTGGACTCCAATAATCGGTATCCCTTGTTCTCCGAACAGTGACTTAATGGGGGAGTCGCTACGATCTTTAGCATGTCAACATCTACAGAAATTGGGAACAAAAAGATCTTCGGCTTACTATGTGCAAAACGAATCCGACTCCGGGTCGAGCAAGAGTCTGGCAAATCTGTGGCTTTGTTGTTCGTTGTTGTCCCAAAGTGGATTTTTGTTTGTGTCCACCCGTACCGTACTGTGACGCCATGACTCTCATACTATTCTATTTCTGTTTTTTGTACCAAGTACTCTATCTCCAAGCGCAACAATATCGGATACTAGGCACAGTCTCTTAATTACAGCTGTCTGGGACAGAACTCAGCAATAGAGTACTCGTCGCCAACTTGAATAAGCTTTCAGTATCTGTGTTCACAGTACAAACACAACGATACCTCCCTCAGATGATCTTCGACTCTAGTAATCAGTAATAATGTGTCTTATCTCTATTCTCTTCGTTTGATGATGCTCTTGATATCACAGGAGTACAATAACAAAACCCTTGATTTATTGACAAGTTCTGCGTACTAGCCTTCGGCTGCACTCAATTGTTTCAGAACACTCGAACCCTTCTAGGTACCACATGCACCTTCCAAGTCGCGGAGACAACCAATACTACAAGGCGATTACAATCAAAAACATCATCGACACCCACGCGCCCACCATACCATTCTAACAAAATAAGTGGTTGCGCCATTGATACTAGTGCACCAGTGCTGATGTTTCGACAACCAGCTCTATGTTGCTAAGGGTCGTTCAATTTGGTAGTTCCATGGATGTAAATAATCAATCAGATTACACTTTCTACCAGGGGGAACGAATCTCATATTCTCGACAGGCTGCGTACCTGGGAAAGTTGCTCGGGTATGAGATGATAATAATATACTTGTTCTATCCAATGGCAAGTAATAATGTGTCGTAGGCAAGGGATCTCTGGAGATAATCAGGTTGAACAACCAGCGAAAGCGATGAACGACAGCGCGGAAAATCGCATCGCTTCGATACTCGAATGCGTCGACAAATTGTTTCTGAAGCTGCTTCCTCGACAACGACTTGAGTACTTCGTTAAACTCAGCCGTAGCTTCATCGATAGTGGGCCTCTGACTAGGATCGTTCTGTATCATCCGTGTGATGAGAGGAGTGAGGAATCCAAAGCCATTGGACACACTCTACGGAGACATTCAAGTTAGCTGAATGCCATGCATTCAAATGACCGAAACAGTTAAGGACACTTACTCCTCGAGCGATCATCCTTCGGATAAAATTTCCGAGGTAGTATACATCTGTTGGAAAGGGGTTGAGAGGGTCATATGGATTTACGTTGAACTCGGGGACGGTCTTGTCTCCGCCGAAAATTGGAACTTCCAGGGGTTCCCCGTCTGCAGGATCGTACATTCTCAACAGACCGAAATCAATGAAGTAGTACTTTACGGGTCTAGCCGTTCGAGTATAGAATTTAGCAGACCCAGAGAGATTAACATCTCTGTCAATGAGAGCGGGATGAAACATTTGAGGGTATAGAGGCTTGGGATCCAGCATAACGTTGAGGATTGAAATGTCACTGGCAACTTATCAGAAAATCGTTGACATTGAATCTGTCAAAACTATTCACCGATGTGCGGTATGGAGTTCATGCATGAATTGAAGACCCTAGCGGAAAATCAGAATTGTACAATGGATTCCGATATAATAAATTGGGGACATACCTCAAACAACTGTCGAATACATTCAACTGCTTCACCTACAGTTTCAAACCGAGGGCTATCAAAACTACGGAGCAATGGCATGACCAATAGTATCATATCGTTATCGTCAGGAGGATAAAGAACGTCGTAAAGTGGCACGCAATGATTATGCGGATGAGATTGCTGAGGTTCCGTGGAGAAGTATTGTATAATCTGAAGTTCGAAGGGAAAGACAGAGGGTTTAGTTTTCTTGAGTACGACCACTTCACCATCCGAAAATCGAGTCGCATCCATGATAACGTGAGTGTTCTGTGAAAAATGAGAATGGGTTTGGTCTGAACATTGAGACGAGGTCGCGGCTTACCAAGGTCAATGGGCTGTCTTTTGGGATCCCGCTTCTCCTCATTGTCACCGGAGCATCTTGTTCTGCTCGGAATGACTGTCTGAGTATGTACCCTTTCGACTCCAGCCATATCTGGTGGTCTATCCAGAACTGCACACTTTCTGTCACGGTGGACTTGGATTTTGATATCTTGTTATTGCGGCGACCTCTCATCATGATTATGATATGAACTGAAAGCGACTGCCAATCTTGCGTTGTGTAAAGGAGGAAGAAGAAGTGGGTCCATCTCAGCTTGTTGAAGATATAACAACACATCAATGTTGTAATTGCGCGTGCTTTTGTGTTGCGGTTATAAGGACAATTATGGTCATGACAATTATGTCGCGCCACATCGATTCAAGAACAAGGGCCTGCATCCTTAATTCATCAGGAAAATATATACAAGACAATAGGGTATCGTTATGCTTACTTGCAGACTTGAAGTTGTACGGTTGCTCTTGTAATTTGTAAGTACGAACAGCCTTACCAGTTCGTAAAGGGTCTGTATTGATCATAATGGAAGCATATTATAAGTGCTTATGTCACTGTCACTCAACAACAAGAAACGACCATCATATGGTAGAGAAGTTCGTGGGTCATATGCTTCTATTTCTGAATTCTGAAAGAAACCTATCTTCACAATGTTGATATATGCACAGCTGGTCGACGATGAATAACATCGGAGAATCTGTTGAGGATATGACGATACAGTGAAATGGGTTGCAACACCTTTTCCTTCATGACGACTCTGGATCGCAGCTTCCACTGCGACAAGGACCCCTGTATTTGTTCAAAATGATCAATAACCTCCTCGATCGTAGGTCACCTTGAGGGATTGTTTTTCATCATGTCTTGAACAAGCGGCTCCATGAAATCGACACTCGCCATTTTCTAGAACTACGGGTCGATTCAACGATAATATTTGATGGAATAAATCACGTACATTCAAGAATTTTGTCCTAATCATGTTTCCCAGGTAGTATATATCCGTTGGAATGGGTCAAGAAGTCTCTCATTCCAGCATTTGTACTCTGAGACTGATTTGTCCCCTCCAAAAACGGGAATATCAAGTCGAGGGCCATCATTGTACTCCACAGAAAGTCCGAAATCTATGATGTAATATTTTGTAGGGTGCGATGTGCGACGCCTTGTGGGAGCCTTGTGAAAGCTATCTGGGGTGTTCAAAAGATAAACTGGATCAAGAGTTTCGGGAAAATGGGTTTAGGATTCATCATAATATTGGTCTCGTTTAAATCTCTATTGAGAGACGTTTAGTAGATTTGATGACTTGGATATATTATGACATACCGATGTGCGACATTGTGATGGTGCATGAATTGAAGTCCCTGCGATAATAGCAAGTTTCAGTATACAACATAAATATGCGGACTACGTTGTGGCGTACCTCAAAAACCTGTCTGAAGTAGTCGATTACTTCTCCCACAGTTTCAAACTGTGGTTCATCGTTGAACTGCAGCAGAGGGAAGACCAATATCGACGTCCCCGGGGTATCTGGGACATCCAAGACTTCATAAAGCGGTACACAATGGTTGTGAGGATGTGACTTTTGTTGTCCTTGAGTAACTGGAAATCAACAATGATTAGGGCGGTCCGATTGAAAGTGAGAACTTCGGATGACACAACAAGGAAATGTCTTCCATTAACAAAAGAACATACTTTTGAGGAACTCCAAAAGAGGCCTATCTTTTAGTATTGAGGTCATCACAAAACAAAGGCAACTAGAACCCTTAGCCAATTTAGCAGTCTCCCTTGGTTACAAAATTCTCCTTGTGCTCCCTAGGTTAATTCAAACCTGAGCTGGAAATTTCAAGACGAAGACAACGAAAATCTCACCGTTAACCATTGTTTTATCGTCGCTGTCGGTTTCGTAGATTCAGCGGTTCCTCACTTCCAAGAATTTGCACATCCCATTGGAAGGCTGAAAATTTTTCAAGATAAAAGTAAGCTGTGATCATAGGAGCGGTGATTTATTGGCTCTCGACTCGGAGGTGAACCAGGCGCCGAACGTGTTTGACTTTGTTGTTTTCTGTGGCTTGTCGTTGTCGAAGAGTGGATTTTTGTGTGTGTGAGCGTTTCGAGTCTACCACACTCTCCCAAGTAACTCAGCCATTATTGTATTCCTTTATGCTCAACATCTCTCTAAAATCTAAGATACAATTTAAGATGAACTTCTGGATACAACTTTGCCGCAACTTCAGAACTCAACTTCGCTCGCCACTGTGGTGTTATTCAGACCAACGTACGCCTTCGCACTGAAATGGCTTTTATCGAACAGCTGGACTCGTTCAAAAAGCTCTCAAATGTAACTACCCTGATTTCTGCAGAAATTTTCTGGAGAGATCATCAGGTATGGCTTGAACAACAAGGCTACATGCTACGACCTCGTTATCAATCTGATTGGAAGCCAAAATGGTCTGCAAATGATCCAGTGTATTGACAACATGAAGATTACATTCTTCCAAAGGTGCGTTTTGATTCTCCAAAATCTTCTACACAGTAATTGAACATAACTCCCATAGGCTCGCAATGTATTAGATGCAACACGTATCTCGGATGGAACTGTGGTTGTGCTGAAGCATCTCACAGGTAGACATTTTGATCAGCAAGAAATTACGATCAACGAATACTTCTCTGGAAAACCGCTGGCAAACGATCCTCGCAATCACTGTATTCCTCTTTACGACGTCTTAAAAGTCCCAGAGACTGATTGCGATTATATTCTCGTCTACCCTCTCCTTCGCAGCGGTGTCGACCCGCCTTTCACATCGATAGGAGAGATTGTAGAGCTCTTCAGGCAAATCATCGAGGCACGCTACATATTGATGTCTATTTGGGATGCTACTGACCTGCGGTTGTATATCATAGGGTGTTCAATTCATGCACCATAATCATGTGGCGCATCGGTATGGGATCCAATGATATATTCCTATTTATGGATCACTGACTCTTTGAAAAGCGATATCATGGTTTCCAACATAATGATGGACCCGAGGCCTCTTTTTCCTGACTCATTTCATCCCCAAAAACCCCTCACTAAACCAGACGGTATCACTGAGGTAGAACATTTCACCAGGACATTCAAACCCACACGATATTACCTCATAGATTTCAGTCTGTCACGAAAATATAAGCCACCTGATGAAAGTGAGCCATTGGATATCCCAGTTTATGGTGGCGACAGAACAATTCCTGAGTTTCAACCACCGGGTTCTTGTGAACTCTCCAATCCTTTCAGAACCGACATTTATTGTCTGGGTAGCATGTTCAAAATAGATTTCATGGAAGTAAGCAATTTATCTGTCACTCACTTCACTCAAGTTTTACCCTACGCATTAGCGAATACGCGGGTTGGATTTCATGAAGAAATTGGTCAAGGACATGATGCAATATGATCATTCGAAACGACCAACGATCGATGAAGTCGCCGAAAGATACGATGAAATGCGGCACTCATTGTCTTGGTGGAAACTTCGTTCATGGGCTGCGCCAGTCTGCGTGTCTCCCATTCAATTCGACACTGGTATCGAACTTGCGATTACATACGCCACCATATCAAGGCCATTCCTCATCCTCCAGATGACCTTCGTCTCTAGTATTCCTGCTTTTTTTCACTCGAGACCACCGTGAATATCTTCTCAGATATGTATCTATGTACTAACCGGGATCAGTTTCGTATTTCATATTCTCCACTCTCTTCAAGTTTGTGTCGTTAGGAATTAAGCTAATCATGCACTGTTCACCGTGACGTTGAAACACCGTTCTACATATTCGGCATAACTGATACAGATGCAGCTGGAACCATTCGGAAGAGGAGTGTTGATTACAGTAGAATTGTTAACGATCATATTCTGCCATGTGTCTGTCATATATAGTTTGAATGAGTCGTAGATATTGATACAGTATAATAAAAACTTGCAATGAACCATGAAAAAGTATATGACAGTGAAAGAATAAAATATCATCTACCTGGACGATACCCCATCATCTTAAAACAATCACAAAATCCTTTTCAAGTCTCGATAGAAATCGTGTATCTTCGGCCTGGCTTCGGGTGAAATTCTCCAGCATTTGCGTAGTAATTTCCATAAAGCATCGTCCATCTCTTCTCCTTGGTGGAATTTTGGCTTTATCACTGGATTTCCATTACCACCATGAGACCTCTGCTGCAGACGGGCAAGGGCATCTTGCCTATTGTACACTTGAGGCGCTTGGAACATATACGGGTCGTGAAACTGATTATAGTCTGTGAGTAAGTTATCGTCTGAAGATACGAAGAATTATACCTCGACAATACACAACCCAAGTGACCACATGTCCGCTTTGTAAGTCTGTCTGAAATTTCCCGTCCCTTCGAGCCGTTCAGGCGGAAGAAAAAGATTGGTACCACCACGCCGGGAGTGTTGCTTGTTACTTGTTGCATTTGCGTAGACCGATTGGCCAAAGTCAATCAAAAATGCCTTGTAATCCTTGTCAACTACAATATTACCCTAGTTAAGAGATCATTTAGTATTGTGATCCAAACCACACAAATCTTACTGAGCTCACGCCACGCAAATCCCCATGTGCGATTCCAACATTACCATGAAGGTATTCGACTGCATCGCAGATGTTCAAAATCTGAAACCAGATCATCGCATCATACGAAATTATACAAAATTGAACTTGACGAGATAGAAATGCTTACCATTTCATATATCTTGGCTCTAATCCTTGGTCGTAATCGAGGGTCCTGTAGTTCCTCCTTTACATCTGAATGGTCAAAAAAGTCTATCAAATTTCCGTAGTGCTTCTTCTCCAAGACTATGCACGGCGTAGAGAAGGCCTCGAGCGAAACGCCAAGACATTTGACAATGTTGGGGTGCGTCAAGTCCATCCAAACCAAACATTCTGGGTACAATTCCTGGTTGAAAAGTTTCAGTGGAAACAGGAATAGGAAACTATTATAAAACAAACTGAGACTTACTCGTTTCGCTTCATGCAACCATTCGAAATATGCATGCGATCCAGGTCGGACGGCGGGAGTAGATGTGTGTTTGTGACGCTTCAATATGACGGTTTTGTCACCATATGTTCCTGAGTATGTTCGCCCTTCACCACCTTCAGATATGCCATCAGGATCATGATCCCACTTGACACCCTTCAATTCGAATCCTGGTGGAATAAGATCATGTTCAAGACAGTATCGTGCTCTAAGAAGTCGTAAATTCCGATTTAAAACGGGTTGATGATGTCTAGGATCCAACACATAATTCAACGTCTTGTTTAGAATAGATGTATCAGATTTGAACTATCAGAAATGAGTACCCGAAGACAAACCTGTTGGATGGTATCAGAAATGACCTGCACGATTTGTGACGTGGTTTGCCCGATAATTTGATTGCATTTTTCAAACAAGGTCCTGAAGTCACGATGTTTACGTGTAGCGATGGCAGTTTGGAGATACGGCCATATCACTAGGTAGCGAGAGATTTGGGGAATAAGACCCTCTCTTCTCAATGTCTCGGTCGTGTTAAAGACCTCGTAACAGGTTCCCTCGCAAATCGTGTCAAGACGGTGGAATTGGCCGTCGATTAGTGCTGGTCTTGGGTTACACATCTAAAAACAATGTCAAGTGCTGAATAAACGCAGAATGAGACTGATCGGCTGTACGAACCGTGCAAGGACGTTGATCTGGTAGATGACACGATGAGTATGTCTTTAATGAGATAAACGTGGCTCTGTATCGACATACCTTCAAGGGGGAGATTTCTTGAGAGTCTATGGGTAGCTGTCTGCGTTGGGAATGCGAAGTTATGATGTTGAGTCAACCTCTGAATTTCTATGTAACAAAACGTCAACCATGCAAAATTTTGTATGTCGCTAAACAGCAACACTACTGACCATGTCTCCTTGCACCGGCGGCATCGTTTGAGGATCCCTTCTCATGACTTTTCAGCAGCGTCCGAAGCTCAAGCTGTTAATGAAACTGGATGCTCACGACAATTTGATGGTACAATTTTGTCGATTGCTCATATGCAAGTTGTATGTCATACAAGGCTGTTAAAACAACTTTGGCGGACAAAGGCGACCTATATTCCATAGGTACTCGGAGTCGGAATAGTGTGCTCAAAGCTAATATCGATGACTCTATAGCATCTGGTCGCAGATATTGAGATGAATTCTCCGTCACGGTGTCAATAGAAAACCAGACACGAACCTAACCGACACTGATATCTCTCCTTTGCCTCATCGTCTAAAGGACATCGATCACTATTAAGAGCACTGATGGCTGTTGCCGTCATGGTTGCCGCGGTCTCCAATCGTCCCTTGAAATCCCAAGGTCTCTTTGTCTGCAAATCGCCCAATACTTCTCGTGGATGCGGTGGTGTTGTAAAATCCTCATGGATGATCTTCAGATCTATCGCGTATGAGTCGAGAGGATTGGGACGTTCAACGACAGTATTGGACTCTGACAGAGAGGACGTCTCAGACATCTTCAATATGGCAGAGAGTCCACGTAGTGGTATGAGATGGTTCGCTGAAAATTTGACGACACTTCTCTGTATATGAATCACTAAGCATGTAACATGTATTGTGTTCACAGAGGTCGAACACTTACGTTTATCTCTTCAGTATATTGTTTTCAAGGTCTCCCTAACGGGAACAATAGCATTGAGCAACAGATGGCCCATAGCAACGCATTCCATTCCGTTTGGGGAGAAAAGGCGAGAAAACAATGCACTAGTTGTCGTAGTCTGTCGTAGTAGATTATAGATACAATGAGAAACGCGCGCTACTTGATATCACTTCAGGGATCAGAAGGGTTCAAACAATTGAGTATCTGATCGTCGGAGTAAAATGTCCCACAAGTTCAAACTTGGCCAAACTCAGCCAAACTCAGCCAAACCCAGTTCAACGGTGTGATCGCAACCAAGCTCTCAATGTTTCATTCTGAACCCAACTCAATGATCATTACTCCTCCAACTGCCTAGAGTCATGGCACCAGAGGACCTACGCGACTGGAGCAGGGGTGAAGAACTTTGGGTTCAACAACAGCCTTGGTTAGAAGAACAAGGCTATATGCTGCGCCCTCGGTATAGGCCAGGATGGATCCCCTCTTGGAAAAGCAAGAATGACCTCCCATTTCGATATGAAGATGGACAACGGCATTATGTGAGTAAGATATTCAGATCTGGTGGACTTTCCTGAAACTATGCAGCCAGATGAGATCAACGACGCCACACGTATATCAGACGGAGAGATAGTCATACTCAAGAGATTCTCTCAAGAGCGTCACCCTGAAGAGTTGGAAATAACGAAATTCTTTTCAACTCAACCACTCTCAACGCACCCTAAAAATCACTGTGTTCCACTCTACGATGTCTTGCAGCCACCAGACGATCCCGACAAAGTTATCTTGGTTCTTCCGTTACTTCGCAATTTTCTTGATCCCTCATTTCAAACGGTTGGAGAAGCGGTTGAATGCTTCCGTCAACTTTTTGAGGTTTGTTTTGTCTAATGTATCCCACGATTAGTCTGACGAGTTTCTTTGTAGGGTATCCAGTTTATGCATGAATGTAATGTGGCCCATCGGTATGTTTTACTTCAGATATCACCATTGAATGGTTTATTTATCCTTATTCAGTGACTGCACAAGCTTGAATACTATGCTGGACCCTAAACCTATGTATCCGAATCTCTTTCATCCCGCAGCACCCAACTGGAATTCCAAACTAACTTGGTTCGCTAAATACCACTCACGTACATCGCGACCGACAAAATATTACTTCATTGATTTTGGTATATCTGAGAAATTCTATCCGGAAAACGGCCCTCCTCTTACTCTGGCTATCCAGGGTGGAGATCCCACTGCACCTGAGTTGCAGAATCCGACAGGTCCTGTTAATCCTTTCCCGACTGACATTTACTACCTTGGGAATATGATACGGGTGGATTTTATCAATGTAAGTAATCATTTCCGGCTGTAATTTTGTACACTAAAATCTCTTCGTAGATATATGATGGTCTGGACTTTATATTACCCTTGTTGAATGATATGATTCAACCAGACCCGACCAAGCGTCCTGACATTGACCAGGTCGTTGAGCGTTATGCGGAGATATACAAGGCTTTATCGACAAGGAAATTACGATCGCGTGTCGTTCGGAAAGTGTATGGTCGGGTAGAAAATGCTGTCCGTAACATTATTCATTTCTTCCGTACGTGCGTGTATATTATCACTCGGACCAGTCCAATACCCACACCGCAATATTAATCTGCCCTCATGTTGAGCATTCACTTGTCGAGTACGTATACTGCAAGTATTCTAGATGATTCGGTGTACTCTCAGATATCATGTAACTGCGCAACATTTCCATTGCATCCACGAGATAAGGAGTATCTAGCATCATCTTCAAGCTTCAAGTGCCACGTGAAAGAATTTAACGTGGACTATACTAGCAGTGCCTCTGTTAGTATGTGGATGAGTATAAAACATCCATCTCGAATCATAGTTTCACTTTGATCGATTTCTAGCTATACGACATCGTGAACATTGTACTCTTGTAGAAGTTGCAACTACTCAAATCAGTATAATGGCCGTGGGCTTGAAAGAAAGGATTATATGTGAGGTCGGTAGCTATTTTCTTTCGTAGAAAAACAGGCGACTGATATCCTCCTGCAGACATGTGCTTCGAGTTGCAACATCTCAATGTATGTGACAGACGGCAAAGCCTGCTCACACTTCACTCAACTGGTCCAAGATTCAATCCAACAATATTCGCATGCGGAGTGTAAGGTCACTGATGCAATCGTTTCCGCTATAAAATGTGCACTAGGCAATGCTATAGGTCTTTGGGATGAAGAATCAAAGTCGACACTTTTCTCTACTGTGGCGGAGCTCGATCATGCCCAATATGCGTTGAACTTGCTAAGTTTTGTACGTAGTGACATTGATTTCAAACGATGTCTAGAAGACTAGAACTTTCCTCTCAACGATTGGTTGATTAGATTCTTCGAAACTGGGACGAGAAGATTATTCCACTCGCAGGAAGTGAAGATAACGAAATAACAACCACCCTAAGGTTGCGAATGCGAAGGGTTTTCTCGAAAATAGCCCTTCTGCATAACAAGTTCGAAGTACTACCAAAGGAATTCTTCAGAAGCGACGCGAAACTTATACCAGGACTGGAGGCACCTCAACCGATTTCTACAGGCGCAAATCTCTGGCATGCCACACTTGGAAAATCATATGTGGTCCTCAAGCAACCGCGCAACGGTGGTATCCCCGAGAAATACTATAGTTTTACAGAGGTGAGTTGGTATAATTTGTTGCTTGTGCACAAAATTAGATCGTGGTGAAGTTGCTCACATCGAAGTTTGATTAGGCTTTTCTTTCGGAATTCCTCATATGGTGGAACCTTCGGCACGAAAATATTGTTGAACTGATAGGAATCACCGACTTGGAGCAAAAGTGTTTCTGGGGGAAGCCATGTCTGATAATTCCTGAAATGTTGTACGCCGACTCTCATTTCTACATGAAATGTCTCAGCCATAAAGAACCAGAAGATCTTGTCCAATTGAAGGCTCATAAATGGGTCAGCTCCTCAGGATTCTTCTAAACGGTATGTGAGCTGATTGTCTTTGATTGCAGATGCGGCAAGCGGCCTCTGGGCTCGAGTATCTACATGGAGAGGGAATTGCTCATGGCGACCTGCGTGGCGTGCGTGAACATGTTTCATGTTTTCTACCGTTTCTGATGCCCATCGTTAGGTGAATGTTCTCATTGACGAGAAATTCGACGCACATCTATCCGACTTTGGTATGTCGGTATACTCATTGGGGACTGATGGAGGATATGCATCTTCTCGAGGTGGCAATTGTAATTGGTTGGCTCCGGAATTGATAGGGATTGCTCCAGGAATCGAAAGGCAGACGTATGCAGGGGACGTGTTTTCTTTCGCCTACTTTTGCATCGAGGTGCGTGATACGTTATCGCTTTCACAGTGGTTGGCATAGAAAACTCACTTAGAGATGAATTTCAAGCTATATACCGGAAGACCTCCCTTCTATGGTGATGATGAAGTAAGAAAAGGTGGCTCGAATATACTGATGGCACGTTACAAGTCCGATCCTCCTATTTTTCACCCTCGGCCGCAATTCCTGGGGGGAGAACGAGGGATGAGTGATGAACTATGGCGCATGTTGGTTTGGTGCTGGAATTTCAATACTGACGATAGACCCTCTGCGGCACAACTTGTAGAACTGCTCGCCGATATGTAAGCATGTCACTTTTGTGCACAATGTACTTACTATACAGGATCATCAACCGGTTAGTATGTCGCCTGAAGGACACAAGTATGACTTGTTCTTGAGTAGCAACCATCGATGCTGCGATGCTTCTTACATCGAAAGTTTCTGCGGAGTGGGTGCCTGTAGGTCCCCGTGTGAGTAACATTGAACAGGATCTTCCGAGTCGTTGTACTCGATGGCAGACTCGCTGTCAAAACGTTGAGAATCGACTTGAATCCGGGGTATTTCCAAACCATTTGAGAACTATCGAGTTTCAAAAAGTTAGCTCCAGTCAGGTTTTGGCGTTAATATATTACTGTTGATTTGACACAGTCAACGTTGAGGAGGAGGAGGAGTGTTGAAAATAGTAAGTAAAAGGCTCGACCGTGACTGGAAGGTCACGTAGGTCACGCTTTGTCATGCGGTTAGGAGAGTAAAGAACGACTACCATATCCGAGTCTTCATGCTACCTCCAACTCTTTTGATTCTATTCGGCTTCACCACTGAATCGTCGTTCTCATAAATTTGCTTGTTTTTACTGTTCACACATCCCATCACATATCATTATCCTTGGTCTTGGTAATTTTTCGATCTGTATAGACCATAATATTCAGAATGACAAGATACACCAATGTTGCACGAAAACGAACCTATGTACAAGCTGGCTTCGATCATGAGGATGCCTGTTCACACCCTGTCGTTACATCCTCACTAGCATCAACTAGTCATGCTGTTCAGAGCGACAACCAGAAAGCCGAAAACTCGAATTCAAATCAATCTCAAGACAAAGTCGAGGGTGACTCTGAGAAGAGTCACCGAGAAGGGAAGAGATCAAATACGAAAGCGTCGAAAGGGAAACAAAAACTAAAGGAGAAACGGAAATTTAAAGGTGAGCACCATTGTTCGACTATTGTGATTGAAAATTGTTGCCAGTGTCTAATTTTTTTCTGATACAAGACCCTCAATCTAGGAAATTTGCCTCGGAAAAGAGAAGAATACAACGTCAAGATGACCGAATGGCGAACACTATATGTTATGCTTGTAGAGAAACAGGTCATGCAGCACGACACTGTCGTAACGCACCAGCGATTCTAGAGGATGGTCAAGAAAGGCCGTCAGGTGGAAAGAAAAAAGCGAACAGGAGCATGGTTGGTATATGTTATCGGTGAGTATGCAAACTATCAAAATTCTAGTGCCATCCTCACGCGACACTTGTACAGCTGTGGTTCTACGCAACATAACCTTTCGAGATGCAGAGCTTCTGTTGAAGACCCATCTAATCCTCTTCCTTTTGCATCGTGTTTTGTATGTTCCGGGAAAGGACATCTGGCATCGAATTGTCCACAGAATGCTTCAAAAGGCGTTTATCCTAATGGCGGATGCTGTAAGCTATGTGGGGAGACTTCACATCTTGCAAAAAATTGCCAACTGAGAAAAGAAGGTTTGTATTTCTCTCAACTCTTCCTATCGTTGAATTTTTCCAATTCTCAATACATTGAATTTGTCTTAGACGTATCTTCAAAAACTATCCTCCTTGGGACAGGCAGAGAGGCCGGTGCGGACGAGGACGATTTCCATACCTTTAAGAGGAAAACAGTAGAGATTAGTCGAGAAGAGAAAGGCGATGAGAGACGAAAAAAGATGCAAAATATCAAGATGGGAGTTCATTCAGGAGTCGTAAAGTCATTTGGTCAAGCTGCTGCTCCCAAACCGAAGAAGATAGTTACATTCTGAACCAGTCGTTCTTCGACGTTGACATTTCGACCTCGAATAAATGGGCTATTTCTTCGGTTAGCGTTATCTATTTTGTATGCTCAACACCTTCGCTCAAGCGTTTTATGTCTTCTAGTCCAGCGGTCGGTGGGGTATGCTCTTATGGAACGCTTGTCTCCTTGCTCCAAATACTTCGCGTTTCATAACATTTTTATGGGCCCCGATATACATATTGATTCCGCATCTCCCGCGGGGTTTACAACGCCTTCAGGATTCCTTTCACGAATCTTTGAGGCTAAGAGATCTCGAATTAAAGGATTCTCTACTAAAAGGAGCGTTACACGATAATACAATCGTATTTTTTTTACAATGCTATATTCTCTACAGAATGTCCAAAAGTCGACGAAAGTCAAGAAAGGAACAAAACACTTTTTCTCAAGTCCTAGCGACAGTGAAAGCAGGACTTAACCAACTTTCAAAGTCATTCTCGTTAGCAGGATTTCCTGTCACTTTGAGAGCGCGAACAAGGATTTTGTAATCTCCATTTGGAATTGATGTTCCATCTGCGAATGTTCCGTCCAAAGTGACTGTATTCCATCCATTATCTGCAGCGGTCTGGAGAAGGATACAGGTATGCATTTAGTGCAAGGTTTGAATAGTGGAATTGGAAAGGACTTACAGCTGCATCAGCGTTGCGAGGAGTGTAGTCCAATTCAGCCAACGCCCCAAGAGTCTTGACTTTATCAAAACTGTCAAAGTTGGTTAACGAACTCCACCAAGACCACCACCAAGACCTCTTCTTTATCGTCGGAGTCAACTGAAGGTTCTTATCCACCAAATCGACACGAAGAAGTGGAGTACCGAAATCCAACCTGAAAAGAACAGTAGGTGCATCATCTCCAGCCAATGTATACGCTGAAATATTGCTTTGTGGGTTTCCTTCCTTGTCGAGTAAGGCAGGAAGAGGAATACCAAAGAATGCATCTGAAGTATCGATGACTTTTTGTTTCTTCAAGCTTCCAACGACACCGAGGTAAGAACTGCGAAGGGTTTCTTGACCGTTTGATACGACGATGTATCCTGAGTAGACAGGCAGAACGGATGCATCCAAATTCCTTGGAGGAAGGATAGTGGCCAAGATGAGTGCGGTTCCACCTGGTCGGACAGTAACTTTTGATTGACTCAAGGATACTGAAGCATGATTAGTGTTGAGAACGACAGGTGCTTCAACGGCGAAACCTGTGGTCTGTACAAGATAATATGAGAATCGAAATCCGGATTCGGGTGATGGAGGACTTACCGTGTCAATGCTGTTAGCAGTTCCCGCAGGTACATGGCCAATCTTGTAAGTGACTGCATTGGGACTCGTATTTTTGATAGTGATAGTGTGACTGAAAACAACCAATTGAGCTCTCCATCATAACAACAGACACGTGAAATGTGAAAATACTTACAGAGGCAATGGAGCATTAGATGTGTCGTTTAGCAATATTTCGCTTGGAGAAACAACTGTTTTGGTGTTGATAGCAGTGAAGACGTCTACCAAACCAGCACCTTGTTGCGAAAGCGTTTGCAAAGGATCACTGTGAGACTCGACGAAACGGTTTGAGCAGTGGTTTGGAGAAGGCTCTTGACGTTAGCTGGGGACACTTTTCCTTTAGCTTGGAGAATCAATCCAGCACTACCAGCCGTGAAAGGAGTTGCCATGGAAGTTCCTGATTCAACGCCCCAACCTCCAAGTTTGAGCGGGAGAGTAGAGAGTATACCGCCACCAGGAGCGGAGACGGCAGGTTTGAAGAACATGTCGTAGCTTGGTCCGTAAGTGGAGAAGGAAGACATAAGACCACCAGTTGGATTCGGCGCATTGCTGCTACCGCCAGTTTGAGGGAAAGAAAGAGTGAGGTTAGACTTTGCAACAAATTGTTGAACCAACTTTATAGTTTTGGGTCAGCATCCTGCATATCGACTCTGTTTCGTGAGAACAACTCACGAAGTCTCCATCGCCTTCAGAGATCAATGCAGTTGTGAAGTTTCCAGCGGAGATCCCGATTGACCCACCATTGCTAGAGAATAATCGTTGAATTAGATGTGTACGACAAGTGTCTGCAAATACTCACTTATAGATCAATGAGAACCTGGCACCTTTTGCGGCAATGTTAGTAAGTTTCTGAACCTGTGGATAATTTCAGTCATTCATGCGAATAAATTAAGCCGCGTAGATACTCACAAATGTGCAAGTGCCACGCTTGACGATGACAATGAAATTGGAGAGATCTGGTGTGCTGTCCGGCAATGGGTCACATGCGTCATTTGCAATAGTTGTATCAGTGGAGACAGCATAGATGGGCAATGTCTCGGTGATGGGTAACGGTAAAGCGCTGTAGTAAAGCTGTTGAATGTGAAGTATTCAGTTCCTACTCATAGATGAAGTCAAAATAGAACTCACAATCGGAGCGTGGTCGATGCCAGCCACAATGGCGTTTTGAGCAGGGATAACAGTGCTAGCTCAATTGTCAGAAACTGATACACATATTCAGATCGATATGACCAACTCACTTGTCGACGCTACCAACAGAAATGACATGTTTTCCAGTACCAGGAGCAGAAGCGTACCAAGTACCGACTCCACCGTCATTTCCTGCAGCGATAGTAACCACCTTGCCTTTATCGACGAGATTGCTTGCAACTACAGCGCTAGAACTTTCACTCCAGCCATCTGCACCACCTAATGACAGTGTCAAGATATCCATTCCGTCGTTGTAGCCTCTCAACAACGCATCAATGATAACTTGCAGACAGACGTCTGTCAACATGTTTATCTTCGCGGAATATGGAGAATAGACGTACTGTCATCAGGAGTGCTTCCATCACACCCGAAAACGCGGTAGGAAGCCAAGGAAGCATCATAGGCCACACCACTGATGTTAAACTCATTACCTGGATTTGCGCCGATGATACCCTGGATGACATATCAGCAATCGAAAAGTCAGAGAACATCTGAAAATACACTTACAGCAACGTGAGTACCGTGGCCTTGATTAAGACATTTAGCACACTATACAGAGAACAGCAACATATAATGCGAGCTCACCATTGCATCTGTTGTGCAACGATTAAGTAAATGTGACAATCATCATGAATACTGGAGAAGCACTTACTCATCGAGAGGATCGTTATCAGGAACTGGAGTATTAGAGCCTGTAAAAGTCTTGTCAATGCATGTACTTAAGCTTGAACGACGCGAAATTGGTACTGACCGGTGAAGGCATCACCAACCAGATCATATCCACCAATGACTTTGTGTCCAGGTCCGAAGCCACCACCAAGTACGGGGTGATTGTAGTCAATACCAGTATCGATGCTTAACAACCGATCAATATTGCTCCATATAGAGGTTTACGAAACCCAACTTACATGCCAATCTTTATACCTTTTCCAGTAACTCCTTGTGCGTGAACTTTGTCTACGCCCTAAATCATATGATGTCATACGATACCCAATCGACAAAAAATGGGGATATTATTCACCGTCATGATGTGAGTTGATTCTCCATCTGGAACGCCAGAATCTCCAGGCTTGACCACCCTCTTGTCGATAGGTCTAGAGCAGAAATATTCGAATCAGAGTCAATAGAAGAAGAAACTCTTCGGGATATACGAACTTCGGTCCTTTGATGGATACTACCGGACGGATAGCTTTCACACCCGGAAGACTTGCGATGTCACGAAGATCTTGGGATGCCTGTAGAAAAAAGATTATTAAGTACATAGATAGAGAAATTATTATACTTTGTCTCTGACCGTAAGTGACACAGATGCGCCTACGAATACACCTGGAGTATTAAATTCACGCTGGACCTGGAAGTCAATGGCACGTCTTTCTAGGGCAGAGTAGAATGCAGTGTGGGCCTAGAGAGCGTGTCAGCATCCAATTTCTATCACAGTCAGAAGTGAAGAACATACTGTGGTATACAATCTCTTCCCGTTGGACAAGTCGCCTACGTTGTCTAATTCAACGATATATTGACCTGGAATAGTGTTAGCTAAAGAGGTCTCCTTGCTAACACTAGAGAGTGGTACGGTAGCTTGGGCCGTATAAATAAAGAAAGCCGAAAGGAGCGAAAACCACTTGGAAGCCATTGTGGTGAGGAGGACACGAGCACGTCGAAGGAGGGAGACGGCAAGGCTTTAGGAAAGGCTTGAAAGCTGAGATTCGCTTCATCTTACCCGAGCTGTATATATACCTGGGTGTGATCACCGGGGATGCTGGAGTTCCCTCGACATTGAAATGATAACCATACGGGTTCAAGGGGTACGGCCACGAGAAACAAGGACGCTTTTCGCATCATTAAGCCATTTCGTTCGATTGTCCCGCATGGGGATCTGTAAGATGAAACTCTTGGCAGAGAAGCTATTCACCGTAGCAACGTCGAGGTTAAATTCCATACTCTATAATGATGAGCGCAAGTGAGGTTTTACAAAGCAAAGCGAGTTGTTCGCTATCAGCTTCGAGAAGAAAGTATAATCAACCTGGCGAAGTATCTAGGTGAGTCAAACAGTCGAATAGAAGACAATCTACAACTCACATATAAACGTAATAGCAAATGATATTATGGTTGAGTCGTGTGCTGCTTTGACATTTAGACAATGGCCTTGTGGACTACACGAAAATCAGATTTTGAGAAAGTTGGCGGTGGTCGGTTAAAGAAAAGCAACATGGCAAACTTGATAACGACCGTGATCTTGACCGTGATAGCCACGCGACAACCCTCCCCATCACTCTCACGTCAGGACATCATGCAAGATACAGTAGTCTTAGCTATAGGGTGAAACCAGACAAAATGGTTCTGTATACTTACTTAGTTCAGCAACTATCAGAATCATGAACTGTCTTCGGCACTGTCTCTCTGGTAACTCAATAATAATGATATACAAATCTAGATAGCAAGTAAGGGGAATGGAACTACAAACATAGGTAAGTTAGAAGAGAAAGAGTCCGAACTGACAATAAATTAAGAGGGACGACGGAACAACCTTTGACACCAAGATATCAAAGTGTTCAGGTGTCCAGACATCCAAGTCCATGCTTCTTCAATGAAACCTTCAAACTGTTGCTCATCCCAGGCACTGGTTTGTGGTTCGCCTTCTTCACTCAACGTGAATCGCAGGACATCCTTCACGGTGACAAGTCCTACCAGTGAACCGTGATCTTCAACCAAAATGACGCGAGGTCTGAGAAAATATACATCATTTATGAGTCAATGAGGAGCGAGGCGTGCAAAATCACTCACCCCATACGCTTGAACAATTGCATAGCAATCTCGAGCGGAAGTTGTGATGAGACACTGAGTGGTGTCTGTCATGAAACAAATTTAGTGAGATATATAGCCATGAATCATAACACGATTTTCAGACCTGATTCACCCAAGGTGACAATTTCAGCATAGCAGGTGCAGCCGGTGTCTGAATCAATTCAATATCATCATCCCCGGCTACGCCAGGCATAGGAGAATATGCGCTAAGCTCGAGTTCATCGTGCTCATCCGAATGCCCAGCGAATGAACATGGCGTGGTCCCTGTAACATCATGCACTTGTCGTGCTTTATCTGAAAAAAGTCATATATAAGGACTTGAGGCAAGGCTATCGAAGATGAAATTTCGCACCGATCACATGCCGAAGCACTGCTCGTTCGATATATCCCAACAAAGTTCGGTTTCCGTCGACAGAAATGATCGGGAACCCTTTGACTTCAGTGGTTTCCATGATGTGCTCTGCATGAGATCGAGATAGTCAGAGGCAGTTATCAATTTTATAGCATATGGTCACTCACCGATTTCACGGACAGTACTTCCACTAACAGGCAAGGTATGAAGCTCGCTCTTCATCACATGGGAAACTATTCGTGCAATATTCAAGATAAAAACCAATGATTGCAAGTAAAAGGCAAAACGAACCAGGGACATTATACGCGTGGTCATCCTTATCAAGGAAAGGATATCCATTCAACCTAATTGCTTCGTCTGCGATACCTCTTGTTCCAAGGAAGTCACCAACAGCTTTCGTAACTAGGAGTACAATCTGAAAAATGGAGTACGGTAAGAACAAGATGATACGAAGATATTTAGCTGATACGGACATACCATAGTTGGTAGAATATAGGTTAGAGCACCGGTAAGTTCAAACATAATAACAACAACGGTCACTGTGATACGCATCACACCGCTATGATCATCATCAATATAGGCAAGGCGTAATAAATCGAACGAGATGAAAAAATACCTCAAAGCCGCGGCAGCACCCAAAAAGGCATAGGTTCCAGGTGTGATACAGGGTACATCAGGTTTACAGACGGCGAATATACCGGAATGAGGGTATGCACTATAGTCGGGAAGGTGTCAGGAGCATCACCAAATATTAGTTTTAGATAAACGAACTTCCAAAGAGCCTTGACCATGATTCCAACCATGCGACCGAAGGTGGCTCCTACAGCCATGGAAGGTACGAAGATACCGGCGGGAACCTTGCAACCATACGAGATGACCACAAATCCGATTCTTAAGGCTGTGGCTATGAATAAGGAGCTTGCCATAGGCCATTGCGCAAACGTCCTATGGAAGAAACGAATTACTTTATAAGAAAAGATGCTCTGCAAGGGCCAAAAGATGAAACTCACTGGCACAGATTATCATAATCTCCACCATCTTCACATTCTCTGAACAGGATGGCCATACTCTCCGTCATATCGATTTTCAGGAATCTGTTGAAGTACCCGACCATGGCCGTTATGGTAGCTAAAGTGACGGCTTCTCCCACTGGGAAATTGGTCAGATGTTTCTTCCTGAACGCAGACCATTGCATGTTGAACTTGACTACGAATGCGCCATACAAACCCTAGCATCCATCACGTAAAGAGGCGCAGTCAGGACATTGTCAAAATGAAATACAAGAGAGAGGTACTCACGCCGAAAACACCTAGGACGATGAAGAACAGGATTTCAAAGAAATGCCAGTCTCTGTCGTAGGTAATTTGGAACAGTACGAGTTTACCACTACGATAAGGGTTCATGGCCTATTTAATCATAAATCAGTGTTAATCCATGAAACAACCGAAAAAATCACGCACAGATAATGTCACAGTCGCAACCAAAGCACAGAAGAAACTTCTCCACATTGTGCGAATGCTAAAGTTGCTTGTCATTTCCTAGATTAAACACAGAGCCTTTCAATACATGATGTACAAATGGCATCTGATAGTAGAGCCTTACCTCAATGGAGAATAGGACACCACCGATAGGTGAACCGAAAGCGACTGCTACACCAGCAGCACTTGAAGCAGTGAGGATTTCTCTCATTTTACCTTGACTCCTTGAAAATCTCCCAAAAAGATTTGCAACTACATATCCAATGCAGCAAGCGACATGTACCGATGGACCTTCTTTCCCAACTGACAAGCCTGAAGCAATTACTAATGGCTAAAGATTTGTTTCAAGTTCGGTTGGTGTAAGCCAACTTAGTCTTTTGACAGGAAGATAGCGGCGCGCTTACTAGGGTAAGACTTTTGATTATAAGTGTCGAGAAGCCTAGGAAATCCTGCATAACGAATCCTCCCAAAATGCATTTAATTTCGGAAATTCCAGAACCAGCAGCGTATTTGGCGAGAGAGCGGACAAGATGGGCAGCAGTGAATGAGAACATAACCTAACAGATACATTTTTCTGACATCAGATTTGGGCCTGAAAGCGAAAGAATAAAAGGACTCACAGCAAATAAAACATAAATAAACCATCTCGCAGGACCCGCAGTACTCCATGAATGCCATGATTCACAGATATCATCGTCTCCGTCGATCTCCCAACAACAGAAGTTCTGGTTTAACCACCACCCATCAGAACAGTAACCCATTTTGAGGTCGGAAAGCCATTCAGTTATGATAGAGATTAAGGCCGCGTTCACTCCAATGCATATTCCTAGTAACACGACCGAGAATTCAGAAGGGCCAAATTGAATACTAAATCATTGAGACTCACCGACTAAACTGACAACAAACCAGCTCTGACTTGAATCTGCCAACCTACGCAGTTGAAGCCATATCCAAGCCCAACTTAATCCACGTCCACCCGAACCATAATGTGCAGCAGCTCGAAGTTTTCTAGCCGTCCGTAATCGTCTATTACGCTCCAATATCGAGTCTTGTATCCAATCTGAGATACGAAGGTAGTATATCCTTTAGAACTTCTGAGATGCTCACATGATACCACAACGAAAAAAGCAGACCTATAGTTGTGAAATCCTCGTAGCGCCTACAGAACCAAATGAATCGTCAGTGAATTTGTGGGTGTCGACAGTAAAACAAATATACTTTATATGTTCAAGCTCCTCATATTGTTCATCTGGAGTTTGAGGATCGTATCCGTTTATTTGACCGTTGGACATGGAGGATGCATATGTGGTGGTTGCAGAACACGATCGCACCAGTCGCCTACACCTTCAAGTTGGCCTACACTGCTCGCTGATATGGGCGCCTTTTGACTTTTGACTTTGATCATCACCTCCTCCTGCTCCTGGACGCGCCATGTACCACCTATTGAAAGGATTTCACGAATATCTTACAAGGTCAGTATGATACATGTTAGTACAGGCTAATTTCTTATGTGTCAATCGTGAAGAAAGGAAGAGTTCTCGGTCATAATTCTTGGATTAGACGGAGCTGGCAAAACGGTTTGTGGAATGCATTCTTCCAAGTGTTCGACTTGCACTCATTTCGCGGAAGACATTATTAGAAAAGATTAAGACTTTGTACACTGATACACCCGGGTTAACACCAGACAAGATAGCCCCTACAGTGGGACAAAACAGTAAGCACAAACTCAACTCCGTACACAGTCTCGCCAACTCAACTCATTCATTCTTGTCCAGTGGGTAAAATCACGCTACCTTCTACTATCCTACAATTCTGGGACCTTGGAGGCCAGCGGGGTATACGTTCAATATGGCATCGGTATTATGACGACTGCCATGCTGTGGTCTTTGTCATTGATGCAGATGACAGGGAAAGGTTGGGCGAAGGTTGGGAGGTATTCGGTACGTTTACAGCATTATATCTTCTCGCGTTTCCAAACTGATAATATACCCTTCGAAGGGACCTAAGAAACCGTTCTTTCATCACCTCAGATTCTTGGTGTTCCACTGCTACTCCTTGCGAATAAGCAAGATAGCCCACATGCCCTGTCAGTTGAAGAAATACGACAAGATTATGAGGAGTGGTACCGACATAAGCAAGACAGCGCACGAAGGAGATACGGAGAGGAGGATGATACCGAGCAGAGAAGAGAACGAATAGCTAGTTTGGACGTCATGGGTATCTCTGCCCTAGAGGGGTAGGTTGTTCACCATGGGGTTTTCTTCAAATACTCATCCTGCGCCTCAGAACTGGTGTGCGTGCCGCCGTCGACTGGTTGTTTATCAGAGTGCAAAATAGTCGGAGAAGGTAAGTTTTCTTCCAACAGCGTCTCCATGTGCTCATTTCACTGGTTTTGCAGGGAAGAGCAGACGAATAATTCATAACATCCCTTCTGTCTTTGGTTTATTCTTGGGACACTCATCCTCCTTTGTATTCATAGACGGATTTTACTTTATTTATGCGAACTTCGTACAGAATGACACCTTCAAATATAAACACCCTTGGACAAATAGTGCTACATACCAGCACTATGGATGGAACCTACAAAGCCATAAGCTGATGGGTATACGAAGATACCAGCAAGAACCTCACCCTTTGCATCTGGCTTGCTGATGTTGAGGACTTTTCGTAGATGGTCTTCCCAAATATCATGGTTTGCCTCTGCGACAGCATACATCGCTCTCCAGTCATGGCATTCATGGGTCATTCCAACCCTATCAAGGGTGAAGTCACGTTCCAAGGCGTCACCAGGCTCCAATGTTAGGTCTGCAGAACACAGAATGGCTCGTCGCAAGTAATCGAAACAATGGTCGACGTGCCCCAACCTCGCAATAAGCCCTTCGCGACGGCCAGATGCCAGAGTATAGCGGATAGTCCGAATGCAATGCATCTCATGGAACATGGACGGCGACATCATTCGACTGATTTCGGCAAAGTGCATATGTCCAGCACCGCGAGGTGAGTTGGTGAGCCAGTCCGCGTCTGCTTGGTCCCCACTCAACCCAAAATGCACAGATTCTTCGACAGTCATTTCGACGGTAGGAAGTCCTCCACGAATCAGCAACTGGTCAGGACGGTCGAATCCATGATATGCTGGTGTTCGGTTGAAATCAACGAAGATTATACAGAAATATCAAGAACCAAACGCACTATATTCATGTATAACCTCTCCACTCATCTTCCGGTCATAACAGAATATCACGGCGAAGCAACAGAGCACAGATAGCAGAGTGGACAAGTAAACCACAGTTGTAACGACAGTCCGGTAGGTCCCCATGGAACAAATTCAAAAAAGTCAATGCGCTAATTTGTGTTCAGTATCCAAATCCTACCGCAACATGAGGGAGGTTCGAAAGGCCCAGCGTGTCTTCACTGTTTCTCAGGAGCTCCCCATCTCCGATCACTGGCAACATGATTCTGTCAATGACAGAACATGGCCTGAAAGGGCTCCCCCTCAACGCCCATCTAAGAAGAAAGTTTGCCGACCTTGAATCAAGGGTCCCATAAGCGGTACTCTATCGCTGTCCATTACAAAAGATCAGCTCGAAAACCTTTCTGTTGAGAAAAGTAAGGGTCTGCCTTACAATGTATAGGTTGGTTCAGAATTTCGATCATCCGAGTCAACTTGTGACTACAACTTTCAGGGATGATTCAACGTTTACTGTAGCGCTACCAGTGGCTCTCAATGCCCGCAAACGCTTGCTTACTCGACTTTTCAACGCTCAACAGTCGACCTTTATCTCAGGAGACAATAATACCTGAGAGACTTCGATAAGGTGTTAAGTATATCTCACTGTGTCCTCCCTTCACTTTCACTCTCAGTGTCTAGTCGGAAACCATGGCGAATGCTGAACTCGTGTTTGAACGCTCTTTTTACATTTCCAATTCCATCTCGCTTGTTGCTTTAGGTGCGTTGTATATCCCACTGTTGTATCTGGATCGAAGGATAAACAACCATCTAACCATTAGGTATTCAAATTATGTTGTTCATATTATCCTATTACTACATGGGCATGTCGAACCCACGAAGTACAAGCAGTCAACATCATTCAACTACCTTTTACACTGTCTTCGGTGCAGTCATGTTAATTTTGGACATCATCGGAACCTCCTGCAACCTTGTCTTTGGCCAGTTTGCTTGGATAGAGCATCGAGATGTCGAGGGTGGCTCAGCCGCCTTCATAGGGGAGCATTTAACTGCCTGGTACAACACCTGGGGAACTGCAAGCGAATTTGCCATATTCTATATGGCTAATGCACTGCTCGTAGGTGTCATGACATATAAAACACACAGGAAGTTGAAACTAAGAGTTATTCCCGCTAGATCTACCAGTGTTACATTATTTGGGCCTCGAACTGGAAGATTATCGCCTTACCGTGCATGCTTTACATTGCATCTATCCGTACGTTAAATTGAAATTAATTTAATCGGTCCTTCGACAAGTAATCGAATTCGTCGCAATAGCTATGGCCGTACTCAATCTCTTTGAAGGTGCTGTACCAAACTCCAGTTACTTCGAAAAAAACGCCGTCAATTTTGGTGTCCCATACAATTCCCTCACTGTTGCAACAAACGTGCTCGTCACAATATTCATATGCTACAGACTCTTCATTGTTCGTCGCAGAATGAAAGCCATAGGAATGGACGATAAAGACACTGATGTCTATACTGGTGTTGCTGCGATGATGATTGAATCTGCTGCGCCAGTTACGATTTGTGGCATTATGTTTATCGTCACTTACTCGAAGAATATTTCTTCTGCGATTGCCTTTGCTGGGATTTACGGGATAGCTATGGTGAGTTTCGTGGTCAACTAATTGTATCGCGTTCCGAGTCCCTATAACGACATTTCATACAGGTCATCTCTCCGCAACTTATCATTTTCCGAACTGCATTGGGAAAAGCATGGTCAAGAGATGTAACTGCGAAGCTGAGTTCAATACGATTCGACGGGGATCGTCAAACAGCCCTTGAAAGTGGTGTCTCCTCTACTACAAGGATGAATACTACTAGCTCTCTCTTCATCACGGATTTGAAGAAATGATTGAATATAAATCGGTCGCTGACTGGTACCTATATATCTTCATTCAGATTATCTTCAGTTATTTTCTTTCTTTCGTGGGCAATATTGTTATCTATAGGTTTCGGATGCAGGGCATGATGATCATACGTCGCTACATGAATGTATGGGATTGTGTTCACGTACATAAAACCTTCAAAACACATCAGAAACATTGAGAGTGCACGACTCCTTCACAGAATCCTACCGTCACAGATTTTGTCAGATTTCAAGTTGTTGGACGTTTCTTATGTCGTCAATGGCGAAGTTCATCTAAGTCATCGCGTGTTCTTTAGATTGGCCGTCTGAGACGTCGACCATCTTATAATTTAATTATCTTTCAAAGCAATATCATCTCTAAAGAGGCTCCCAATCGCTACTCCGTTACCAGACATTGGCACTGTTGCATAAAAATTATCATTGGTTCTATGAACATATATTCGTCATTGGTTTCAGCTTAGAAAAACAATTGAGCGATGACTCACCTCTTCATCACCAGCATCAACATAGAAGGCACCAAAACCAATCAACTTTGTCAGATCGCTGACGGGGCCATCCACTGCAAATCGTTTCAATGAATCATGAGTTTAAGTAGATTTGATGTAACGTGTACTGTACTCACCTGAATCACTCTCGACACGTTTTACGAGTGCTGGAGCACCGACAGTAAAATGGACAACTGTGGATAAGAGAAAGGCAATGAAGATGGTGGTATACATAGTGTAAACTGCAGTATTCTAGGGAGGAGGAAAAGGTGTTGTAGTCCGTCATTGCTTTTATATTCGCAGCCTTCCATTCCGTGATGATAGAATATATCGAAGACAAGTTTGTTCTCTTATGATTGCGCCGGTGTAAACGGTAGTATCCCTGAGTTCTTCAGAGACATCTTGGAAAGGGACATTGACCGGTCAAATAGTGCCTCAGAATTAATCCTTCTTGAAAGAATTTTAGAGCGAGTGGATTGCGATGAGCACAGTTGAAGTCTTGAGTATCACACGTCCGACTTGGAGGACCTTCCGTGCCATAGATTGATTACAAGTGCATTGCACTATAGCACCAGTAAAATGATGAGCAACTACAGCGGTATTCGTAGTTTAGCCTAATCAAACCTTCGGACTGAATCCATGTTCTCACTGCCGGTGAGTCCGCCTGGCCGAAATGAGAGATTGTAGAGAAGGAAGTGACTAGTATGAATCGGTAGATGTAGTGTCGGTTGATGCATGATGGATTTAGGCCATCTTCGTGGCGTGAGAGGTCAGAATGTTGAAGAGGGAGAAGGATCTTTCCTTTGGCCGTGTACGAGGACAGTATCAGTAGGTTCATGATGATACTGAACCTTGCAATCCGGCGTCACATATCACATATGTCACATACCATTCAAGTTTCGTATCATGAACGGCCCGGGTTTCGTGTACGTATAGGTATAAAAATGTACTCACCTAGCGGCTGTCGGTGATAAAATTAGACAACGGTTCTATCAGTCTACTCATCGGAAAAAACTCGTTGATCTTATTGACAGAGGCAGAGAAGAGACAGCGTGATAACTGGAGGAGAAAATAGCGTGAAGTCTTCCTTTTGGACCCTACATAGATGAATAACCAACGTCGCGGATGTATCTGTTGATCATTATTCAATACCACCGCAGAATGGGAGCATATGGAGAGAAGGATTTTGACATATGCAGGGTCTCTACAGAACCTAAAGGCAGCGTCTGAAAGTTGAATGGATGGCCCCACGCACCAACGTGTATAGAATGATGATTGAAGACCATACCACTGATTTCTTCGGAGAAGTGATCGCGGATGAAACAACGATAGGCCGAGCGGCAGGCTATATGTATGTTACGGGGCAGTTGAGAACAAGTCCGCAATCTCTCCTCCAAACAATACGGCCATTCGATACCGGCGAAGATGCAAGAGTTCACTATCGTGCGTATAACAGAGCTCACAGGTCAGTAAATACTCGCATTTACATCTAGCGAAACATCACGTGCCTGCCTATAGATCAAGTGATGGAAGAGTGTGTCGATTTGTTCATTCATTCCTTCGGGATTGGTAGGTCTTAATGCCTGTAATGCCTAATTACATAACTGAGAAGAGTCCAGGAGCGCCGGTTTTCGACTCCATTACGGAGAAAAACCCCAAATTCAGAGATACTTTCGTCCGTTCCAGTATCTTCTCTGTTCTAAACGATGCGGGAGGTGAGTATTACGTGGCTAGAGATAGTTGTGGTAAGGCTGTAGGTGGAGCGATGTGGTTCGGACCTGGTGGTACAGTATATAGCAGGTAAGTCAACAAAAAAAGCACTCCGTATTACGCACCCAACAGTTCCTTTGTAGTCCCAAAACCAGGCAATACTTCATAGACACGTTGCTATCCAAAGTGTCAGATGAAACGCGAAAGTGGTGGCTGGAAACGGTGATATAGACTAATTTAACAACGTGGTCTCATCAGCTGAATGTACAACTTATAGTTCGGCCCAACGGTCAGTCGAATAACAAAACAGGCACTACCACCAAATGTATGTCGACGAATTTTGCCCAACTTGAATCCGAACTTGAACGCTGATACTCTTCTGGCTAGGGAAACGTCGATGCATGGCATCTACTGCTCATCGGAGTCCTCCCTGAGTATAGAAGACGCGGTATTGCAACGTCTTTGATTGAGACTGTCGAACATAAGGTCAGTTTGGATAACACTGACCGAATGCATATTATTCACAGTATTTTAGGCACATGGGTCATTTCTTTCTGTGACTGCAGCGGAAAATTACACGGTGAGAATACCTTCTCTGATTGACAGAATGTAAAAAAGACTGACGGAGGAAGATTTGGTAAGGCCGAATTCTACCAAGGACTTGATTTTGAGATTGGCGGGCAAGATGAGATATGGACACCTGCAGGACCTCATATACCTGTCTTCGCACTGAAGAAGAATGTACAGCTTGGGTGAGCTCCCCAAGCAGCGAATATTCAAATAAATCATTAGATGGATTCAGAGGACAAGGCAAACTAAAGGTTGATTTTATGTGAAAGTAAACTTTGAGCCAGATATTTCTTGTGTTGTGTATTCCAAGTAAGCCAATACCACCGCATAAGATTATGGATCTTGAGCCGTTCAATCAAGGAGAACAGTTGTAGCAAGCGTGCTAGATATGTGAAATTTGCACAAACATGCACATTTAGAGTGTGTGTATCTTGAGATCCCGCTTGGGAACTGTAGCAATTAATTCTGCAGTTGAATCGGATGTGACAATCGTAACCTAGCAGAGATCCAGGTTGAGATAGCACTCGAGCAATTTGACAAAAAAGGAGACATCGACTGCTTGGCAGGCCTTCGGTTCGTCGTCGGTTGCAGACCACCTCTCCGCAACCACTGGGTAGTGTGAATTCTGGAGCGATATGTTATGCACATATCCACGTATTCGAGAAGCGGAAGGAAGGGTGACGTCCTGTCCTCGCCTTGGGGAATCCTGATGGTTAGAGTCCGATTGAATAAGTGCTTCTAGGAGAATTCAGACTAAACCTTCGAAACGACAGAACATCGTAACATAGTCTCTCTCGATATCGCCGGGGATCATCAAGAATCAGAATAAGTGAAAATATCTCTTGAGGGAATTTGGGACCTTCAGCCATTGAGACGATACTTGTAAATGTGAAGTTGAAAACAGACAATGGTGTCTAGGTTGGAAGAGGTAAGTAAGTAAGGCCTACTAATACTTGATCATAGCACGGTGTGGTAGAGTGAGAAAGCTCACTCGTCGAAAACTAATTTTTCTTTGTTTCTTATTTAGGTCACTAATCACACCAGAAGAAGCGGGTTGAAGAATCGAGCGCCTTCAAGCTTCAAACGCGACGACGAACTTTCACCTTCAACGACGACCTCAACTTACTTCAAGATGCCCTAACTCCTCAAGTACTCGCGACCGCAATTCCTCAAGACTCCGGAATCATCAAGAATAAATTATTCTACTGTCTTCGAAGGATCGGGCTCGGCGGATGGTTGAGGCACACGGTGTCTTCTTTTTATTTCATTTTCATATGTTTTTCCTTTATTTTTCTTTCACTTCATTTTTGTTGGGCTTGCCTTGGGTGAAAGTAGCCGAATGCACACGGAAAGTAGGGGTTGAGGGTGCCGAGCACTGTACACACAACCTGGGGCAGTTGTGGAGCTTTGAGGGGAGCTCTTCATACTTTTGTCACGCCGGTACTTCTCCCTCGAGCAATTGTCCGTAGCATGAGGCTACTGAAACCTTTGGTGAGTTACTCCTTTCAGTTTGTTTGGTGATGTCAATGGCGCGGCAGTTCCGTTTTTCATTCTTTATCTCATTTTATTTGATTTTATCTTCGTTTTTCATTGGCTACCCGAGAAGGAGGCGGCAGCGTGAGCAACGCGTGCCGCAATTCCGTTTGTACTTAGCCCGCCGTTCGCGGCGGTGAGCTCCCTATTCAACCTTTTGACTCGAAAAGTCCACTGCGTGCTGAATCCCGTCTAACGCGACGGTTATCGAAGTTTTGTTGAAGTTTTATCTTAAGTTTTACACCAGTTACTCTACCTCCCTCAAGATCTCCCTCCACAGCTCCTCCTTTTTCCCCCGACTACTCTACCAATACCTCAAGAAACACTGTCGCCGCTAACGCGGGGTGTTATTTTTCATTCTACTCGTATACTCACACACGCACGGGTTCCGACCTCGAAACGGATCTACGAACGCGCGGCCAATTCCTCTACAACGGTGGTAATACTAATAGTGGTAGTCTACTGTACTAAGAATCAATAAAACGAACATCGGGGTGTACACAAAATTATGGATCAATATGCTTTCACTCTCGCAGAAAATTCATCGCCGGGATAGCTCAGCTGGGAGAGCAGTAGACTGAAGCGGCTCCTTCGTGTTCTAAAGGTCCTGTGTTCAATCCACGGTCCTGGCATTATTTTTTACCTCAGACTTTTACCTTTTAAACGCGTGAACCAAATCGAACCAAACATCGACCTCACCGCTAAGATAGGCGTCTCTCTGCCTCACGCAGGCAACATACGTGCCCAGGAAATAATGGGCTTATACACTTCTTACTATGCCTTTGGGCTTCCCTCTTTCACTGTTCTAGTTATTGCTTTATATCTGCTCTTCACAGGTTAGCACGTTAAACGGGTTTCACCACGAAGAATAATGTGAAATTGAATTTACATCAATGAACAGGTTCCGGTGAAGCTTTCAATGTTGGTCGGTTTTTGGAAGAGACTAGTCCGTATGCATGGGCTTCGATGGGAATTGGACTTTGTATTGGATTAAGTGTGCTAGGTGCTGGATGGTGAGTTCATCTTCACTAACATCACTGAACGCGACTCAAACGTTGCGTGCTTTGTTGGCAGGGGTATATTTATTACAGGATCAAGTATTCTTGGTGGTGGTGTTCGTGCACCCAGAATCAGAACCAAGAATCTCATCAGGCAAGTTACTTTCGGGTGATTCGATAACAAACGATCATGACATTTTTCTACTCCAGTATCATTTTCTGTGAAGTCGTAGCAATCTATGGTGTCGTACGTACCACGTCGTTAATCCCCGTTCCCCACACAATTATATCTGTCATTTCTACAGATCATTGGGATCGTCTACTCCGCAAAGATTGCCCAAATTCAAGAAGCGTCTCTCTACACTCGAGAGAATTACTTCACCGGTACGTCTCTGTCACTCATCCATCCTAATGCGAACAAATCTTACTGCATCTCCTCTCCTGTGCAGGCTTCGCGCTATTCTGGGGCGGACTGACGGTTGGAGCATGCAACCTTCTTTGCGGTATCTGTGTTGGTGTCTCCGGAGCGACCGCAGCACTTTCAGACGCAGCAGATCCAAGTTTGTTTGTCAAGATCCTTATCGTTGAAGTTTTCGGTAGTATCTTGGGGTTGTTCGGTCTCATTGGTACGTGTTGACACTTACATTTCGATGATCCCATCCCTTATTTTGTTACATTTCAGTTGGATTACTGATGGTCGGTTCTGCTGGAGAGTTCAAAGCTGCACCTGCTTTACCTTCAGCGCCGTTAATTTCATCCTACGTGTATTAAGCTCGTTTCCACTGGCTAGCACTATGTCGTACATAGTACACACCGTTGTACTCGGTCATGCTACACCTGCTCGTAATTATTCCTTTGAAATATTTTCATGAATTAGCTCGATACACGCGCAACTGCTCGCTAAGTTAAGAAAAAAGAACTGAATTTAATCCCTTTTTAGTCTCCAGTGCATACCATGAAGGGCAAAGACAGTCGTTTTAATCCTTCTCAATGCCATGCTCTCCCATATGCATCGGAACATACAGCGGACAAAACGTTTCAGAACAAAACAATGCCAGGACCGTGGATTGAACACAGGACCTTTAGAACACGAAGAAGCCACTTCAGTCTACTGCTCTCCCAGCTGAGCTATCCCGGCGATATGGAGTGGATGATCATTGTTACCAACTATACTTTCAACTTAACCACCACAGGTTGATCATTTTTCGATTAATAAAGGACTCGCCCGAAACCAACCCAGGCCTATCCCCTACTAGTAATTCCCCTACTAGTAATTTCCCTACTAGTAATAGTATGCACCTTCAAGTAAACAGTCCAGTGTCCTATCTATAAGGGTCGGTATCAATACTGTCACTGCTGTAATTCAAGTGACAAGGTCAGCAGGGTTCTCTAGTGAACGATGCTAACACGTTTTCAGGGTCAAAAGGAGATATCACCTCCCCTCTCATTCCGTCCATGTAGTAGAGCTCAACGTTCTTACTTACCCCCAAGTGAAAGATCGAGTGAGTCCAGATTTCACTATCCATGTGTCTTGAATTTATATCCTCAACAACAGCGTTTTTGTTTTAACTAGGATCATATCCACATTCTCGAATATGAAATCTCCGCCACCACTTCCCCTAGAACTCCATGAAGTAATAATCGATTACCTCCACCTTGACAGAAAATCTCTGGCTAGTTGTGACCTCGTTTGCAAGGGTTGGGTTCCAACCTCTCGTATGCATCTTTTCCATACTGTCACGTTCACTCGTCCTCGACAATGCATTCGATTCGCCGTGAAGATGCAACATTTGGCAAAATATGTGAAGAGAATTCGGATGCAACCGACGGGATCAGGGATGAGCGGGTCGACTTTGGACAGTACACTTCTGTCGCCAGGAATTTTGCTATTGCTCACTCAAGGTGGCCAAGCCATGGAAGATACAGGATACGCTAACGAGTATATGAACACCTCATCGACCCATATCAGATGGGACGATTTGGAGGAGCAGTATGCGTCATGGACTGTTCTCCCCGAGCGATCACGGGAAGCTGCCCTTGACCGCTCTACGTTCAACAACTTTTCCGGGTTCGATATCCAATCACTCCATATCGCTGGCTCTACTCGATTACCGGATTCTAACATCACCTTACCATCTGTCCGGGAACTGTCCTTGTTTGGTGGAACGTATGCGCAGCCTTACTTCATAGATGTTGTTCGACTGGGCAAGAGTTGCCCCAACGTGAAACAGTTGAGGCTCAACTCTATGCAAATTCTCAGTGACTCGTCTTCCAATTACCTCCAACAGAAAAATACACCCAGGATTCCGCTAGAAGAAATTATTCTGGAAGGATCGTATAGTTGTTCTGAAATACAAGTCAAATTCTTTCAAAAAATCTGCGATAGAGGAACATTGAAGAAGATTGTGCTGTTGGACTTGATGAAGGGGAGTGTGAGCTTTGCGGCTGAGCTTTTGAGAGTATTGGGGAGATGTATAGAAACATTGGTGTTAGATTTAGCGAGGTTAGAAACATACGCAGATGGTTCATGTAGGTTTCACTCTATTTCTCTGGAGGTTCTCTATTTATCTGAAAATCTGGCTAGCTGAAAACACCTGGTTGATACTCATGCATTCACAGTATATGCCTAATATTTCGACCATCCGTTTGAATATTCCAGCCGTCATAATCTTGGCTCCATATTCTGTCCGGCGAAGATTGACGAACTTCTTGTGGGATTCTGTTGGAACCATCCTATCAATACTCTGTGGTGAATCTGTGAGGACCATATCCGATATCCCCGACACATGCTTGAACATCCGGAACATCATCCTCGCCATTATCCCCCAGTATGAAGCACAAGACAATTACCGTGTTTTGGAAGGGCAACTTGACCATTCTAAATGGCCGATGTTGGCCAATAGTTTCAAAAGATTTTTATCGAACGGTTCATTCCAAATGGTCAGATTTGCTTTAAGGTCTCCGGAAAAGGATAGACAAGAACAAACGAAAGCGTGGGGCTCTGACGAAAGGAGAGATGTCGACGAAAATTTGAGAACTGTCGGGGATACCATGGGCGAACGAATCAAGACAGAGTTAGATTTCCTATGGGAGTTGGGAAAGTTGAAAATCTGATATTTAGGCATTACTCTACTATGCTTCCCGTGCCGATCTAACTAGTACCTTATTGAAGTATCCCAGTCGTTGGGTATCCGCCGACAAGTTGTATTACTACTGCTACTGATCTAATCCAAATATTCAGACTGTATTTCTCCCTCGCCATTCATATATTTACACCATGAATAATGGATATGCCCGCCTAGCTCAATCGGATAGAGCGTCAGACTCTTATGGAGGGCATCTGAAGGCTGCGAGTTCGACCCTCGCGGTGGGCTAATTGTTTTGATTCCACTCCCATCCCACACACTTCCGACTCAAAGCACGGATACCCCGTCGACCATTCTTACCTTTTCCATTATGCGTATGAGTGTCAGTGACGTAATTTTTTTTAGTAATAGTAATAGCTCCTGTCTAAGACTCTTTATCACCGTTGTTAACAGATTATCGTCTGAATGACTTACAGTTTCCGAGTCTCTGTCCACTTTCCGGATCTGTGGCTACTTGCACGGAATATTATCTGAGAATTCACAAGAGTTACTTCCCAGATTCAAAGTATCTGATGGCCCCAAGGAGTCAACGGCATGGCATGCAGAAATTTAGAGAATACAGTGACCAAATTACCCGAATATATTAATAACTATGATATCTACTGAATAATCTTGTGTTATAGGTCCCGCTCCATGGACGATGATGCATGATCAATTATATCTACATGTTACACATAGTATTAGATCCTTCAAGTTTGAGCACAATGCATCCGATCCTTCAAGAAAGCTCGACGTAAACGCGACACAGAACCCAATATAGCAAATCAGAGAGTATGATCTGCAATGGAATATTATTGACGAGACAGAGTCACCAAATGTTTCGCAAATACATATATGATATATAGTAATGGTAACATACCTCGAATTCTCGCATCTGATTGGATGCATCCCCCAGATTGAATGACTCTAACAACACCTCCCCGAGCTGTCAACCTAGGCAACATTCCCGATAGATATTGAAGATGTCCATCTGCTATACTCGAAGCTTCGTATGTAGTGTAAACGACCTTGATTGTCAACTGCATTAGGTCAGCATATCGCTCTTCTAAACATTTATCGATACTCTCCGGTCCTGAGAGATCATCGGGGCCACATTGAATGTCATCTAAAAGATACACCGAATCAACCTCCATCTCTAGTACGAGTCTCTTTATAAACTTCGGGGTGGTTGGGAGTGCCAGGATGCGGGGTATTGAAAGCATCCATTCAGGGAGATCGAATCGTATTGATATTCCGGAAGCTCTGAGAACAAAACCTAATTCTTCCAGTGAGGTACAACTGGACAAATTCAGCCATTCCCATTCATTTTCATCTATAACAGAAGATCAGGTCAGCGATCGATGAAAGATCCTCTTCAAAAGGATGGATTTCAAGCCTGAGGGGAGATTAGATTCACTCACAAATAAGACCAATGTCTTTGTTGAATTGATATGTAAAATGTGTAAGGTTACTTCCAGCTTCTTGAATTAATGGTAGAATTTGGTCTATCTCGTCTATATCACCAATCGATAGGTTAAGTCTGGATAAATTCTTGGTTGAGATGACCTGACAGATTGTTCGTAAACAACCAGCATGTTGGTCCCATGGCAAGGAGAATGTCAAAGAATCCACTTTGAGGTTGGCCGCCCTTGCTATCGCATCTTGCAACTTCACCCGTGATGCATCTCCTGTGGTATCATGGGTATTTATGATTGAATCCACGATTACAAGCTGTCTGACAGCATCGAACAATGATAGGATGTGGACTAGAGATGTTACAATGGCTAGTCCGCTAGAGTCGTCGTATTCATAGTCAACGTAGATAGTGCCGAATTGATTGAATATCAAAGTCTGAATTGGTCGACGTTCGAACGATTCAACACGATTCTCCCAATCTTCCGATGTCAGCTTGAAGCCTATACATTCCAGCTCCTGCAGATTGGGGATCAATTGAAGGATGGAATAAAAATCCGCGACATCGATTTCTTGACTATTCACAATGCCTGATAGCTCGCTATAGAGAATTTCTTCAGGAATGACATGAATAATTTTGAGTGATTGAATAGAGGCTCGAAGACGAGAAGATACATCTTCGAGGAAACGTATGAACCGGCGATATGATCGATTTCTTGTGCAGTAAATCACCACATCGCGGAAGAGCAGTGGGCGAGAGATGTGTAGTAATGCTCGCGATTGCGCAGGAAGAGAGCGAGATTTTATCGTCTGATAGCCCCTTGACGATATCACAAATGAGCTCCAAAGGTAATATGGTTTGGTGAGATTCCAATGATCTAGCCTTTTGTTCTGACATTCGTACAGATTCGTAGGCTGCAAACAAAACTCAGAAGCAGCATTGACGTCCTAAAGATGAAGTGAAATACCGAATGTAATCTTATATAGAATCTGCTTTGGCAACGAGGATTGTGTGTGGTGAAGAAGTTCAAGTTTAACTTGTGATTGCTTAGGTTCGCCACTGCGTGAACCTGTCATACTTACCACGGTCACGATCCAAATTTCGACAAATTTTGACCCATTCAAGTTACATCGATTTATGACTCAATTTAACCGTTCCGTATATCCTACAGTATATCCACACCACTGTTACAAGCAATTTCGACGGAGAAAAAAATTGGTTAAGATGGAACAAACTTGAACGTCTATTATGTGATGGATGTTGATTAGTTCCATAAGCTTTTGAATCAACGAATGATGGTACTTACAACTTCAGTGACAACGTCGCCATCACTTGCAAAGCTAGCAGTGACTGCTGCAATATCAGCAGTAACACCATAATTGATAATTTGCCCGCCATCAGATGAGTCTTGGAAAAATACGAGAGAAGGAACACCTGATGGATAATATATGTAAGTGAACCGTAAATAGTCCAGATATGAAGTCAAACACCACTTACTTCCATCGGTGTTAACCCATTTCGCAGTAACTATTGAAGTGACAGGATCGACAACCCAAATGTCAGATTGAGCAAACAATCCACCGAATGCGCCTCCGCTAGCGGAGCTCTGGAATGAATCGTATTCGTTATCAAGAGTACCAGGATGTTGACCCAAGTTGGCTGTTCAACAAGGAATATCAGAGACAAAAAAAAATCATGCCATCTTTGAAGTAGACTCACTGAATTGTGAAGCGACTACAAAGCCGTAGGTAGCAGTTCCCGCCGTTATATCGCTGGAAGGGTCGGCTAATCCTTGCGCGATACCAAGGAAAGGAAATTGGGATGGGCCGTTCTGTAGCATGATGATATCGTTAGAACTTCAAGAAAAGAATTGGCCGCAGCTAGATGATTCTTACCGTGGTTTGAAGGATCGTGATTGCCCCAGTATTGTCGCAAAGATTAACCTGAAGAGGACCCCCTCCAAGACCAGCCTTGTTATAAATCCCATCGTTGTCAAATCCAGATCCAAGCTGAGTGTTGATCCCATTGCCTTGGATTGAGATCGTCCCTGCAACGCAGGACTTCGGAGCGGCAGAGACCTGTGAAACACAGGCGATCAGGGAAAGTGAGATGAAGGTGACAAGCTTGCTGAACGAAGACATTGCGTTTGAGTGGCTTAGCGAAGGTAAGAGTGAGATGGTACGGGAATTGCTTGTCCTTGCTATTCTCTGCTATACCATACCAACTGTTATATAGCCTGCCTCCACAACTTTTCGCGTGAGACTCATGAGCTCCATATGCCCGAGTTAGAAATCGGAGACATCCTGAACAGCTCCGATGTGAGGGTAGTTTGCGACAGGTACCACCAGTGAATTCGCCATTGAACTCGTATGCCATCGTGACATGCCCAGATGGACTTAGACAGGATAGCAGGACGTATTCGCCATCCAAATTGGCCATTAGATAGTATCAGCCTTGAAATCGACGTGTAGGGTGCTGTTGTAGCATCAACAGATGATGATGTTTCCTTCATTTCGTTGAAGACGTCTGCAGGAACAATACAAATCTGACATGATGATAACTCCGCTGTCAATGATATCCCGATGCACTAATTGAACAACTGTGTTCACTAGTTCCGGGATGGCCGTCAGATATTAAGAAATATGTACTTTAAAGCTAATGGTGAACTTGGGTCAACATTTGCAAGCACAGAGAAGAGAAATTTCGGCTCACCTCTTGAATACACAAGTCGATGTCACAATCGTTCCGAAGACATTGTCTAGGGATAGAAATATCCGCATATCAAACGTGGCCTCTTCGGTAACGAAGGTACTGAAAGTTTGCTACACACTGAATCCGTGATAGACCGGTCGGAGTTTTCAGTCCGGAGTTATACTAGAATGTACAATTCATGCCGCCGCGGCCTACTGTTGTGTGAGGGACAAGAGGTTCACGGAGATTGTGTTGTACTAGGAACGAGATGCTACTTGAGAGTCGTACTGAATTAGAGCGTGAGTACTAAGGAGCGGTCAAATTGAAGCTTGAAACATGAACGTTGAGCAGCTGACTTACATACAACTCTGGGGGCATTGTAAACATATGACGCCAACCCAAATCCTCTCACCATCTGAAGCGACAAAGGTTATCTTCGTCCTTTATTTGGACTCGGAGATTCTCAAGAGCTTGCTTGAAATGTAGGAGATGCAATGACAGTGATCCTGACAGTACTATACGGATTCCGATATGTCAACCGAATTGAGACAAGCCATGGTGCGTGACCATGAATCTGTAAAGGATCGGCACTCCATATCAAAGATAGAGATATTGTAGATCACCTGAAGTTGATATGTCTGTTTTTTTCATGACATGAGCGAACCTGCTTCAATAAATGAAGTGAGAACTTACCACAAACGATTGCCATATGTGCCAGTGGTACCTCAGTACTTGACAGGAATAATGGTAGAAAAAGAAAAGAAAAGATCTGATTCCTGGAGATTTGATACAATCGGGACTATGATACAGCAAAAGCCGAAGGGCTAGATTTATACCTAGTATTCGGAAAGACAATCAGCGCAACGTCCGACTTCATCAACACAGAAAAAATATATTGCGTACCCAAAACGAAACATTACTTCACCACCTCATCTCCGATGTGTGATTCAATCTCCCCAATCTAAACCAAGAGCTCCGTTACCATCTTGACCTCTAACAACACTCTCAACAGCTTCAGCAAGTTCACGAAGAGCTTTCATCTCTTCTTCTCCCACAATACCTATTCCTTCTATCCCTAACTCTCCTTCACGAACTAATTGATTATGATTCGAAGATGAAGTGGTAACGCCTAAAGCACGTTGAAGAGCTTCTTCCCTATCTTCACCTCTCAAAGAGTTTATCGAAGTAAGAAGAGGTTTGAGCCGAGGATGCGTAGAAAGTATATGTCGAATTTTTTGCGTCGTAGCTATTACAATATATGTATTTAGAAAAGTATATGATTAAGCTTTACTTCGAAGGAAACAATATATTTAGAAAGCAAAGTAAAGACATACCTATTTTCTCGTATTGATCCAATGTTAACACTTTTGGATCGTATTTTTTCAAAGGATCAGGGTATGCAGGTTGATCAGGTATATATGGCCATTTGAGAGATGTTAAAGGATGAAGTGGGGGTTCATTTGAAGGTATTATCGCTTCTGGGTCGTTTTTGGTAGGCAGAGATGAAGATGAAGACGAGGAAGGAGCAGTGGATGACGGTGCTGAAAATATAACGGAAATATTGATTGAACAAGTCAGTGACTGAGAGAAATATCAAAAAGAGGTTCGTGCTCACCATCATTCGAGTTCGTCTTTTCGCTTGGTCGTTTACTTTCCGTACATGACTCCTCTACTACCCAAAAGTAGCAAACGAATGAGACATCCCGAACTATTTTGAAGAAACCAAGCAAAAAGTCTAACCTTTATGTCGCTTGAAACAATCCACTGAACAACTAATAACCAACCAAGTCAAAATCCTTGAGTTCGAGAACTGGTACTGAAAGTAAAGAGATTGATTACCTACTATAAAACCATACATCTCGAACAGGTGTACTTCGATTCTGTAGCTTTGCAGATCTGACATTGGACTCGTTCTTTCTTTGGTGGCATGATGAGTTGGGGAGGAGTTGTGAAGTAATCAAAAGAATCTGTGATGAGGGTAATGGTATACGAAGTTCAAACTGAAGTGAGTGTACAACGTCGAAGAAAAACAATTTCGAAACGGGTTTACCCAACGCTTAGTCAAATTCGAAGTCAAATTCCCTTATCCAATCGTGAAAATGAGAAAAAAAGCCTCGTAAACGAATCGTATTAAAACATAAACTCTCAAAAGAAACGTTAACAAATGGTATATAAAACCTTCTCCAACTCCTTCTCTTGTCAAGCTCTTCAACTCAAACTTCATCAAGAAAAAAGAAACATATATGTCCAAAAAATAGACTATAAACAATGATGATGATGAGCGAGCTAACAAGCGTTCTAAAGCGAAAAAGAGTAGAGTGAAGAAAAAGTTGAACTAAAGAGGAGCTCGAGAAAGAAACAGTAGTCGATTAACGAGAGACAGTCGTGTGTGTGCGGATAGGTCTGTATGTGAGAAAAAAGAAAAAGCGAGTCCATGACATTCGAGGAAATACTGTGTACGTGAGTAAGTAAGTAAAACTGTGTGTTAGGTTTCCCTTCAGTAAAATAAGAGGTGAGAGTTCGGCGGTGTGTGGGGAGATGATGATGATGGATGAGAAACCGGAAAAAAATAGTTCATCATGAGTCTTCTTCTCGTGTACGGAGGGAATAAAAAGCAAGGTTCGTTTGTTGTTCTTTTTGTAGATAGAAGCGTTATACAATAAAGACAAGAAGTGAGCGTAGCATTGAGGAGGCCCGAAGAGAGGACTTGTGGAAGAGAGATTGAGCTGTATAAGCCTTAATCTTTTTTTCCTCCCATCCTCTCCGTAAATGAGATAAGATCTAGATAAGATGAAATCCTGAAAAATCATAGCAAAAATGCGGAAACGAGAGTAGCGAGAACAAAAGATACAAGCCCGAACGATGCAGATGTGGTGCTTGCTCCGCTGGCTGTAAGGACGAAGATAAGTAGTTAGTTTCAAACAATAGGAAGGTATAAGGAGAAGGGACATACTTCCACTGCTTCCAGTAGTGCCTGATGGTAAAGGAACCCCTGACTGAGTAAAAGTAGCAGAAGCGGTTAAGAAACCAGATGCTGCAACGGGTGAACCTAGACGCATTCGACGTCAATACTCAAAACGGATAAGCTTTGAAGATAAGCCTCACCTGATGAACCTCCTGCACTATCCGACAATTGAGCAAATCCAATCGAAGGAGGGTTAGCTCTGAATACGCTATAGACGTTCTTCAAGAAAGTATCTCCAACAACCCAACTTGGGTTTCCTCCACCACTTCCAACATTCGAACCAAGAGTCAAATCAAAGATTCCTCCCAGACAGAATCCATTTCCGACTGAACCTAAGTTCATATCAGCTGAAGAGATTGGCCATGTTTTACCGCCGAAAGAAATGGCAACTGAGATGTCTTGTGTGCATGCTGCATACAGGAAGTTAGTAAGTGATGAAGCAACGGAAAAGAGGAGATCGACATACGATACGCAAAGAAGCCAGCCATGTTTCCGGTAAGCTCTTGCGAACCGGGGACTTGAGCGTATATTGCCTGGACACTGGCGGAAGGACCACCAATCAAAGTGGTTCCAGTGTCGATGGCAGACAAGGGTGAATCAGAGGATGGAAGGCTTATCGCCTTACCTCCTACAGTAGCACCTATAACACGGTCAATAACCTAACGAAAAACAGAAGTAATAGATATTTACCCGAAAGATTTAACAACCAGAAAGTAGGTTGTGTAGCAGCGGGCATATCCAAGAACTCAATATCTCCTTGGAAAAGCGTACTGTTTGTTCCTCCAAGAGTGAATACACCTCCAAACTCGTCCTGCTGCGCACGCGCATTATCAACTTCTCTTGTCAACCAGAAACTCATCTCTGGATCTGTCAATTGGTTCCCATTTAACAAGGCTTCCCAGAACGGCGTAGCTCTAGTAGCAGCCAAAGCGCTAAACGCCAATCCCATAATTCCTGCAGCATCTCCATCTAACAATCCTGATGACAAATCTGTGGCAACCAACATTGTTTGTGATGGGACTGTAAACCCTCCCATTGAGACTGTCTCGGCTGCAATGATACCAGCTACTTCACCAGAACCATACCGAATATTGGTACTCTGGGCCTGACCAAGGGCGTTGGTCGATTGTTTGAATGACGATGATTTTGATGGGTCATAGGCAGGGGTTCCAATTGAACATGATGTACATTGGGTTGATGCTAACCAAAAATCGGAAGAACCGGTATCAAGTACGACGTTGAACGTTTGAGGTGGCGTTCCTAACGACACCGAGCCAAGATACGAGGAGTCTCGTTCCTATAATGCGAATGAATAGGTCAAATATTGTCCCACAACCGTCAAATCCCTATTACTGAAAGTGTTTGGTAGAACGCTCGAAAACATCAGTCAGGGGGATCGGACCAAGAGGCCGCTCCACATATTTTAGAACCCAAACAATGTTAGTACCGTTAATACCACGGAACAGTGACTGCAAACAGCGGTGTCGCAAAGAGAATCAGAGATGGGCGGGCTACCACATAAAGTAAGATGATCGACGCGAAATATCAAACAAACGTTTAGCAACGATCTTAGCGTCTGGATTGGCTAAAGACCATGAATGACCGAGATATATAAAGCAAGCGCTTGACAACTTTCTTCGTAGAATGGAGAATGTGCTTTGTTCCCACTGCGCACAGAACCCGAAACCCTGATCAATCATGAAACCATTTGCCCGCCAAACACGAAAGAAAACAACGGAAGAATGTTAGAAGAAACGATGAGGAAAAGACTCACTTGGTTAATGATACCAATCCCTGCAGACGAAGCTCTCTTCTTCACCATCTTCGTCGAATTCGATATTCCAAAACCATACTTTCCACGGAGTAAGGCAGCGTGGTTACCAAGTCTGTCTGTGTTTATTGATCCATCGACGTTACGGAAATGAACACTTCTTCTTGATAGTGGGACATGAACGGGTTGGTCTGCGGTTGCGAGTGAAACGAGAGCGAGTAGGGATAGCAAGGACGTTGAAAGCATCTTTGGAGTGTTTCGGAGAGTTATGTAGACAAAGGGAGTAGGCAACCGAAAGATTAGAGAGAACCGAGACCTGGGGAAGGGTAAGGACGCGCTAGGCGTCGGTGAGAGGGTAAAAGACTGGAAGGGAAAGGACGAGAAGGTAGGACGCTTTTGAGAGAGCGTTTGAAAGGGCAGGTGGGTGAGTGGAGAAGAGAAGGGTAATGGAGGTGCCTTGGTCACAGAGACAAATCAAAATTAGTCACAGGCCAAAACTGCCAAGCCGGGGCAGTGTTTCCTTTCAAATCCAGCAAAAACGAATGACAAAAGGGAAAGTTGGGATTCCAGCTACCAGCTACTCTCGAGTTGCTCAGCACCGCAGCAAGAGTAGACACGCAAAGTAAGAATAATGCGCCGTGGATGTTGGAGTTCGGACTCGGAAGGGAGGAAGGGAATGGGAGGAAAGAAAGAAAGAATAAGAAATTCTGAGGTCGCAGGCTCGCAGCAGTCAAAAATATAACGTCCTTTATTAGCCGCCATAAACATAGTCACGCTCCGAAAATTTGGCGGCAATTCAAACAAGCCCAATTTTTGTTTGAAAAAAAAAATCGTATCTGCTAACAACCACCTTCAAAGTTTTTCTCCTGAGCATAGAGACTACAGCCATCGTGCTACGAGGATTTGAGGCGAAGACAATTGAGAAGAGGCTTTTGATCTCACCGAGACCGCCGGGTATTCCGGCAAGAAATCTCTAAATCTCCATGGGGAAATTGTGACGAGCGTGACAGCAACAAAAGCCTCACAACGACGATGACATCGCTTGACATGCCTCTATCATCTCAGCTCCTGTTTTCTATGTTCCATCACAAAATGCAACTACTCCCGCATAGCTTTGAGCTTGGGTCGATCTTCCAGACAAAACATGCAGAAAACAAGAAACGATAGTGTCACGATCACCCAAATACCAAGAATTCTCTTGTCTTGTTTATCCTTGCAACTGGTCTACTCGTGTATTCTTGGCCCTTGGGTGTAGAAACCCGTGGACGTGCCGATCCTCGGAACACACCTTGGGCATCAGCAATGCTTCAACCAAGCTCAAGTTTTCCACTTGCAGCCACAACCGAACAGCCAAAGCTGCTGCGATGATGCTTGGTGAGCAATCCTCAAGTTCCGTACACCATTGACACGTTCCCTCTTATCCATTATCCGTCGTATGCGTTTTCCGCCTAGACAAATTTGTTTTCGAATCGTGTCGATATACGACTTGTTATTCGCCTTTCCCAGCGTTCGTGGCGAATAGGTTCATCAAATATCACTTGGACCAGTGTTGATCATGCTTCCACGGCCACTTTAAGAACAACGAGGATGTTCCGTTTTGCGCAGTTATAACTTCAAGGATAGGAGGAGTGTATGCCGCAGCGCAGCAGTTAACATAGCGCCTCATAAACGTCATATTCGACATGCTACTCAGAACTCTATAGCGCACTATCAACGTGACAATGCCTCCGAAGCCGAACATATTCTAGTTCGTGTAACGGCTCGGGATGAGGAAAGAATCTCGCGGTGCCGGATCTCAAGATAAAAAAAAGGGTCCTAGAGGGGGAAAATCCATATCTCTGTCGCTGCAAGAATGGAAATACTCATTGGAAACATTGTATGCAACGATTTCATGTTATCTGAAGCTTTAAACGTATCACTTACCTTTTCAAGGATTACAGTTTCAACGATCATCAAATCAATTGCTATCAACTACATTATACATGCCGTTTCTCACTACACAGGTCCTGACACTCGCGCGAAGGTAAATGATTCACCGAGGAGAAAACCTCGCATACGCTTCCACCATCGCGGGTTCTCATCATCGTCATCAATACCTGTGAGTGTCAATGACTTATCTGATTCTAATATCCTACCGGTTGCTTGTTCAGTTCGAGTACCGACCCGGTCTATTTTTGGTCGTTCTTGACTACTTACTTACTTCTTTGTAGATGAAAATAGAACATACAACCCCTCCGCAGTAAGATCATCAAGGGCTGTCAAGTACGACGTTGCACGTATAGGAATGCACTGTATCCCGTTTATACACACTATCCGTATGTATACGTGGCTTCTCGATCGTGGAATGGAAAATGTTCAGAATCCCAGGTTGGAACTATTCGCTGACTCATGCGCAGAATGAAAGTTGGCTAGTAGATGATTGGTTTGAGAAAGGTTAAAGGTGGACCGTATCTATGATGTTTCCATGATTGCTCCTCAGCAAAAATTATATTTTAGGCCGTCGTCTACTTTCATTCTCGATATCTTATCACTCAGATATTCTGGATACATCCTCATCCCAAACTCACAACATCTTTGTCCCAATGTTTTCGAAACTCAACGAGCTCTCTAACACGAGGATTCAATACCGCGCCCAGCATAGGCTTTACTTTCTAAACTCTCAGTGTCTTCGATAGAATATTGATTCAATATTGTGCATGAGTCAATCCTCTTGTGGGTGTAGCAATCCTGTAACTGTTGCTGAAGAATTTTCGTCGCGTTGCCTGGCCCTGAATATCATCCGTAACAAATCTACGGTGCATTCACTTTAATTCAGGATTCCACAGGTATTCTAAGTCTTTGAAGTATAGATATTTACATCACGTGTGTAACGCGGCCTCGTTATTTGGACGTGTTTGGTTGGCGAATTAGCAGAAAGATTCAACTCTCGGTAGCATCGTGTACAAAGACAGGACATTGGGAGGAATTCGCAAAGTAATTGTGCCTTTAAAGTCTCACAATAGCTCACGATTCCAAATGAAGGGTGTTACATGATGGATGACGGAGGAGGCTGCAGAAAGATGTAAATTTTCTGGTGGAATTTTCGACCGCCCTTTCCAATGACCCAAAAGCGAATTATTCTCAATGTCGACCGTGACCATGAGTGCACGGATGGGGAACTGGTTAAGGCTTTCGCAGAGCTCCATTACAAGAATGCGACTCTTTGAATTCAGCTGGAAGGAATATTATACACCATTGGCAACTCCGTACGTATACAATTTATTCATACTAGTACTCAAAACTGGGATATCTTCGAAATCACAACAAACTCTTGATAATATCATCCCCTTGGACGAGGATACAATCGCCACCATAGATAACTTTATCTGCCAACCCGTTCTCTTGAATATATTTGATAACTTCGTCGTCTGCGGCGCCTGGTTGGATCCATACGGCGGGGACCGATTTAGCTTTGGCTTGCTCGAGGACACCGAGGGTAATCTGAGACCAAGTGCGGGGGAACGGTTAGTATTGAATTTATGAAAGGGGTAAGATAAGAAAGACCTTTGGAGGAGTAACGACGCTGATGGATGTTTCGGAAGGGAAGGGAAGGTCAGCTACTGATTTAACCGTAGCGACTCCTTCGAGTTCTGCTTCTTTCTATGGAATCAAATCAAACCCGCTTCTACTCAGCTATGTTTGAAGTATGAGAAAGACGATAAAATGCACAGGATGAATTGGAGTGATATCCTTCTCGCGAGCTTGGTACCATTTCAAGATCTACGATTGCGTTGTCTGATTATGACGATGATATTGATTTAGGAAGTACTGTTTACGTACCTTTGTACCAAACTTTGAAGGATCTTTCGAAGCTCCAACCACAGCAAAGTGGGGAGAGGAAAGGAAAGTCTTCTTGATTTCTACAGAACCGGACATCGTTACTTTGCGGGAAAGGAGGAAGGGGGGAGTTTGGGGGGTTGATAGATTATTTACGGTTCATGATATGCTCTAAGGGGGTCTTTTTATATCACGACAAGCAGCTGGATCTTTCAAATAATTTGGTGAGTTCAGAATATAGATGAGTGCATATGCAACCAACCAATAGCCAGGACAAGGAAAAGCACGCCATGGATTCTGTCAGCGGGAGCTTTTGACAAATGCGTGCACGAGATTAGGAAAAGAGAGAGGCGTGATCTTATTCATAAGAACGTTTGCTATCATACTTTCGCAGAAAAGCCACCAATCTCATATTTCTGTCGTGGTTTCGGAATCCATATGGATGCCATTTCTATGGTCGCATATGGACTTCAAAATGATCTCTCTCACGTATCCATGTCCATCAATCACATCGTGCACCCTCGCCAAGCAAAGGGTGGTCCGTGCGCAGGTGCTCTCTCGGTATATAAGGGACCGCCCAACCTCCTGAACAACTCATACTTACCTTGATGGCACAGCTCCCTTCACCTACCTGGGGTTGTGGGCCGTGGGGGCCTTCCATAGCACGGCGACCTTGTCCATACAGAGGGAATCCGCGGTTTGTATGGGCTCCGGCTCATGCACCGTCTCAATATTTCCCTGTCCTGCTTCGGCCCTCGGGCTGGGCAGGCCATTATTTTTTGTTTTTAATTGGTCCTAACCCTAACCTTAATGCTCTGATACCAATACAATCTCTTTATAACAAAATTTGTATAGTCTAGATAATAATCAATATTATTCACAATATAATGACATACAACAAGCATTGAAATGCATGACGCAATCTGAAGTTCATTGACAATGAGGATTGTCAATTGCAATCTTTGACAGCATCTCTTCAGCATCTTTCACTCACGAAAAATTTGCAAACCAAATGTCGACGCTGTCGGCGTGGATGCATTCTTGGTTTCATTTTCCAAAAGCCTCCACAGCTCGTCACTTTTTCTACGGAATAATTTTAGGATTCTCCCTCTCAATAACCTCGACGTCCCTCGCTTTATACTTTCAAGATCGCCGGCGAAAGCAACTAGAAAAGAGGTTTGAACCAAGACCAATTGAGATTAGATGTGACGAGATTATTCATGGTGTTGCTGGACTTATTGGTGAGTAAATCTATCCTCCTAGTTTTAAAATTCAAGACTGAAGGGATGCTGGAATAAAATCATGTAGGAAACACACCGCTTGTAAGGATTAATTCTTTGAGCGATGCTCTCGGTGTAGAAATATTAGGAAAGGCTGAGGTACGTACGACTTTTAAGCATGCATATATCCAGTAAATCACACCTAACATTCGGTGAAGTACCTAAATCCAGGTGGAAGTGTCAAGGACCGTGTTGCGCTGCGAAGTTAGTTACCTGTTCTTGTTTCTATCCCTTCATAGCGGATTGAACTATTATCCTAGTGATTGAGGATGCGGAACGTCAAGGATTATTATATCCTCACACTGGATCAAGAATCTTCGAAGGGACAGTAGGTTCTACCGGAATATCTATTGCTACAATTGCGAAAGCGAAGTAAGCTTTTCGTGATTTCGTTTCTTTCTCGTTCATTTATCAGTCGTGACACTCTGCCGTTTTGATCAGAGGTTACGATACAAGTGAGTGAAACCTGTACATCATCTTAGAAACTGAACGATTCACATGCTTTCTGGTTAGCTATCATTATGCCGGATGATGTTGCGGAAGAGAAAGTCCAAGCTCTTCTCGCGCTTGGAGCTGAAGTCGAACGCGTCAGACCTGCAAGTATAGTTGACAAGAAACAGGTACGTGAAGTCGTCCGTCCACCTATCACTGACGTCTCACGTACGACTCCAACAGTTCGTGGTACGCGACTCCGTCAGTCTTCTATATTTCGTCCAACCTCTAAGCCATAAGCATACATATAGAACCTTGCTAGAGACAGAGCTGCTCACTTTGGTCATCCGTCTAACCCAAATACACGTCCATCCATGATTCGAACTTCAACGTCTTCGATCTTAGTTTCAAGCTCTGCACCTGAAGAGATTCTAGACGAGAGACATGGTATTCTCAGTATCGAAGAGCAGGAGGAGTTGAGAAGAATGCCGAGAGGGTTTTTCGCTGATCAGTTCGAGGTCCGTCCATGTCTTAACGTCTTCCTGGAGGATGCCCAAAATTTACTTTTTGCCATTTATGTTTTAATCTTCAATGTTAGAATCGAAGTAATTTCGAAGCGCATTTCTTTGGAACCGGACCTGAGATATGGAGACAAACAAGTGGAAGAGTTGATGCTTTTATTTCAGGTGCAGGGACTGGAGGAACGATCTCAGGAACGGGTAGATATCTCAAAACGATGAATGACGATGTATTGGTTGTCTTAGCCGATCCGGAAGGGAGTGGACTGTATAATAAGGTGTGTTTCTTCGTTCCTTTTTCAGAATTTCGTGGATGATGTTGATTTATATTGAATGGAAGATTAAACATGGAGTCATGTTCGATCGTAGAGAAGCTGAAGGAACAAAGAGAAGACATCAGGTCGATACGGTCGTTGAAGGAATGTGAGTCTCATTTCAGTCTCTTGTCATTCATTCCATACATGTACTTAACATGATTCATTTTCAGTGGCATTAACAGACTCACGCACAACATGGAACTCGGGTTAGATGTCATCGATGACGCATTCAGGCGAGTTTATGGCTCTTCTAATGAAGTACATGTTCTCAATTCTTCTTTTCGGTGTTTTTTTTAAATAGGATTACGGATGAAGAGGCAGTGGCTATGTCTCGATACTTGGTCCAACATGACGGATTCTTTTTAGGTTCAAGTAGTGCATGTAACCTTGTTGCTTGCGTTAAACTTGTCAAGAAGATGGGATGGAAAAATGGAGAACGAGTCACTACGATTTTGTCAGTACCAAACACTTCGTGTTTTTTTAGTTTCCATTTTCATCCTCTTACTTTGATCTGGTGTAGATGTGACTCTGGAAGTCGACATTACTCCAAATTTTGGTAAGTCTACTAAGTTATCATGTCTTTTCTACAATGACTGAATGTCCCGATTTTGCAGGAACGATGCATACTTGACCAAAGCCAATATCACCGTAAGAACTCATCTTATTGACGACCTTCTCTCCAGCGAGAATCCCATAGTTATGGATTCAGGAAAGAGTGGTTTCGCCACGCCGATATCTCAAGAGTAGAATCAATAAGAGATGAATGTTATGTCGATGAATCACGAATTTGAATCACGATGCTCTTGTTCATGAGCGAAAAGAAATCAAGATAATGGCTACAATACAGTACAGTATGATATATATAATTGCATGTCATGAATGGAGGCGTAAGATATATGGACGTATAAGGGTGGCGAGTAAGTGGTAGTCCAAGAGAAGGAAGTGGTATACAAGAAATCCATCGGAAATGACAGTGTGAACGAACGGAGGCGATGGCAATCAAAGCAAAAAGAGTGCAACCAAACCAAGCTGGTGTATCCAGAAGAAGGTCGATTTAACCAGTTGGCCATGAGCTATTAGGGGCGATAGGCAGTGAAGATGAAGATAAAGCGGAGACATGTGTCGGTAAGGGATTGTTTGTGAATGGAGGTTTTGGAGAAACACGCATTTGAGAATCTTTACTTGGAGATGCGCTTAGTGTCGGTGCTGCTGAAGCTCGATTTCTGAATCAACGGGAATATGTCAACGGTTTGTCTTGTGTGTAGAGCAAAGAAATAGATAGGATGGAAACGACTTACGAATGATCTTGACTCGTAGTAGTCGATCCTGCAGCACCGCCCACAGCACTTAAATCTGTAGGTCCGCCCACTCTCATCAATCCAGCTTGAACCAAGAAATCCCAAACTCTACTTGTCTTGTTAACATCGATTTTTACCAAATCTCGAGCTTCTCTACGTCGTAATTTGCCTCCTCTTCTTGCATATTCTCTTATCAGAGTCTCTTTGACGACTAAATATGGTTTGGGGAGTAAACGGAGAGTCGAGCACAGTGTTTGTTCTTCTGGAGTAAGGAGATGCAGTGAAGGACTGTTGGCCAAGTTGAGTGGAGCAGCTTGATGGAAAAAGAATGAATGGAGTAAGCTGGGATATATTACGAAAGCGGTGCGAAGGGAGGACGTACGCATTTTCCGTCCGGGAGGACCCATCCCTGTAACACTGACTTTAGGTGTGAGTTCTCGCTCATGACTTCTCCTTTCAGATTCACGACGAGAATCTGGACCTAGGGATTGACGAGCACTGCCTGGACGAAGTTGAGTTGGGGGATAATATTTCTCATTGGCATTTGCTTTCGCCGCCGTCTACAGAAGTGGGGTTAGTAAAAGGCAACGAAGAACCTAGCGACTTCTTACCCTCTTGGCCAGATCAACTTCATACTTGTCGATATCTGTTGGCGTCGTCAAACCCATGCGTCGGTAATGCTGAAGTTCAGCGATGCGTTTTCGTAAAATAGACTCGTCTAGATAAGAAGGTGAGTAAACGACGAGATATGTAGAAGGAAAGATGGGGTTACAGAGTAGATCGGCAACAAAGGTCTCAAAATCATCGGCAGTCTGCATCTTAGCGAAAGGTCGCATTCGAGTGAGAAACTCTCTGTCTTCTTTAGACCGTTTCTTCTCTACTGCTTGCATCTATGAAAAGGTGTTAAACATTGTACTAGAAGAAGACAAAGATGACATACTTGCTTATAGTTGGTCAGGTTACGGTCGAAGATTAAAGCTTTGGCCTCATGCCGCTTTTCAACTTTCTGTGCGTACATCTCCAGCAAAGCCAGCTTGAACTCTAGCGAATTGTCTGTTTCAATAGGTGGCGGAAGTACTGGTTCTTCTGACCCTTCCTCCCCTTCCCCATCTGCATTTTCTGAATCACCTTTCGGTTTCGGTGTCTGACTTTGACTCTCCCCGCCATTGACACTCCCACCAAAATGGAACATCCCATTCGGAGCAAAACCATTTCCAAACCCATTAGGATATCTCTTTCCTCCAGTAGGAGGTTGCTCTCTCAGTACTTTCATCTCTTCTTCCCACTTCTTTCTCGCTTTGACCTCAAGGTCATTCTCATCTTCCGGTATTGAATCGCCACCCCATTTCAGTACGACTCCGAACTCTAGATCTTTGACCAAGTCTTCAGCATCGTTGTCTATTTCGTGTTCGAATTCCAATCGCCCAGGGAGGAATCCTCCTACTTCGTGTACACCGGGGGCAGAGGTGGGTGCGACCTTGGGTGGCGGAGGGACGGCACTGTTCATCTTTCCTATCCGATGACGCTTTCGTTCCTGAAATTCCGAAGGATCGATATCGAATTCCCGATCCATGATCTACCGTGGTGAGGGTGAGGGCGCGAGATTATTTATAAAGATTAATTTCAGTGATATGGAGGAGAAGGACGTACGGGAAGAGGCCAGTTCGGTGAATTGATGTAGACATCATTATAATGCTTTTCCACTTCTTCCTTTGTTCGTGTGCCAACATGCTCTGCAATGGCACCCCAGTTGCCGAGCCCTTGAGAGGCGATTCCTTCCAAAAGTAGAAGCTCTCTAAGAACGCGAGTTAGTTAAGCGCCCATCCTATCAAAAAGAGAAGGCCTACTCATCAGCTCCCCAATCCTCTTCAAATATTGGATAAGAATGCAGCTCCTGTATGTTGTTATCAGTAGGTTTGGATGATAGCAGGAAATGAGAATACTTACCACAATACGATATGCGTGATTTCGCTTGTGTCTATGAAACTCTTTTCCGGCACAAAAACATGACGGACAAATGTCTACACCATCTCCAGTTTCACAAACTGGATCGGCGCATTTAATACGGATGGAATGCGTCAGATCACAGTCGCAGCCATCGCATTGAATCTGGAGACCAGGCTCGTTTACAGCTACAAAGAGATTGAAAGGATAGTTACGTAAGCGTAATGCGTGAGAAACTACCACCTTGCAGGAGGAGGAAGAAACATGCTCTTAACCACCAAGATGATTTACTTACTTTGAATTTCCTCTGGCTGATGCTGTCGCTTTCGGTGAGTAACCGTCATCTCCCCAAAAAATCCAACTCAGAACTGATGCTTCCACAGTTTTAGGTCCTTCCAAAGTCCTTAATTTCAGGACCTTCTTCTCCGGTCAAAATAGGTAGAACTTTGCAAGAATGACTGCAAGTGTCTCTTGACCCTTCCACAATACTTCTAAGTTCTCTAGGGTTGTCGGGTGCCTTTCGAATTCCTTCCAGGATGGTAGATACCGTGGAGATGACCGTGACTGCTTCAGTGATGAGGGTTACAGCAGAATCTGACCTGTAGTAGGCTGAGAGATGCCAGAAGAGTCGGCGAAGTTCGTTGACACGGTTATGCAAGACTAAATGCGTCGAACTTGTCGTCAGATGAGTCGTTGTCGTCGTCGCCGTCAGCGTCGGCAAATGCGACCAAACACGGACTGCCGAGTAATAAACAGATGCAAATAGCGCGCCGGCAGCTCAAAATGGTTATAGGCGCTTATGGTGAATCACGTGGTGCATTTTCATTTTGGGCGTGGTTAATGACCGACTCTCTCAAGAGTCAAGACTTCATACTGAACGCTCTAGTGCTACTGCCTTCTCCGCTTTCCGTCTTGCTAGATTTATATTCTGTTGCTGCTTTGTTGTAATATTCTAATTTGTCTATCGACTATCACTATATGGAGGCACCACAACCTGGTCGTTCAATTGACATTGAACTATCTGGACAGGAAATCATCACTGTCGATTTAGACAACCTCGACGCCGACCCGGATGATGTGCTGGATTTGTTGAAGGAGTCTCAGTCTGGAGTATGGGTATGGACGAAGCTTGCGGGAGAGTATTGGCGGAAGGGATTGTTGGACACGGCGGAGAGATTGGCTCAAGCTGCAGTGGAATGTACGTACTCTCATTAGTATCTCGAGAAGGAATTTCTTGTTCATAAATTGTCATCCAGCATTTCAGGCCAATGGCATGACTGCGTCTTTACCGCCAATATACTCATTGTTAGCCAATATTCAGCTTGAGCGTGCCAGAAAAGCCCCCAAGATTATTCTCCCGGATGCTCGTGGGTGACATTTCTAACGTTGAAAGCTGTATCTTACATGCTATATGAATGGTATAGGTCAAGATGATATGCGAAAGGAGAAACCTAGAGACGAATACTATCGCGAAGCGGCCCAATACCTAAATCAAGGAGAACGTGCTGTAGCGGAATCTGGAGAAGGAATGGGGACAACATTATCGTTCTTAACGAGAGCAATTTTGCAGCTTGGAAATAGGTCTATGGATGACGCACTTCGCTCCTTTGACGGTGTCCTTGCACAGAAACCTACAAATGTGGTGGCGTTATTGGGGAAAGCGAGAATCCTTTACACCCGAAGACAATACTCACAGGCTCTGAAACTCTTTCAAGAAGTTCTTCGACTAAATCCACGTTGTCAACCGGACCCTCGAATTGGAATCGGGTTATGTCTGTGGGCGATGGATCATAAAGCGAAAGCAAAGGCAGCGTGGCAACGAAGTTTCCAAGTGGTGCGTCTTCCTCTCCATTCACTCAAGTCTATCTTTCTTGATGGCGTTGTCTAGAATCCTTCCGAATGGGCCTCTCAACTGTTACTTGGACTTGAAGCAATGAACTCAAGTAAGAACGAAAACCAATCTGAGGAAAGCCGCCGACAAGAATTTATCCTCGGTACCAAGATGATAGAACAAGCTTTCCGCTCCAACCAAAGAAATTCTGCAGCTGCCAATGCGTTATGCGAACTGTTTCTGCGCAAAGGCCAATACAATCGAGTCAGTGTTTTTCCAGCCCTTGTCGCAAACCCCACTAAGCATATAAGTAGGCCCTGAAATTAGCGGAACGAACTATTCAATTCGCTGATACGCTCACTGTACTTACTGATGGATACATACGTGCTGGTCGTATCCTTCATTCTGAAGACGCGATTGGGGATGCTATGAAACATTATTCTACTGCGAAGGAAGGTCAACCAGCGAACGTTCTCGCATCCATTGGACTGGCCCAAGTGCAGCTGCAGAATGGTAATTTGTCTCCCCATGTTCTGATTACCCAGAACTCACCTTCGATATAGATGAAACCGCTGGCGCCATTCACACATTGGACACCCTCTTGCAACAACCGAGCGCGAAGACCTCTGCAGAGGCAACCACAATGCTCGCCTCACTGCGTGCACATCCTAGACCCGGAGTTTCGAGCTCGGACCAAGCTCAGGAAAAGATTCGCGCTCGGGAGCTTTTCGACCGCGTCGCCAAGTCTCTGTGCTTGCCAGAAGACCTCCACGCAAATCTGAACGGAGCATCTACTTCACTCACATCTTCGAATCGTAGAACGGCTGCAGATCCCGAGCTGCATATTGAGATCGCTCGACTGTGGCAAGACGATAATCTAGAAAAAGTTCAGAGAGCTTTACAGGAAGCGTTGAGGTTAAGTCAAGCAGGTGGTCAAGTCGATCCCAGACTGGTCAACAATATCGGTGTGTTACATCACCTGGAAGGAAGGTTCGAGCAAGCAAGGGCTATGTACGAGACAGCGATCACGGATGCGACTGGTTCGGAGGGAGACACCAAAGAGGGGATGTCAGCAACTATGCTGTACAATCTAGCAAGAGTTTATGAGGACCAGGGTGAGACACAGATGGCAAAGGATGCCTACGAGAAACTCCTTCTTAGGCATCCTGAATACGTTGACGGTATTTATCTCCCTATCACGCTATGTTATTCGATACTGAGTTATGCGTATAGCGAAAGTTCGTCAAGCTCAGATGCTTGTCGATATTAATCGTACAAACGAGGCTCATGAACTCCTGAAACAAGCCCTCGCATCACAAAATAGCAACCTGAATCTCCGTGCCTATTACACCCATTTCCTTATCCAATCTAACCTTCACAAACCCGTTAAAGAACTTGTCTTCTCATCGCTCAAAGACCACGACAAACATGATATCTACTCATTATGTGCGGCAGGGTGGATTCAATACCATCAAGCGCGAGAAAGCCGCGATCCCAAAGCGATCGAGGAAAGGAAACGTGGGTTCCAAAGATCAGCAGAGTTCTATGAGAAAGCTTTATTCCTAGATCCACTATGTGCTGTTGCTGCTCAAGGGCTGGCTATCGTTGTTGCAGAGGACGCTCTAGGAAATCTTGGTGGCGGATTAGGACCTCCCGCCCCTGATGAGAATCAGAAGAGAGTAAAAAATGCGAGAGAAGCGTTGGATATTTTCGCTCGTGTAAGGGAGTCTTTGCAGGATGGCAGTGTCTATGCCAACATGGGACACTGCTATTATGCCTGCGACGAGTTTGATAGGGCTATTGAAAGTGTACGATGTTCATTCCTTGTTTGTCCCTTCATGAGACGCTGACTATGTTCACAGTACGAGACTGCGTCAAAAAGGTTTTATGCTAACCACAATGTTGCGGTTCTGCAGTGTCTGTGTCGGGCTTGGTATGCGAAAGCCAACAAGGATCAATCCTTTAATGCTATGGGTACTGCCCTTCAGTATGCCCAATCTGTAAGTCCTTGAACTGTCAGATCAGCAACCACGCCTGATATCGCTGTGTCTAGGCATTACACTTGCACCCCCACGAGAAAGCAATCATGTACAACATTGCCATGATTGAACAGAAAGCAGCGGAAATGTTATTAACAATAGCTCCCGCTAAACGTTCTTTGAAGGATCTCGAGAAAGCTATCGAGCAGGCTGCGCATGCACAAAAGTAAGCAATTTTACTCTATCTTTGAAGTGCTATGTCTGATTTTCGTGAAGACTGTTTGGATCCCTTGCTTCTGATCCATCGCCGATGGTGCCTTACAATAAGGAGATCGCTGATCAGAGACGAAAGTACGGTGAAAGCGTTCTGCGTCGATGCGATGAACACTTGGCCACTCAAAGGCAACATGAGGCTGAAACTCAAGCTCGAATCGACGCTGCGAGACAGAGGAGGCAAGATGAGAAGAATAAACAGGAAGCGTTAGAGGTATATATTTCATACTATTTTCTCCTTCACTACCGTGAATCCTAATGTGCTCATCAGCGAGAACGCATGGAACAACTTCGTATTCAAGCAGAGCAGCTTGCAGAACAACGTCGGATAGCTCGCGAGCAGGCTATCGAATGGACAAGAGAAGTCAAGATGGAGTCTGACGACGAACGAGAACGCAAAGAGAAGAAGAAGTCGAGTAGGAAGGTCAAGCCGGAAGGAGTTGGCAGTGGTGATGAAAATGTTGTTCCAACTAACGGTGAATCTAAGAAGAAGCGAAGAGGGAAGCTGAAGAAGGCAAATGGTGGAGGTGATAGCGGTGACGAAGACGGTGCGCTGTTCAGTGATGAAGACGAAGGAGGAGGGGATAAGCCTTCGAAGAAATCTGTGAGTCCCGTCCCAGGCTTTATCGGTTGGGTTTATACTCATCTTGGGTTCAGCGATCAAAGAAGCGCGTTGTTCGTGACGACGATGAGGAGGAGAGCGCTGCTCCCAGGAGGAAACAGATGTAAGTCTTACATTGCTACCATTTCAGTCTCAAAGTCCTTACCACTCTTGAACAGTAAAAGTAAAGAATATATCTCGGACTCTGATGAAGACATGGCATGATTCCAACTGCTTTTTGTTACTCGCATTGATTTTGTTGACTGTATTGTACTCGATCGTATACTTGCTGTACTATTATATATACTCACTTGGTTATTGGCTTAGACATTCAGCCAACTTACATGCTCATCCCAAACTACAAGATACCACGCGCTGTGAATCGCATACGAACCTTTCTTGCATCTGATTCATTTGGTTGCTCCATCCTCACAGAAGAATTCACATATGAATTCATTGAAGAAGCATATCTCAAGGTCATACCGTGCGCGTTACGGTTAGCGAATGGTTGGCGAATGGTCTACTCAGCCTCTGGACCCTGGTATCTCAGGGAAAGTGTGTACCCTCCAGGTATGGAAATTTTGTTGTTGAAACTCGACGGGTTAGTACCGACTCCCGAGTGCATCTGTCGACAGAAATCGAATAGCATTTATGTCAAGCTTCGTTAATTTCTGCTTCAAAATAGACCTCAGTTTATTAGTTGCGAACCTCTCGTTTTCGAACGAGCAAAAAACTATTAGCCCACCGCGAGGGTCGAACTCGCAGCCTTCAGATGCCCTCCTTAAGAGTCTGACGCTCTATCCGATTGAGCTAGGCGGGCATGGCATGTGACTGTGACATGTGACATCTCTCACAGAATGTTCTTTGCCAGGAAAATTGGATAGAAACAATGTCAATACATAATCGCTTTATGCTACAGAATGGACAAAACTAAACCGCTACAATGAAATTGTCCATATGATCGGCAAAGCGACTTCTATGTACCATAGAGGAGAGATGAAAAAGCCGATGATAGAGCAAGGGATAACAGGACATGGATACAATTTCAAAGCAACGACGGAGAGTATATGAGTGATAAAGTCCATAGAGAAACCGGAGTCCTATAGTGAGAGCTCATCCAGTGCCAAAAGACAAATTCGACGAGATTAGCCCAAGCTAGTTTCCCTGGAATCCACCGCGATGATAGAAGAGCCCGTTTTTCGGTTTGGATAATCACCAGGTCCCATTCGAGCACGCCAAAGGCTATCAAAGAGGTTCTTATGCCGTTGAGTGACATGTAAAACATCATGAGTGACGTAGTTTTCTTCTTCTCCAGCGTCGACAGGTGTACGCAGAGTATAAGTATCCAAGGGAGATGCAGAAGAGACTTGTGAAAATTGTCTAGTCCTATCCAGAAGATGTAACGCAAGTTGCCTTCCACGACTGTTAAAACGAGTGACAGGATTTCCAGTGACCGGGAGAGATGATTGGGATGGTCGATAATTTAGAAGTCGACTGTAAAGCCCATATGTGAAGTTGATAAGTCGCAATTTTGCTTGTGTCTCATTCAAGTTATCCGTGTTGATTTCCATCATTTCTTGAACCTGTTTAGCGAACTCTGAGATTCCTTGGTGAAAGGGTAGGTTTCGGAGTGTGAGTGCCAGTCGTTGGGAAACTACAGGCCGAGAGCATAGATTCAACGCTCCATAACAGGTGCTGGGAGGAGAAGAAGGAAAGTAAATACCTTCAGGATCCACGCTGCCCCTGATAAGCTCGAAATTGGCTAATTCAGAATGAATAAAGGCATCCAAATCTTCTGTAGAGATACCCTCTGCCGTTGGAAGGTCCATGGTGCTGGCCAATTGTTGAGGTGATTCAGAGAGAATGTTAGCGGCGATTAAATCTGAAAACAACGGCGAGGGTCGACGAGGGATATTCCCTAGTACGATGGCATGTCAATACTAGTAATATCAACTGCTCGAGAGAATATTGAACGCACCGGATGTCCTATTCTGTTCAACGCCACCGCTTTGTGACGAGCCTGATGACCTTCGCGCTGTGCAGTCTTCCTTAGTCTCTAATTCATACATAGAAGGAGAGAGAAAACTCACTAGAATGGCGATTGAATAAACCAAGTAGGTTCCCCGCAGGAGGGACTATAGTGAAGACGATACTAGTACTTTCCCCCGATGTTCGCCCAGATTCTGCAGTATCAAGTATTGCGACTAGGTCGCCATAAGTTTTAATTTTAGTATTATGAGCAACTCCGTCCTCATGTCTGCCGAGGGAGACTCACGAGAATCGTCGATTTCCATAGGTTCTTCAGTGATTGTCGCACTTGCTAGAATAGTTGAATAATCGGCCACATTCTGTGTCACAGTTTCCGATGCTCTCTGGTGTTGTACGAAGTCATTTCTTGTACAGAGGATAAAAGCAAATATACTTACCGTGGCCTGTCCGTGATGGTACGTGTTCCTCAATTGCAAGACCTGAGAACTAAAAAGGCAGCATCTCGAGGCAATGTCTTGTGTAATGATGTTGTCCTCCTCTAACTTAGATAGAATATCTCCTGCTTCGGCACTGAGTCTTTACCACGCAAACATCAGCCAACTTCTCAGCATGCAATGAAAAACGAAAAGAATCACGTACAATTGCATGCAACCCATAGTATCATCATACGCCTCCGCTGGTTCGAACCTCTCGCTACAAATATCATCTTGTAAAGCCTGTCGAACATCTTCCGCTGCAAAGAACATTTCCACCGAGCGCAATTCTGCGGCATGGAGAGCCTCGATATAATTTAACCTTGGTCTGGTACGAGGGGCGTCCTCAGCTCTCGGCACTGACATGTGATGCTCTTGCTGCAAGAAAACAAGAAAGTTCGGGCGGAGGAAAACTGTTGGAAGAGGGAAGGACTATGAGCAATGAACAAAAAAGCTGGATCGAATTTTTATACCGGACCTCTCTATTGAATGGATGGATCATGGCAGAGCGAACGTCATGGACTCTAGACTTAATCAAAGAATCGTGTCTTGTTATGCCCTGGTAGCGAGGGGATCTGATAGTGAAAGTAACCATCAACCACGCTAGTGCGTTGTTGTGTCGGTGTTTACGACCTGTGTAACGACCTTATTTTCCCATACCGGTAAGTACGCGCTCTGCCTCAAGTCAGTCCGTCTGAGAGCGATTCACAGCTATGAGCGTTCCAGTAATAACTCGCCCTTCTGGCATAGCATCCTCCTGCAATACGTCACGGAATCGTCGAGGGATATTGACGGACTAGGATAGCAATGGGGCGACAATGTTCAGAGCATCCTGAGGGGGGAAGATAGACATCGATATCACCATGATTGAAAGCTAGAGACAAGCAATCATACCCGAGGATGCGTCACATAGCGGCGCCGCCTGATGATATTGATCTCGAAGAACAATTACCATCTTGGGTACCCAGCCCAATTGTCCGCTTTTGTTGTCCAATGTTGCACGAAATTTTTCCAACCGACTTGTTGTGTAATGCGTGTAGATACACAACGCAAAATATGTACGTTCTTGTTCATACATATTCGGGTCCCGTCGCGGCTCCAATTTCTTCAATTCAAGGTGAGGTAAGAGTACCGACACGGTGTCGACGACCGTTGGCAACTGTCACATAATAGAACGATGTTTTCACTAGACCTAGAAGGATTCGAACAAATGTTGGGAACTACTGAACTTTACAAGGCCATCATCAGCATGGATTTTGCCAGACATGAAATGAAAATTGATACTCACAGAATCAGACAGATCGTACATGCAGGATCACGTCAGGTAAAGTACAACCATAGTAACATTCGAAGCTTCAAGATGGTTCAGTAATAGATTTTGTTTTATTTTTTCAGGGGAAGAAATTGAATAAGTAATGTTGGCGAATGTACGGTACTTTCCCGAGTCTAGTCTGTTCAAGTTACGAGTATTAACTTTAAGGAGGAGAAACATCGACACGTGGTGCGTGGGTAGAAATCCCCAAATCTATCCAAGCTGTCCATTCACTGAATGCCGCAAACCTATTACCACCACCACTAATCTCAACAATTTATGACATGAAACTCTCCACATTTGCCCTCCTTTTCCTAGGAGGAATTTCCGGTGCTCTTTCTGCGGAAGTTCAAGTATTCTACTACCCAGCTCCCTCTGGACTTGACCTCCCAGAAGAGCTGACACCAAAGCAAGCCAAGATTGTAGTCGCGCAGCAGTTGGGATTGGAATGGTATGAAACTTTGGACGGAGAGGATGCGGAGAAGCTGATTGTTCAGAGAGACTTTGTTGGAAAGGGGGTCGAAAACTCTTTGCTGTTAACAATCCAAGGGCATGCAGAAGGTATGTTTCACGTTAGGTCATGATTATAATACACGTACTGACCACGAATTCTTTACTTTTTAGATGTCATCCCCGAATTCATACCATTCTTCCGCTCTGAAATGACATCTCCTTCATTCCTTACATCGAACTACATTAATCGTGCCGGTGACGTCTACACACATGTCTTCTCTGGTCAATCAGTCTCAACGAAACCCTCGAGAATACTCGACGAATTTGACCTTCCGGCTACCGAGGAGACTGCTGCGTTCAAACAAGAGCTCGGAGCTTTGCTCAACTACTATGATTCCGAAGACGACGAGAAATTCGGTGCATTTTCGATTACTAGTTTGTCGCAACTGGCCGATCGCTACGGAATGGATTCTACCCCATATTCGACTGCTGCTTTCACATTTGCCGTCTTCGTCAAATCTCTTGCGGAGAAAGGTGTAAACATGGTCATTGTATCCTACCCAGAACCTACCTTAAATACACTCACGAAGCGCCAGCAACCTCCTCAATCCCCTCTGCCGCCAAGCCTACCGAAGCCTGCTGAACCTATCAGTGCCATTTCCACGTGTTTCACCTCCGAAACCACTTGCACCGAAAGCACGAACTCATGCTCGGGACACGGAAAATGCGTAGCAGCTTCAAAAGCCGGAAGGACGTGTTATGTCTGCGCATGCTCTTCAACGCGCAGCACAGATGGCCAAGGCAAGAACAAGACACACTCCTGGGCTGGTACTTCATGCGAGAGGGAGGATATTAGCTCAGAATTTGTCTTATTGGCCGGATCTGCCATAGCTTTGATTCTGTTGGTTGTTGGTTCAGTTACTTTGTTGGCGGGCGTAGGTGGACAAGAGTTACCAAGCACTTTGACTGGCGGTGCTGTTGGTGCATCCAAGAAGGACTGATGTCTATACTTCATCCCTCTTTACTCAGTTATTTAATAACATGATTTGCCTCTTCTTTTTGGTTCGTTGCGGGGCAGGTTCTGATGGGCAAGCGCCTAAGTTCTATGACGACAATATCAGGGCTGAGTCTGCTCCTACACAGTTACCAATCTTCCACGCGCAGTCGACAAAACATATTTAAATCCAAACATCTCTGCTGTTGACCACCATCACCCCGACTAACAACCAGTTACCCTTTGAACTCTCTGCTCTCAACGACCCACAGGCATACCAGAAATGTCGCAAGACAACACTGATGTCAATACCCATAGCACGCAGCCAACCGTGACTACATCTTCCGAGCCCGAACTTCTTCCCCCACCACCTTCTCATCCAGGACTACACAATGATACCACGGATCCTGTGAAATCATCTCCCGAAACCCACGAGGAAAGTTCAGTGGCTGTATCAAATCAGACTTCAGATCATAATCAAACGGAAATACCTTCACCTCTTCCCGAAGCACCACCACGACCAGAGCACTTGGAGCATCCCTACGAACCTGACTTGAACATGGCTTCTGGAGGAACTGCAATCTCACCGCCCGTAACATCTCCTGCTCCTACGACTCCAACGACAGGAGCGGAGAATGTCAATCCTCACGTAGCTGGATTGAAAGCTATGTTCCCTGACTTCGATGATGCTGTTCTGTGAGTATACATTCCGACGCGTTCTTCTTTTGCTAGAAGTTCTGCTCCCGGAATGGAATGCTTATTGGGATTTGAATCTACTACAGACTATCTGTGTTGGAATCTGTCAATGGAGATCAGGATCGTGCAGTTGATGTTCTTCTGGGCATGAGCGATCCAGAATATGTCTCTACTCAGCATCCAGTTGAAGTAAGTTTCACATCGTAACCTTCTTCTCGTGAAGGATTGATACAAACGTCGTTGTATCATGTCAGGCTGCTGCATCACAACCTTCCGCTTTGGAATTAGACGAACAACTTGCTCGTCAATTGGCTTTAGAAGATGAACAAGAACGAGTTACCAATAGACAGCGAAGACACGCGACTGGACAGAGTTGGCCAAGGAGAGACGACGTTCCTTATCAAACCAGACAGCCAGGTAGCCCTCCGCAGCAAGGTAGTCCACCACCAGCCTCTGGGGATTTCCAACAGGAAGTTACGGAGACTTTTACCCGTTTTGCAGAAAGTAAGTTGTTAGATTGATTCATACGACTCCCCGCTCATTGCGTATATCTCTGTCTTCTAGGTAGCAAACGAACGTTCTCCTCGATTGTTTCCAAAGTCAAAGCGAAGATCAATGAATACGATCAGAATAAGTAGGTCTTATTCCATCCTATACGGAGTTGATGATACAGATCTATTACTCCAGACAGCAATCACAACCGAATCAGAATGCTTCCCCTTATAACAATCAATCAAGCTCTGGGAATTACTATGGTCAACCAACCGGTACACCACCAATTGACAGACATGCAGCCAGTGAAGCAGTTTCGACACAATACTATTCTCGACAACCACCAGCTCAGCCCAAACCAGCTCATACAAATTCGGAATGGGAACACGTAACTGGGGGATGGACGGGCAATACCAATCCCTCTTCGGCGGCGAGGGGATATGATGTTGGCGATTATGAATCAACTCCGTCGCAACAACCACAACCTGTACAAGCTCCCCAACCTGTGCAAGCTTCTCAACCCGTTCAAGGAGCTTCACCTTCGAGCCCTCCTAGAGCGGATGTTCCTCCACCTCCTGCTACCGGAAGTGGCAGTCCCATCAATGCTGGTAAGCCTGCTTTTCAACTGCTTTTTGTGTTTGGAAACGTTGAGTTTGTTGACCGAATACCCGAATTATAGCTAAGGTTGGAATGCTACCTAAACGACCTGTTTCGTTACTCAGTCAATCACCTCCACCTACACAACTTCAACGGCATGAATCTGAAGACGAGTTGGAGTATGCTGAGAGTCCTTTCGAGGATCAGAGGAAGTAATTGTGAGAGGAAGGAAGGATACGCCGGTGTACACATGTTAGCATTAGCGTCAATTTGACAGTAGGATCTCTTGTTTGTATTTCTTTATGTATATGGTACAACGGACGTCTAGGATTCGTTGCTTTCGAACAAACACATGCCAATATTCAGGGTTTTAACGTTTACAAATAAGCTTGAGGGCAATTTCCAGGATAACGGCACTACAATGTAGTGGGATAGCACGTGCGGTGGAAGCTCCCGAGTTTGTGATCACGGACTCACGGTTCGCTCTGACAGTGACTTTCACCAGGCCAATTTCATTCCAGACGATGTATTGTGGTAAGTTGATGGGCTTGAATGTTGTCCGCAAATGCTTGACGTGAAGAACTGGAAATGCAGCTTTTATTAGGTTCAATCCACGAATTCCTATGCCAGGGCAATGCTTGTCATCGAAATTAGGCTGGAGAAGACCGCTCTACTCATGGTACAAATCCTAGTCATCGTGCTCAATACGGGATTCACTGCTGGCGAGCTTACTAGTTTAGTCGCAGCTGCTGGCCAGAGGCGGCGTCGGTCAATCCCCCTCAGCACTTGGCCCACGATTCCTTTATATGGACATCGCAGCCAATTCTATCCCCTTACAGCTGGTTGCCACGGATGGATGGCCCAAGCTGCAATGTTTTGTCCTCCTGCTCTTGTGCTACCGTTTTTCATCAGGTAAATATTATGTTTTCTCAATCCCATTTTCAAAAATCAAAACCCTTGATTTTGATCTCTATCTTATCGCCTTCAAGAGTTTTTTCGTCCGTTGTATTCTGACTTAACTCTTACCGCCGCTCAGATTCATCGACGATCTGAACATTGTCGCAAAAGGTCCTGTCGTCGACTCATCGGAAACCGACAATAACATTGCTATGCCTATTATAATCCCGTCGTGGCGCAGTATTGGTACACAACCCAGATATAACCTCCTTGGGGTAGATCGAGTGGCCACCATACCTGGATTGCTTACTGGCGTTGGCCAAAGGATAACCAATATGCCATCTTCTGTCAAGGATATCTGGAACAGAACCACTGCCTTTACATTTTAATTTCACCTGTTGACCTTTCCCCATCTGCGTCTACGTAACTCCCTATGTCGCTTTGGCCTCTGTCGTCCTGGTGTACTGTATATAAGAGGATTCGTTATTGGTGAGTTGAATACCAATATCCGCAGCATTTTTCTGAACCATTCGTTCGTTCAATTTGTTTAACCGTCCTTCGATCCAATTCGGACTCTGTCACTTCAACACTCCATTCACCAATTTGACCTTTTCCTCATCAATACCGTGATTCCATTGCTATTCAAACTATAGACAGGCGGGGTTAAATACCACTTGCGAAGGACCACATTCTTCAATCGACTCCGGTTCAACATTTACTCGTTAACGACCATGCCTTCATTCTTCGGAAGATCATCTCACTCTTCAGTGACCTCCAGTTCAACTGCATATGCTTACATTAAACCTCATGACTTCTATGTTCCTCAAACGAAGAGATTGATACAAGAAGGAGAATCATCATATGATATGGCATCTAGGGAGTTCGGTCGAGCATGTGAGGCACAACTTCTGCATGACATCAGTATGTGCGATTACCAGAGGAGATTTGAGGAGTAAGTCATTCTTCATCTTCATCTTCTGGTGTCAGTGCTCATATACATGGGACTTAGGTTGTCAAGAAAAGCGAGAAGAATACGGAAAGAGTTTATACGACAAAGATATCCTCTCGAAGACATATATGACTATGCGTATCGCTTTAAAGATGACGCCGAAGTTCTGAGACGGGTGATTCACGTGAGTTTCTCTTTCTGTCTTCCTCTCATAAACAACTGCTTACAGATGTTCTCATCTAGATGTCTGCTTATGTTGGCGCACAATCCCAATACGAACGAGCACTGAATAAAACCAAACATCGTGGCGCACGACTATGCAAGCGCCCGAAATATAAAGGTAGGTTGATTTTGAGTCGAACACCTCACTCCATCCTTTGTGTACTGATGAACTTATTTGTTGCAGTTTATGACAGATATGACAGGAGCTCGTATGGAACTTCCATACTTCCTCCATATGCAGAACCTCAAATGAACCTCGACAGTACGCCACCTCTAATGTTTTGCTGCTGGAACTCGGATTTACTAATCTTTGAATGGGTGTAATAGCTCTGTTACGAAATTCGAGATCAGAACATCGTCCGGTCTTAGAAGAAATCCCCTTCGAGACGGATGATTTCAATTTGTGGTTAGATTCCTTCATCCAAACCTCATTATATGACATTTCACGGTCACAATGTATGTCAACTTTCCCTCTTTCTTATGTTCACCCTTGTTTACAACATCTTCTCTGTCTAGGTGACCATGTACGAAAACTATTAACTCGGGCCTTGGCTTACAGCGAATCAAATGACGAAGCACTCACATCCATCGCGAGTGCCTTTATGCAATATACACAATGGAGCTTTGAACAAGCCTTAGAAATGGCAAAACAAGTTGTGGCACGATACTATGGCGCTCGATACTAAAAGTTTATGAGTAAAGAGCAAAGGACGGACTTTAAAATTGCTGTCTGATGGACCTTTCGAACTTTCGATTGTACATATGTAAACCCTTCGAGGAACGATTTTACTCAACGGACATACCATGTACTTTATTCTTATATTAATTGATAGTCTATTCATCGATAAAGAATATATATACATGCTATTAATTGTCATTGGTCGACTGTTTCTCCTTTTGAAGTTTTGAAGAAAAGAGACTTCGCTGCATAAAAACCATCGAGTCAATAACTTGAACCTGGATACCAAACATATCCCATCACGGAACACAGTATTGCTACTTGTAAAAATTACTTCTTTCTCCCTGTCCCTCATAGTTAGACATATCGATATTGCAAACTCTGCATCGAGCGGTGATTTTGCATCAGATGATTCAGATCCCGGTCGGTTTTGTGTCGTCAATAGTAGGTGTTGTTCGTACGATGCCATACCTGGAATTTCTTTTCTCAGTATCATTCTAACGAAACGCGTTTCAAATTTAAGCTCGAAGGTGTTTTATATTGACTAGTATCTCCAGTTTTGTAGAGCTTGGAAGCAGGAGATTGACGTTAACGCTCGATCTCTGATCCATTTTGCTTTCCTGGCCTAAGCCTTCTAATGCATCTCTATTTCATTTTTGTTTTATTTTTATTCTATTCGCAGTGGTCATGACCTGGATCTGTTGTTATTTCAAGGTCAAGTTGTTGTCAAGTTGAATAGCCTAGTAACTTGAAGTACCAGCGTCTACGACAACAATGCGTTCAGTAGCACGTGTTTCAATTCGGATATTCACGACTTTTCGAACCACAAACTCGTAGACTACTAGTACCACTAACCACCAACTGCGCACTCGCGACCACACCCCGTCATGTATCATGATCAAACAGATATTTCCAAAGCATGTGGGAGTCTTTCCCGCACGGATGTAGGAATTTTCTGACTCGCGAGCCTCGCGATCGGTGCGATGACACCAGCACCCTGAAAGATGTCTGTCAATGAGTTGAGTGGTCAAAAGGTTAGTGATTTGTGATTGTAGTCCGATTTTTAAAATTTTGATAAACCTGTCTCTATAACATAGGTATATAGGTCTTTCTGGTTATTTCTGCAAATCCAATTGAAATTCAACTGGTACGAATATCACAGAGGAGGATTTTGGTTTTCTCAATTCACATCCACAAATTTGGTGTAAACGATCCTCTGAAGGACTGAATGGCCTGGAACGCACTCCGATTATATCTCATCTTTACACTGCTACAGTGCTGCTGCCAGTTCCTCGATATTTTCAATACCACCGTCACAGAAAGTCTAGCGACGAAGAACTAATGCGGATAAGAAATGACTTTAAACTTCTTCTTCGAAGTTGCCACAGAGACTAGAGCACGGGCAGACTCCCCATATCCATGTTTTGCACGGACTTCATCGGAGAGATCATCAGGGCAAGTGTCTAAAAACCTGAAATTTCGGTCGCACTTGTCCCAGTAATTTGCGCTATTATCCTCTCTTTCAGAGGACATATCCCTGAAGTCAGCAGAAATATAAACCTTGCCCGTCGTCGTCACATTTCCATATTCCTTCACCTCTATTATAGACTTGTCGCGTGATGTCTAGTTCACTGGCGACAGTCCACCACTTTATCTTTGTGTATGTGCCATCTCTAATGGATTTCAAGGTCACATATACATCCGGCTAACCTCATTTGCTATCGTTAAGGACTCAAGTTCATTTTTGTTGTACGTCCGTGGATATGTGGCACATTTTACTTGTTGCTTATTTATGCCTACAGCGACCTGTGCGTGGAGATTATATTGTATCCCATTCGACCCACCTGATTTTTGGCTGTATCTACAGATGCTGTCGCTCTATGGGATTGGGCTGTGTGTCTTCCACAAGAACTGCGTTTAGTAAGCTCGCAAATTTATGCGTTTCTACGCGAGATGATCATTTTCGCTGTAGATTTGGAAAACTCCTTGGACGACAGTCAAGGTCTCTTATATTTCTGTCGGTAAGTCCCTGTGTAGAGCGATACAAGCAACTGATTAACAGAATATCTAGCTATTGGGTTATCGCTGTCACCCCATATCTTCTATGGGCACTTTGCAAGGACCACGCTTTTGACGAGTGCAGGAAAATATTCCAGGTAGAAGCTTTACCAATTTTTTCAAATGAATACGCTATCTAGACACCATATAGATTCCACTCATGCTCGCTATGGTCAATCAAGTATCCGCTGAAGTTATTCTCCTCATCAGGACATACACGTTCTTTGGTCGCAACATATATTTGCTTGCTTTGCTGATAGCGGCCCTAGTTGGTGTGGTGGCATATCGTGTATACGTCGTTATATCCGAGATAGTTAGTAAGTCGTGTTGTTTCATTCAATGTATTAACGGGTCATTGAAAATCTGCTAGTCCTCCCGTTCCCTGACTCCCAATTCCAATTCCAAGTTGTAAGCCTATGCATCTGTGTTCATCTCCTTTTTTGACTCAGGTTGCAATCAATGTTGAAAGGGGCCATGTCTCCCTATGTCCAAGCAACATCCCAAGGCCCATTTACTCGGTCAGTGTCCTTCTATATAGCGTTCAGCCAACTGAAAAAGAAATGGAATGATAGGTTTTTGTGTAAGTTGCCGCTGGACACATCCCACTCAATTCTAGATGCCGATTTCCCGATGAATTTCAGATTGCACCTCTTATGTATGTCACAATTATCACCTTGGCCACAGTTGGAAAGGCCATCGCTATCCGATGTCAGAGCTGCGGTCATAGTAGCAAACTCCTTCGGACTTTCTTACGAGAAGGTGTCTTCTATTATATTATATTTTTAATAGCACAATTGGTGCGTTAACGTTCCCCGTCCTCATTTCTGTTCTAACCAAAATCATCATCAGATCAATGGCATATTTTACCTGCAGTATGTGATCCATCGCTTTCTACAAGGATTAATTTTCTGATGGTGGGATGTAGACCAGGACAGTCCATCTCGGCAATTTGCATCCCGCTCAGTGTCATGTTGTCACCTGTGGTTGCTTGTCGTTTAATTTTGGACCTTCGAGCACGGACATCCGAGCCAGCATGCGACTACTCAGGTTATCGTTTTTGCTCCTCCGTTGTCAATATCCGACCCTGGATCTCGGTTCAGCCGAATTGGATTCGGTAGTCGTAGACGTTCTATTCCTAGTGCTCCGGTTGACTCACATAGCGCAGCATCAGGTCCGTTCACTGTTGACAGGATCGACCTGAATGCTGGCCAGCTTGAGATGGATAGTGTCGACGTTCTCGTGGCCGCGAAAGAGCACGAGGTGAAGTGTTGATAGGGTACACAAGACGAGATTTGGTGACACTGCGGTTGGGAAGAAATAGTGACAATTTAACAATGAGTTGAGCGGTTTGATCATGATTCTCTTTCTTGATCTGAATCTATCTGTATGTATCATTATTTTTTGAATCCCCGATTATATAAGATACGATTGATATCTATTCCCTCTGTCCCAGTTGCTGAAAATCTAGTTTACGCCATGATGACCAGAGTAGCAAGATTGTCTAGGCAGTGATATTACGGCCAATGATAGGAACAATTTTGTTCGTGGTCGAACTCCACCGCGGGGTATTGCGTGTGGCGATGATGATGAGACTTTCGATATATATCGATAAACATGGACCCAGAACAGTTGTGCTATCGGACCTTTACAAACTTCTCGTTTACTTCTTGCTGCGATTCATGATTCAGTACGTTTTTCATTCCACATTATAAATATATCAACCCTGACGTGGTGTTCAAAGACTTATATATTCTGTTGCACAGAAGGATCCAAACACTCACACAGGAAATTCTCTTCTGACGGCCCACCTCCCGGTGGTACGTACCTTCGCTCCAGTGTTTGAAGTGCTCACTGGGTACTGACTGCCTATCCATCCAGATCACACGATGACATCCAATGTTCCCGCCGAATTGTGGTTGCAGATTCTTAGTAGCGACCAGCTCAAGCTGACAGATTGGAACACCGTGAGCCTTACTTGCAAGGTGTTCCTCCCGATGGCTCAGCGACAGATTTTCCGCGAATTCCATGTTACGAACCTTTCCTCTTACGGAGAGAACACCATGCAACATTTTGGGAGTCGATATATCCAACGCCAATCATACAAGGATAGACTTGTCCAACGGTTGGAATACCTCTCATCTTCGGGCAACGCACTGTTTATAAAGCAGATATATATCGATTCCGCTTCAACGGATGATTCAGATGACGCAAATTCATCGTATGCAACAGCTTTCGTTTCTTTCATGGACGAGATCTTTCACCCAATTTCTCTCCTCTTCTCCACCATGATACAAGTCGATTTTTTTCAAGCTACTCTGTGCAAATTCGCCCGCTCCCATTTTCAATACCTCCGTAATCTTCCTCGACTCCAAACCCTCATATTGATCAATTGCGATATCATCGAAACGAACATTCCGAATGTGGATAACCAGGTCGAGACTTTCACCACTGATTTCAACCTTCGGAGTCCTCCAGTATTCAAACTGAAGTCAGTCACTCTCAACTTTCTCTTAAAATCAGCGAACATGGAGAAATTTTGGACGGAAGTCATAAACTCAGAAACAACAGAAGAACTCACTATCCGGAATTGCAAAGCTCGGCATACTTTGCTTGTTTCGTTTGACAAACAATCTTAGAAGATTTCATTGTGAAGGAGATATGATTTTCATGCCAGGATTTTTCGAAATCCTCAAGCGTTTTTCCAACCTTTCCTGTCTTGACGCATCTAACGGCTCCTTGTACTGCCGTTATTTTCAGAATGACGGAGATCGAGACTTCAATGGGAACCGTGTCGACAAGGAACTTTCCCGGGAGATACCTTCTGATATTCTTCCGAAACTGAAAGTCATTGCTCTTCCCAATCCTACGGTTCAATACTTTATGCCGCAGCATCCCTCTATCTGCTCTGTTCATTACATCGATGGCGAAAACTTGGAAGTGATCACAAAAAGACTGGAACTGTTACGATCCAAGGTATCCTCGCCCTCTCAAATCAGATTCTTAAAAGTCCATATTATTATAACCAATCCACATCCGGAAGATGGTCCATGCCTTTTGGACCGCTTCCTTACTTTCGTATTCAATAACTTTCCCTACCTCGAGGAATTTACCATCGCCCTAAATGACGGTAGGATTACTGCTAAATGTGCTGAGAATGTAAGTTGCAATCCATCAATCTTTTATGTTTCTCGAAAGCAGGAACTCACTGAACACTGTGTTACTGTTCGGAATAGATTTGTGCAATGCTTATTGAAGATGACACTCGCTCAAAGACCCTCACGTCATTGATAGTTTATCACATCTTCCTTCCAGGCTTCTTCGCCGATGGGGCTCAGGTATCTCCGGACCCAGTTTATGGATATTTCTCTCAGAAGGATATCAAGAAGGAGTGTCCTCAGACGAAACTTCAACATGCCTCCATTCAATATATGATCTCAGAACGACCACCGATGTCTATGGAACTCCCACCTACTTATAGTACCCATTGAGTAGAGGGATTGACCTGTCAAAAAATCGGTATGTCTTCAGGGTGAAATGTAGATTCTATAAAACCACATTCATGACACAAAAACCAAAAAAAATTAATACTGATAGCCCACCGCGGGGGTCGAACCCGCAGCCTTCAGATTGCCTCCAAACAGTCAAACTGCTCGTAAAAGTCTGACGCTCTATCCGATTGAGCTAGGCAGGCATACATTAAGCGTAGTTTTTTACCATCTAGCGTCGTTCACATTTGTCGCGAGAAATCTGTTGGATTTCAGCAATTTGTGTCGATCTCCATCACAATCCATTCACTGATACTTGTAGTGAATCGAATTTCAGCTTTTCAAGTCTCCACTGCGCTTTCCAAAAGCTCTGAATAATCAACTCTTACCGCGAACACGAACATACTCCGAGTATCTGGTTGGAATTCGGGTTGATGATTGGTATACACGTGTAAAGCGCATGTTGAACTGAATCTAAATAATCGTAGCATTCTTCCGATGAACAGCCCCCGAGGCTCTCTCTCACCTTCACCATGCCTACCCCAGCTCCGCGACCAACTTCAAGCTCCTCCTCATCCTCCTCAACATCCACACAACCACCATCGTATGACCAACTTCAAACCGAACGCAACTTGAAAGATAATTTTTCTAAATTAATCAAAGATCACGAAGAAATTCAGACCCTATTCGTTTCCGTGTCTGGACAATTAGAAAGTACGCCAAAGATTGGCGAAGGACATGACCTTTGTGTCGAATGGAATGGATTGAGAAAGGTATGTCATAGTGATCTTATCGGACTCATTTCCTAAAGTATTGTCATTCGCGTTTTTGGGATTAGAAACATCGAAAGTTGTATAGGGAATCTCAGCTCAATGCAAGCCAATGCGCTAGTTTCTTGGACAGTAAGTTGTCGGTTGTTTTCGTATGCAATCTCATGAACTCACAATTTGATGCACCTTCATCCTCCTCTCCTATCATAGATTTCTCTCGCGTTCTCATTCCGTTATCGAAATCCAGAATGACGGCTCAAGAGAAGACATTTATGATTAATAAATTCGTTGAGGTAGACTAACCATACATTCACTACGTTATTTTCGTTCACACAAGAATACTCACTCATACGGAATCCTTGAATCATTGTTTTAGACCATCCCCGTACACCAGAAAGCAGCACGAAAGAATGCAGAGAAATTTCACGAACTGGGGAAACACGTGGAAGTCTTCCCAATCAAAGTTTCTGCGTATTTGAGGAACGAAGCTGAGGGCAGCGGGTTCTGGTATAATGTCTGGTCAGGAGTCGAAGAGTACGTGCTTGCTCCTCTTGTTCTTTCGGTTGTTTATACCTATTCATGTATTCATATTAATCCGTCTCTCCTTTGCGCAGATTGTGCATGTCAATTTGGAATGTAAGTTGCAGTCATAACGATCTCTCAGAAAACCGGCCGTATTAACCACCTGCGTCTTTTCGTTATCGTTTGGGTGGCTAGGCGTTATATGGTTTACTTAAGGCCATAGTCAACACCTTCAAGGAAATGTTATCGAGAGTTGGAAGAATCCGATTATCTTGCTGTAAGCTCATCTCTCACACGCATGCGTCCACACCGTACTATACTCAATATCGATGCCTCATCCAGTCTCAGGTCTCGTATTGGAAGTTGACGTCGAATTAAGCGAAGGTAATATTCATTTCTATTAATTTGATATGCCTATTGTTCTCAACACCTTTTCCTTGAATGATCATAGCATCACAATCTCTCCTACCTCCCACCCGTACACGGAAACAATCCACGATAGGACAAGCGAAAGAAGAATGTAAAGATCTCGCAAGCAATTTGTACGGATTCGAAGATGCATGGCATCTTGTTCGACTTTCTTGTCAGAACTTGTTATATAATGTTGCAATGGCAAAGAGTTTTATGGTAAGCTCACAACACTTTTCTCCATTGGTTGCACTGCTTTACCTGATCATTCTTTTCAGACCATCCCTCCCGCATCAGATACCCATCTCAAGACTGCTGAAATGACTTATATACCTCTGGTTCAATGTTTGATCGCATATTCGAGAGGAGAGAATACGCTGTAATTGGTTTCTACTACAACTCAGACGGACACGAGCATGCGGAAGGAAGAGACCTTATAAGAAGATGAAGAAGAAAGGGGGAAGCTGACGATGTGTACGATTCAAGTGCAGGCACACATTATACCCACCACATTTCATTGACATCCATTGAGATAATTGTAATTGTCTTCAGATCTTCAATATTGACTTAGCAATCTCTCTTTCAAGACCGTGATAACGGTCCCTATACTTTCTGGAAGAATGGATCGCTGCCTTGGACGATAACGTTCACTCTCGTGAGACAGTTAGCCCAAACCCATTTGCTCAAATGCCATACAGCCGATGTTGTCAACCTTTCTCTCTCCCTTTTTTATCACGCAAAAGTCCGACATCCTTTAATGCTTTGTGAAGGATGTTGGAATAACTGCTATAAAGTTTGCCAAAATGTACGTACATCTCTATTGAACCTGTAATTCAATTCATCGCACTCAGTAATTTGCGACTGTATCAAATGGAAATAGCATGAACTTATAATCTGGTCCTCACATAGATCAACGTCGGCGAAGGTCAGACCGACATGACGAGCAGCTAGCGCTTATTTCAGCTATATTCGAGATATTTATGTCCAAGTTGGATTACAGAGAAGGTGAATAGCCTCGTAGAAACCTCCAGGCGTAAGTAATGTGACGTGTCACATGTCACATTTCAGTTTCACGCAACGCCGGGACTCATGATCCTTCTTCAACACCACCGTCCATCCTCCTCCAGGCTCGAACGAAATTCATGGAGTTCAAGCCTATATCAGAGCTATTTACACTCTATCCAAAGGAAGCCATAGATACGCTACTCACTCTACATCGAACTCGCGATCCAAGAAGATTGGTTTACATGGAAACTCTGTCAAATGGTATAGATACAAAGACCGAGATAGCAGAAGAGCACATGATTGCACTTTGCGTTCATCGTCTGCCTCTCGCTCTACTGGATATTATATGCGACCCCGAAATATTTCCGGACCCTCGGGTCGATTCAGGATCAAATAGTGATCCCGCTTCCGTTCTCGTCTGTTCACTCTCCTTCTACTTTGAATGATACAAATATCTGATAACCTTCGGTTATTTCTCGTTTTATACCACCAGAAATATTTGGAATACACACTCTAGTCATTCTCTCAACTCGTCGACGTCCTGGACAAGGCCATCATTCCAATAGACACGTCAGATCATCCAAGTCTACTCCTAGAGCAAAGTCAAATGCTTAGGCTGTACGCTTGTGAATTTTACGCTGCTATTGTAAAGTTGTGGCCTGCACTCTATCGCGAAATACGTAGCAAAGAAGGTTTAACTTTCCTGGACATGAAAACCTAGGAAAACTTGATTGAAGACTCTGATATGTGGTCTGTGATCAAGCATTTACTGTATGTGGTACATCGTATAGCGTGTCTGGTCTTAGGCCGACCCCCACATCATGAAATCAGGTAATCTCTCATTACCTTAATGCACTCTGATGTATTCAATCTGACTCAGTTTACGACGCTCCTTAGTACTTACTCAACTTCAACCCTCGATAATCGCAATGACGAGTATATTGAACATGTTCTGTTATTCCTTTGGCTTTTTATGGAAGATGAGGCCGTAGATGACAGGTACAATTCAATAGGCGACTCGATGGATCTTGTACACAGACAAGATGAGGGAAGGGCACAAAAATTCTTCCAAGACATATTCTTTTCACCGAGTATTTCAACTGGAATCGTTAACAGACTTTTGGCTGATTTTCGTTATATAAACTCAAACCCTATCCGCTTCGTGCCATACAAACCCCCAATGGATATGATTGCGTTGGACCTCTTTGGATTTTTGACTTGCGGCGTGTCCCACCTTCCAAACGACTTTGAGAAGGAAGCCCATCGTCAGATTGGAAACCTCATGCGAGTCTTTACAATTGCATGCCGGCAATGCCTTTGTCGCTACCTGCTTAGTACTGGACTAATATCGAAAGATCTAGCCTCTGTCGCGTTTTTGGCCGTTATAGACGGGACCACGAGCTTGGGGTGAGTACAAGTTCTTCTTAGTGCCACCGTTGTCGATGAAATCTGAAGTTTGGTACACGATGGAAGACGTATAGTGGAAAATTTAACTATGAATTCCATCCACGTCGCAAAGAAATTTCTCAAGCAACCGGAAACCATTGCTCTCTTGAGTCGTATAACGTTGCTGTCTGTCGCCCAATGTCATCCGCTATGCATTGGTCAGTCTTACCCCAATAATTTGACAGGATTGTTATTTATATTCTTGCAGACAGGATTGAGATCATTCTGACAAAATTTTCCGAGGCTTTCATCTATCTAAGGACGACGACACTGCAAACATCCGAGATGTTAATCTGACAATATACCCACTTTTCCAGGCCCAAGTTTGTTTAGTTGCTCAGAAAACACGGGAAAACATTCACGCGTTCTCACCATCAATAAACCCACCATCTCCACGTTGCCCAACGACGTCCCCTCTGCCTATCGACCTTCAATATCGGCTTGACAACTTCCATCAAGCACGAGATAGTAGACCAGAGACTTGTTGGAATAATGGGCTCAGAGCTTGGGTTTCATTCTTAAACAAAACAGAACCCTGGTTTGGTCCTCAGGTGGTTAGCCCTGAATTATTCTGGCAACAAATGTTGTATCAACGATGTTGCCAATCTCCCGCTTGTCTTTGCAGCAACTCAAAAGTTCATCATCCAATGAATATTTGTAGTGGATGCTGGGTAGTATATTATTGCTCCGAAGATTGTCAGCCTCAAGTGTACGTTTTCATCGTTGTTTAATTCTCTTCTGCGTAAAATCCGTTCTCTAATCAACTATCTCCTCGTATATTATCAGTGATTGGCCAATGCACAAGAAGACATGTCATGGTACTCGTCGGGTCATAAATACAAAAAGGACAATAGCTTGAATTTCAGAACAGACGATGAACGGGCGTAATGACTGCAGAAAAAGCAAAAACAAAATCATTAGCCCACCGCGAGGGTCGAACTCGCAGCCTTCAGATGCCCTACCTAAGAGTCTGACGCTCTATCCGATTGAGCTAGGCGGGCATATAGTATAAATTTCCCTTTCCTCTCTAGAATATTCATACCATTCAGTCTGCTGAAGTTAGTCCTATATCTACACAATGAAACCTCTATATTAGAGACTACATAACATTTACAATAAGCATGGTATATAGAGTCCCATCTATAGCATTATAATCTCTAGGAACCAAACCCTGTAAGTGGAAGCGACTGAAGAAACTAATAGATCAACGGTATCGAAATGGTTTACTGGAACCACGAGTTCAATAACCGACTAGCCATTTCGAATCCAAGGAATGTTGCACCATTCGCGAAGGGTGAACTAAAGAAGTGTAGAGAGGAGGGGTATCGAGTCAGTTGTAAGAACAGGGTTAATGTAGGCGGAGGATGCCATTGTTCCAAACTTACCGGATGAGAGTAGGACTTAATCCACGGGTGAAGGCACTAATACCTTCCGTCCTCCAAACAGTACGAACACAATCAATAGATGACTTGTATTTTTGTCCGTCTGCAGCTGAGAATCCATCCGTCTGCATTCGTGATTTGACCATGTCAATGGGGTATATAACCGCCCATAACTACACGACACAATCATGAGTTAGTCGAATTTATTTCTTTCAGAGACAATGAAGAATGAAAAACAAATTTCTCACAGCGTATCCAGCGGCCGCACCGAATAGAACGGCTTTCGCGGGATGGACTTGATCCCTTTTAATTCCTTTACTTGCCATCTCGTGTTGCATTAATTTTTCGTATGCTAGGAAGTACATGCCGTATCCCGAAGCTTCACGCAAGAAGGTAACGGCTTGACCTTTATAGATACCAGCAATACCATTAGTTGAGTAAATCTTCCTCACAGCGTCCCAGGGACCACTGTAGACGGGGTTGGTAGCTGATTGTGTTTGAAGACCTATGGAAGATACGCAACGGTAAATGCCTCAGTTCGGCGGGGAGGATGTAGAAATTGTTGCGTACGGATACGTATATGTTCTACAGGTCCAGATACAACTCCGTTTGCCAATCCAGCAAACACACCCGATCCAAATAATTGGGCGCCATCCAGCGTAAGTCCATCAGGACCACCGATACCGTTTGCAAGGTTTCGGGCACCAAAGAATCGTTTTGAATATTCCATAGCACCGAATTGAATAGATACGCAGACTCCAATACCCAGTAATGGAGGTACGGTACCCTAGAGACCATCATAAGAACCTATGTGTCCAAAGAACCAATGATGTCAACTGAGCAGAACCTACCTTGTAAAATGCAAGAGGTCCCTCGTTTTTTAAGATGCCACCTGCACAGTGAAGCATGCCGTGATAGGTTCCTTTAGGTGCTGTTTGCATTCGCTGTCAAGATTGAACCTATGTGAGCTTTCGGACGAGGACACTGAGAAAAAGGGAAAAGACTTACAACTTTGACGATATCAAAAGGTTGGCCTACCAGAACCTTTTATACAACGACAACAACCCAACGTCAGACTCGCATTGCCTAAGCTTCGTTGATAGCTATACACCCTTCACCTGAGCGATACCTCCTGCAGTTCCTGCCGTGAGGTCCTTGACTGTCTTCGCCACGTCCGACATTATTGCGTTGGTCGCTGTTCTTCCTTGCTTTGGTTAACTGAGAGTGACGAGGGTTGAGGGTGAGAGGGAGAGACGAAGAAGACGATCTCGGGAAGCGTGGCAGGTGGTAGTGGGAATGCAAGGAAGGTTAATTTCAGAGTGAAACGAGAAGTTATTGCTGTTTCGTTTTTTGCTCGAGTCACCAACACGATTATTTCTGCCAACGTGAAATTGAACAGATATACAAAACCAATGAAATGATAAATAAAATAGCCAATCGGCAACCTTGAAGAAACTTTTTTCAGTTGTTATCAAACGCGGGGAAGCGTCGGGTCGGGGAGAACAAGATAAGATAAGATTGCCAAGGTTGACTGAGCTGGACATTTCACTGCTAAGTACATGCGTTTTGTTTGAATAAAGGACGCTACAAAAAATACACATAACCGACGAGAACATAACGAACGAATCGCTACAATGCATGCGACTGAGTAACTACAGCATGAGTGGTGAATAAATACGATACAATACGCACAGGTGAACAAAAGTACCAACAGGAGCACCTTTTACACTGTTGAATAAAGACAAATACGCATCATCATGCAGATGAGCAAAGAGCGGAAAGACGAAAATAAAAATCAGAGCGAATGGACCGTAAAAATTCCAAAAAGGAGTGGGGCAATGGCGAATGAATCGGAAACCAGCCCTCGAATGACAATCCTACTCAACGTTCTCCCCATTGAACGTTTTTCATGGATACACATTGTTCTTGTTGTTTTTTTTGGGATGCATAGGTTTCATATCTGTCCAGGAGACCCGGCTCTTGCAGTTGCATGCAGGACAAGTTGCCATCACATTCTCGATCCGACTTTCGTAGTCGTGAGCCGTGTCCGCGTAGGATATAGATACTGATCCTTCGCGCGTACGTCTGCTATCCTCCACTGTCTCTGACTCTCTAACGTTTCATGTTTCCAAGCTTCAGCAATAGCTTGTGCCGGAGTCATGTTGTTTGGGATAGTAGTAGGGATGGTAGGATTAGATTGATGGGCAGAGCCGCGGTGATGATGATGAAGTCGGTTTATATTCGAAAGAGAGAATGAGTTCGAGTCGGATGTCATCTAGATGAGATAGAAGACGAGTAGTGTTGAGAAAGAAAATTGTAAAGTTAGAGTTAGATCTGATTCGGAAAAACAATTCAAAAGAGAGCAGGACGAGGGGGATGAGAAAAAGAACATAACATAAAGAAAGCGAGGATGAACGGTATACGTACTACGGGTCGTCAACTGGTCATTAATTGAGTAAAAATTCGAAGATAAAGTGAGAGAGAAAAAGAACTAAGCCAAAGGGGATCAAGGTTCGTTCTTATATAACTCTCACCGCTGAGATTTCGTACTTCGTTCTTCCGATGGTCGCCTGTTCCGCGACACTGGCACTTAATGCGCACGAACCATTGAATAATAACTTTACAGCCATAGGTGGGTACATACGAACAGCCGTAAAGGGGAACACGAGCGGAAGCCTCATTGTATTCCAAAAAAGGAAACTTGAATGGGTTGAAGGGTGTGTGTGTGTTTCGTTCGGGGGTGTGGACCTGGGAGAAGTCATATTCCTCATCTAGAGGACAGCGTTCCGCACACAATTCATGTGTAGATGAAGAAGTGAGATCAGTATTGTTGTTACGGCTCCGTTTAGGGTCGAGCGCCCAATCCACGAACAGGACAGGAACCAATGTGGGCTTATGGAGATGAATATGGACGAATGCTATAGATACCGGCGATTATAGATGTTTCTGTTGCGCATTGGAAAATGGAAATTTCTCCCACAACAGGAGGGCTTAAAGATCTTCGGAGACGAGAACTTCAGTACCGGGTGATATAGATATGAATATATAACGCACAATGGGGAAGACTGTGAACGCCTGTTGGCTATCTACCATCTGGTGTCTTTGTTTCCTAAATTCGAATTCTTTTCATGATTCCCATCGTCATAATCAACAGCCAGCTAAGCTTCCTTCCCTACGAATCCGTTGAACAAAGAACAAGTTGTTAGAGTTTCTCGTGACGCCAGTTAAGGCCTTTTGCTCCTATCTAAGCCATGCAAAACAACGCACTTGTCGCAACCCGCCAAAACCGCCAAATCATCATGAGGTACTGCGTACACCCCAATATTTCATCGCCTTTTCGAAGTCGGAGGACATCTTATGGCACAGAAAAGGGAGTGCGAGTGCCACCCCTGCCACATGTTTACCTCGTTGTCTACTATACTTCGAGACAAGATATCAGTTGGTCATGAGCCTAGCACTGAGCAAGCACAAGCCCCGAGGTTGGTCCTATTCGTGAGAGGTATCTTGAGCTTGTCAAAGATCTAGAATAGAGACGATGACAGTCAGGACACGGGTCATATGAAATAACATCATCCGTACCCTACACTCCGAAAAGTAGTGTGAATGAAACGCGGTTTGGGGCATGCGAAATGCGATGACGCGTTCACTGTCATAAAACTGCGTTAGTTCAGCGATATGCCTAAAGCCCGAACAATGATCATACCAGATCTACACGTTTATAGGTTGTGAGGGAAGTTTTCAATCTTATCGTGTTTCTGAGACGACTTTGAGAGGGAGTAAGTGAGCCGATAATTCAAAGAAAATCAATCTATCAACACCTTTGCAACACCTGGTGTGATTTGTTGTCTTGGTGCATTACATTTCAGTCGTGTTATGAATGTCCCCGTTGATGGCGTTGCCGTGTTTCGAACAGACGGAGCTCTGAATGAAATTCCAGTGTGCGAGAGCCGGAGTACGCAACAGGTAAGTTGCGATATGTAATAGACCAGTTGACGAAACGGAAGTATTGAGTTGCATCGTAGTAAACGAGCATCTTCCGAAGTGAGTATGTCAATTCTCATAATCGGACAAGATACAATTTCAGGTACGTACCATTGCGTTAGGCTTCATCATATCAAACTCCCATAGAATAAACTTCGTGTATGTTATTGGTCTCGGCAAATCCATCGGCTGCACACGATGATCATGGTAATGAGTATTCCGCGATAGTGTAAAGCAGCGGTGCCTAAAGGAACAATGAACGATAAGATGGCAGTTTCAGGCGATCTGGAACAACTTACATACTGACTTCCTGTTGCATCGTTTCATGTGTGAAGAAACATCCTCTATCGTGATTGATGTTGCAGACAGATGGAAAGCTCGTGTTTGAGTGTTTGAGAGGGAGTATGAAATCAGAAATGGAGTTATGCGGAAAAGCAGTACCAGGGCCAGATACTCCATGATTCAGCAGCGAAATGAATGTAACCAAGTAAACATGCTTTTGCAACGCAATGTCTGAACGACATCTTTGTCCACAATGCATGTTAGCAATGTGGCATAGACTCTAAGATCTAACCGGTGACAGAGGCACGGGCATCCAGTGACCGCGTATGCAAAGGAGAATCATAGCATTCGAATGGCTCAAGTTCAACCCTGTAGATACGAATAGGATTCTGTGAGTTATCACAGAGGCAAATCGGAAGCACCAAAAACTGACTGAGATCAGAACCACTCTTGTCCGGCAACAGTTTCAAAATCCACTGATCATAGCTATCTTAGTACAAGCAATAGAGGCAGATTCAACTTTCAAGCTAGGACTGCGAGGTTCGAGGGTATCATTAATATTGAAACAAATTCTTTATGAGCAATTTATGTTCTCAATAGTCGAGTCAAAAGACTACTCACATTGCACAGTGATATAATATATATTTGATGAATACCACAGCATTTATATTGACGGATTGTTACAGAGATTTTGGAGATGTTGCGGAGAGAATGCATGAGGGCCAGGGAAACCAGATGACAATGCGATGGTGTGATTTCACCATCGCCGAATCCGGGCCGGCCCGGTCGTTCCCACTCAGCTTGACGATTTCAAGATTCTGATCCACTACAGTCTTGAACATTGCGAACACTTTGCCTTTCAAGCTTCCACTTCAAGCACAGACAGTACGTGTTATTCCCAATTATACTCAATCCTCTTTCGTCGTAATTTCAGCACGAAATAATATTAGAAATATTACAAACACATACGGATTACTAACACTATCGGAGAGCTCGAAGCTTTGTAATTCGAGTTCTCTCCATTCACTCTCAATCATTATCAGATCCTGGGCTTCAAAAGCTCAATTTCATCGCAATCTTCTTCTCATAACTCTTCGATTTACTGGATCCCTCGACTTACGCATAACTGTACACGGCGAATCCCAGGATTTCTATACCTTCGAAGGACCACCATGTCGAGTACCAAGTGAGTCACTGCCCAGCGAATGGCATGTGTCCTTTGAATTTATTATTAACATAAACCCTACTTTTGTTAGCACCTACGAACCCCCTGCCAACTTCTTTGGTGCAAATCCGCTCAATCGCCTCTCTTGGCTTCGCACTTCACACGTATTCCTCAATGCGATCCTCACTTCTCCAAACACTCAGTGGTTAGTCTTCAAAGACGCTCAACCTCTTATCTCCACTACAATAGAGTCTCCATCATCTTCCAAACATAGAAAGTTGGTCAAATTAAGGTCTCCCGAATTGTTAAGCATTCTAGGACCTGCGCCTTACTTCGCTCAATCACAGAATCCTACAGAGCTCCTTTCTGAGGAAATTCAGAAAGCTCATGACCATGTCTTAGAAGCTGCCAGATTTCACGGTCCACCTGTAGTGTTCCTCGGACTACATCAAGCAGAAGGGTCAGATGATGCTTTACCGTCTTCAGAATTCATCATCAAAGGAAGCGATGATCCGGTAGCTGAAGCACAGAAGGTTGTAGAGAAGATTAATGGGACAGCCTATTTCTCTCTGGACGTGACTGATTTGGAAGAAGAGCTTGTTGACGCATTACTCCAGCAGAAAGAGTTGCAGTTGTCGTCGACCAAGGCTCCTGGAGAAGAGATCAAGCTGGGATTCATGGACACTCGGGCTGCTCTAGGTGCTTACGACGAATTTGACGCTGCTATCCTTGCCGCTGCTAGAAGTATGGTCGATTGGAATGCAAGGAATAAATTTTGCCCTGCTTGTGGATCGCCGATATATTCTCTTTGGGCTGGATGGAAGCTCTCATGTTCATCTCTTCTTCCTTGGGCGAAGAAAGTTGAAGGAAAGAAACCTTGTCCGACAGCGTACGTCATTGTTCTTCGTATTAATTTCAACGTGCCGAAGTCACATGTTTTGGGATTACAAATGCTCAAATATTTCTTGGTTAATTCAACAGAAAGGGCCTTCATAACTTCGCGCATCCTCGAACTGATGCAGTTGTCATCGTAGCCGTCGTCAATGAAGCCGGAGATAAGACTCTTCTCGGTCGCAATGTTAGTCGATCTATGTCTTCAGTGTCTCCTCAGCATTTCACTTATTTCAACCTTTCAAATTTCAGCGGAAATGGCCTGGAAAATTTTACTCTTGTTTAGCTGGTTTCATCGAACCTGGTGAATCGCTCGAAGATGCGGTGAGAAGAGAATTGTGGGAAGAGGCAGGGTTGAAAGTATGGGGAATAAGATACCATTCTACTCAACCTTGGGTAAGCCACTTGTTACCGTTCGAATAGAAAATCTCACACCCTAACCTATTTTGCTTAGCCGTTCCCTGCGAATCTCATGGTAGGCTTCTATGCTATCGCAGATCCCAATGTTCCCACTCGTGTAGATCTTGACAATGAGTTAGAAGGTTCGTTCCATTTGTACTTCTCGCGTCTTTTATTTACATAACTGTTGAGATGCAGATGCACGGTGGTACACTAAAGATGAAATTCTTGCCGTGTTGTCCAATCCTGAAGGGGTCAATTTAGGTTCTCGTGATCCTAATAAGCCTCTTCCTCCTAAAGAACCGGCATCTGGTGCTGGTCCTCTTGCAGGAGACAATGCTTCAAAGAAGGGCGATGTACAAGACGCAACTGAAATCGAGGAACCACCGTTCAAACTTCCTCCTAGAACTGCCATCGCCGGCTGTTTGATCAGTGATTGGGCATATGGGAAGGTTCAATTTGGAAATAGTGCAAGTGTCTTGAAAGGGAATCTATAGATGTCGTTCCAAGGTGGAGGGGTTTGCGAAACATCTCTAACTGCTTATAAAACTGAGAATCACTTACAGAATGTTGTATACCATAGAGCCAGTGTGTTGACAATGGATTATCATTTAAAATCATATCATCAAGAGAGAGCATGCGATATCGAGATACACTGCGTAAATAGGAATTCATTCTTCCTGAATCACCGCAATCTGAGAGGATGAGTTTCATCTGGTTCAAATTAGAATGGCAGCCTCATCGTGAGGTTGACGTTTTTGTTGTCAACTACTAACCTTCCTTCTCTTTAGTCACGATTTTTCACTCATTTAGTCATCTTCCCGTTATCGCCAACGATGGCCGCAACATTTATATGGAATTTACTTCTTGCCAATTTCGGTCTTTCAAGCGACACAAGCACTACTGTGAATCCAATCCCCAAAGACTTGAAAAGTTTCAAGGTGCGTATTTTCTCGATCCTGCCAATATTCCATACGTATTCTCAATAGTTGTAATAGACACAAGGCACCGATACTTCCGAACTCGAAGAATGGGAGAATATCATAGCAAGTCCCGCGAAAAATACGGCGACATCGGCATCCAGATTTCCATTGAGGAGTAAAACGTATACAAAACCTAAAGCCGTGCTTGAAGCTCGATCCCCGAAGTTGAGACGAGGAGCTCATAAGGGTAAGAAGGAAAATATGGTGCCGAATTTAGCCTCCCCTTCGAAATACGTCGCAAACACACTCTCCAAACAGACTATCGAAGCATCCCCGGACCTTCCCCAAATCGAACAGGTGCTTGTATGTCCATTCTTTGCCAACCCTTTTGGGTCGTCGGGTTATAAAGAAGGGGATGCACCATTGTTGACTTTTCCCTTGATCTCTGTTGTGAGTCTTTTTTTCTGTTTCAATATATCTATGGCGGAATGTAAACTAATGCACTGTATAGTATGATGATGAGTATGAAGAAATGAAATATTCTGAGAAGGAGAATACATGCCGATAGTAATCGTTCCAAAATAACTAATGATTGTCGTGGCCAGAATGTATCGTTGTTGTATTTTAGTGACTGGGATGTTTCCATTACACATGAAGCTGTTGGTTTGTCGAGAAACCAAATCAAAACAAGTGGGGTGCGAAGCTGAAGAAAAAAAATTGACCAGTAGCCCACCGCGAGGGTCGAACTCGCAGCCTTCAGATGCCCTCCTTAAGAGTCTGACGCTCTATCCGATTGAGCTAGGCGGGCATGTCTTCATATATGTTGTGTGACACTATTATCTGCATCACCTGCGACCAAAAGACAGATTCTATCGAACTTCTAGCATAACTTGATACAGGAGATACATGAAATTTATAGATACTGAATTATAACTACACAGATCATGTAAGTCTATCAATAGAAGTATGAATTTTATCTAAAAACTTACTGTACTTTTCATAATCGTTACCATTCATTCAAACTTGCCTGATTCTGACAGGAAAGGGAACTCCATCCTGATTCGATCGCGCATACCGTCTCCAATGGGTCGCAAACTTTCGTCAATATCTCTCCTTTTATCCGATCCCCAAGCAGCATCTTCTTCTGCCTTAGTTATCGCTACAGGTCCCAGGGAAAATCTCACCGTTTCGAGTGAGCCTGCCGAAGCGAATCTGTTCAAGGAGTCAGTCATCATAGACCATTGGCAATTTTCAAGTTTCTTCTCTAGATGTTCATAGCTGTCTGAAGGTTCAGGGATAATTACGAACACTATCTCCCGAATCTTCAACGGTAGGTCAACGTTGGAGGGTTGTGTTTCTCCGGAGAGTATCGATAGGATGATCGCAGCAGAACGCCATGACATGATAGGTTGCTTGGTGACAGCGTATTTATTAGCCGAGACAGAGGGAGGGGGGTCGCGGGCAGAGATGAGAAGATGGAGGGTTGAGAGATTTCGAAGATATTTTGGACGTATAAGAGCTTGAAAGAACTTGACATCTAGACGAAGGCAAAATTTATAACATCAGCTACCAACAATGATTCAGTAAAAGAAAACATTGAACTTACCGTCACCTTCTGACCTTCGGTACACTTCTAAGCTCCCGAGGTCCAATACGAGTTTCTTGATGCCCTCCCCGAACATTCCCAAAAGAGTGTCCACATACTGTGCGTTCTCTGATCGCAAATCCAAAATCACGATTTTCTTCAATGTCCTTCTCTCGGAAACAATTCGAACGAGCTGAACCTGTGCTTGAGAGCAGCTGTGCGGTCCATCAAAGATGATTTCCTCGAGATATATTTGTTTAGGCTCTGAGACCCATCCATGCATATGTCCATTGTGGAAGTTCGATGATTGGAAAAGGCGAGTAGAACTGAGCCTCAACGTTTTCAAGTTTGGGCAGCTTCTACAAAGTGTGATGACTTCGAAAAAGAATGGATCGGCGTAGACTCCACCAAAGAAAGATAGTTCCCGGACAGATTTTAAATACGCCTTGCAAGACGGATAAGCGAAGGACTCTGGCAATATAGTAAGACCAGCGATGTGAAGTGAATCGAATTTGAACCCTGAAAAGTTGTCGAAAATCGTGCGATTGCGATCCATCTCCTGTAGTTGCTCAGGAGAGGCACGCCATGGGTCATAATCGGGGTCGTCAAAATCATCCCATCGAATGGGTGTCGATGTTTCCAAGAATTGGTCTGCGTGTTGTCTATATTCCATCGTTTCCATTGTCCGACCACCTTGGGAAAGCAATGAAAGAATATTTTTTGATAAAAGATCCGACTCTAGCTTGTTTGTATTTCTTGCTGGTTCCAAACGGATCCTCCTCACGTATTTCGCCAAATGTTGCATTTTGAGAATAAAACGAAAAATTTGTCGAGGGTGGGTAAAGGTTACCGTACGGAAAAAATGCATGCGGGACAGCGAAGCCCAATATTTGCAGACAAGGCCGCAACTAGCAAGAGTTCTGCTATCCGAATGTAGGTAGTCAATGATTGATTCGTGAAGTTCTAACGGTAAAGCCAGTGGACGATGATTCCGAGCCGTAGCCATTGCTGGTGTATAGATCCGACCTGCCAACACAGATTATTTTCCGTTGTAGACAGTCGTCTAACTTGAAGTTGAAGTACCTACCTGATTTTTGGATGGAAACGAGTAGCTGGACGACAAGTGAGAGCTTGAGAGTAAGGATGTGAAAGGGACGAGTCTTTCATGAGGAATTTGGTAATGTCAGACCGGAGTTTCGGCTTTTCACCAGTTTTATATAAGCGCTCAAAAACCTCGTGGCTACCAAACACCCGGCCGATTCCTAAGTTAGACGCACTGAGTCGTTAGACAAATAGTCAAATTTTCAACTGTCTGGTTGTTCTGCAGACAATTACTGGAGATCAAGACCACATATTTCTTCAAGTGCAACCAAACGCATAAATTAAATCACGGAGAAAGAAAGGATTGTGTAATTCATGCTATTAATGTGAGTCCGTCATTAAGAGCAAACCACCATTGGAGAAAGAGGTTGCGTATAAGGATAAGGAAGTACGTTTCCATGCTAGTCCCAACTGAATATGTTCTCCGATCGAAACATATCAGTTTACGGTAACAGTGACGTTCGCTACTTCACTACCGGGATTTCCTCCAGCCTGATAACAGAAGAGATGAGGGTGAGTACTCCAAGCGATATATTCTGATTCTACTCACCCCTGAAAGGAAGAAATGAGCAGCCGATATAAGAACCTGCTGTCCAGATTGTAGATTTTGTGGAATTGGGATGAAAAATCTTTGGAACGGAGGGGAGGCAGTATTGTCTGGATTAAAAGGTCCTGAGACGATTGGGCTTCCAATCCCAGAAACTGCGGTGCATGCGTTTCCACTGCATGGTCTCAATCCTATCACTACTGCGATATCCTGTGATCCACCAAGTGTGCGCTACAAAAAACAGAGTAGTGAAATGTCATTATATGATCATCGACACCAGAGAAGACATCGGGTACTATGAACGTACCGGTTTGTCCAATTGAACGAGTAGAGTTTGGCCAGCTGAGATACGAGCCCCATTAGTTGGGAATGAAATCTGAACCTGTTGTGCTAAGCTTGTAGCTACAAGGCAAGAAGCAAAAGCAATGAAAGCAACGGGTTTGAACATCATCTTGGTAAAAAGTGTAGAAAAAATGAAGAAATTTTCCGAAGTCGTCGAGTGAAAGAGAACAAGAGATGAGGTGAGCCAATACGTTGTCCTCACCGTTAAATACCTTTCCGTACTCGTGTTTGTCGTTAGGCTCCTGAGGGCTTCTCGGATTTCCTGTGAGTTTGAAATGCCCTTGAACTTCATGCAATTGGAACGAGATGAAACTTGACAACAACAAACTGACATTGGGCTGTGGGGGCGATGGTAGCATACGCATCCTCTTGCGTAAATACAGAGTTGATGCGAGTGACGAACATTCTTCAAGTTAGCATACCTGTGTTAAAAATGTAGATATGAGAATGTGTGACGCTCATTGAACGACTGATCGACGACTCACAGCAATCGTTTCCTATGCGAAATCTTGGGGAAATTCCTAACATTGTTACACATTTAAGCAGTACTGAACATTCTACGTTCTCCATTCTGTATCGCAGCCCCAGCGCTGCTGTCTGCTGCCGTGTGTGCGTGACTTGCCATACCATCACTACACGTTTTGTCGAGGTACATTCAAAACACTTGCAAGGTCGGGGCTCCCGGTTCTCAAGAACTTCATTCACTGTATGGTGACCAGGATCTCCTAAACTCCCTGGCAGAACTTCAGGATCGCCCAAATGTACTTACATTGCTCATGATATCGGTATAAAAACACGTTCCTTGAAGAAAGTAATTATAAACTATTCAGGTCATGACTTGCGATACGTAGAGGCAACTTACACTTCAGGATAGGCTATGCGGGATTTCCCAGTATGAACAAAGCCAACTACTCTTTCCCTCTCCCTTTAGAATACAGTCCTCTGAATCTATGCTCCTCTCGTTTCTCTCAAAACCTGATATTCACATCCGAAAGTCACGCACGACTTTTCATGCCTGGGCTTATAGGTCCGGAGCCGGAACCGTCGCTCCTATAGCCCTGTCCAGGATCCGAGCGGACTTGGTTACTGTAGGATTGAGTACTTATAGGACCATAACCATCAGACTTTGACTTCTGATGTAGATTCGTGAACTTCGACCTTGGTATAGCTTTGGATTTAGGCTTCAAAGGACCAATTTCAGGTGGAGGTGGAAGTAATGGTGCCAGTGATGACGAAGTTATGAAAGCTACAGGTCTTCCATCACGAGAAGCGCTGCTCTGGGGAGGGGAATAATCATTTGTAGGCGTAGAATGACTGCGATTTCTGAGGGGCCTTTGAGGATTAGTACGTGGAGTCAGGGTTGGACGTTGTTGTTGAAATTGAATCTTCGTCGGACCAGTTCGGGGACTTGGAGAAACCCAATTGGGAGTATTTGTCGAAGGTAAGGACGAGGGATTCTGAGTTGGGTTATGGTTTGTATGATGAAAGACCAATGCTTTCCCTGGTGAAACAGGGGAAGGAGATTGCACTATCACTGCAGGACGACGAAATTCTGGAGAGGGTGATAAAAGAACCCTCCTTTGTTGAGTTCCTGCTACTTTCGAAGTCTGAGCAGCTGGTCCTTGACGGACGGTGAAATCAACTCTGGCCGAATGATGTATTGGCCTTGGATCTAGTTGGCCTGGAGGGATAAGTCCGGTTGGGTGAAACGAAGGACTCGAAGAAGCAGCATCTGGAATGATGGCTTGTTGGTGGTACCCTGCTGATTTGGGAGAACTCTTCGTGATTGGCAATTTGAGATTCACAGGAGCAGTACTGCACGAATGAGCCTCGGAATGCTTCAAAGTCTGAAGAGGGAGTGTAGAAGGGGAAGGAAAAATGACTTTTCGAGACACATCGTTGTCAACACTCCTGTCATCTTCTGTCTTCGGATTGAGAAACTAAGGAAATTAAATTCATTAACTGAGTAACATTCTGATAAAGCAACGATGTGAGTCTTACAAATTCAGGATCTGTATAAGACATGACCTTTGAATATCTATGCTCTTTTCTTCGCTTGATACAAGCCATCACCACATAGATCAGCAATATGAGAACGGCAAGCCCTCCGACTACAGCTCCGATTATTGGACCTCTTTTGGATATTACCAAAAGAAAACCCAAGCAAGAGGAGGGTGGGAAGAAATAATATTAATAATGAATGACAAGTATATGAAATGAAATGAAGACTATAACTCACGCAAGTGATTGAGACGTATTGCGAGACAAAGAGGTCGATGTCGCGCTGGAAGAATCGACGGCAAAATTGGGGCCCGATGTTGGTGAAATAGGTTGAGACGATTCGGAATGCATGTTGATGACTTCGGTGACACCATCGCCATCTCTGCTGCTCAGTATTACATCGGGCATCGCCAAGCAGGATGCCAGACAGGGCAAGAGAGCCGAATGAAATATGGGACTTTGATGTGTGAGCCCTAGAAGATCAAAGGAAAGATAAAGGAGTAACGAGTGTCGTGAAATGTGCTATCGTTAAAGTTAGCTAGCTGCGAAGAGAATAAGCTGGCGAACCTTCCAAGTTCCGTATGTATATATTAATCCTCCGGATTTAACATTGGAGTTCCACTGAATCCACGCGCACACACCTGTTGTGCGCTGTTCTCCATACCGAACCAACAGAGTGATGATCGATGATGTTGCACAGTTGGAGAACGACTGCCGAAAAGCTATGCATCGATGAATCATCTCGGTAGTCCAGCCCAACCAGTCTGCAGGGTACATCCTGAAACGAGCCATCGTTCAACTGAGTCAGTGCACCAGTGAACGAATATGGAGATATAAAGATAAGCCTACCTGGGGTACACAGGAAATCCCATTTCGTTCTAATATCGTAGGTTGCTGAGGATAGCACGGAAGCACACCGAGATCGCCGTTGAAACCCTTAGACTTAATGTATAGGGATGGATACACTGCCTTTGTAAATTAGCTTGCTTTTAAACTGGGTTATACCAAGAATCGACTTCTATTAGTTCCATGACAGACATTGAAAAGAGTTGAATACGTACTCTTTGTCTTCGGGTGGATGGCTCAGCGACGGAAAGACTCATAACCTACACCTCTCAGAAAACCCATACACCCCTGCAGAGACCAATACTTCAGTTCACCGGACACCACTCATTTCGCTTATTGAATGAGGCAAAGCAGTTGTATTTGCACTGTAACATGTAAGTAGATCTAGGAGAAAGAGTGACAATAACGCGCAACTCATCGTCTAGACTTTTTATTCCTACTAGAATCCGTGTCTTCCACTTTTCGCTTTCTATTCCCATCCCTTTTTTCTTTTGCCAACTGCTTCTTAAGATCTTTCAACTCCTGCAAAGTCCTATCTAAAATCCTCTTCTCGCCTATCCTGACAACGATAGCGTTTCGTTTGTTTGTCGATAAAGCCGAGGAATCTTTCAGTGCTGCTTCGTCATACTATACACGACGCGAAAGGAAGATTAATATTCGTTAAGATAAGCAATTAGAAAGACACGAAGAATGAACTCACATTCAGAGTTGTCAGATATTCCTTCAATCTTCTCTCGAAAACATCGATCACAATAGGTAAAGTTTCCTCATCCATTGCAGGTTTTGGTAGTTTGGACTTTTCTTTCTCTCTCTTCCAATCGGAGGAAGATAAGAGGAGAAGACGGGCCAAGGATATCAAATCCTCCGGGACAGTGCAATCTGTCGAGAGTACGAAGACACTGAAAAGAAAATGAGTTCGCACAATTGAGCACAATATTCAGAAAGGAAACTCACTCGTCGTCAGCAAATTCTAACCACCAATCAACTCTTTCCTTCATTTCGTCGTCTTTTCCACCTTTATTCCCACCATTCATCGAAGCTAATTTCTTCTTTTTGACAGACTCCGCTACAAGGTCAGCTCTGATTTCCACAACATCAGCTGGGTTTCCTTCGATTCCTGGAGTTTTGATGCATATAGGTGAATTGAAAGTTGGAGGGAAAGGGACGACGTCTACGTGGCCGTAACGACGAAGCAGATCTGAATTGGGTGGGTCGCCATAGGTGTTCCACTGTGAGAGACAAACGACGCGTAAGCGAAAACGAACCTCAATGGCATACAAAGAGAGAGAAAACCAACATACGATTTGTTCACCGGCTTTTATAGGTCTTGTCGTGATCATTTTGAGTTCAGTTGGTTCATAGAATAGTTTTGCCTGCGCAAAGACGAGGGAAAAGTCGATAAGTATACAGAATGCTTCGGAGAGGGGAGAGTTATGAAACCCACATTTTCAGATTCAAACCTTGCATTCAGCATGTCTGCCATAGGGACCATAGCCACGTCCGAAGGATCTTCAACATCTTCGTCATCACTGTCACTGTCGTCCTCATCTCCTTCAGTATGGATTTCAGGCTCATCGACATCCATCGCACTTCCCAAACTCGTGTTAGCTTCTACATATCCCTCTCCCTCTTCACCATCATGATGATCGTTTTCATCTGCTTCGTCTTCGTCTTCTTCGTCATGATCTGAGGGTTTCCATTCAGAAACATGGAAGCTCCTGGAGAGTATACGACTTCCCATGATATGATAGCGTTCAAGTGAGTAGAATCGGGGTATAACCTCTGGAGGGAATAAATCTGGCCGGCTCTGTAGATTCATAAGTAATCCAACTACGAAATCAGCGATGAACAGGGTATCAAAGACTCACTTGAATCGCAGGGATTAACTTCTCATTATAGTCTTTTTCCGCTTCGCCTCTTCCAATTTTATCTATCATTGAAGTTGAAAAGGGTAAGCGGGATTGGAGTCGATAATTTGTGCTATGCTAGAGACAGACCTACCACGGCAGTTCCTTGCAGTTCTTTGATGTCTTCTTCAGACCAGAACATTGGCGTGTCGAAGGTCGAGGGTAACACATCTATATATACTCAGGTTACATTGATGCTCGATTCTCAAATGATGGTTGAAGCTCACCAAGATATCCCGACCATTTTGAAGATTCTCCTAAGGATTCTTCATACATCATACATAGAATCAAACCAACCCAGCCAGTGTTCAATCCCTTCTCTGTCCAGACCTCTCGACCGAATTTCTCGGGTAACGACGATGTACGCATAGAAAGCGTTAAATTTCTCGGAAGAGAGAACAACGGATAACCTTCCTGGAAGATACCATCATGGACGAAGACTTCAGTGAACGGATAATTGGAAAAACAAAGTTAGGCGTACTGGTATGTCCTTCAAAGCGTACGCCCCACGTCCATGACCTGGGATGTCGCATAATCCCATAACCTCAGAATCGAAAAATCCATTTTGAAAGCGAAACCAAGAAGTAAACTTCTCCATTTTTACGATGTTTTGTCGGAGAGGTATTGAGATTTTCTTGAAGGTTCAGAATTGAAATAGACGCCTAGGGTTTCCCAAAAGACTGCTGTGGGAACATTCCCCACATGGACATTTCACATGTTCCCTCGGTCCAAGGACCAAATTAGAGCATTGCGCTTGGTCTTTCGACCACCCACCACATCCCTCTTCCATTCTCTCCTCAATTCAGACCGCCTCTACAAAATGAGTATACGCACTACCTTGGAGGAGCAAATCGAGGCTCTTCATACAATGTATGAGCGAAACTTGGAGGCTGTACGAATACTCCAGCGAACATTGTCTCATGAAATACTTCCGGCTCTTGTCGACGAGATGGGTTTGAACGATGAGGATGTTCAAACGACACAGGAATGGCTTAAAGACTCTTGTATGTTCATTCATTCTATTACTCAGTAAGATCCAAACTTATCGAATTTACCAGCCACATTATTTCGGGTATTGAAGGTACGCACATTTTTTGTGCACACGACTTGCCGCTGATATAGTTACTACCCCATAACCCCATAGCGCCACAAATTTACCAGTTCATTCGCATTGGAATCCTTGCGAGGGACTATTCCTTGGAGATTGAAGCAGCTTCCTCGGCTAGACATCGCACCTCCTTCACCTTTCATCCACTGTCTGCCATCGAATGTTCATGATCCATTTGGTCGTCCCATCGTCGTATTGAAACTTAGCCGAATCAACGACGGAACCGTCGATCTGCGCACAGCGGTACTGCGTAATGTGGAACTCTTACGACAGCATCTCATAAATGTGAATAAGATGTGTGACCGCCATCATGATGACGGGTTCCGGCCCAAACTTCAGTGTGTGGCCTTGCTGGACATTAAAGGGATGTCGTTAAACAGCATGGTGAATAATGCGTCTATTTCTAGGGTGATTGAAACTAAACTGACTTCCCTGCTTTGTTTAGCAAAACATTGATCTACTTGGTTGGTACATGAGTGAGGTCTTACCACGGTTTCCGGGCTTGGTAGCGGCTGGCAAGTAAATTTTCTGTTACTCGTCAACTTTATATTGACAATATATGCAACAGTCTTCGTACTAAACTACTCTTGGGCTCATTCAGGCCTTTGGAATGTTGCTAAGTAGGTTTCTAGTGGCTCTTTAGCGTTCCTATGGTTGACCAAACAATGAAACCTTATAGGCGTGCCTTGCCAGCGTCCGCTTTATCCAAGGTATTTTTTCCTTCACAGTCCGAACTTACGGAGTATTTTTCTGCTGCTTCGCTTCCGAGAGGTAAGTGACATTTTTTTTTGGCATTGTTGCGACGCTAGTGTTGATCGAAACCCGACTTCAGATTATGGCGGGGAACTTCCTTACCTCTCAGAGCTGGAAGATCCTCTGCATGCGTATATCCGTGCGGCGTCGGTGCATACTATTCGAAGACCTTTGTCCGGTCCTTCACCATCTGCTCCAATCTCAACTTCTCCCGTGACGGAAAAGCCTGCTGAACTGGCACCAGAGCCCCCTCTGCCCGAGCCTACGCTACGGCATATCTCCCCAACGTCTATCCTTAATCCATTTTTCGGTTATCCGGTTTACTATACTACCGACTCTAAATCTTCAACGCCGACTCTCCATCATGGCCGTCGTAGAAAGCGCGACTTGCTGCGTACACTAGCTACCTTATGGTGGCTACGTTGGCGCAAGCAAATATCGGCCGTTGGTGTAGTTGTTGCTGTGACTATACTTGTTGTGGTTGCTAGGAAAATTCCGTGGAGGATGTGGCGGTGGCGATGGAACAATTTCTTTGCTGGTATTCCAGCGCTTGGTGTTATTCTTGCTCAATCTTCAACTTCTTTTTCGGGGGTGTTCCTCCCTGTAACAAATGCTTTGGTAGCAGCATGAAGACGTGTGCATGTGGAGCAGTCACTGTATATCGCTATGTGGACGCATGAATGCGAGAGCGATGTGGCTTAACGGATTCATAGCCTCACCTATACGTGCAACTCCCGGTCGTACTTGTTCTTGCTTTCCCCTATCCGGACGAGTACTCTCCGAAGCTACTAGCGACCTCTGACGGTTAGGGTATGGAGGATGTCATGATTTTTGGTGTACGTTTGATTTTTTGATGATCTTGACCATCTATCCATTCATTGGACCGTGTTTTTCGCTCGTAACCTCCTGTATCATTATTTGACGACCGTTTCTACTAATAAATTTTATCTCTATACAAATACTTATGATTGATACTATCACTGTTAGGTGCTTGTACCTCAATTATAACGTCAAAAGTTCAGCTGTATTATAACGCGCATTCAAAATTGCAAACTACGAAATTCTCGGGCCCAATGCTGCGTTAGAGACATGGAGACGTTGGCAATGATGATGATCACGAATGCGCAACTCCACACAAGCATATGCTGTTGTTCTCCAAGTTGGAATTCGTCGTCTATCTCTGGCACGAACGCCGATAATAATCAGAAAGACGCTGCAGCGTGACTGAGCCTGTGCATCAACTTTACCTCCGACTAATGACCCACCAAGTCCCAAGACTCTCAACTTACCTCTGCAATTCGAATACCTAACCATGAGGACTTCATTTCGCATGTTAACATCACTGAGTTTTTTTTTTCAACGGGTCTTGAACTTCAAATCGATTCGCTGAGTGACGTATCGCACTCAACATACTCGTACTTCCATGTTGCTGATTTTTTTGACACTTTCTATTCATCAGAGTTTTAACTGCATTCATTGGACGATTGTGCGGATTGATCGCAGCTCAAAAGCCTCGAGAAGGGACATGTATGTACGGTTACATGTATGGATTTTCTCGCAAACCTAGAGGCCTAAATGACCACATGGTGTGTAGACGATTGAATGGTCTCTTGGATTCCAAGTATCGTCAAGTTTTTCGTCTATCCATGACGCTGAATATGACCACACAAATGTTGCAGCGTGGTCAACCTTGCGAAGGTATCATCAACCTCCGATTGGACCACCACGAAGTTCACTCTACCGGAAGTTCTAATACCTGAATTATAGACGTTCATTTCGCATACTCCTCTCCTTCCGAGCTTCAATTTGTCTGCACCTGCTTACCAACGACAAGTTGAACACACAACTCACTCTTCCCAGCAGTAAAACAAACAATCATCTCCGAGTCCGAGTCCGGGCCAAACTCCTAAACGCTTTCTATTCATTCCAAATTACCCGAATTTACTCCGTCCACATCCCTTGTATTCTAAATCCCGCGGCTCAGGAGTTAAAAGTCGGAAGGAAGAAACAAAGTCAACAAAAGCCACTAAATAGGCGCTGTGTTCGGAGGACTAAGATCCGCTTCCCTTTTTTGGATGAGCAGTGCAAAACACGAGACGCCACAATACCACAATGTCCATATATGGGTAATTCAAAATTAAGGCACCGTGGTACGGACTCTTCTCCGGGCACTGCAGTGCAAGTCTGTGGTTCTTTTCCCCCGGCCACCGATATTGATTTTGTCATTGAATTTATGATGTTCAATAATGTTCCCCTGCCGGCTTTCGTTTGTCTGGTTTGTTTGTTACGTTTGCGACTTGACTTGGAAGTATCCAGTACCTACTGCGGAATTTATGGCAGTATTAATCTATCTTTTTTTCAGTCAGACCTTCAGGGGTAAGCTGTGACGAAAACATTCCATCTTGAATATTGACCGTGATTAACTGATCGTATGTTGGAAAAAATTAGGCGTAACTCTTAGACTCTTGTCAGGAACAGTACTGGTACTGTTACTGAGATCCAAGATCAATGATCATGTAAGTACATAAGTCGTAATTTAACAATTGCAAGTTTAATTTGACGATTGCAGTGAGTGTGGTGACGTCCAACATATAGGGTCTGAAAGTTTTACAAGTTGACGGTTGACATGAGTATGTATGTTTTCGGGTACATACCCCGCTTGACAATCATCATATACTACTCGGAATATTCCCCCGAAGGTTTGGAGCTGCAACAATGAGGCACATTGATTACAGTGATACACCAATTTCACGATCAGTCACTGCAGTCAACAACAACTCGAACAACCCTGATCATCATGACATGCGACATGTAAGTTACCAAGTACGATGATGTTCAAGTTTTCAGCATAACTGTCTCACTTGACATTTGGTCCGAGACTAGGATGCCAAAACATTAGGAGTAAGGCCCAAGCAAAAAAAAAAATACAATACTTTCTATGCCAGTGCATATCCCGTTCCGTCTTCCGTTCACCCAAATGACACGTCCGAGCTTCGAATTCCAATGTTCGGACTTTTTGACGTATGTATGTAGCAAGATATTGAAATTTAAACGGTTGAAACGTTGAGAATGGATTGAACGGCCGGGCTACATGGTCACTAGTTGCACGGTAACACGAACTTGATATTGATACAAAAAAGAAATCGGGGACGGGTTGAGACTCAACACAAAGAATTCAAGAAAGCAAAAGCGACCGAGAAAAAAAAAGAAAAAGGGTGGGTACTATATATGATTACGGGAACCCAAACATTGACCCCGAGTGATTTCCAAATTAAAACGTAGACAAAGTAATAGAAGAAGAACACAGTAACGTATGCCGCCGCTGTTCGACGTTCAACGTTCAATGTTGGCTGTTCGTTTGTTCTAATAGTCTTGACATCGGAGCCTCGGAGACAGAAAAAAAATAGCACAATATTCAGAATTCGAAGAGATGCTACTGAGCTTACACAGGCCTAACGCATTATACATAGAACATAAGCACACAGTCAGTAGTTGATCAGTAGTTGAGGTGGCAGAGAGAGAATCATGATTGGAGATTTGACCATGGTAAAGTATAGTAAGTTAAATCAAGAATCATGTTAGTCTTCTTCGTAATAAAGCGTCAGGAAAAACACTATACGAGCTGCTGGCTGAATAAGTACCTGTACATCTTACAGCTTCTTAAGTTCTCCGATATGTACTGGATATGAGGAATAAGAAGGGGTATCAATGATCGAACCAAACACCACACAACCCTGACTCAACGCGGGGGAAGACAGAACTTGACAAGACGGTCCGAATGAGAGAGAGGAAAATACTAGAGCGAAGACCGAGAGATAGGGCCGGTCATCTGAAGAGTAGCCAGTGGCGGGTAGTCATGCATATGCATGACACTAAACCACAACACACCGTAAGAAGCTATAGAAAAAATCAAACTTGGGCCATATACACCAGAATGAGTACGTTCGACGACCACACACCACAAAAGCAACATACCTTCCATCCTGCATTATCCGCCATCTGATACAGAAAGAATGACGATCCGAAGGGAAATAAGTCGCGCTCTATAGCCAAGAATACCAGTCAGAAAAGAAGCAACTTCGAAGAGAGAGTTATCATTGGTCAAACAACTGACCAAACCGACAGCCACAGGATTTCACGAGGATCATGGGAGAAGCAAGGATTTTTTGACATGAGATCCACACAGCGTCGATTGTAAGCAATCCTCGGCAAGCAATCTATAAAAATAAAATCAAACTATACAAACCAGAATTGTCCAACGACCCATTCTGTGCCGTTTGATGAAGATTGAAGAATTACGATCCGAAGTCAAATGCGCCGCTTCCTCTAAGAACACCAGTCAAAAAAGAAAGAACAAGAAGGCTCAAATTGACATACCAACCCGACGCGGACCGCCATAACTTAACGAGGGTCAAGGGAGAAGATACCCACGGCGAGTAGTCATATTGGATTGCAACATCGTGACATCCACGCAGGAATGTAAGAAATCCTCGGCAAGGAAACTATAGAGAACAATAAAACTATACACACCAGAATCAGCTCCACGTTCAACAACCAGATACCAAAAAAGAACTCACCTTCCCTCCAGTATTCTGCACTGCCTGATGTATGAAGAATAACGATCCGAAGTGAGCTCGGCCACGACTTCTCTTCTCATTATACTTACCCGTCACACAAAAAAACAAGAAGAGATATTTCCCAACGATCAAACCGACAACCAAACAAACCGGCCGACCGCCACAACTTCACGAGGATCAAATCCCAAGCAAGCGAGAGGAGGAGAAAAAAAATACATATATCATCATAGTCCGATACGATACTTACATAGTAAAAAAAGAATTCCGAACATAAAAAGACCAAACCGAAAAGAAAAAGAAAAAAAAGAAAACCGAGAGGTAAGGTCGGTCATCTAAAAGGGTAAAAAATAATCATGATAGAATGCAGCACAATGCATCCAGACATGACTATAAGAAATACTCCGGAAGCTATTAAGGGAAAAAAAAATCAAAGATACAAAGCACAAAAATCAGCTCAACGTTCAACGGCCAAAAAACCAAAAGAACAAGAATAACCCACCTTCCCTCCAGCATTCTGCGCTGCCTGATGTGTAGGTCCATCTCTCTCATTCTCCGGCGCCGCCTGAAAAACATTAAAAAACTTCTCCCCATCCGGCCTAACTTCCAAAATACTAGCCGAATTTCCACACCGATAACAATAATTAGGTGCAGACCAAACCGTTGAAAGATGTCCATCGAATAAAGATGCGAATCCTTCCATGCACAGTTGATGTGCTCTTAGTATATGTGACATTCGATTGGTTTCTAGGAATTTGTAAACGACACCGGAACCGAATGTGTAGCCGGCTCCTCTGTGAGTAAGTTTTGGATGATGGTTAGATTAACAGATGGTTGTGAAGAGAGATGGACGGATGGATGGGTTGGTTGGTTGGTTGTTTGAAAGGTTGATCAATGCATACCTTGGTGAGATTGCAAAGTCTTCTTTTTCCGGATCAGGGTCGGACCAAACGAGGTCTGCCATAGGTCCTTCATGTGGAATCTCTATTTATTTGGTGAGAACGAATGAATGAAAGACGTTAACAAAACTCCAAAAAAAAATCAAGAAAAGGAAAGGAAGGGGACGGACCTCTAAACCGATCTACGACTTTAATCTGATCTATCGAGTGTATAGACGGTGAGAGACCTATGAAATAAATCCCTAGGGGTGAGCCAGAAACCAATACCAAGAAACCGAGACGTACACACCGCCATGAACGCAAAAAATTTTATCATCAATCACCACCGAAAGCGTTAAAAAGTCGAACATATCCGTGAAATATGTCCAAACATGTGATGAACCATACTTTCGCACACATTCAGTGTAGAATCCATATGTCTATACATGTATGCATGAGTGATGAGTATGAAGATGATATGTTATATGAATTTGTAGTATAGATGACAATGAAACGTAAAGGGTGGAATGAAAGTGAGAGAAAGTAACAAGAAACGGATAAACGAACCTGTGTGACTGCTCTTGATTCATGATTCCCTCTGATCAATTGTACTCGATCCGGGTATCGCAATTTTAAGCAGGTGAGGAGGGATATAGTTTCGACGCTAAACAGTCCTCTATCCACATAGTCGCCTAAAGAACCGATGAATCAGTAAGTGTACATATTGTACTTGCATGCAGCGTATACGAGATCGAAACGAATAGGAATAGCCTCTTTGGCTGTACTCACCGAGAAAGAGGTAGTTGGTATTAGGTGCATAACCGCCTATCCGAAATATCTCAATGAGATCATAAAACTGACTTGAATGAATGCTCAGAAACCCAAAGTCCGAGTAGTCAGAAATGAAGATATTGAGACTCACTCACCCATGAATATCACCAACAACCGTAACAGGTGCAGAAACATGCACGACATTAGATTCTCTCATCAAAACCTCCTTCGTTTTCTCGCATATCTCTCGTAGTAACGCTTCGTGAAGTAATTGTTTTTTCAGTAATTGGGAAATGCATGCATCCAAATCGAATGGTGCCATGATGTTTTAGATTTCTAGAGAAAGTGTATCCGAGTTTTACTGTAGTCTGGTAGGAAATTGAAATCTGTGTAAGTGAGTTGTGGCTTTGGAGGACGCTCACGAGTCACAATCTCGCCCTCTCTAAACGCTTACGTAGTTGTGTATGTCTATTTGTTCCCTGTCCTCATTTGGTTATTGAGGTCTCGTGCGTTGGCGGAGTGTATAAGCGCCTACCTTCTTTCTCTTTTGCGCAAATGCAAACTTGAAAGCATACATTCGACGCCGCCGCGAACAACTTTTCATCTTGCCCCACAATGCACATTGTGGGATTTTTTCAGAGATGTACGATCAGTATGTGGAATGTTTCAAAGTCTCTATCACAACATTATTACTAATTCAAATATAATACTAGACTGAAACCACCATATGCTTTTGTAAAATTGTTGATTTTTTATGTCAACGCCTCCTCCTAGATTCATCAATATCCAAAACCGTGAGTTCGTGACCGAATTTCGGATGTTACAGTCTTGCCGTGAAGCTTGGAAGTCGTATACAGAACCCGCAGTCGAAGAAAAAATAAATGAATACCTCAGCCTCAGGGTCCTAATACATAGATCTCTGACCCATTCGATCACTCCGGATAGTTTATTGGACGATTCGCCGAATGGATGTGGGGTACTTGGACAGTCAACCGTTCAACCGTTCAATAACAACACTTGCCATCTTCGGGTTAGTACCTTCCCTTCGGTGAAGTTTCAACAGCAGCAATTACGCTATGACAATAAACACTGGCAGAACCACCGCAAAATTCTTTTGAAGATCCATGAATGGTTCCCCGCAATGCTATAGTAGACTTCTTCGCTTCGTCCCCTCACAATAAACACTCCCACAAATGGCTATGTGAGCCAGTGTCCACAGCTAGGGGGGTTTAACTAAACTAGTGAGTTACCATCTATCGTTCTTCTTGAATTCAAAGCTACTTATATAGATAAATAGAGACCAGAACCCTTTGAGAACTGCGCGTCCGAGCCTTGTTCTCTTTCCCTCCTATGCATCGTTCATTATTTGTCGAGAGAACCTACTGCGCACCTCGGGTCGGTGAATACTTCTCGTTCTTTAGTGGCGAATGCTCATAGCCTCGTGGCTTATTGTCATGACGTGATCAAAACAAACAAACAAAACAAACATTCACTTATAGACGCCAATTCAACCGCGTCCCGGAACGGAGCGATAATTGATTAGCAAAATGTTTATTACTTGGATGAAGCTTCTAGCTTGGAAGGGTGGATCAGTTCAAGGCCAGTACCATTTCACCATCATTATCTGTCTTTTTGAGATTCCGCGATCTTTCATGCGAGCATCTTGCAAGACGTACATGTGATCTCTTCGCAGAGTCTAAAACACGTCTTCTGGGTCGGTTCGTCACGCGTTTAGTTGGGGAAAAGTCATACCCACTTACGAACGGATGTCCTAGGATTGTTCCGCCGGGAGAGAAACACTTTCTCGTATCTTTCTTCGATTTTGGAGAAGAGGTCTCCGGTTGTAGACGATGCTGAAAGGATCAGGATCGAGGTGCTCGCGTAATCATCATACTAATAAAAAGGATGAATGTCGAATTTGGAAATTGTGGTCTAGCGCGGTTGGAACGTTCAATGATCATTCAACGATTTTACTTTACGCAACACTGCGCACCTGGGTCCTGGACATTTCAATCCGCCTCGGGATTGTTTGAAACTTGAACATCCCCACGAGACTCGATCCGGATTGAACATCGCGCCGAGACGGCTTTCTTGACGAATTCTTTTTCGGTGACACGTTGTATGTTCACTACCTCTTTCGTCCTATTCACTATCATTAAAATCGATTTGTCAACCCAAGATATTCTATTTTATTATGCATGCATGCCCAACGTCGCATGTAGTGTTTTTCCGGCCATTGCCGATACCCGGATAGAAATTTGGTTTGGCGGTGTATAGTAGCGTCATGCTAGCACGAAACGACCACGATCATCCCTGCGAGTCTCCTTTTCTGAAATCGCCGGATATGCATGTGCAAGGGGACCGTCAAGCCTCCGACGCAAGCGGCGCTGAGCCGGAGGGGTCCTGCATGGTCGGATGGGCTGGGGAACTGAGAAAAAAAGTTGGAGGAACACAGCTTCACCATCGAGGTTGGACACCAACTGAAATCGAAGAGCCATATTCGGTTCAACATTCGGAAGCAAGCGTCCCGTCCCATCGTTTTGCTCGAGGCTATCTATCAACTCGTTTGAATGCTGTCTAACCCAAAACGTACAGAACAATATCTCCAATCTGGCGCGTTTATTTCAAGTTCCCAGATCCAAATCTCACTCTCTCTCACTTGTCACGCTCTCTCTCTTGTTTGCTCTGCCTCATCCTCCGACTTCCTTCTTTCCTCTCCAGTTAAACGGGATCGCCTCAAACTTTGTTCAGATCTCTCTGATCAACCGGTCCAACATGTCATCTTTTTTTCAACGCCGTACTAGTCTCATGGTCTATATAACACCCCTCCTCCTTCGTTTTCGTAAGTCGCTACATTCATCCACCTACTTTCTCTTTACTGTCGTACTTGACTCACAATGGATCCTAACCAATACCAACAGTCACTCTCATCTACGACGGGTACACCTCGTTATCCAACGTACACCACCTCTCAAGATCATGCCGCCGCCGCAAACTACCAAATGACGTACACCGACCAATCGCAATATGCGCAAACCAGTCAAGGTTATCCCCCAAATCCGCAGTATGTCCAAGGTGGTTACACTCAACAACGTCCATCTGCATCTATCCCGAACCCGTCATATGTCAATGCCATAGGTATGTCAAAAAAATCATATTATTTCATTTATATCATCGTATACGTTTCAAACCTCGATTCCATCTTACCGTCCTGTTTTTTTTCATATTTTGAATGCTTTGCTAATCTCCGTTTTTTTGTGTGCATTTGGTCAGATCCCGGGATGTCTTCTAATCGTTCTGGCGGGACGACGTACAGTAGTTATGGTCATCAACAACAACAACATCATATGCAGGCACAAGGGGGACAAGGACAATACCCTCCTGCCTCAATGTCACAATCTCAATACTTCACCACACAGCAACAACAACAGTTGCAAGCGTCGATGTATGGCAATACATCATCAACATCATCATCATCAACCCCATCATCATCAACAACAACAACAACACCATATCCCGCTCAATTCCAACAACACCAAATTTCTCATCAACATCGTTTAGGTCAATCTATCAGTACTGGACCTATGCTTGGTGGTGGAACTACTACGGTTACTATTCCACCTGGTTCACCACCTGGAGTTGAACGATACGCATGTACTGCATGTTCAAAAACATTCAGTAGAGCTCATGATCGAAAAAGACATTTTGAAACTTCTCATGATCCAAATCCTCCAAACCATCGTTGTCATTTTTGTGGAAAATCGTTTGCTAGAGCGGATTCTTTGAAGAGACATTTGGATAATGGATGTGATAAGGATCCGAAAAGAGTTCATCCTTAGGAGTTGAGTTCAAGTTGTGGTTTCGTTTTTGGGGGTTTGGGGGGGGAAGGGCGGGGGTTTTGGGTTTTGGGTATTGGGGGCGGGGTTTTGTTGGAATGTTTAATCGTGCGCGATGCGATTGGTGGTTCTGGTGACTTGCGCTTGGAATTGGTTCGGATC